>JBBPUQ010000003.1:0-600000 GCA_038501195.1 Nemania diffusa
CCTAACCCTAACCCTAACCCTAACCCTAACCCTAACCCTAACCCTAACCCTAACCCTAACCCTAACCCTAACCCTAACCCTAACCCTAACCCTAACCCTAACCCTAACCCTAACCCTAACCCTAACCCTAACCGACCCCACGCCCTTAAACCATAACTTTAACTATAACTTCAACCACATATTCCACTTTTACATAATAACTTTAATTATAATAATATTATATATTTTTAAACTATAATTTAAATTATAATTTAATTTATTTATATTTTATATTTTTAAATTATATTTTTAAAGTTTAATTATATTTTTATTTTAAATTATAATTATAATAAAATTATTATATTAATTATATTTTTAATTATATTATATATTTTTATATTATAATTTAAATTATAATTTAAAAAAAAAAAAATTTTTATAAATTTATATAATATAATTTATAATTAAACAATAACTTTAATTAATATTTAAAATAATAAAATTAATTTTTTTTTAAAAAAAAATTTATATATTAATAAAATAACTATTTATTTATATATATATATATTTTTATAAAATTATTATATTAATTTTATTATTTTAAATATTTTAAAATTATAAATAAATAAATTTTTATATATATTTTTATATATTAAATAATTAATAATATAATAATTAATATTTTTAATAATATTTAATTTAAAGATTTTTTAAAATTATATTATATTATTAAAAAGTTTAAATTATAACTTTAATTATATTTTTTATTTTAAAAAAAATATTTTAATTATAATAATATATTATATTTTTAAATTTTAAATTTTAAATTAAATTTTTAATAATAAATAATTTTTTTTTTTTTTTTATATATAAATATAATATATATTATTTATATTAAATTATTTAAAATTATTATTTTATTAATAATAATTATATATATATAATATAATATAAATTTTAATTAATAAAATTTTTAAAATTTATAAATATATTAAATTTATTTAATATAAAAAAAACTTTTATAATTTATTTATTAAAATAATAATATTATTTATAATAAATATATATTTAAATTTTATTATTTAATTTATTAATTATTTATTAAAAAAATTATTATATTTTATTATAAATAATATTAATTATTTATATATATATATTTTATATATTAAAAAAAAATTTTAAATATAAAATTAAAATAATATTATATTTAATATATTTTTTTTTATTATATTAATTATATTTAATATATTTCTTTTTTTTTTATATTAATTATTTTAATATATAAATTTATAAATAATATTATAATTTTATAAAATATTAATAAATTAATTAAAATGTTTAAATTATTAATTATAATTATAATAATATAATTAAAAATATTTAATTTAAAAAAATAAATATATTATAATATAAATAAATTATTATTAAAATTAATTTTAATTATTTAATTATAAATTTATTATTTATTATATATAATTTAATATATAAAATTAAATTAATATTAATTAATAATTATATCATTTTTTATATATAATAATAATAATTAATTAAAATATAAATTTTATATTATATATTTATATATAATATTTAATAAATTTTTATTTTTTATTATAATAATTTTTTAATATTTTTAATAAAAAATTAAATTATAATAATTAAAAAATTATTATAATTATTAAAATTAATAATAATATTATATAAAAATATTTATTTAAAATAAATTAAATTTAAATTATTATTAATATATATTTATATATTTATATATAAAATATATTTATTTAAATTTTATTTATATATATTAAAAGTTTTTTAATAATTAATTATATTTAAATTATAATTTATATTTATAAAAATTTATATAATTAATTAAAATATTAAAATATTAAAACTTTAAATTATTAATATAATTTATATTTATATTTATAATAATAATATTTTTTATATAAATTATTATATAATTTTAAATTTAATATTATAATATATTTATTTATATTTATTATTTATATATATTATATAAAATAAAATTATATTATTAAAAAAATATAATATTTTAAAAAATTATATAATTTTTTAAATAATAAAATTTATTTTAATATTTATTTTAATATTTTATTATAAATTTATAATTATATTATTATAATTAATATTAATTTAATTTAAAATTTTTTAATAAAATTTATATATTATAATATTATTTTTAAATTTATATAATAAAAAAATTTATTAATAAAAAAACAATAAAAAAATATTTATTATATATTAATATTAATAATATAACTTTTTATTTAAAATAATAAATATAATTAATAAAAATTAAAATATTAAATAATATATAATATATATTATTTATTTATATATAATATTAAATTAAATCAACTTTAATATAAAATATATTATAAAATAAATATTAAATTAATTATATATTTAATATTTTTATATAAATAATATAAAATTTTTTAAAAAAACTTTTATAAAAAATATTTAATAAATTTTAAATATTAATTATTATATATATATATATTATATATTATTTAAATTAATAATATTTTTAATATTTGAAAAATTAATTTATAAAATATTTTTTATTAATATTTATATATATTTTTATATTTTTAATAATAATTAAATAATTATTAAATAAAATATTTATTTAATTAATATTAAATTAAAATTAAAATTAATATATATTAAAAAATATTTATTAAATTTAATTAAATTATTAATAAAATTAAAAAAATATATAAATTTTATTATTATATATATAATATTTTAAAAAATAAAATAAATTATAATATAAAAAATAAAACAATTTTATAAAAAATAATAAAAAATTTAATAATATAATTATTATTAATATATATTAATAAATTAATTAAAAATTTTTATTATTTTTAAATATTATATAAAATATAAAACTTTTAATAAAAATTATATAAATATTTAAAATATATTAATTAAAATTAAAATTGTTTATATAATTAATTTATATAATTATTTTTTTTATATAAAATATAAATTATTAAAATATTTAATATTAATATTAATATAATTATTAATTTTATAAAGTTTTATTATATATAAATTATATTTTATTATTATTAATAAAAAATATAAAATAAAATAATAAAAATAATATATTATTTATTTTAATAAATATTTTATAAAAAAATTTAAATTTATAAAATATAATTTTAATAAATATTATTAATAAAACTTTATATATATATATATATATATAAATTTAAAATAATTTATAAAGTTTAAAATTTATTTTTAAATTTTAAAATTTTATATAAATTTATATATATATTTTATATAAAAAAATATAATTAAAAAAATTATATATTAATTATTTATATATATATATATATAAAATTTATAAATTTTTATATTTTTTATTTATTTAATTATTTAATAAAAGTTTTAATTTAAATTTTAATTATATATAATTAATATATATATATAAATTTTATTAAATTATTAATTTAATATTAAATATTTTTTTTTATATAATAATTTTAATTTAAATATTAATTAATTTTTTATTATTTTTTTTATTATTTAATTAATATATATATATTTTTATTTATATAATTAATTTTTTTAATATTTAATTAAATATTTTTTTTTATAAATATTTATATAAAAATTTAAATTTTATATATATAATTAATAATATAATTAATAATTTTATTATAAAAATAATTTTTTAAAATGTTTTATTAAATATATTAATATAATTAAATTTATTAATTATATTATATAATTTATTTATTAATATATTATATATAATTTATTTATATTTAATTAAATTTTAATAAATAATATTATTTTTAATTATAAAAATATTTTTTATATAATTTTTATTAATTAATATAATTATAAATTTAATTTAAAAATTTAAATTTTTATTATTTATAAATATTTTATTAATAAAAATAAAAGTTTTTATATAATTAAAATTTAAAAATATATAATATAGTTTTTATTATATATTATTAATTTATTATTATATTTATATATTTAATTTTTTAATATTATTTTTTAATAATTTTTAAATTTATATAATAATTAATAAATTATATAATATTTTTTTAATTTATTAAATAATATATTATTATAAATAATTTTTTATATTAAAATTAATAATATATAATTATTTAATTTATTTATTTATTTAAATTTTATTTTTATTAAATTTAATAAAATATTTAAATATTAATTTTATTTTTAATTTTATATAAAATAATAACTTAGTTTTTTTTTTATATAAAAACTTTTTAAATATAATATTAAAAATATTATTTATTTAAAATTTTATAATTATAAATTTATAAAAAAAAATTTTAATATATAATAAATATAAATTATATATAAATATTTTTATATTTAATTTTTAATAATAATATTTATAATAAATTTTTTATTAATATAATTTAAAATATAATATTTATTAAATATTTATTTTTTAATTTTTTAATAAATAAATATAAATTTTTTAATTTAATTTATTATATAATTATAATAAATTATTAATTTATATATTAAATTATTAATATTTATATAAAAATTTAAATTTTATTATTATTTTTATAATTTTATATAATTAATTTAAATTTTTTATATAATTTAATTATTTTATTTTAATTTTATAATTAAAATATAATTATTAATTTTTTTTAATATAAAATATTAATTATTAATAAATATAAATAATTTTTTTAATTTTTTTTAATATTAAAATTATATAAAAAGTTATTTTTTTATATTATAAATAAAATATAATTTTTTATTAATAATATAATTTAATTTATATATAATAAAATTTAATTAATTTATTTATTATATTAATTATAAAAACTTTATATAATTTTATATAATTTTTAAATTTTTTTTATATTATAATTTTATTTTAAAAAAATAAAAAATACATTTTATATAATAATATTAATTTTTTTTTTTAATTTATATAATTTAATTAATATTAATATTTATATAAATATTTTATAATATTTTTATAATTTTTTATATAATTTTTAATAAAAAAAATAAATTTTTATTAATTTTAAAATAAACTTTAAAAATTAATAAAATAAATATAAAATTATTTAAAATTTTTATAATTATTTATAATATTATTTTTTTATTTATATAATATTTAATTTTTATAATAATTTATTTTATTTTAATAAATATTTTTTTATATAAAATTTTTATTAATTATATATTATTATAAAAATTTTTAAATAAAAAATTTATATTAAAATTATATATAATATAAAAAAATAATTTTTAATATATTAAAATTTAATTATTTAAAATAAAATATTTATATTAATTATTTATAAAATTAATTATTTATTAATTTATATAATATTAATAATAATTTTATAATTAAAATTATATTTATTTTTTTAATAAAACTTTAATTTTTTTAAAATTTAATTATATAATTAATAATAATAATAAAACTTTTTAATTTTTTAAAACATTAAAATATTAATATTATTATATTTAATTTTTTTTAATAATTTTATATATTTTTTTAAATAAAAATATTTAAATTAATAATATAATTTTTAAAATTTTTATTTTATAAAATAATTTTTAATTTTTAATTAATTAATATTAAAAAATAAATATTTTTATTTTTATATAATTAATATATTTAAAATATAAAATTTAATTAATTTAATTAATATTAAAATTATTATAATATTTATAATTTTAAAATTTTTAATATTATTAAATTAAATTATTATATAATTTAAAATTTAATTTATTTATATAAAAATTTTTTTTTATATAAAAGTTTTAATTTAAATTTTTTTATTAATTAAAATTTTATTTATATTAATATTTTATAAAATATTTTAATATTTTATATTATATTAATAATTTAAATAAAAATTATTTAATATTAATATTTAATTATAAATATATATATTTTTTTTTATTATATAATAAAAATATATTAAATTTATTAAAAAATAAATTATTTTATTTTTAATTTTAAAATTTAAATTATTATTAAATTTATTATTATATAAAAAGTTTTTATTATTTTTATAATTTAATATAAATATATTATATTTTTTATTTTAAAATATTATATATAATAAAATATTTTATTTTTATTTTTAATTTTTTTTATTAATTATAATTAATAATTTAATAATTAAATTTTTTATAAATAAAATATTTTTTATTATTTTTATTATTTTTATTATATAATTATAATAAATTTTAATAAAATTTTTCTTATAATTATAATTATATAATTATTTTAAATATTTAATATTATATTATTTATTAATAAAATAAATATTTAATATATAATAATAATTTTTTTTTTAATTAAAAAAAATTTATAATATTATTTATAAATTAAAAAATAAAACTTTATATATAAATTTTTAATTAATTAAAATAAATTTAAATTTAAATATATTAAAATATATTTATATAATTATTATATAAAATAATATTTTTTTATAATAATTAAATTTTAAAATATATTATATATTAATATTATTAATTTTAATATAATTAATTATAATTTTAAAATTTTTTTTATATAATTATAAATTTTAATATATTTATTAATATAAATATTAAAATTATTTATATAAATATATTATTATTTAAATTTTTATTATTATTTTTATTAAATTTTTTAAAAATATATATAAATTAATTATTTAATATTTTTTTATATATTTTTATATTTTTTTTATATTTAATTATTATAATAAATATATATTTAAATATATAATTAATATTTATAAATATAAATTTTATTTAATTATTAAAAATTATTATAAATATTTATATAAATTATTTATTTTTAATTTTTAATTATATATATTTTTTTCAATATTATATAAAATATATTAATAATTATATTAAAATAATTATATTATTTAAATTAATTATAATATTTTAATATTTTAAATTAATTTTATTTTTTTTAATTTTATTTTTATAAAAAAATAAATATAATTTTTTATATAAAAAATTAAAATAATTAATTTTAATTATTATAATTATAATTATTATAATTAATTTATTTATAAATTTTAATATAATTATAAAAAAAAATAAATATAAAAATAAATAAAATAATTTAAAATTTTATTAATTTTTATATAAAAATAATAAAATTATTATATAAAAATTATTTTAATTTTATAATATTTAAATTTTTTTTATTTAATAATAAATTTAATTTTTTTTTTTTAATTAATATAAATATTAATTTATTTTTTATATAAAAAATAAAATATTAAATATAAAAATTATTTTATAATTAAATTTTATTTTTTTATTTTATTAATTTATAATTATTTTTTATAATTATTAATTAATATTAATAAAATTTTATATATATATATTATAAAAAAAAATATAATTAATAAAATTATATATAAATTATTTATATATATATATTTATAAATTTTAATTAATTTTTATATTTTTTATTTATTTAATAAAAATTTTAATTTAAATTTTAATTATAAATATTTAATTTATATATATAAACTTTATTAAATTATTAATTTAATAAATATTATAATATTTAAATTTTTAAATTAAAATTAAAATATAAAATTATATATAATAATATTTAATTATATAAAAAATTTTAATTAATAATATAAAATTATAATAATTTATAAATAAATTAATAATTAATTTTAATTTTTAATTTTATTTTATTTTAAAATTATAATATATTATATAAATTATAAATTATTATATAAATATATATATAATTAATTAATAAATTTATATAAAAAATTTATATATATTTATTTATTAAATTTAAAAATTAATATTTTTAAAAAATTAAAATAATTATTATTATATATAATATTAATTTATTAATTATTAAAAAATAATATTTTTAAATTTATAATTTTAAAATTTATAATTAAAAAAAATTTTAATTTTATATTATAAAATTTAAAATTAAATTTAATTATATTTATATTATATTTATAAATTAATATATTATTTTAATTTAAAAAAATTAAATAATATAATTATTTAAAATTAATTTTAATATAAAAATTTTATATAATAATATTATTAATAAAATTTTATATATATATATATATATAAAAATTTAAAATAATTTATAAAATTTAAAATTTATTTTTAAATTTTTAAATTTTATATTAATTTATATATATATTTTATAAAAAAAAATATAATTAAAAAAATTATATATAAATTATTTATATATATATATATATAAAATTTATAAATTTTATAAATTTTAATAAATTTTTATATTTTTTATTTATTTAATTATTTAATAAAAATTTTAATTTAAATTTTAATTATATATATTTAATATATATATATATAAATTTTATTAAATTATTAATTTAATAAATATATTAAAATATAATATTTATTAATTAAAAATTTTATATAATTTATTTATTATTATTTAAATTATTAATATTTAAAAAATTAATATAATTATATTAAATTAAAAATTATAATAAAAATTAATATTTATATTTTATAATTTATATATAATTTATTTTTTTATTTTTATAATAAAATTATTTATAAATAATAAAAATATAATATTATTATTTAAAATTTTAATTATATTAATTATAAATTTAAATTTTTTATAATATTATTTTTTAAAATTTAATTAAATATAAATAAATAATTAAAAATATATTAATTTATAAATTATATATAATAATTATTTAATTTAATAATATAATTATTTTTTTATATAATTATTTAAAAAATTTTAAAAATATTAATTATATTATAAATTTTAATAATATTATATTTTAAATAAAAATTATTATATAATTATATAATTAAATTTAATATATTATTAAAAAATAAATTTATAATTAATATTATATTATTATATAAATTATTTAATAAAAAATATAAAAAATATATTAAATTAATAAAAAATAAATTTATAATTAATATTATATTATTATATAAATTATTTAATAAAAAATATAAAAAATATATTAAATTAATAAAAAATAAATTTAATTATATATTAAAAATATTAATTTTTATTAATTAATTATATATATATATAATTATAATTAAAATATAAAATTTTAAATATTAAAATTTATTTTATATATTTTATATTTTATTTAATATATAATTAATTATATTTTATTATATATAATATTAATAAATATTTAATTAATTTATAAAATAAATTTATATATATATATTATATATATAAAATATTTTTTTTAAATATTAAAATAATAATAATATTATATAATTATAATATTATATTTTATTTAAATTTTATTATATATAATTTATAATATAAATTAAAATTAATATTAATAATTAATTTTAAATTAATTATAATTAAAAAAATTTTAATTTATTTTTTTTATAAAATATATAATTTTTTTTTTTTTTTATATATAAATTTAATTTTATTATATAAAATTATAAATATATTATATTAAATTATTTTAATATTTATAATTATTATTATTTTTATTATAAATATAAATATAATTATAAATAAAAAAAAAATTATAAAATATATAAAAAAATTTATAATTAAATTAAATTTTATATAAATTTAATTAAAAAAATATTAAAAATTTTTTTATAATTATAATATTTAAATTTAATTTTATTTAATTATTTATTTAATATATTTTTAATTATTTAATAAAAATTATTATTTATATTTTATATAAAAAAATAAAATATATATTATAAAAATTATTTTTAAAATAAATTAATTTTTAATTTTTAATTTTATAAATTTATAATTATAATTTAAAATATTAAAATTTTATATTAATATATATATATATATTAAAATATAAAATATTATTAAATAAAATATATATAAATTATTTATATATATATTTATATAAAATTTATTAATTTTAAAAATTTTATTAAATTTTTTTATTTAATATTTATATAATTAATTTATTAAAATTTTAATTAAATATATTTATATATATATATAAATATATATATAAATTATATTAAATTATAAATTTTAAATTATATAAATAAAATAAATAAATTAATAATTTTTATTAATAAAATTATTATATATTATATAATAATTAATTATTAATATTTTTATTAATTTATTTTATTAATTTATATTTTATTTATTTATTTAAATATTATTATTACAATAATTTTATTTTAATAATTTAATTAATTAATAAAATAAATAATATTATAAAATTAAAAATATATATATAAAATTAATAAAATTTAAATATATTAAATAATATAAATAAATTTAAATATATTTATAAATTAATTTATAAATTTAATAAAATTTAATAAATAATTATAATAATTAATTAATTAAATTTAAATAAATTAAAATATTTTTATTTTATAATTAATAATAAAAAAAATTTTTATTTAATTTATTATTAAATTAAAATTTTTTAAAATAAAAAATTTATAATTTTTTTATATTTATATTTATAAATTTATAATTAATTTAATATAATTTATATTATTATAAATATATAAATAAAAAATTAATAAATTTTATAAAATTATAAATAATATTATATATAATATATTTTTATTTAAAATAATAAAATTAATTAAATTAATATAATAAATATAATTAATTAAATTTTATAATTTTATATAATATATAATTAAAATAATATATTAAAAATAATATTTATAAAATATTTAATTATTTATATATATATATATAATTATATTTTTAATATAATTAAATTAATTTAATTAATTTATTTTAATAATAAATATTATTTAATAAAATAATATAAAATATATAATAAAATTAATATATTAAATAAATTTTTTTAAAATTAAAATAAAATTTTAAATTATATAAATTTAAAAATTAAAATATATTTATTATAAAAAAATTAAAAAATTAAAAAATTAAAATTAAAATATATAATTATAATTATATATTTAATATATATAATAATAAATAATATTTAATTAAAATAAAAAATTTAATAATATTATAATAAATATAAATTTTAAATATTATAATAATATTATATTTATATTTTAAAATTTATATTAAATTATATTTAAATATTTTTTATAATATAATATTTATTTTATTTATTATATAATTTATTTAATTTATTTAATTTATTATATTTAAAATTTTATTTATTATAATTTTATAATTATAAATTATAAATATTAATTAAATTAATTTTATATTTTTAATTTATAATTAATTAATAATTTTTAAAATATTTATTTAATTATTAAATTTAAATTTTTATATATTTTAAATTATAAATTATAAATATTAAATATATATAAAAATAAAAATTATTTAAAATTATATTTTTTAAATATATTTAATAATTAATATTTAATTTTTTTATATATAATTTTAATTTTAAATTATAAAATAATATAATAATTTTAATTATAAATTAAATTTAAATATAATATATAATTTAATATTTATAATAATTATAATTATATAATAAATTATAATATAAAATATTAATTATATAAATAAAATATTTTTTTAATTATTTAATATAAATTTAAATATTATAAATATAAAAAATTTAAAATTATTATAATAATTAAAAATATTTTTTAAATAAAATATTAATAAATAATATTATATTATTATTATATTTATAATAATAATTTTTTATATAAATATTTTTAAATTATAAAAATTTATTTTATTTTTATAAAAATAATATAAATTAAAATATAATTAATAAAAAAAATAATATTAATATTAAATATTTATAAAATTAATTAAAAATAATAATAAATTATATTAAATTTAAAATTAATATTATTAATTAAAATAATAATTAAATTAATTTAATATTATATTATTATTATAATATATATATATATAAATTAAAAATATTTTATATTAATAATTTAAATTTATATAAATAAATTATTATTATAAATAAAATAAATTAATTTTAAAAATAAATAATTATATTTTAAATAAAATTATATATATATATTTTAAATATTTTATATATTTTATATATTTTATATATTTTATATATTTTATATATTTTATATATTTTATATATTATATATATTATATTTATTTTATATATTTTATATATTTTATATTTTATAATTATTTTATATTATTTATATATTTTTTATTTTATATATATATTATAAATTTTATATATTTATTTATATTATATATATTATATATATTATTTAAAATTTATTTTTTTAATTTTTTTAATATAAATATTATTATTATAAATTTTATTTTAATTTTAAATTAAATAATATTTATAATATAAATATTAAATTAAATTTATTATATTAAATAATAAATATAAAATAAATTATAAATATAAAAAAAATAAATATTTAATTTTTTAATATTTTATTTAAATATTATAAAATATATTAATTTATATTTTTTATTATTATAAATTTAAATAAAAAAAATTAATTTAAATATAAATATAAAATAAATTATAATAAATAATAAATATAAAATAAACTATAATAAATAATAAATATAAAAAAAATAATTATTAAATATTTTATTATTTTATTATAATATTAAAAAATATACTAATTTTAAAAAAATTTTTATTTATTATAATAAATATTAAATATAAAATAAATTATAAATATAAAAAAAATTATTAATAAATTTTTTAATATTTTATTAAAATATTAAAAAAAATATTAATTTTTAAAAAAGTTTAACTTATTTTTTTTATTATTATAAATTTAAATAAAAAAACTTATTAAAATATAATATTAATATTTTATTTTAATATATTTAATATAATATATATATTTATATTTAAATTTATAATTATATTTTATTATTTTAAAATTAAAATATATAAAATATATATATATATTTTTAAAATAAATATAATAAAAAAAACTAAATAATTTATTTTATTATTATAATTATATTTTATTTATTTATTAATTTATATATTTTTTATAAAATAAACTTTAATTTTATTTTTATATTTTTTTTTATAATTATTATTATAATTATTATATAATATTATTAATTTTATATTTTTAATTACTATTTTATTATTAATACTATTACAAAAACAATGTTATTAGTTTTATATTTTATACATTATTTTATTGTTAGTACAATTATAAAAATAATGTTTTTATTAAATGCTGAATATAGCTAGAGAAAACAAAACAAAGTGTAAGCATAAAAGCAAAAGGTACTACTACAAAAAGCTTTTTAGTTAAATAGCTAGTTCTGCTTTTTTTTTATTTTGCTGTTAATACAGCTTTTTAAATAATACTTTATTTAAAACAATTTACAACTTGATTTAATCAGCTTATTTTTTGACTTAACTGCTTTATTTTTTATTTTGATCGAACTTTTAATGTAGTTACAACATCAATATATAATTAGATTTTAAAGCTATAAGTTTTTATTACTTTTAATAGCAACTTACAACAATTTAATTATTTAATTTATTAATTTTTAGATCGATATTTCGTTTTATTGCTGCACTACTTTTTTTTTTGATAGTATTAGTATAATTGAAACATTAAAAAATAACTAGTGTTTACTTTTTCAATCGCACTATATATTAAGCGCTGCTTTTGATAGCTTAAATTATATTGTTTTCTAATATAGTTTAAAAGTTTTAGACTTTTTTTATAATAATAACTAGAACAGAACAAATTTTGCTATTTTTTTAGCAAATAATAACAAAGCTACAGTTGAAGATTTAAATAGTACTATATTTAATAAACTAAACCTGTTTAATTTTAAACTTGACTATTTAACAACTAGTAAAACAATATTTGAACTTTAAGCTACTATTATTAATAGCTACTTTATTAAAAATACTGATGTTTTAAAAAGCTTGTTATTTATTGCTTAGTTAACAAAAGAAGCTTTTAATTTAGTTCTTTTGTATAACTAGCTAAAATAGCAGTTTTTTACTCTTTTGAAGTAAAAATACAACTTTGTTTAATATTAATTAATAGTAATATATTAAAAAGTATATAACTATAATATATTTTTTAGCTGATTTTACTTTTTGTTTTTTTTATTTATTAACTAAACTGTTTGTTATTTTTAAAAAGTTTTCAAAAAACAGAATATTTGATTTAAAAACTTTTAAAAAATAGACTATTTAATTTAAAACTTTTAAAAAATAAAATATCTAATCTAAAAGCTTTTAAAAAATAAACTATGTAATTTAAAAGCTTTTAAAAAATAAAATATTTAATTTTTGCAAATATCTTATTTTTTAAGCTTTCTTTTTAATTCTTTTTAAGTTTATTTGATATTTTAGTTATAAACTTTTTTTATATATTTTTACTAAATATATATTAAAAGTAGTATTAACAGCTATATTAAACAGTAATAAATACAAAAAAAGTAATATTTTGTTTTAGTTAGCTAAATATATTATTAACAATAACTTAGCTATATTTAATAATATTTTAACAAATAACAACTTAACAAATAAAACAGCATTTTAAAAAAAATTAATATACTAAAAAATACTGTTTTAATATTTATTATCAAATTATAACAAGTTTAAACTTTTGTTTTAATTAACCAAAAACTCTTTTTTTATATTACAGATATAACTTTTAGTTAAAAAAAGTTACAATATTAATAGTTATATTATTTAGCTTTAGTTTTTAAAAGCATTTTTAAAACATATATTTTATTTATTTTATATTTTCTTTTTTTATACTACACTGTTACAGAATTTACACTATATTTTCTAATCTGCTGTATTTTATATAACATATAATATATAATTTAGTGTTTATAATGCTAGCAGATTTAACTATATATATTTGCTTTTTTTAAATATACTGCTTATTTTTAAATAACATACTGCCTATTTGCTTTTTAATATATAGTCTTTATTTGTTAATAATTACATACTATTAGCACTTAAATATTTCTATTTATATATTGTTATAAACTAACATTTTATATTATTTATTTAAATACAAATAAAAACTAATATACTGTAAACTAAAGTTTGGACTTATATATAAAAGCGCTAGATTTATTTACAATATTATATACTATACAAATATATCGCCAAGTTTTAAAAATATTTAAAACAATTATATAACAAGTACAAATTATATTACTTTACTGGTCCAATTATTATTTTGTAAAAATATAACATAAAAGATATTACTGCAAATGATATTTTAAAAAAAGCGATTTGTAATTTTTACTGCAAATATTTGTTAACTATTAACTTTAATCTATTAAATTTTAAAACAACTTAAATAGATTTTAAGTTTTATAATATATTATATATTGCTAAATTTAAAAACTGAGCTAACATTTTAGCTTTATTATTTATGTTGTTTTATAAGTTGAAATATTTAACTTATATAAAGCAAATAATTAATTATATATTCAAAAAGTTTATAGTATATTTATATTTATAAAACTTGTTTTAAAATATAAGTTTGCTAAATATAATTAAAAAGTTTGCTAAAAAGCTTTTTCTGTTATATTAGTTGAAAGCTTATAATATTTATAAATAACATTTTTAAATATTAAACAAAAGCTAGTTTCTGTTTAATATGCTATAATTTAAGCTGTTTGTACTAAGCTTTAATTTTATATAAACTTTTTATTGTTTTTAAGTTAGCATATCTACTTTTAAGCAGTTTGTAAATATAAAGCATATTTTTTAAACTTTTTAAAACTATAAAAACTAGCTATATGCTCTGTTATTTTTTGTACTATTGCAAACATCGCTGTTTAACTATAGCTTCTGCTACAAATGCTATATTTTATAGTTATACTTTATAGCTGTTAACTTTTAATAACTTATATTTATGTAAATATATTAGCCGTTTATTTTAGCAAACTATATAAAGTATAACTTTTGTTTTTTTGTTTTAACTAAAGATTTTAACACTTTAGTACTAACATATATTATTCGCTTTATTAAATTTATCAAAAAGCTTATTATATTTGCTTTACTTAATATTAATTTATTTATTAACTAATTTTTAACAAAGTTATATACTAAATATTTATATATTAATTAGTTATTTCTAAATTTATTTTAGCTTATTTATACTAGCAGTATGTTTTTTTAACACTTTTAAATATAAAAACAGAAATTTAATATTTGTTTTTTTAACAAGTAAAAGTAACAATGCTATAAGCTTGAAATCAAAAATATCATATATAAATATAATATAGCATAGTTGCTAAATAATATGTTTTAATAGCATATACCTCGGTTCAACAACACTATTTTAAATAAAGTATATCTACTGTTTTTAAAATTATTTTATAGCAATAAATAGCTGCATTTATAAAATACTATATAGAACGCTGTTAAAACTAATGCTTTATTTAAAACTATATTGCAAATAAATATAGCGCAAATATTAATATATATAATATTGTTTAAACAGTATAACAAAGTGTATAAATTATATAGCAAAATATATAAACTAATACTACAAGCTATTACTTATATATATAATTTCGACTTTTTTAAAGCTTACAAAAAGTTACTTAAATAACTAAACTTTTTTAATACTGCTATTAAAACTGTTTTATATAAAAGCTTACTAAACTTTAACAGCAGTTACTTTTATGTTTTTATATTTTTTAACTTATATAAATTCTATATTAAAATATTTTTAATACTAAAAAAAGAAAAAATTATCGCTTTATTTAAAAAAAGCAATATATTATTTAATAGCAGCATATTATTGCTATTTATTTTAATGCAGCAGCAATAGTTTAAAATAAGTGCAGCTAATAACAAATTTAATAAATATAAATACTGCTTTTAGTTATTGTATATACAATTAATATTAAGCAGTTAAACTAAAATTGCAGCTTAAAAAGTCAAAACTTTTATTCGTTAATATACCGAAGTTTAAACTGTTTAAAATACTGCATTCAACTATTGAAACTTTTACTATATATTATAAAACAACTAAACTAACTACTGTAAAATTTATACTAAAACTTATATTTTTATTACATTTAATTTTAAATATATAAAGTTTTTATATTTATAATTGTTAAAATGTAGCAACAATTAACGATTTAACTTTTTTAGCATTTTTTATTACTACTTCAGCTTTTTGACCTATTATATAAAAAATTATTCAAATTACAATATATTAATTTTTTTAAACTAAATATTTTTGTTTATAGTAGCTACTTATTTGTTACTAGCTAAAAGCTAGTTTAAGCTATAAATGTTTAATATATATTTTACAATATATTAATATTATGCTGCTTAATAAATAATACTATACAAATTTAAAAAGTACGCTAACTTTACTGTTTTATTGAAATATTTAATAGTAAAAAGTTGCAATAGCGACTTTTGCACATATTTTAAGCAGCTTTTTACGTTTTTAACAGCTTGCTTTGTTTTATATAAAAGTTAATTATATTACTGCTTCAGCATATATTTTTATGCTGTAGAGCTGCTATTTCTGTTTATCGACATATTTATACAGCTTAATTTACTAAATATAATTACAAATCAATTAATGTATACTATAAGTACAAACGATAAATATAGCTTTAATATAGTTATAAATTTTGTAAAAAAATAAAAAAAGCTTTTTTTAGAGCTTACTAAGTAAAAAAAACACGTTAAATAATATAATACAAAAAATAAAAACAGCATTAGTTTTATATCAATTATTAACAATATTAACTATACTAATAATAGCGACTATATTAATAATGTTAATAACATTAGTAATTATTTACTTTTAAAATAAATAAATCTTTTTAAAACTTATAATAAAAAAAAAATCAAATATAGTTTTATTTTTATTTATAATATAGTTTTAATTTAATATAACAGTTGTAATATTTAAATCTTAAAAAAAATTATAAAATATAGCTAGCTTTTAAAAACTGACTTTTTTATGTTAACTAGCTAAATAAGCTTTTAAAAAATAAAATATATAATTAATTTAAATATTTTATTTTTTAAACTAGCTTTAAACAACTGACTTTTTTATTTTATTTAGCTATATAAGCTTTTATAAAATAAAATATATAATTAATTTTATATATTCTATTTTTTAAGCCAGCTTTTAAGTAAACATTCAAATCTATAATATTTAATTGTTTTAATTTTTATTATTATTTAATCTAGCTACAAAAATCTAAATTTAACTAATTTTACAAACTATAATTTTCTTTTTTTTTTGCTTGATGCTTTTGCAAAAACTGTTTTAAGGATATTGTTTTTAAAAAAGTGCTTCTTTTTAGCACTTCTTTTTAAAACCGGGGCTTTTGTTAAAACAAGTAAAATATTAGCTAAAAATGCCTGTTTTTAAGCTTTTGGCAAAACGGCTAAAACATCAGTTAAAAGTGCTTGTTTTGTTTAAAAGCTCTTTTTTAAAAAACTTGTTAATATTGCATAATTTGCAAAATGTTTATTTATTTTTATTTATTATATGCTACTTTTAGTAGTTTAATTATATACTGTTAGCAGCGTAAAATTTTTATTTACTTTTATTAGTTATATACTCAGCTTAATAATTTAATTATATATTACTAGTAGTACAAGATTTTTATTTACTTTTATTAGTTGTATGTTTAGCTCAATAATCTGATTATATACTGCTAATATAATAAAATTTTTATTTATATTTATAAATCTTATACTTAGCTTAGTAATCTAACTATTTTTCGCTAATACTGTAAAATTTTCGTTAATATTTATCAAATCTATGCTTCGTTTAATAATCTAACTATTTTCTACTAATACTGCAGAATATTCGTTAATATTTATCGAATTTATATTTAGCTCAATAATTTAGCTATGTTTTTTTAGCAGCATAAGATCTTTTTTAGCATTTTTTTTAGTATTTTTTTTATTATTTGTTAAATCGTTTACATTATATATCTAAACTTTCAACTATAGTTTATTATTTGTTAAATTTTCATTTAAGTTAATAATTTAACTTTTAACTTTTTTATAATAGCTGTTATTTTTATATTTAAAGTTTTTCCGTTTTAAAAATGCTTTATTTTAAACTTTATATTAATTTTTATTATATTTACTTTAGTTTTAGCTTGCTAACTACTTTTTAAATATTTAGCTAAGTATGATTTTACTGTTAGTTCAAACTTAAACCGCTAAAAAAAATAGCAGCGATTTAACAAAGTTTAGCTAGTTTGCTAGCTATTTAAATACTTGTTAGCTATATAATTTTACATTAGGAACATTAAGCTTTTTATAATTAATATATATTATAAACAACAGTAAGTTAACATTTGACATTTAGTCAAAGTTTTTTTATTTAATAAACCTGTTATTTAGCGCTATATTAACATATAAAAAATAATCTAGCACAAAATTAGCGCTAACAATTATACGATAGCAGTAACTATTTAAAGAAATATTTCATATAAACTAGAAATATAAGTTTATTATTATATTTAAAATGTCTTTTATTTTAATAGCAAATTTTAAGTAGGCAAAAAAAGTATTATAGCTTTGCAACATATTTTTATAGTATAACTAAATTATATAGTTACAATTAGCGTTGTTTAAAATATTAGTAGTAATAAAAAAATCTTAATAAATCTTAGAATTTAAAGTTTTACTACTAAAACCGAGTATAATATAGAATAACAGATTCAAAAAATTTAAAAAACTAAAAAAAACATTATAACAGTATAAAGTTTTCTCTTATAACAGAAATTAGCTAAAATAAACAATATTTACAATAATAATTTTAGTAGTAATATAAAGTTGACTAAAATTTAACATATATATATCGATGTTTTTTTAACAAATATTAAAATAAATATTATAAACAAGTAGGCTAGCTATGCTAAAAATATAAGCTACGCACTTTATAAGTAAAAGTTAGCGCACTATAAACAAAAGAAAAAAACAAAAAAAAAAAAAAGCTAAAAAACAGAATATCTACAACTAGTAAATATTCTATTTCTTAAGAGCTAAAAAAAGAAATATTAACAACTTGTAAATATTTCGCTTTTTAAGAGCTAAAAAACAGAATATCTATAACCTGCAAATATTCTATTTTTTAAAAGCTAGAGCTACATATAAAATGTTACTTACTATTAAACAAAAAAAGAAAGTATTACTACAATATAATATATAACTTTTTTTTTTAGCCCGTTGTTAATAAGCAAAGTATATAAAAGCTTGTTTAATGTAGCAAATTAACTAAATAAAAAATATAAATAGTTATAGCGGAAAATTAGCAATTAAATGTATTTGTTAATGTAGAAAATATTAAAAAAAAATGAAACGTTAACATTATTACATTTATAAAACGGTTTTTTAGCTGCTATAGCTTTAATAAATAAATTTTTAAACTTAATAATTTTACTATTAAATTTTTACAGCTTTAACAATTTAAACAGCTTAATATTTACACTTGTAGCAAATATAATTTATACTGTAATATAGTTGCAAAAAAGTAATATTTTACTGCTTATACTAGTTGCTACATTGAAATATTTCTATAAAATATTATTTAATTATTACAAATATTTATATAAATTAATTTTGCTAAACTTAAAATTTAAGCAACATATAACAAAAGATACAATTTATATTTTTTTAAAATAACATACTACATTTGCGAAATTTAGTACTTAAGTTTTATTTATAGCAGTATTATTTACTTTTAGTTTAAAGTTTTTTTTTAAATTGATATTAGTCCAATTTATAAGTATTAGTTTAAAATTAGCAACTTTTTTATTTATTAAATCTAATATTTGCTAAATAATATTGTTTAGTAGCGATATTACAGTTGGGCTTAAAACATATAACATAAAATCTATTGCTTTTGCAAACTTTTTGCAAAAGTCGAGGTTTTTCTTGTGCTTTTTATACGCCGATTTGTAGTTTTCGACAGTTATACCGAAAGACTTAAACATATTTATAACTATTTATATTTATAACAAAGCTAAGTTTTATATATTTTAAATCTTTTGATATATTTTTATATTTAATAAAGTTAATTTATACTTTAGCTTTATATTAATAGCTTTTTAAAACAAAAAGTTTATTTTAAAAAAAGTATACTTTATATTAATAGCTTAAAAACAAGTGAATATTAAATAAGTATATAATACTTAGCTTTAGTTCTTTATCAAATGTTCAAAAATAAAAACTAAATTATAAAGTAACATTTTACAAACTATTTTATTAAATCGCTAAAAGTCTGCTTTTATAAATATATAAAGTACTGCAATTAATATTATTATATATTAAGAAGTTAAATCTTTAATATCGACAAAAATAATACTTGCTTTTAATTTTTAAACAAACGTATTATTTTCGATATTTGTAAAAAATATAATAGTTGCAAAAACTGTTTTAACTTAAAAAATATAAATAGGCTATTTTTTAGCTCTAGTAGATTTTGCTAAAGCTTTATTGCAAAAAAATCTATATGCTAGCTTTAAAAAATTAGCAGCTACTAATATATTAACAAAACATCTAATTATAAATAAAGCTTTAAAAAATAAAATATTTACTAGCTTAAATATTTTGTTTTTTAAAAATATTATGCTTGTTTTCTAGCTTAAATTACTTATTATTTATGCAAAAATAATATTTATAATGTTCTGCAGTAGCAAAATATATATATACTGCTTTAATATTTAAATTGCTTTTTTAATTAATTAAAAAGTAAAAAACGCTAAAAATATAAGCAGTTTTTTTCGCAGAGCCCACCTCGTCGTTATTGTTTTTATTAATATAATCTAATAGCGCTTTATAAACAATTACTTTTCTAAGTTTATAAAACTAATCAGAAATATTAAAACTTCCTTTTTTAATAATATTACAAAAGTTCTATTTGTTATAGTTATTTTGTTTATTTAAATAATGTTGTATTTTTTAAACAACAGGATTTTAGCGTTTTTTACTGTACTTTTTTTTGGGGGTCTTTTTACTTATAATAAATAATATATTAATAAATATATAGAAAACTTGTATAACTAAAACAAAAAAATAGAGCTTAAAAACAAAATATCTAGAAAAAAAGCATTAGAGCAAAAAAGCTGAAATAAGTAGCAAAAAGTACAGCTTTTAAAAAAAGATTAAAAAAAAAATAAAGGAAGTAATTGTACAAAAATTGTAGAAAAAATAAAAGAAATAATTATACAAAAGTTGTAAAAAAAATAGAAAAAGCAGCTATAAAAAAGTTGTAAAAAAAATAAAAGAAGTAGTTATAAAAAAGTTGTAAAAAAAGTAAAAGAAATAGTTGTAAAAAAGTAATAAAAAAGATAAAAAAAAAAGTTGTAAAAAAAGCTAAAAAAGTAATACATATATTCTGTTTTTTAAGTAAATAGTAAAAAATATATTTATATATATAAAAAAAAGTATAAACTGTAGTATATTTAAAATATAACTTATATTAGCTTAATATTTTAAAAATTAGTTGTAATTTCTAAAATACTATATTTTAATACAACTTTGCTAAAATATTAGTATTACTAGCTACTATTAACGAGTCTGCTATAACTTTATTTGCATTTTTTGTTTTAGTTTTTTTAGCTGTAGGCTTTTTTGCAATATTTTCTTTTTGTTTACAAAGTACTTTAATAAAAGATGCAATAAAATTTATTATAAAAATGTCCTTTTATATAAAAGATATGTTTTTTTTTTTTTGTATTGCTTTAATTTTAAGTTTAAATATATTAACAAGTTAGCTAAAATCGTAAAAAAACAAAACTATTAATATATTGCTTATAGTAGTTATATTTTGTGTACTAACAGTTAGTTTTAAGCTTAATGTTAAATCGGAGCATTTTGTTAAAATATTAATGTTTATAAAATCAGCATTTAAATTAAAAGCTAAAATATTTTTATTAAAATGTTTTAGCAAAATTTTTAGCTCTATAAAAGATATGTTTGCTTTAAATATTACTTTACTACTATTTTTATCTTTTTTATTTAATGCTTCAAATAAAAATATAAATATAGCAGTAATTTTGTCTATTTTTTTTTTTGATTGCTTTTTTTCCACTTCGTTAGTTCTATTAACTTTAGCTATCTTAATATTTACTAAAAGTATTGTATTAAAAACTAATATAAACAGAGCTATATTTAAAAAATTGTTATCGGTTGCAAAAGCTTGATAGTTTTAAGCGCTGTTTGTTTTATAGTCTGCTGTTTTACTTTCAAGTAGTAAATTCGATAGCTTTTTAAAAGCTATATTTGTTATTTACTAAAGTATAGCGTATAACTAAAAAACTAATGTTTGTAACTAAACTAAATGCTTATATATAAAATATAACTTAAAAGAAAATCTATTTTAAGTTTAATTAGTTTATAATATGTTGTATAATTTGAAATGCTAAATTGTTATAATAATAAATACGTTAAAAAAGCAAACAAGCTTTTAAGCGATAATACTTACTGCTTTAAAGCTATACAAAAATACTAGCATAAAAAAAACTAGTAGTAAATATAAATTAATATAAATAATATAAATATAAAATAAAATCTAAAGTTGCAATTTTAATAATAGAATATTATATAATACTGCAAATAATAAACTAATAAAAATGAAATAAAAAAAAAATAAAGCAAATATAAGCTTTATTTATATATTAATTCTAATAATCCTATTTTATATAGGTTTAAAATCAAATGTTTATTTAAAAACAAAATTAAAATTGTTTTTTTAATAAAAGATATTTTAAATATATTAGTTTAAAAAAAAACTAAAAAAAAAATTGAAATAAGTACTAAAATAATTAGCTTAAAAAACTAGTGAAATAAATACTAGCTAAGCAAAAAAACTATAATATTTAACAAATACGCATTTTTTTGCAATGTAGCTATATGCGATGTCTGAAATATTTGAAATATTTCAAACGATTGATCTAAAAAAAGATCTAAAAAAAATGTTACAACAAAAAGTCTATTTCTAAAAAGTATATTATATAAAATATAACAATTTATTAGTACTATATTATTTTTTAGCTTTAATAAATATATAGTATATATTAAAGCATTTAAAATTGAAAAAATTATTAAAATTAAGCAAAAGTTTGATATATTAGCTTAATTTTTTCTGTTAACATTAAAAAATATAATGCAGTTTATCAAAATATTTTTTTATAATAAAAAAAATAAGTTTTTAATAAAAAAGTATAAATTTCTAGCAGATAGCAATAGTAAAATATTTAGAAACTATATTTTAAACCGCTTTAACTAGCTATATATTAAAACTTGCTTTTTTTTCATTTTTTAAAAAAGTATAATTGTATAGCCAAATTTAAATAAGTCTTTATAACGAAAAAAATAAATCTTTAGTAAAAAAATATAAATTTTTAGCAAATAGCAATAGTAGAATATTTAAAAGCTATATTTTAAACCGCTTTAACTAGCTATATACTAAAACTTGCTTTTTTTTTATTTTTTAAAAAAGTATAATTGTATAACTAAATCTAAATAAGTTTTTATAACGAAAAAAATAAATTTTTAATAAAAAAGTATAAATTTTTAGCAGATAGCAATAGTAAAATGCTTAAAAGTTATATTTTAAACTGCTTTAACTAGCTATATACTAAAACTTGTTCTTTTTTTATTCTTTAAAAAAGTATAATTATATAATTAAATCCAAATAAGTTTTTATACTAAAATTTAGCTTTTATACACTAATTAAATCTTTATAAACTTATAAATGTTTTATTAAATAAATAAAAATTATTATAAAAAAACAAGTTGCTGTATATTTTATAAAGTCGTTTTTTTCTATTTAAATATTATTAGCAGTTAATATATTGTATACTTTAAACATATTTATATATTTTTCAATATATATAATTAAAGCTTAGTTATATTGAAAATATAACAATATATTATATAATTATTTAAATTTATTTTTTATTAAAAACTAAAAACTACTTTAGCTAAAATAACGCTATTTTTTGTTTAACTTTTATTAAACTTTCATTTGTAAACAAAGTAAGTTATTTAAGCTTTTGCTTTTTCTTTTTTTTTTTTAGCTGCAGCTGCTTGTTTAGCTTCTTTTTCGGCCTTTTTAGCGGCTTTTTTTTCTACTTTTGCTTCCGCTTTCTTTTTAGCTTTTTTTGCTTTTACTTTAGCTTTCTTTTTAGCTTTTTCGATTTTAGCGTTTACTTTTTTTTGTGCTAACTTTGCTTTTTCGATTCTTTTTTCTTTAAAGTTTACATTTTTTTCAAATTTAGCTTTCGCTTTTTAAATAATAATAAAAACTTTCTGTAGTGCTTTTTCGAACTTATAATCGCTTAAGTTTTACTTAAAACAATCTGCTAAAAAAGCTAGCTTTAAAATTATAGTAAGCAACGTAAAATTAAAGTTGTCGGAATTAATAACAAGTTATATAGCGCCCGCAATAAAGTCGAGTCTACTGCGATTACTTAAATAGTAGCAATCTACTAGATTATTAAATGCAAAACAAGCTATAAAAAACAATATATCAGCAATTTTAACTATATACTTTTTACTAATAAAAACTAAAAAGGCGAAAACTTTTAAAATGTAGTAAATAGTAAGCTAGTTATAAAAGCAACAAATAATTTCATATATAATTAAAATATTTATTTTTTTGCAAATCTTTTTGTTAATTTTGCTTTTTATAGCAAATTAACAAAAAAACTTTTATTATATAATCATTTTGTACTATTTAAATATAGTTTTAAATATAATAATAATTATTTAGTTTATAAAATATTTCTGTTTAATTTTAACAAATTTACTTAAAATCTAGTTTAAATTGTTTACATTTTATAAAATTAAAAAAACAAAGCTGCAGCAACAATAAAAATATAAATCAATGCTTATTTTTATAATATATATGCTACAAATTAAAACATTTACAGTTGATATAAAATCGTTAAATGTAAATACAATATTAGCTCGTTTTTTAGTTATATAGTAAAATGTAATTGTAAAAATATTTAAATCAAATAAATTAAATAAAATATATAATTCTTTGTTGTTAAGTAGTTAATATTATTAAATAAATAAAGTAGCTTATGTAATAAATATTAAAACTAAATAAAACTTTTATTAAAAAATAAAATATATAGCTAAGTAACATATTTTGTTTTTTAGCTTTATAGCTATAATACACTTGCTTACTTAGTTTAAAAACAAAATATTTAAACACGCTGGATATTTTATTTTTTAGTTATACAACTATAGTATACTTATTTTTCTAGTTAAAAAACAAAATATTTGAACATATTAAATATTTTATTTTTAATCTTTTTTTTAATATATTATAGCAGAATAAAATATAACAAAAAACAACTTATTGCTGTAACTATAATAAATCTATTATAACAATTATTTAAAGCAATAGATCTTTTTTATTTTTAAGCTTATATATATAGTTAAAAATTTAAGTAACAAAATAAGCTATAAGCAAGCTTTGTTCAACTATATATTAAAATTAACTAATATAGTTAATAGAAAAAATAACACAGTAATTTTTTTTTGTTTTTTTGAAAATATAGTTAGTACTACTGTTATTAATATTTATAATTAGTTTGTAGATTTTTTAAACATTTATTGCAACAGAAAGTAGTATTAGTTGCTTTTTTTTATTAAAATTGCTATTTTTGTTAAATATATTATTTTTGCTACTTCTGCTATTTTTGCTGCTTCTGTTATTTTTGCTGTTTTTGTTATTTCAGCTGTTGTTGTTTTTGTTATAACTGCTATTTTGTAAAAAGGCTTTATATTTTTGTTTCTTTTTTTTTTTTAAATATAAAGCCTAGTCGTTTTTAAAGCGCAATGTTTTTTCGTTATTTAGATTTAAAGCTAAAATATCAAGCTTTTTTTAAACTTCGGAATTAAATATAGTAAAATCTTTTTTATTCTAAATATAGTTTTGTTTTTTTTTTTCTATAGATTTTTTATTTATAAAATCTTCAAATATTATATATAAACATTTTTAGTAATATTTAAACTAAAAATTATATATATTTTATCTAATAATATTTAAAGCAACTTATACTGTAATAAATTTTGTGCTAAAAATATTATTACTAAAAAAAATCTAATTCCTGTTAAAATTTACAATTTTTGTGCTTATGTTTTAATGCAAAAAAACTTGTTAATAAATAGCACTTATTATAATGCAGTAGAAATTAAAGCTTTAGTTATGCTGTTTTATAGTTACTTGAAAAAACATAAGCAAAAATATCTACTAGCAATAGCTGTTTTCAAAATAAGCCGAAACAAGTTCAAGTTTAAGTAGTAAAATATCAAAGTTTTCTAATTTTTTAAAAAAAAGCTTGCAAAAAAGTTGCATAAGTAAACATTTAATACTGTTTATATTAATATATAAAGTATAACTAAGCAAATTATAAAAGTCCAATATATTTTTATATAGTTTTAATTTATTGTAACAAAACAATAAATACAAAGTTTTTAGTAGTTTTAAAAATTTTAAATAAAAATATCTTAATATGTTGTAGAAGTAATTTATTAATAGCGTTGCTAAATAAAGCAAAATAGTATTGTACTAAATAGAAGCAACTATTTAATATATAATGTTTTAAAAGTTTTTAGCTATATAGGCTTTATTAATAATTAACAAGTTAAAGTAGCATTATTTCAAAGTAAAAATAATATCGATTTTACTTTTTTTTTTTAGTTTTATTTGCTTTTTAAAACTTTTTTTTGTTAAGATTTGTTTTATTAAACTTGCTTTAAGTTCGGGCTCAATAAAATTATTATTATTAAACAAGCTGAATTTTTTTTGCTTTAACTAGATAAAGTTTTTAATAAACTGCGAGGTTTTTATAGTATAGCAATTAAAAAAAGTTTGTATAAACGTTATAATAACTATTTAGCTGGTTTAAAAGCAGTTAATGTAAACAAACCCGATAAAAGTATTAAAAACAAAATATTTATAAATATAAACAAAATATCCTGTTTTTAAAAAAGATTGTTTATTTTACGATTTTTTTTATTAATAATTGTTATTATTTTTTCTAAATCTTGTTAGCTTAAAATTTAACTCTTTTTTATATAGTTATATTTAGCTTTGTTTTTTTTATATACAAGAAAAATTTCAAATATATTTTCAAAAAACTTTTGTAAATATTAAAAAGTTTGAACTGTTATAAAAAACATAATAAAAACTAAATAAAAATAATATTTTAATAAGCTTTTTATTTATTTAACTTTTATTTTCAAAATATAATAAGCTATTGTTTTACTGTAAGTAATAGTTTTGCTAGTTCTATATTTATTTGTAAAAAAAGCAAAACATAGAAATACTAACATTTTATTCAAAAGCTTTGCTATATTTACTAGAAAAAAAAAGTTAATAATAAGCTGCAAAATTAAAAAATAAAATATATCTAAATAGCTAAATATCTTGTTTTTTAAATGAGATAAAACTACACTTACTAATAAATTAATAAAATCAATAAATAGTTTTATTATTTAGAGCTATTTTTATGTTTTTTCAGTTAATTTTAAAATAACAAACAGTGTTTTAAACCGAAAGCGACTTTTTTATAGAACTACTAGTTACTAATTAATTAATAGCAACATATTTTTGTTTCTAAGTTTTTGCTTTTTCGACTGCTTTTGTAGCTAAAACAGCATTATTATCGCTAGCTCTATTTTCAAGCTTACTTTTTATAACTTCAAAAGTTTACTAAGCTATATCCTGTTTAACTAAATCTTTTAGTTTATTTCTATTGTTAGTAAAAACGATCGCTTTAATTTTGATGCTTTTTTTGCTTTATATTAATAATTCAAAGTTGCTAACAATATTTTAGCTAGCTAAAGCTTTCGCCTAGTTACAAATATATTCGCAGTTTGCAGTACTTAGATGTAGTAATTTTTGTAAACTTTTTATTGTAAGCAATAACAGCATTTACTTTTAAATAACAAATAGCTAAAATAAAATCTTCTGTTTTTTTTAAAAATTTTAAAACTTGTAAAAATTAATAAAAGCATTGTTTATTAGTTTTTTTAAATAGTTTATTACATAATATTTTTTGTAGCTTTTTCGTTCTATATATTGTGATTTAGTAGCTATATTTGCTTTAGCTATAGATTTAAAGCTAGTTAATGCACTTTTAGCTGCATTATTAGCAGCAAGTTTATCGGCGTTTACTTTAGAAATAATATATACAACTTTGTTAGTAATAATAAAAAAAGTAATAATATTTTTGTTTATATATTACTGCTTATAATAAAAATTACTGCTTAATTTGTATTAGCAAAACTAATAATAAGCTACTACAGCTAATACTTAGTACTAGTTTTTTATAATAAAACTAAAAATTATAAAGCAGCTATTACTGCTACAAATATAGAAATAGTTAAAAAATGTAAAAAATAAATTTTTTGCTACTATTATTATTATATAACTAATAGTAAATAGTAAATAATTTTTATTAGTTAGCTTAATGTTTATATCGAAAAAACTAAATATATCGCTTGTTGCTTATTAAGCTACTATATTATAAGTTTTATTAGCATTTATTAATAGCTATAGTTTGTTATTTATAAAGTTTAAAAATATAGCAACTTCAAGTATTTTTATATTTATATAAATATTGCAATAGTTGTAATATAGTTTTAATACAACTAATATTATAAAAAAATTAAAAACAAAAAGCAGTAGCAATTAAAAAACAGAATATATAAAAAATCAAATATTTTATTTTTTAATCTTATATAAATAAAATATATAAAAAAAAATTATATATTATATATATTAATAAAAAAGTAAAATATGTTTATATTTACAAAATGAAACTAGTAAATAAAAAACTTACTTTGCAATTTATAACAAGTTGTACTACAAACTCTAATGTTGTATATTTGTACATTTTTTACTTTGTTGTAGTTGTAAATAATCTATGCTTATATTGCTTCTATAGTTGATAGCACTTCAACTAATAAAACTTTAGCTTTATTATAAAAAAAATATTAAGTTAGCTAAAAGTTGTTTAAATAAGCAGCAAAAAGCTTTCGTATATTTCTACTATAAAAAAAGTCTTTTTTTTTATAAAGAATTAGTAATAACTTAGCTATTTTATAAATATATTAATATATATATATAGCAAGAAATAGAATATATAACAGAGAAGAACTTAAAAAACAGAATATTTAAAAAAATAAGCAGGCATTTTTAATAAAAAAAGATATAAAAAAAAAAAAAGTAAATACTTTTAAAAAAAAAAGTTATAAAAAATAAAAAAGTAAAAAAAAATAAAATAAAAAAATAAATAAATGTAAAATATTCTGTTTTTTAATTTTTTAGTTAAAACTAGAAATATTTAAATATTAAAATAACTATATATTAAATATTTTGTTTTTTAATAAACTATTTAAGTAGCAAAATAACTATATATTAAATATTCTGTTTTTAATATATGTAGTTAAATATAAAAAAATAAAAAATAATAGCAAATAATAGTTATTAATAGTTAATTAAATATTAATTATTAATGCTATAAACTTGCGGTATATTTTAAAAAGATTTAACAATTTATTTAGCTAAGTATAAAAGATGTTATAGCTAAAAATTTGTATATATATAGTAAATTTAACATATATAAATAAGCAAATTTATAACTATTTATTATTTGATAATATATTAGCTTATTGTTATAAGTATATAACTATATTGTTAAATAGTAACTAGTTTATATATTAAATATATTGCTTAATATTTGATTAAATAAATAGTAAAAAAGTAAAAAAAAGCAAAAAATGCAATACTAAATCTGTTGTTTTTATTAAATATATAGTTAAAAAGTAAAAAAGCGCAGAAAATGCAACATTAAATCTGTTGTTTTTATTAAATATATAGTTAAAAAATAAAAAAGCGCAAAAAATACAATATTAAATCTGTTATTTTTATTAAGTATATAGTCAAAAAATAAAAAAGCACAGAAAATATAATATTGAATTTGTTGTTTTTATTAAATACATAGTTAAAAAATAAAAAAACGCAAAAAATATAACATTAAATCTGTTGTTTTTATTAAGTATATAGTTAAAAAATAAAAAAGCATAAAAAATATAACACTAGATCTGTTGTTTTTATTAAGTATATAATCAAAAAGTAAAAAAGTGCAAAAAATACAACACTAGATCTGTTGTTTTTATTAAGTATATAATCAAAAGGTAAAAAAGCGTAAAAAATGCAACATTAGATCTGTTGTTTTTATTGAATGCATAGTTAAAAAGTAAAAAAGTGCAAAAAATGTAACACTAGATCTGTTGTTTTTATTAGATATATAGTCAAAAAATAAAAAAGCGCAAAAAATGCAACACTAGATCTATTGTTTTTATTGAATACATAATTAAAAAGTAAAAAAGCACAAAAAATGCAACATTAAATCTGTTATTTTTATTAAATACATAGTTAAAAAGTAAAAAAGCGCAAAAAATGTAATATTAAATCTGTTATTTTTATTAAATGTATAATCAAAAAGTAAAAAAGCGCAAAAAATACAACATTAAATCTATTGTTTTTATTAAGTACATAATTAAAAAATAAAAAAACGTAGAAAATATAACACTAAATCTATTATTTTTATTAAATATATAATCAAAAAGTAAAAAAGCGCAAAAAATACAACACTAAATCTATTGTTTTTATTAAATATATAGTCAAAAAGTAAAAAAGCATAAAAAATATAACATTAAATCTGTTGTTTTTATTAAATATATAGTTAAAAAATAAAAAAGCGCAAAAAATACAACATTAGATCTGTTGTTTTTATTAAATATATAGTCAAAAAATAAAAAAGTATAAAAAATATAATATTAAATCTATTGTTTTTATTAGATATATAGTCAAAAAGTAAAAAAGCGCAAAAAATACAACACTAAATCTGTTGTTTTTATTGGATACATGGTCAAAAAGTAAAAAAAAGCAGAAAATATGATACAATATCTAGTGTTTTTATTAAGTACATAGTAAAAAAGTAAAAAAGCGCAAAAAATGCGACACAATATCTAGTGTTTTAATTGAGTATATATAATTGATATAAAAAAAATAAAACAAAATTTTAACTAAGTTAAACAAGTACTTAGGGTTAACCTTAACCTATAACTTATTACAATCAAAAAATATAAAAAGCAAATTTTTTACTACTGTTATTATTATATAATTAATAATAAATAATAAATAATTTTTATTAATTAATTTAATATTTATATTATAAAAGCTAAATATATTGTTTATTATTTATTAAATTATTATATTATAAATTTTATTAATATTTATTAATAGTTATAATTTATTATTTATAAAATTTAAAAATATAACAATTTTAAATATTTTTATATTTATATAAATATTATAATAGTTATAATATAGTTTTAATATAATTAATATTATAAAAAAATTAAAAATAAAAAATAATAATAATTAAAAAATAAAATATATAAAAAACTAAATATTTTATTTTTTAACTTTATATAAATAAAATATATAAAAAAAAATTATATATTATATATATTAATAAAAAAATAAAACATATTTATATTTATAAAATAAAGCTAATAAATAAAAAACTTATTTAATAATTTATAGCAAGTTATATTATAAATTTTAATATTATATATTTATATATTTTTTATTTTGTTGTAGTTATAAATAATTTATATTTATATTATTTTTATAATTAATAATATTTTAATTAATAAAATTTTAGTTTTATTGTAAAAAAAATACTAAATTAATTAAAAGTTATTTAAATAAACAATAAAAAGCTTTTATATATTTTTATTATAAAAAAAATCTTTTTTTTTATAAAAAATTAATAATAATTTAATTATTTTATAAATATATTAATATATATATATAATAATAAATAAAATATATAATAAAAAAAAACTTAAAAAATAAAATATTTAAAAAAACAAGCAAGCATTTTTAATAAAAAAAAATATAAAAAAAAAAATATAAAAAAAAAATAAGCATTTTTAAAAAAAAAAGTTATAAAAAATAAAAAAATAAAAAAAAATAAAATAAAAAAATAAATAAATATAAAATATTTTGTTTTTTAATTTTTTAGTTAAAACTAAAAATATTTAAATATTAAAATAACTATATATTAAATATTTTATTTTTTAATAAGCTATTTAAATAATAAAATAATTATATATTAAATATTTTATTTTTAATATATATAATTAAATATAAAAAAATAAAAAATAATAATAAATAATAATTATTAATAATTAATTAAATATTAATTACTAGTGCTATAAATTTATAATATATTTTAAAAAAGTTTAATAATTTATTTAACTAAATATAAAAGTTATTATAATTAAAAATTTATATATATATAATAAGTTTAATATATATAAATAAGCAAATTTATAATTATTTATTATTTAATAATATATTAGTTTATTATTATAAATATATAACTATATTATTAAATAATAATTAGTTTATATATTAAATATATTATTTAATATTTAATTAAATAAATAATAAAAAAATAAAAAAAAAGCAAAAAATATAATATAATATTTAATATTTTTATTAAATATATAGTTAAAAAATAAAAAAATATAAAAAATATAACATTAAATTTAATATTTTTATTAAATATATAATTAAAAAATAAAAAAAAGCAAAAAATATAATATAATATTTAATGTTTTTATTAAATATATAATTAAAAAATAAAAAAAAGCAAAAAATATAATATAATATCTAGTGTTTTTATTAAATATATAGTAAAAAAATAAAAAAGCACAAAAAATATAATATAATATTTAATATTTTAATTAAATATATATAATTAATATAAAAAGAATAGAACAAAATTTTGACTAAGTTAAACAAATGCTTAAAGTTAACTTTAACCTATAACTTGTTACAATAAAAAATATAAAAAAAAAAAAAAAAAAATATTTTTAAAAAAAAAAGTTGTAAAAAATAAAAAAATAAAAAAAAATAAAATAAAAAAATAAATAAATATAAAATATTTTATTTTTTAATTTTTTAATTAAAGCTAAAAATATTTAAATATTAAAATAACTATATATTAAATATTTTATTTTTAATATATATAATTAAATATAAAAAAATAAAAAATAATAATAAATAATAATTATTAAAAATTAATTAAATATTAATTATTAATATTATAAATTTATAATATATTTTAAAAAAGTTTAACAATTTATTTAATTAAATATAAAAGCTATTATAATTAAAAATTTATATATATATAATAAATTTAATATATATAAATAAATAAATTTATAATTATTTATTATTTAATAATATATTAATTTATTATTATAAATATATAATTATATTATTAAATAATAACTAGTTTATATATTAAATATATTATTTAATATTTAATTAAATAAATAGTAAAAAAATAAAAAAAAATAAAAAATATAATATAATATTTAATGTTTTTATTAAATATATAATTAAAAAATAAAAAAATATAAAAAATATAATATTAAGTTTGTTGTTTTTATTAAATATATAATTACAAAATAAAAAAATATAAAAAATGCAACATTAAATTTATTATTTTTATTAAATATATAATTAAAAAATAAAAAAATATAAAAAATATAACATTAAATTTGTTATTTTTATTAAATATATAATTAAAAAATAAAAAAAAGCAGAAAATATAATATAATATTTAATGTTTTTATTAAATATATAATAAAAAAATAAAAAAATGCAGAAAATATAATATAATATTTAATATTTTTATTAAATATATAGTAAAAAAGTAAAAAAATATAAAAAATATAATATAATATTTAATGTTTTAATTAAATATATATAATTAATATAAAAAAAATAAAACAAAATTTTAATTAAATTAAATAAATATTTAAAATTAACTTTAATTTATAATTTATTATAATATATTTTAACATAAAATTATTATTAATATTATTAAAATTATTAAAAAGACTTTTTTAAATATTAATACTTTTAAAAAAAAATAGCTACTTTTTAATAAAAATAAATATAAAAATAAAAGTAAAATTTAATTTAAATATAAATAAAAATATAACTTTTAATATAAATATAAATATTAATATAAAGTTAATATTAAATTAAAATATAAATATATTAAAATTTATTAATAATTTAAATATTTAATTATAAAAAAAGTTGTTAATAAATAAAAAAAAAAAAATATAAAAAAAGAAAAATAAATAAATAATAAAATAAATATATTATAATATTTAATATAAGCTTTTTAATTTGTTTTTTTAACAAAGTTAATTTTAATAGTTAAACTATATACTTTTTTTTAAAAATTAAAAAATTTATTAAGCTTTTTTATTATATTATTATTTATTTTTTATGTTTTTTTAATATTATTTTTTAATTAATTAATATTATTTTTAAACAATTTATTATTTGTTTTATTATTTTTATATTTTATTAAAATAAATTATAATTAAAAGTTTATAACTATATAATATTATATATTTAATTAATAATAATTTTATAAAATTTAAATTTAATTAAAATAATAATAATTATATTAATATTAAAAGTTTTTAATAAATAATTAAATTAAAATATAAATTATTAAATAATAAATTTAACGTTTTATTTAATAAATATTTAAAAAAAGCATTTTTTTTTATTTTTCTATATTAATTTTAATTAATATAATAAAAATAATATAAAATAAACTATAAATAATAAAAATATTTATATAATTATTAACTAAAATATATATATTTTTAAATAATTAATTATATAAAAAAATGTTTTATATTTTAAATAAACTTTTTTTAAAATATATATATTTTTAGTTTAATTGTTAAATATTTTTTAATAATTGTTTTTTTTTTTATAATTTATTAAAAAATTAAATATTTATATTTTAATAAAAAAAATCTATAAATATTTACAAAAGTAATAAATATAATTATAATAAAATATGTTTTTATAATTAAATATATTGCTATTTTTTAAAATATAAAAAAATATTATCAAGTTTGTTTTTTATATTAATATATTAAACTATTTATAAAATTTAATAAAAATATAAAACAAAGTAATATTAAATAAAAATAATATAAAAAAACTAAATTATTAAAGCGTTAAATATTTTTATAATATTAATATTTATGTTATTTAATTTAGTTATAATAATTTAATATAAATATATATATATATATTACTATTAATAAAAAAAGTTTTTTCGACTTTAAAAAATTTAAAAAATAATAATATAATAATAATTTAGTTTAATTTTATAATAAAATTACAAAAAGTACTAATTTAATAAATATAATTAAAAATAATTAAATAAAATAATAATAAAAAATAAAATATAAATTAAATAAAAAAAAACTTGTAGCAATTTTTAAAACTTAAAGTTTAAATATATATATAAATTTTTATTTAATTTATAAATATATATATATGTTATTTTTTTTATAAATATTAATTAATATAACTTATTTTAAAAATATATTATTTTATATAAGTTTTTTTATTTAAAACTTTTAAAAGCTTTTATTAATTAATTAATTTATTTAAAAAGTTTTAAAAATTTATTATTTTTTTAAATAATTAAAATAAACTTTAGTTTTATAATAAATAAAATATTAACACTAAGTTTAAAAACTAAATAATATTATATATTTTAAAACATAAATTAAAATTAAAAAAAACTAAAAAACAAATTTAACTTTTTTAATTAAATTAATATATTTATATAAATATTTTTTATATATTATTTTTACTTTTTTATATTTATTACTTTATTTAAGTTTTAATAAATTTATTATTTTAAATAAATAATAAAATTTATTTAATTATTTTGATTATTTATTAATTATATTATATATATTAACTATTTTTAAAATTTATTTATTTAAATATAAATATAATTTATAATATTTATAATATTTATATAAATGTTTTTTAATTATTATATTATAAAAACTTTATAATTTATTAAAAACTTTATTTAATTAAAATAAAAATAAATTAATTTATTTAATAATAATAATTTTATTAAATTTAAGTTTAAAATAAATTTTAATAAAAAAAAGTTTAAAAAATAAATAAAAAAAATTAATATTATTTTTATTTTAAAATAATATTACTTTAATTTATTAATTATTAATTAAGTTTATATAATTAAATTTTTTTAAAATATTATATATTAAATAATTATTTTTATTTAATATAAAGTTTATTATAATATTAATTTTTTATAATTAATTTATTATTTTAACAATTTTTAAATTTTATTAAAATAATTAATAATTTAAAGTTATTATATATTTAAATTTCGTTTAATCATAACGTTCTCCCCACATACTATCGCACTACAGTAAATTACTAACCAAAAATGCCAAGGTCTCATTTAAGCGTATTTGACTACCCCGTCATCGGCCTTTTCATTCTCTTCAACCTATTTGCTTTTAATGCGCCCAACAATGAATACCCCAGATATTACCGCTAACCTCACGCGCTACTCGCTCAATTCTGTAATATCTTCTGATAAGACTCTGTGGCAACTGCCGCTGAAGTGGACAAGCGCCCATCTGTCAGTACTGGGCATACCTCCTCATCGGCGGCGGCGGCAGCAGCAGCGGCTTCGTCGCAACATTCATCCAACCACGATAAGCGATAGCGTAGTTAACAAAGAAGACGGAGATAGCAGCGATACCGATAACGAACGTAACCATGAGGGGATGGGAGAATAAGAAGAACGAGGCGACGAGTACTATGACGCTGTTATCCCCGACCTGACACCAGCGCGGCTGGGCCAATGCATTGCATCCTTTTCGGGGGGCGGATATTACGAAACGCGTGCCTCTAAGCTCACCAGATTGCTCCTGCCGCGACCGCCTGCTCCGGGGGCCGTCGGGGGTCGAGATTGGAACAAGGACCGCGAGCGACGTGACGATGGCGTGCTAGGTCGACGATTCTCCTTCCGCTGGATGACGCCTCAGTTAGTCGTCGGCCCACGCACGTACAAGCTACATTTCCTTTTCCACCTGTTTCTCAACGCCGCACTAGTACTGCCCTATGTTGACTCGAGCTGCGTGCTACAGCCACGCTTTCGTGTCCGTCGCCGTTGCGACTTAACACGCCCTTTTGAGCCCTTCATTGCCGCTGTCCTCATCAGCCTTGCACTGTCTTCGGTCCCGCTGGAGAAAGCAGACGCCAAGAAGGTCCATTATCCCCCCTCCAATAACACTATCAAGTCCGCCACGGATGGCGTTATTACGGTAAGGACATTTCCTCAGTCGTCTTGCAATAGGTCCTAGAAACTTACCCCAACTGCTAGTAACCGTTACTAATAAACTCTGGGACAGACTCGACTCCTGTTTACGCACCGCGATGATAGCCAGGACATGCACGTCTATACGGCGCACATATCCCATTCCTTGCTCGAACGCTTTCAGTACCCCAACCAACCCCCGACGGCCACTACACAGCCCCTTATACGGCTACATCATTGCCGGGTGCCGTATGTACCCCACACCACGTTTAGGCAACGCCTTTTAGCGGCCGTATTTGTCACCCCCATCGTCGAGCCGAACTTGGAAGTGGACACCCATTGCAGAAAACGAGCATTATCGTTATACGGCGAGAATGTCAGCTCTAAACAACGTCGATCAGAAAATCCACGTGAACCCCTTACCAGCTTGGATGCAAATGTTCAACATGATTTGCAGCCCCCGTGATTATATTACGCACATCATCTCTTTTATATCCATCTATACTAATGCCACCCCGTCTCCCTGAGCTCGTAGTCTATGTGTGTATATAACTCCAGTAGCTAACCAGGCTACTATAAACATTATTTGAAACAGAAAATCACATCAGGGATGCACTAGTGTAGCCGTCCTCATCCCACTCGCAGTGCTACCTATACCAGACTCCACTCAGCGTTCAATCTTATTCGTGGCACATTATTCGATCTAAGCAAGATAGGCGGTAGGCGATGGGGGCGGGTGGAACAACCTGAGCATTGAGTAGACATGAAGACTACCGTGTAGATAGCATTATGCTCCTCAGCTTTGTACCTGATAGTAATGCTAACAATAAACAGCTGTCTTGCTCATAGCCGTTTAAGCTTTGTTGTCTTCCGCTCATAGTCTATGCTTTATCATTGGGACAATATCCCGCAATAGCCAACTATGTCACGTCTGTTACTAACACAAGTGCTTTGCGTACGCGCCAACTCTAACCTTTATTCCATTATCAAGACAAGAAAATTCCCCGCGGTAGTTCGTGGGCAGCCGACGAACTCGCCACCTTTCGCGTGGTTGTTAATGCTACAAATACCCGAGTTCTCCCTTACCTAAAGGAGAGCACTGCGCCTTGCGATGACTTATTCCTAGACCCGGCTATTGAACAACTGCTCCAGCCGACTCCTGACCTAGCCGGCAGGACCGATATCAACCTAGTGTCTGAGTACGGTGGCCCTCTCGGCCAGTTCTGGGCTGCGTTGGCCGAACTGGTACCCGATAGGGGTGCTTACACCGAGGCAGGCAAAAAAGGAGACGGCCACGTACCGAGCAGTCCCCCAGACCAGCCAGCTTCCAAGCGGAACCGGATTACGGTCGAGCATGCGGATATGGTAGACAGCACCCAGATGCGGGTCGGGTCCTCGAGCCCTGTTCAGGCGAGCTCGCAGGTTTCTTCTCGCGACGATGCCTTTGTGCCCGAAAATCATGATCATGACCTAATGGTCCGCGAAGCTAATACGGAGCGACTGCTGACTTGCTTCGTGCGCTACATCTTGTACTCGATCCCGTACTGGGACTGGGAACTGAATAATCGCCTAGATTGCCGTACACATCTTGCTGCCAAGGTGACTATGCCCGGTAGCTGGATTATACAAGCCGAAGATGACGGGGGGTTACGACTGCGACGCCGTATGGCAAGCGACGGCGGCGGCGACAATGGACCCCATGTATACTACATACCGTCCCGATTAGCCGACTGTTACCACGTCATGTTTGAAACGAAGAAGGTCTTTCAGATCAATGACGGACAGCCCACCATCTCGGATAATTGGCTTGGTCAGATGACAGCGGGGGCTCTAGTAGGGAGGCTTGCACGATCAAGTTTCAATAGTAAATCGCAGTATGTATCTATGTCCCCCTACCCCCGCAGACAAGAAGAGGGCATGTTGACTTGTGGGTAGTGTACTCATTATTGCTGCCGCCCTCCATTTTATATGTTTTCTAGATTTTAATATTACCGACCGTTATTTAGAAGACATCCAGCAAGAGACACCGACGTTGACTTTGCCGGTCGGCTACACTAGCTGGCTTGACCTAAACGACCATACGGAAAGGAAGTATGCTGCAGAGAACATAGCGAGGTTGATCCGGCTGTCGGAATAGGTATTTGTTTAGTCAATCAACCATGCGATATGTTGCTGGGTGTCAAGAGCTGTGAAGATCTCAGGTATGGGGAACAGCGGATGGTCGACGCATTGCAACTCTGACAAGAACTTAGTATAGCAGAACTTGTATAAGAACAACGATTGGATTTTATCACTGCGCCAAAAGATCTAGTATTATGCGAAACATGATTAATTTAGTATTTATAGTATTAAATCTAACAACAACAGCAACCAAAATCGTTTATTTTTAACAAACTACTTAAACTTTATTGCTATAATTTAATATAATAAAATTAAGATTTATTTTTAAATTAATTTTATAATATTTAAATTAATATTATAAATATATTAAAAATATTAATTAAATGTCACTATAATAATATAAACTAATATTAAATATAAAAAAACACCGCATAAAAGTAAAACTTTATTATATATCACTATTTAATTAATAATAATAAGTAAGTGTATGTGTATGCAATTAATACAGCAGCTATTTATTAACATATCTTTTTTAAGCCTCATTATTCACATTTACCTCAGTATATAATGGGTGCGATTGTAGCTCATACCTTTGTTGACTTTAATGATGCCGATTTTTCCACATGTTACAACACCCCTAGGTCGACTTAACTAAGCGTCAACCATTGCCTAAGCACATCACTCCGCTAAGCAACTCTAGCTAGACTTTGCAGTTAAAGAAAAAAGAATTTGTGATATAAGCTTTAAAATTCTTTATACAGTGCTTGCTTATAATAATTACCTATTTATATAAATAATAGCTTATAGTTATTAATGCAGTAGTTAAAACCGGCCATATAAGTTATAGCTGAACTGCATTTACTGTACAAAAGGACAGTGCGTAGGGAATATACTAAAGCATTTACTATGCCCTGTAGCAAATACTTACTCCATTGTACTAAAGGCAAACAATAAGAGTACAACAAATAATACTGAGACAATAGAAGAAGTATTTACTACAAAGAAAAAGACCTATATATAATCGAGCCTGCTATTATAAACTTAATCTTTTTTTTCTTTTTTTTTTTAGCTTAGTATTTTTTCCCGAATATACAATATTTCTATGTATACTATATTAACTGTTTTTTTTTAGCTTTTACAATATTAAGCTCGTTTTATTTATTTGTTATAAGCTAACATTAAAAAGCTTAACCCGATACTGACTCGATATTAATTTAATACTAAATATATTTGATATTAACACTGAAATATTAATTTATTTGATACTAAATTTTCTTTATACTTTTTATACCAACTTTATACCTTAAAAAAAAAAAAAAAAGATACCGAGCTATAATACTACAGGTTTTTTTAGCACTTAGAAAAAAGAAAAAAAAAAAATGCCTGTATTAGGCGATTTTTATTCTTATTTCGAGAATAAAAATAGTTATTTCAACGCAAAAAAAGCAGTTTTAAACTTTTTAGCTAAAAAGTTTATAATTTATAATATCACTCTGTAAAAAACTGCATTAAAATTTACTAAAAAACACTTTAATAGTTCTAAAAAAAGTATTTATTAATAGTATTAAAACTATATAAAGAACGAAGCAATATAAAACTTTTATATATTTTATTTAACTGTTGACAGAATTTAACGAAATATTTTTTTTTAAATAAAAAATAAATATAAGTTAGCTTATTAATAAAAACAATATTATATATATAAAACATTTTTTTTATTTAATATAACAAAATATAAATTTAGAAACAAAGAGTTTATTATTAACTATAATATTTAGAAAAAGTTAAATAAAGCTAAATTTAAGCTTGTTTTTAACAAAGTATATATTTATATTATTATAACTTAAATATTTTATAAAGTAATAAATTAGCTATATATTATAGCTTTTAATAGTAGCTAAAATTAAAACTATTTATATATTACTTGCTATATTATAAGGGATTTTATACGAAAAAGTAAACAGCTTTTGCAAAAAGCTAAAGCGAAGCTAGTTAAAAATAAACAAGTTTTAAAAATATACAAAAAAGAAATTAAAAAATTATAAAATTGCAACAAAGTTTTTTAAGAAGTTTTAGTAAAAGCATATAAAAAAATATCTACTGTATAAATTACTACTAAATAAAAACTTATTTAATAAATATTTACTTAATAATTTTTTATTTAAAGAAATTATATTTATATAAATAATATTAATAGTAAAGCTACTTTTAGTTAATTTATTTTAATAAAAAATACTTTATTTACTATTATATTTAAAAAAACTATTTAAAACTAAATTATTTAAAACAATTTAAACTTTGAAACAAATACTTAGAAACTTATTACTTTATATATGTTTACTTTAAAAAGCTTTACTTGTAATATATTTACTTTAAAAAACGCTATTTGAAAAAACAGTCACAAAAAAAGTACAATACTAGGTTTGATGTTTTTAAATAATAAAAAACAAAATATAAAAGCAATAAACCTTTTTGTTTTTATTAATAACACTTTTTTAAACAATAAACCTGCAGTTAAATTTTACTACTAATATTTATTTATAAAAAATAAACTTTAAACAAATATAAACTATTTTATAAATAAATAAAGCTAAATATATTATATTTTAAAACATATAAATAGATCAGCCGCTTTAAAAATTATTTTATTTGTAAAATAAGTTTTAAAACAAAATAGTTTTATATATATAACTACTATAGAAGTTTTAAAACATTTACTAAAGTTATATAGCGATTTCTACAAATATAAAAAAGCTTAAACTAAATATAAAAAGCTCGAAATAAAAAAACTAAAAACATTTTCAAATTTTTGATTTAAATTTGTTAAACTAGCTAATTAAGCTTATATATTTTAAGCTAACTATAAATAAAACTTATATAATAAACTATTAAAATAATTAAATAAAGTTATAATATTTGATATAAATAGCTTTGAAGTTATTTTTAATATTTATTATTTTTATGTTTAAGTTGTTAACTATTAGTAGTATAAAAACTTTATTAATAATTTTATTTTGTAAAAAATTAACTAATAGCTATTAAAATGTAGTACAGTCGGTATTTTAAAAAACTTATTTATAAAAGATTTACTTTTATAAAACTTATCTATAAAGCTATTACTTAGTAGAGCTGCATTTTCGACTATTAAATAATATCTTTTTATTTTAATATTTAAAAAATCAAAAAATAAATATAAACTTTATATAAAACTGCAATATAAAAAAAAAGTAATTTTAGCACAAAAAAGTCTTTGTTTTATTTATTATAAAGCTAGCTATTAAAGTATTAATTATTTATATTACAAAGAATATAAATGTTTAAATATTGTTTAAGTTGTAGTAATTATAGAAAAAAAAATAAGTTATTTCAAAAATAACTAAAAAGTTGATATAAAAAAAAAAAGTTTAAAAAACGAAAAAACTTAAAACAATTAGTTTTTTTTTTTAAGCTTATTATATTATTAGCTTTAAACTTAAATTAATATAAAAAAGTTCTATTTAACTTTTTAAAAAAGATTTTTAAAAAAAAGCTCCTATTAATAGTTTGTTCGATAATATTTAATAAATTAAAACTTTCTATTTTTGTTTTAGTTGATATAAAAGCTAAAATATATTTATATATAAATACTTGATTTGCTAAAAAAATAATACAACTTTTAAACTTTTCTAAACTGTTTAACTTTAAGTTTACTTTTGTTGTAAAATATAATAGTAATAGCAACTAAAAAATTACTAAAGCACTAAATATTTACTTTTGTATTAATATATATACTATTTAAAATGTTTTTATAATAGTACTAAATATAAAATATAATATAATTGTTAAATAAAAGTTTTTTATATATTATAACATATTAGTTAACTATTAAAAGCAAAAACTGATATTTTTTATTATAAAAAAAAAAAAGCTTATTAAAAATATATTATTAAATAAAATAAAAAAATTAAAAAGTTTAAGTTATTAAATCGATATTATATAATAAAATAAACTATTTGAAACTGAAATAATTTAAAAAGTATAAAATATTATTTAGTTATAAAGCTTGTTTGCTATAAAAAAATAAATCTTTTAGTTAAAAGTTATATATAAAAAATTAAATAAAAAAACAAAAAAATACTTTTTTATAATTAGCTCTATTTATATTATATTTAAATTTTTTTAATATATTGTTAGCTTGTTTAAAAAAAACTAAATAAAGCGCAAGTTATAAAAAATAAAAATATTATTAGCAAATAATAGTAAAACAAAGCTATTTTAAAAAAATCTATTTAAAAAAGTTTTACTAAAAAAAAAACCTAAACTAAAAAACTGTTACAGCAAATATAAACTATAAAAAAACATTGTAAAATAGTATAAATATTAATTTGTTAATATTTTTATATTAAATGTTATAACTTTTGTAGTAATAATGCGTTAAAAAAACACCGAGTTATATAAAGTGACTTTTTTGTACAAAATAAACTTAATAATCGCTTAAAAAAAGTCTGAATTAAAAGGCTTAAAAAAAAACTTTTAAAAAATAGCTAAGCAAGTAGTATTTATAAAATATTATAAATATTTCGATATATTTAGTAAAAAAGCTTTTAATTAGATATTACTTCAAAGATATAAAGTTAATTACTAAATTGAACTTATAAAAAATTTAAAAAACTTAAAATATAATACTTTATATAAAATGTTTTTAAAAAAAGCTAAAACTTATAAACAATATATATACGAAAACTTAATAAAAAGTTTTATTAAGCTTATTATAATACTTTAAGCAGTATTAATTTTATTTGTATAAAAAAACAACAAATCTTTAAAGCTATATATAAATTATTAAAAACTGAATTTTTTAATATAGAAAAACTAATACTTTTTGCTTTTAATTAATAAAATGTTTATTTATTTTGTAAAAGCAAAAATTTATATTAAATTAGATATAAAGTAAATATTTTATTATATATATATAACAAAAAGATGTAAATTTTTAACTATATTTTATATATAATATAAAGTATACTAATTTAATGTTTTATTTTTTAGTTTAACAAATAAACTAGCTATGTTTTAATAGTTTATTAACAATATTTTAGCTAAATATTTTGATATATTTTATATAGTATATATTAACAATGTATTAATATATTTAAACAATAAAGTTAAATATAAATTCTATATAAAAAAAGTTTTAAATAAACTATAAGTTGTAAAATTATAAGCAGATTTAAAAAAGTGTAAATTTTATATAACTAAAACTAAGTTTTTAAAATTTATTATTAGTATTAATAAAATCGAAGTAAATCTAATAAAAATTGAAGTAATTTGTAAATAAAAACTATTTAAAAAATGCAGCATAGCTTAAGTTTAAAAAATGTAGTTTTTTTTAAAGTTTTATAATTTTTACAAATAGTTTATTAAAAAGTTTAGCTATATTATAAAATTACTGATTTAATTAACAACTACTGCAGTTTGTTTCGATTAGTTTAAAATATATTAAAAAGTGTTTGACTAGCTAAAGCAAGCTTTACTGTTAGTGCTAATACTTTGTTATTTTTTGTTCGATATAAAAATATATATAAAAATAAATATATTAAATAAAGTAGCCGCAAGTTGCTTTTTATAAAAAAACAGCTTAAAAAATAACTAGTATTTTGTAGCATTTTATTCTAAAGCATTTTATAAAGCTAAATTTAACTACAGTATTTATAACAAAAAAATATTAGCAGTAATAAAAGAACTTATTTGCTAGAAAGTAAAATTAATAAATTTATAACAAGTTAAACTTTTTATAGTAATTATTGATTATATAACATTAAAATACTTTACTATTAAATATATATTAAACTTTTAATAAGCTAAATAAGCTAAACTAATATTATATTATAACTTTGTAATTACTTACTAGCTAAAAATTCAAAATATTATTTTAGATATTATATTAAAGCTAAAAAATAAGTTAAAAAATCAAAAGCAAAAAAAAAAAAAATAATATATAATAGCACTTTTTCAGCTAGTTATAACTTCAAAGTAGCTAACTTTGAAAAATTCTACTTTAAAACATTTTACTTTATAAGTAGTCAAAATCTGCGAACTAGTTATTAATAAATTACTATCTGTATTAAATATACTTTTAATCGATATTTTATTACAAGCTAACTATAAAAGTTTTTTGTTAAAAAAATATAAAAAGTTAGCACTTAATATATTATAAATAAATTACTAAATGTTTAAAAATTTAATAATATATAAAAAATGTTTAATTGTAACTAATATAAACAACTTATAAATAAAAGTAATTCGAAAAATTTATAATTAAATTTTAATAGTTTATTTTAAAAAAAGCAAAACTAAAAAACTAGTAATAAATAAATATTAATAGCTAAAAATATTTAAAAATATCGATATATATATAGCTAATTATTTTTATAAAGCTATTAAAGCACTTTAAAATAAAATACTAAGTAAGTTTTATTTGTTTAAAATTTCAAACTATTTTTAGTAACATATTATTATTAACTTTAAAAGTTTTTTTAAAAATAAATTAAATAACAATATAATTTTTATTATAATAAACTATTTATTTAAGTTTTATTAAATTATACTTTATAGTTTGTTAGCTATAGCAAAGAATATAGCTTAAATATATTATAAAAGCTTTTATTAGCTATTTAAATAGCTTAAATTTGTTATAAACAATTGAAGCTTTTAATTTGTTAAAAATTTTATAAACAAACTGTTATAAATTTATAAAGTAAAACTAGATTTTTTATTTGCAAAATATTATAAAACAATAGAACAAATAAAAAATATATATTAATAAATTAACTAGTAGTTATAACTTTATATTAATTATTTTTAAAACAATTAATTAAAAGTATTATTAGTTTTAAATAATGCTTAAGCTGTGTTATTATATAACTTGCTAAAAAGTTTTTTTTTTTAAAAAGTTATTATAAAATAGCTTATATATATAACTTTTAACTAAAAAAATAAAACAAAAATAACTGCTAAACTTTTTATTTAAAAAAAGCTTATTTAGTAAAAAGTATAAGTGTTTAAAAAACAAATTTATAAATATTTGTTTATAGCTAAAAATTAAATGCAAAAAATATAAAACAAAATAATTAAACAAGTTAATAAATATAAACAAAAGTTAGATTTTAATATAAGCAATTTTGTTTATATTTTAAAAAAAAAAAGTAAATAAATCGATTGTTTAAGCGATAAATTTAACTATTTTTTTATACAAGTATTATATGAAATTTTGAAATATAAAAATTACATTTATTTATTAAAGCTGCTAAATTAATAAAAAAAAATATGTTAGTTTTATATAAATTAACTATAAAAATATATAAATAATTTATTATTTAAATAAAAGTACAAATATTTAAATAGAAAAATTATAAACCTAAGTATTAATAACAAAAAATAAAAAGTTAAAAAAATCTTATTTTTATAAATTTAGTACAAAAAACTATTTTATAAAATAAACTAAAAAAGCTAAAATTTAAATAATATATAATACTTTGCTGCTAATTTTTGTAATTTTTTTATTTTGCTACAATAATACTACGATAGCTATTTTAATAAAGCAGAACTATTTAAACAACTGAAGTATTAATTAAAAGCTTTTAAAAAAAAACAAATTAAGCTAAACTATAAAAATAACAACTATACTAAATTTAATTAAGTATAACTTTATAAAGTTAAGTTTTGAAAAGTTTGAACTATTTATTAGCTTTATAGTTATTACAAGTTTAAAACAAACTTTAAGTAAGCAAAAAAGTAGTTACAGCTAAACTATATTTACTATATAAAAAAATAGTACGTAAAAAATATATTAAAGCATTTATTATGCTTTGTAGCAAATATCTATTTTATTGTACTAAAAGCAAATAATAGAAGTACAATAAACAATACTAAAACAATAGAAAAAGTATTTACTACAAAGAAAAAGACTTGTATATAATCGAGCCTGCTGTCGCAGACTCAATCCTTTCTTTTTTTTCTTCTTTAGCTTAGTATTTTCTCCCAAATATACAGTATTTTTATGCGTGCTATATTAGCTGTTCTTCCTCGGCCCTCACAATATAAAAGAATCTGTTAACTAAATGCTTTATATAATCTGATATAAGCCTGTAACATATCACAAAATCTACTTGTAAGCCAATTATATAAATACCTATATTTACATCACCTATGTGTGCAATCCTTGCAATGTTACACAACCAACCTGTAAATAGTAACATTATCTACCACATGTTATCCAATACCTGCGGCTCGTCTGCTACCATGGTCAGTTTCGGCATTTGTAGCTCCTTTGTTCACACGCAGCCCATGTCTCATTAAACTACCTATTTTCCCGACTTTACCTACAAATCCTTCCCTACCTACCTTCTCCTTGCAATCGTCGTATCATCCTTTCCTCTCCTTTCCAATTCTCATTCACAAACTATTCATTCAGATAGCATAGCCCTCTTCAATTCCAGAACGGCCTGTGAGCAGTACACATGGGCTACCAAGTTCTCACCACGGCCGTGGGAGGCCTGGTGGCCGCCTATGTATTTTTCCAAGCCCTGCTTCATTTCACCCAGAGCTCGGCCGAGCCTCCCACTATCAACTTCCCCGTCCCATTCTTAGGACCCATTATTGGCATGATCACCAAGAAGTCCAAGTTCTACAGCTATCTCAGGTAAAGATGAACGGCCTCAGTTGGATCGACATTGGATCTAATCTCTGGTCTTAGGGATGTCTACGGCCATCCGATTTACACCCTTCGATTCCCTGGCATGCGCATTTACGTCATCAACTCAACCTCTCTGATTCCTGTCGTTCAGCGCCAATACAAAACACTGGCCTTCGGCCCAATCGAAGTCCGAGCAGCCAAGAATGTCATGGGAGCCAGTAAGGCGGCCGTCAAGATCATGTCTCATGACATGACTGCGGATCACGGTTATCTAGCGACATTCAATAACTCTATCCATCCAGCCCTCTCTCCCGGTGCGGAGCTTGATGCCATGAACCGCGTCTCGGTTGAATCCATTGCCGCTTCTCTCAACACCATCGCAACCAAGCGCACTCGCATCCAAATGTTTACCTGGGTCCGACACGAAATTTTCATGGCTACTAGCGACGGCGTATACGGGCCCAAAAACCCACTACGGCAACCCAACGTCGAAGCTGCTTGGTAGTACGTCACAAACACAAAAAATGGCTCCAACATCTATCCCATGTCTATGCTGACTCCTCTCACAGCGAATTTGAGCCCACCATCGTCCTATTTCTCATCAATCTCATGCCAAAGATTCTAGCTCCCAAGGCCTACCGCAGTCGTGAGTTAGTTGTTGAGGCGCTAGCGCGATACTATCGCGAAGATAGTTACCTCGAGGCTTCGGGGCTCACGAAGCGACGATACGAACATAACGTTCTACACAAGATCCCAATGGATGACATACCAAGGACAGAAGTCGGAAACGTATTCGCCATCATCGGAAACACTGGTCCAGCCGCCTTCTGGATGATCTATCACATCTATTCCGATCCAACTCTGTTGGAGGACTGCAGGCGCGAAGTCTCTAAAATCGTACAGTCTGATTCCAACGTTCGCAGACTTGATATCAGTAACGTCAAGGCCGAGTGCCCGACCTTGTTATCGATCCTTCAGGAAGTTCTGCGATTTCATGGTACGGGGATCTCTACTCGCATGGTACTGGAAGACTATCGCCTCGACGGCCAGTATCTCCTGAAGAAGGGGAACATGTTGATGATTCCCGGCCCAGTGCAGCACTCGTCCAAGGACGTCTGGGGTGACAATGTCGATGAGTTCTATGCTCAGCGCTTTGTACGGTCAAGCAAGCGGCAACGTCCCAACCCTGTTGCCTTCCGTGGATTCGGTGGGGGTACTGTTCTCTGTCCTGGGAGACACTTCGCCAGCACGGAACTCGTAGCTTTCGCTGCCCTCATGATCATGCGGTTTGATATCGAGCCCATCGGCGGCGAATGGAAATACCCAGGAACGGAAAAAGCGCCCCCGTCTGCAGCGGTGGCCCCTCCCGACATCGACATGGAGGTAGAACTAGTCCCTAGGGATGCCCTTCGGTGGCAAATATCATTCTCGGGATCCGACCAGGCCATGGAAATTTCCGCAGAGGACATCAAATCTGCCTGATTGAGGAGCAATCCGTTCCCTTAGCCTTGCAATAAGGACATTTCAGCACACGACGAATGTAATATTACATTATTGGCGACGCGATTGGATTTCGAAGGGGATTGTTTGACCAGAAGAACTGGTTGGAGCGAAATAAATAGCTGACATTCTACAAGAAATGACTCGTGAGGCCCTCGCGATGGTGAGGACTTCTTCCTGTATGCATTGAACCCTCGTCCATGTATTTCATGACGAGGAACTTCAGCTGACTGCATTTCTCAGCTCGCCTTTAAGGATTGTCTCAAGGCTTTAAGACATGTTTTGTTGTTGTCTGTGGCCACAGATGGTGATTGACACATCTAACCTCGTTGTATCGGGCAATCATAAATATAACGGCAATAAAGAACAACAAGTGACGGTAAGGGGTGGTCAAGCGCAGGCCAGCTCCCCAGAGATGGAGAACATGACTGATTTATGAGGACACCATGTAGGGCTCATAGAGCTATAGAGGGTATGTCAGGCAATGTGTGGACCTAAAATAGTGTGGAATTTAGCAACTATGTGGAAGCTCTTTCTAGTGTCTCAGTCGCAACAGTTATTAGCTTTGTTTAAAATGCGATGGATTGGAGGGGTTCATTCATCCAATGCATCGGTTCTGTGCAGCGCTCATCCCAGGTAAAACAATACTTTGACTGCTTAACAGATAATTTGACTAATTAAAGCAAAACAAACACAGTTGAATTAATTGCTAAATAAATTAAAGATTTTCTGTTTTATTTATATTTACTAGTTATTTTTAAATAATTTCTTTTTTTTTTAAAAATTTTTTTTTATTACTTTTTAATAAAAAAGAAACTATTTAGAAAATATAATGTTTTTTTATTTAAATAATAGTTTATTTTAAAACTTATATTAATTAATTAATAAAAACTTTTTTTTATTTATTAAGTTTGTTTATTTATTTATTTATTTAATTAATATTAATTTAATTATAGCTTTTAAATTAACTATTTTTTTTTTTGCTATAAATTATTTTTAACTTTTAATTTTTAATTATTTATAACTTTATATATTTTATATATAATATTAAATTATTATTAGATTTATATTTAATATAATTAGAGCTATTTAATAATACTATTTTTATAATAGCGCTGCTTTTTTTTTAACAATATAGCTAAAAATATATTAATTTTTTTAGCTAATATTTTTTTTAATATTTTTTTTTTTTTTTTTTTTTTTTTTTTTTTTTTAATGCTATATATATTATAATTTAAACTATAAAAACATTATTTTTAAATTTAGTTTTTTTTTAGTTTAATAATTATTTATTTTTATATAAGTTTTTTTATAAAGTTAATTTTAATTAATAAAAAACTTTTTTTATTTTAAACTTTTTTATTATTTTTATAATTATATTTTTATTTTTTATATTAATAATACTATTTTGTTTATAATTTATATTAAATAATTAATATATTTAAATTTAATATATTTTTAATTATTTATTTATATTTATTTTATTAGTTTTTATTAAATTATTAATTTAATTAACTTGTTTTAATTAATATTATTTATTACTATTTTTTATTATTTATTTTTTTTTACTATTTTTATTATTTTTATTTTTTTATTTTTGTTTTTATTACTATAAATATTATAATTATTATTAAAAAACTAAAATATTTAAAATTAATATATTTTATATTTTATAATAATATATTTTTTAAAATACTTTTATTTTTAGTTTTAATTTTTTAATAGATTTATTTTTATTTTTTTTTTTTTATTATATTTAACTAAATAATATATTAGTAATAATGTTATTATATAGCTTTTAATAGTATTTTTTTAAAATATAATATATTATTATTTTTAAATAAATATTGCTTTTTTATATATATATATTAAAACTAAAAATTTAATTACTAACAAAATAATTTATAAATTAAAATATAATATAATAACTTTTTTAAAACTTAAAACTTTTAAATTTTTTTTATAAAATAGTTTATTTATAAATAAGTTGCTACTTTAACTTTTAATATATTAAATAATTTAATTTAATAAATTTTTTTTTAAATTTAAATTTTTAATAAAAAATATATATTTTATATTTAGTTTTTTTTTTATATAAGTTTAAATATTTTTAACTATAGTATATATTTTGTATTAATTATTTTTAGCAATTTTAATACTTTAATTAAAAAAAAAAAAATATAGTTTTGTTATTATTATAAAAATAAATAATATATTAAAATATTAAATATAAAAGTTATAAATTTAATTAAATATTATTTTTATATAAAATATAATATTAATATTAACTTTTAATTTTAACTATTATTTATTATTATTACTATTTTTTAATAATTTTAAATTATAGCTAATTTATATATTATAAAATCAGCTATTTAATAAAAATAACTGTTAATTTATTTATATACTTTATTTAATATATTGTTTAATTTATTTTAACATTTTAAATTTAGTTCTATTATTAAATTTTTAAATTTTTAATTAATTTTATTTTTAATAATAAATTAGTATATTTTTATTTGTTAAATCAAAAATTTTTTTAAATTAATTTTTAAAATTATTATAATTAAAATAGCTATTACTAAATTTAAAATTTATATCTTTTTTAATTTATAAAAGTTACTTTTTAAAAAAAAAATTGTTAGTATTATTGCTTATTATATTAATTAAAACTAAAAGCTTTATATAAAACTTTTAAGCTTTTAATATATTATTAATATATATATTAATAAAAATATTAAATTTTATATTTATAAAATAATTAAATAATTTAATTTATAATTTAAACTAAAGTTTTTTATTTTAAATAATATTAATATAAATAATAAAACTTTAACAGTTTTTTTATAAAAACTTTTGTTTAAATTTAACAATTTTAACTGTTTATTTAATAAAAAAGTTAAAACTTTTATTTAATAGTATAAAACTTGCTGTTAAAGCTATATTGTTAATATTATTATTTATATTATTATATTTAATAAAATTAATAATAAATTTTTTAAGTTTATTGTTTTAATATTAGTTAAAAAAAGTTATTTAGTTAATATATAAATTAAAGCTATTTTTTAATATTATAATATTTTTTATAAAAAAGTTAAAAATAATAATATTAATAAAATAATTTATAAAAAAAATATTAACAAATTTATAAATAACAAAAATAACTTTATTTTTACAAACTTTAATATATTTAATTTATTTAATATTTATATTAATAATATAAATATTTTTTATTAAAATTTTATAATTAAAATTAATAATAATATTTATTAAAACTTTTTTTCAACTATAATTTATAACTTTATTGTTTTTAAAAACTTTTTTTTTAAATTATATATAACATTATATAACAATTTTAATTTTAATAAATATATTTTTATAAAATATATATTTAAAACAAAAAACTAAAAAATTTATTATAAAATTAACATTATTTTAAACTTTTTTATTTAAATAATGTTTTAATACAAAAACAATAAAGTTAGTTTATTTAATATTATAGCTTTTTTTAAAAAGTTTAAAAATTATTTATATATTTATTTAGTTTATTTTTATTTTATTAAAAAAAAAAAAAAAAAAAAAAAGCTTAAAGTTTTACTTTTATAATTTTAGCTGCTATTATTTATATAACTTTTTATATTTAGCTACTGCTTATTTTATTAACAATTTATTTTTATTTAATAAAACTTTAAAGTTATAATAGCTTTTTATACTTATAAAAAATAATATTGTTTTATTAATTGTTAAATTAATTTATATATTTTAAATATTATTAATATAATTGAAATTTACGCTAGTTTTAAACAAATATATAAAAAGCTATAAAAATATAAATAGTTATTTAAAAAAATACCTGCTTATTAAATAACTATTGTTTTTTATTTAAATATATAACTAAAAAACTTTTAAAAAAAAGATTTTATAAAAGCTAAAAAGATTTATTAATAAGTTAAAACATATTAAAAAAACTAATATATTAATAATATTATATTTAAAATTATTGTTGTTATTTTATTTATTTTTAAATTTATTTTTAAAAAGCTTATAAATAAAACTTATAATAGTTTTAATTTAAATAATAATTTAAACTTTTATAAAAATAAATTAAACTATTATTTAATTTTTAATAAAACTAATTATTTAAAAATAAATTGCAACTTTTTATAATAGTAGCAAATTTATTAAAATTAGTTTTTTATACTTAGTTAGTTTATTATTAATATATTTTTTATACTAGCAATATTAACTAAATATAAAAAAATATTTAATTAATATAAACTTACAATAATTTTATAATAGCTATTTATTAAAACAAACACTTTAAAAACTATTTAATACTTATAATATTAGCTATATAAAAATTTAAACAACTTATAAACAAAAATTAAAGCAAATAAAAGTTTTAGCTTTAATTAAAAACATATTTAAAAATATACTTGATTTATTTGATTTATTTAATTAAATAACTATTTAATTAAAACAATAAATTCAACTAAACAAGTCAAATAAGCGCTTTTTGCGATCAATCAAAGCAAAACAAGTTAAAAGCTGTTTATTTGACTTGTTTTACCTGGGATAAGTGCTAGTTCTGTGACCTCTTTATCACAATCCAACTTCTGGATTTACACCTTGTAAGGATAACAGTAAAAGCGGATTGCGTGGCTTGGAAGAACACACTTGATTTCTATATCTACCGCTTAAATTTGTTCCCAGGATAGTACGCCATTCATTAAGATCTGAGGATTCTTCATTGGAAATACCAAACAATTGCGTGAAGAGATGTGTAAGGAGTTTTTCTACTTCCTTAGCGGTACCCAGAGGGTCGTCCGAGCACTCGGATGAACGATGCACTCTGCTCACAGCATCTGATTAGAAATGCCCATCACCACCTTCTTAGTCCGCGCCGCTTACCGACCCATGATGAGGACTGGGGAGAAAGGCGGACTTTGGGTTAAAATCGCACAACCTTATGCCCGGGAATTGTTGATGACAAATACTCTTTGAACGGCGTGGGGTCGTTAACTGCCTTGGCAGCATTAAATACGGAGTCGGTATTATCAATCAACACTTTGCAGGACTTACAACTAAAGCCCGACAGTGGTAAAATGGTTGAGAATTACTCTGCAGGGGGACAAACGCGTCGTTGGGAACAAGCTCACGACACATTCACGGCAGCACCTCATTAGTGATTGTCAATCCAAACTTCAGAAAATATAAAACTCTCCATTTGAACCTGTGTATGGTTTGAACATAACCTCACAGCTCTTACTCCTGCCTACTTTCTTACTATACTATAACACTCATAGTTTAAAAATCCTCGAAGCAACATGTATAGCACTAAAGCCCTTCTCTTGGCCGTCGCCCTTGCGGGCTCATCCCTCGCTCAAAAATCAGACAGTCCAGCATGCTCTTCAGCATTGAGCGTCTTTTCGGGCTTGATCACAGACGCTCCTGCAACACCTACTGCGATTCTTTCCTTCATCGCCTCCAATACGCAAATTCCTGCCTTTACCATCGGTGACGCCGAAAGTCATCAGTCCCAGCTCTGCGCGGTCGCAGCGGCGCTCCCATCTTCGCTTCTACCTGAGTTCCAGAGCTTGGCGTCTGGACTAATGGACTTCGCGCACAGCCATAGCAGCGAGCTCGTGGCCTACATCACGGCATGTATTCCAGATGAGGACGTCGCTAGCTCGACCAGCTATTTCAACCACGTCTTGACCGATACGGGCAATATCTGCACGGAAACACCCGCACCTACTCCTGGCGGCGCATCAAACGGCACCTACCCGACGCCCACGCTGACGGCTACGAGCGACGTTAGCAGCTCTTCAGTCTTGGTCCTTACCGCCGCTGCCGCTAGGCCCACCGGTGCCTTCTTGCGCGCGGCTGCTGCTGGTGGTGTTGTTGGCGCTGCAGCTATGCTTTAAGAGGCGACTGTTATTTTTGGCGGGCAGCATAATAAGGATTATTGAGTTGCTGATGCCTTTGGGCTGGGGAAATCTACTTCGGACGAGCGACCGTGCTGGATAAGGCGCCGGAGGACAGCTCGGTCACGCTGCCAAGACTGCCAAGGAATCCAGCAAGCGGGTAGCTACATGCATATGCGCTTAACAGCTTCTACTTGATCTGTATATATAAAGCTTATTAGAAAAACCAAGTCATTGTAATCTTCTAGCCTAGATAATTTACCAAAACACTCCCCGTCCCTACTCGTCACTCTAGGCTTTGGAGAACAGGACCTCCACACCGTTTAGTGCCCAGCAAAGTGATGTTACCTCATACTCGTTGTTCCGCTTAAACGCAATGAGTGTGGAATCCCATGTATCTCGCCAGAAGCCACGAATTAGGCATTCATCAAACGTACGGGGTAGGTGGCAGAATACATCGAAATGATAATGCCATAGATCCAAGGTTTGATCAGTCTGCTTGTTGATCGTCATTTGCAGCCTACTGGCATCGCCTGACCTCTTAGTTATGTCGATACATACTATATCAAGACCTTCCATAGTATAAGAACCAACAAAATCATCAAGGCGAGGACTTTCGGTGCTAGGCACCCGGTGTTTCTCAAGAGGCGCAGTATAGTGTTCCAAATATTGATTGAGATACTTCAATTTAGCCTTATTCGCCACGTTGACAAAATCTATAGAAGGCTGAAGGGAGTGCATAGTTTGGAGGAGGTCTTGAGCAATCCAGTCAGTAGCATCCGAAAGGCCGGTGCCGTTGGAAAGAACTACTATGGCTGATTTTGTTTCTGGGATGATATAGATATTGCAGGTATAGCCAGGGACGTCTCCTTGGTGACCATAGACAAGCAGAGAAGCTGAGGAGCGTCCGATGACTGGTGAAATAAGAGCACGATTCGGAGATATCAATCCAAGCTTGCCCGGGGTCTGATGATAGCACCATCCCGCGCAATAGTCACCATCTTTCTCGAACCGTGGATTGGCGATTGTCAGCCGATCAAACATCGGGGATTCGAATCGAATCGGTGATGAGTTATCGAGCCCTGCATCAAACGCCCCGAGGAGGCATTTGCACCACTTCAGTAGATCATTGACCGAACTGCGAATCCCTCCAGAGCCTCCATTCATGGAATTCGCAGACAACTCGGTCGGAGCTATTTTGGATGGACTGCCGTCCGTGAGTATCATGTATGGGGTTGCAATATTGGTGTCTGTTTCATGGACAGATCTAAACGCAGTAGTGCGCTTCATCCCAAGTGGCTTGAATATTCGTTCGCGCTGGAAGTCACCCCAATTTGAGTATTCCGAAGCTTGTTCAACTACATGTCCAGCTAAGGCGTACATGGCATTGTTGTACAAGTAGCGGGTCCGAAGGTCGTGTTTAATCGGCAAAGTGTTGCAGACTTGTATCAAGTTCGCCTTTGGGATGAGAATCCGTCCGTCCATCCCTTGGGTTATCTCATCCAGACTCTCAAGTCCCGTACGATGGGAACATATGTCCTGGATAGTCATGTGGGATAGGATGCTAGACTGCTTCATATGGTGGAATTCAGGAAGAATTGAGGCGATGGTGTCATCCCACGATATTTTGCGTTCCTGGACGAGAATGTCGAGCGAGGCGGACATGAAAGCTTTTGAGAGGGACGCAATGCAGTAGAGAGTATCGCTATCGGGTAGCTGATCTTGTTGGGTGTCTTTAGTGCCCAAGTTACACTTGAAAACCTCGTGGCCCTGGTGAATGACGCCAACAGACAACCCAGGTTGGCGAGTGATCTTAAGAATCTCTTCCATCACCGGAACGCGCTCGTGCAGAATATGGTCCATGTTGGCGGCAGGGATGCCACAGCTGTCGTCTTCTTCATTGAGCAGGCGCGGGCGAAAGGAAAATTACATTGTTTGGACTCTTATCACAGCAGATCTGCTGAACGGAGGTTGTGGCCGTTAGGAGTGCAAAACAGAAGTGGAGATTTCGGTGAAGGGAGAAAGCAGCTGGCCAGTCAGCTATTATATGATAGATCAGTTGGGAGGGGTAGGCCATATCCCAAAATAGGTATTATCATAGGATGATTCTAGCCACCAATTCTTGGGTCTTCACGAGTCTTTATAGAGCATTCTGCTTTAACCCGATAAGCTATTTAATAGCAAGTAAGAATAGACTTTGAGGAAAGGGGAGGCAGGAACATTGTGAACTCTGAAATGAGTTGCACCAAAAGATCAATGAGAATGCTCCCTAGAGTAAATTGGACGGCGAGGATATTCCTCGGACTAGAACATCAGCCTGAGCTATAGGATATAGTAGTGATATCATTTTTGTTAGGCGATTTCATGTCTTCTCGCCGCCCATCTCGCGAGATAGAGCAAGACGAGCCTCGGCTTTAAGGACATCCTTATTCTTGACAGCGAAGACGTAGGCGGCTTCATCTCGCTGTAGTTTCTGCACAATTTCGCCTAATGGTAGTCAGGAGGGGCTTTTAGACCTGTATACTCGTCATTGTTTATTAAGTAGGTACTTTTTTTATCACGTAGCATGCAGTACGTGATGTGTCACAGGTTAAATGCCTAGTGTAGTTAAGTCTATATTGCGTTGAAAAAATGGGAAGGTATCAAATTAGGTAACCATGCAAAATTCTTTTATCGGTATACTGTTTATACTTTTATTAGGTATATATAGATAGAATGTAGCCCCACTCTTCACTTTGAAGACACTTAGCCGATTAAGCTCTTAATGAGGCAGGTACTGTTTAAATTTAACTGGTCGGTATACAAGACGCCAGCTGACACGCAGCTGCAGGTGCTTGAATACTGCTGACCCCTTTCACCCTGTCGCCGTACAGAAGCTAGTCTAGAGAAAATATTGTAGTGGTTCCTTTTCCATTTCGCACCTAGACTATCCCCTTGACAGCAGTAGAGATCCCCTACTCATAAACGTGTTCGTCGTTAGGGAGGAAATCAAGCGACGCAATTGGTTTCAGCTCCCTTGGCGTGGGTTCAGCCTTGGATCAGAAGAAGTGAACCTGTGGAGGCAAAGGTGAGCGAGAGAAAGATGCGAGCCCGCGCCCAAAGTTGATTACCGTGGTAGTTGATCACCAGGTAGCCGTCGAATCCGAGAAATCCACGAGAGCGTCGCACTCGACGTACTGGCCCTGCTAGTAGAAGTAGTGCATCATAAGACCGAGGGGGATGGTTCGTCCCTGGCCAGCTCTCCAGACCGGCCAGGTCTCGGGATGGTGTCAATGGCTGGCTGAAAACCGTAGAGCTCCATCACAGCACGGTGTCCACGGAGGGGCACCATGACCAGACCGATGCTGTTGGCGAACGCAAAGTAGAGCGCTGGGATATCTATGATGCTATGAGTTCTATCTGCTATACAGCTGTCACACTCTGCGACATACGGTAAAGCTAGGAAGTAGGGATTATAGTATTGCAAATCAATTAGAAGAGAACAGAGGCAGTATAATTCAGGCGGGGTGGCACATGTAAAGGGTAAGTAGGTACTTATGCAGAAGTCCTGGGTATCTGGGAGTCACAGTGTAAGGACCAGCTATCCGCGAAATAACAGTTGAAGACCCAGGCCCCTGGGTCAACCGGAGGACTAGATTACAGACCGAACCGAACCTCACGTAGAAATTGCCGACTGGAAGCTTCGGCGTATCTAGCGTGTTCTGTTAATTATTAAAATCTCCTAAATCTTTACGCTCGTCTCCAGTTTGGACACATTCATCATAGCCACTTCTTTTCTAGCACACAGCCTAAGCTGCGAGGGAATGCATGCAAGCCCAACATTAGATTTCTAACTTTGATGTACTATTGAAGGAAGTTGATTGCCTAGACTTGCAACAAGGACCGACATTACCAAATAAATCAGCAAGAATAGACTGTAATCCAGCGCCCTTTAAGTTTACATCAATTCACTCAATAATAGCTAAGAAAGATAGAAGACTATGAACCATATGTAGAAGACAGCAAGATAAGGGGCTAATCTAAAAAAAGAAAAAAAGTTCATAATGGTGCTCCGGATCGATGTTAACAGAGTATGATATCACGACTTTCATAAAGAAGAATTTGCCAAACCTGCGGCGCGATCTCAGACTTTTGCATAAAGCTTATGTAATTACTAGATAGTTAGTTTATTTAATGATCATTAGACCTATTAATTGTTCCTATCATCGCCTAGATCAAGTTCTTCCGCAACCTTTCGCATAAAACGGCTGAACCCTCTTGAGACCTTGACAGTAGCATCACTAATGACGGCGGCCTTGTCACCGACGTCCCCAGTAGCAACCAGTTTGTGGCGAGCATCGCGGATAGCTGCAAACGTATCGCCAACATCCCCAATAGCGCTGAACATGCCGCCAACTTCATCAAGAGTGTCTGCGACCCCAGCGCTAAAGCTCCCATCTCGCTCTCCACCATCTTCGTCGTTGTTAATTCCGGGTTCTACACACATTTGTTGAGCTTCAATCTGCGGTTCACTCCGTTGAGCCTCATACTGCTGCTCTTCGTCTTGCTGCTCTTCGTCTTGCTGCTCTTCGTCTTGCTGCTCTTGAACAGTCACAGCCCTTAGTGTGTCATAGTTTTGCAAGGTATCCCCATCTTGGTCGTCGAGTCCGTTGATATCCTGATTGTCGACTACTCCATCACCTTGTTCTTCTGTATCTTCCCCCTGCTCAGAGCCGTCAATCTGTGCGCTACGCTCATCTTCGTTGACGATCTCTTGAGCACTGTAGTCTTCTACTTCCTCATTTTCTCCCCCTTGGCCTTCTATTTCTTGATCAATTGCATCCTGCTCATCGATTCCGAAGCTGTCAGATTGTGCAACACTCTCCTCTCCGTCGCTAGTTTCTTGGGTGTTGCCATCCTCCATTTTCCCATCTTCGACCTCTCCACTTTGAATCTCCGAGTCATCCACACCCCGACCATCTGCTGCGAGGTCACCAGTATCGTCTCCCTGACGCTGCTCGTCGCCATTGGGACTAAGTTCGATCGGAAGGGCCCCTTGGTATCCAGGTCCAGAGCCACCGAGGTCATCCCGATAATTTTGTTGGCCATAAAACCCTCTATCATTGGCGTCCATCCCTCCATCAATACCAGCCGTCGTCCTGGCTGTTGCCATCCGCGCCCCCTTATTCTGGGCCCCGCCGTCTTCCATCTCCTCCTCATACACTGCTTCGTCCTCAATATCCTGAGAAAAGTACCATCTACCCCATTGAAAATCCTCATTCTCATCCTCCATCTTCCTGGCCTGCTCCTTCTTGTCCGGCGAGGCTCGCCAGATTGCTTCTCTCTGCAGCGCTAAGTTCATGTAGTTTGCCAATAGGCCTTTCAAGCCTAAATTAGGAAGCTTCTTCACCCCCTTTTTCTCAGCACTCTTCCAGATCAATTTAAAGGCATCCTTTCTCCCTAGGTTAAAAGCACAGTCAAGAGCCGCCCTGTATGCGTTAACCGAGAAGTCCTGGTCGAGTAGCTTCCTCAATACGTCTGGCTCGTCCCAGGACCAGTGATAGTCTCGCACGACGGCGGCTACAAGGGGACTGCAGTATTTGCCACGCCATTCCGTTGTCCTGACACCACGTTGCAGGAGCAGGTCGATCAACTCAGGGGAGCACTTGAGAGCGGCAGCCTGGAGTGCTGTTCCGTAGGCTCCGCCTGCCATGTTGGGGTTGGCGCCCGCCTCGAGCAGCAGACGTGCATTTCGGTTACAGCCTGCAAGGCACGCGGCTTGTAGCGGTGTCATGTTGTTCTTGTTAATGACGTTGAGGGCAGGTTTATGTTTGAGTAGTAGCCGCAGACACGCGTCATTTCGCTCTACCGCAGCCGCGTGCAGGGCCGTTGAAAACTCGCTTGCTTGAGACTGCGTATTCACCTTGATCTTGTCTCTATACCTATGAAGCCTCTTACGCAGGGTCACGTCATGAATGGGTTCGGCGCAGAGGGCCAGCTGCACCACCTCTCTCTCTCCGCCAAAGCAGGCCGCCTGGAGAACCGTATCGTATGGGCCGCCTCTGACAGTGGGATCTGCGCCCATCCTGAGAAGCAACCGACATGTTTCGACGTGGCCTCGTGCTGCAGCCGCGTGCAAGGCCGTACCGCGCTTCTTTCCGCAGAAATTCAAGTTGGCTCCGTGGTTCAGTAGGCATGTCACGCGGTCGTTATCTCCAAGATAAGCAGAGATGATGAGTGCTGTATCCTCATCGGGATCTGGAGTATCGACCCGCGCGCCGTATCTTATGAGAATTTCCATGTCCTTTATCGGCAGCCTTAATGTCGCGTTTATCAACGGGGTTGAGTTATCGCTGCCCCCGAAGACATTTGGGTCTGCCCGTCTTGAGAGAAGCAATTCTATGAGTGAAGAGTGTCCACAAGATGCTGCCGCTGTGATGGGGTTTTTGAAAAGCCCGGCACCCAGATTGGCATCCGCTCCATGGTCCAAAAGCAACTTTGCAATCTCATAATGGCCAGCCACGACAGCAGCTTGCAACGCCGTTCCATCAGGAAACTTGCGGCTAACGCCGTTGACAGCAACGCCGTTCTGTAATAGCAGCTCGACCATTTCAATCATGCCTTGCGAAGCTGCTCCTTGAAGTGGCCAGCCCGCAACGTCGTTCAAGTCTGCCCCGGCTTGAATAAGCATGTTTAGGATCTCCTTCGTTCCATCGAACGCGCTAGCTGTTACAGCAGTGCCGTATTCGTCGCCAGTCGAATTCGCCGACGCACCACATTCGCCGAGAAGGAAGGCAACAATAGACTCATGCTGGTTATTGACAGCATTGTATAGCGCGCTGTCTAGCGAATCCGAAGTGAGGGTGCCATGAGTACCATGATAGTTCCATAATGTCTGGACGACGGACTCATGACCTAGCGAAGCAGCAAGCTCGAAGCCCTCACTGACATCCACACCATGAGTTTCGTCTAGTATAATTCTAGCAATACTATCGTGGCCATTCTTGGCCGCCTGCGTTACTGCTCTCTGGCGAGATTCGAATTCTCTGTCAAACGGCAATAGCGCGCTTACTATGCCGGCGTGTCCAGCTGAGGCCGCCGCCGCGAGAGCGCTGCCATACTTTATAGACGTCATGTTCTGCGCCCCTCCGTTTTCTAGTAGACGAGTGATGACATTTTGGAAGCCTTTCAGCGCAGCCAAAGCCATTGGGGAGTCAAAGTCTTCCGAAGTAAGCGTGGAACTTGCGCCCCACGAAAGCAGAAGGTTTGCTGCCTGCTCCCGGTTCCAGGCCAGAGCGAGAGTGAGGGGTGTGCCCTCGCCTTTTGCCACAGAATTTATTTTTGCCCCTTTATCCATCAGCAGTTTCATCGCCCTTATCTGCCCACTTTCCGCAGCCATATGTAACGGAGTTCTTACGTAGCCTAGCTCTTCGTCGTTTACCATAGCGCCAATCTCAAGTAACCGCGACATGGTAGCATCATGGCCTTGGAAGGCTGCCCAATGGAGCGCTTGGTGGTTCCACGAATCGGGTTGATGAACTTGATCAGTATTGCCGTGTATTTTTACGAGCTGGTCGATTAGAGGAGTAAGTCCGAAATATGCGGCCACGTGCATCGGCGTCAGATTCGTGAGATCATCGAACGCCGCAATTTTTGCATAAGACGACCACCATCGGTTTCGCGCAGATGACTCTAATGACCAGAAAGCCTGCGAGAGGTCAAGCGTCTGCACGAAGTCTGGCGTGGAATCGCTCCCATGCTTAAGCCAAAACTTGATGGGGTAGTCCAGCGCATAAAGGGCTACGTCTTCGGCTTTCTCCTCATCGGGAAATAACTGGCTAAGAGTCTCCTCGTCTTTGTCTTGCGTCGATTCAGCGTCCCCTGTGTCTGGATTCTGATCCCACTCGGAGCTTTCATCGTCGACACCTATTTGTGTGAGAACATATCTAAAGCACCTGAGGGCTAGGATGCCATGCTGCCATTTCACCTCAGTCTGGTCATTCCCATCTTCAGAAAGGCCAATCAGTTGTCGAGAGGTAGCTTGGCTCAACAGCGCGTCTTTAGCCATGGGGTGGATGAATGTTACTCGCTGAGACCCGGTATCATAGTCGTCCCATTCGTGCACACTGTAAATGCGCAGTAGTGGTCCGCAGGCTCTAATGAGCTCGCGGACTTGATCAGCGTCAACGCTGTCGTCGTCCGAGTCAAGACCGGCCATGACCTTTAGTTCATCGATCTTAGGATCTTCGTAAGAGATAGCAAGAGTGCGAAGGATTTCTTTGGAAGTGTAAATTCCCTCGGTTTTGACACTAAGAGACTAATATACAGGTAAGTATATGACAAGTCCCATAAATCACTCAGTTTCTTATTACTTACCTCATTCCATGCGCGGCTGATCAGATCATCTAGTGATTGCGGCAGTGCCTCCACCGTTTTCCGCACTTGAACATGATTTGATGGGATGCCCTCCAGCAAGCGGCAGACAACCTCGACCCAGAGTGCGCTCCTCGCCCTTTTCGACAAAATTGATGTGACGAAAAATTGTAGTGCCAAACTATAAGTCTTGTAAGTGGCCAGTTGCTTGACACGGTCGCGAATGTAAGACTGTACAGAGCGAAGCAATACAGCTTCTCTAGAACCGTCTTCGAGGTCAATACAAAGCACACCAGAATGTCTGTTGCCGAGAATCGCCCGCTTAATGCGGTCCTGTGAGCGGCTCAAAAACATCCAGCGAGAGTTTCTTAGTTCATCGTCCTCGTCATTTGCTGAGGCCGCCAGAACCTCATCCGCCAATAGTTGGAAAAACTCGGTTGCGCTCTTGTCATTCTCCGAGAAGCTATGCATATTATTCAGGACAAAATAGACGGTCCCAACGCTGGGGTCACAGAGCATCTGCCGTAAGGCCTTCCACAGCCGCGAGAGGCTGACTGAGTCTTGTCCGGTATTTATGCTTCGAGATTTATCCTGGGTGGCAAGGCCTTTGACATACTGCCCAAGATTCCGTCGCTTCAAGATCAGCTGCCAGAGCAGACATTTAAGCATATTCTCCGGCTTGCAGGAATCGGCCGAAGAGTCGCAGAAGAAGTAAGCAACTAGTACATCTCTAGACCCCACCGCTTTGTTTTTCTCTAGCTTTTCGAGTTCTTCGACAGCCAAAATAGCCGCCTTCCCCTTGCCGCGGCCCTCGACTCCCGAGACCCATAGAAAGCGGCTGGTATCGTCGGCTTGGGCAGACCACCGACGGTAGTTAGGCTCCTCCAGGAGCCAGGACGAGTCCCCGCTTGCGCTCTCGACCTTCCTCCGTATGCCACGGAAGTCGACCATGTTCAGGGTGTCTGACAGACGTGTAAAGGTATCATCGTCAACAAGCGACCGCTTCGAGGCCTGTAGTTGCTCCTTGACAATCCGATAGGACTTTTGCACAAAATCTTTCAATATCGTACGAACTGTGCTATATCGCGGGTCCTGGGCGCTATCAAAGCGGTTCAACTGGCGATGGTCGCATTCCATACCACGGCGCTCAACAGCACCCTCAAGGAGAGCGGACTCCTGTGTCACGATGATTCTAGAAAACCCCTAGAAACAGTTATTAGAGATCATATACTATATTTCACTAATATTCAGGGCCTGAGCGACTCACCGGGATTTTCATGTAGTTCAACTCCTTCAATTCATAGATACAAGCAATGTTCGCCTTCTTAGAAAGCTGGGAAAAGTCGCTCCGCAGCTCCTGCAAGCTATCTCGTTGAGGGTCAAGAATTTGGAGCATCTGGCTAGATTTAGCTTGGTTAATCTTTTCGAAAAGGCCGGCAAGCAAAACGCCCGCGGCGGCCGCACTACTCCCCCCAAAAGGCGTTCCGAAGAAAATGGCACCGGCAAAGCACTCGTAGACGCGCATTCTGTCGATCAACTCAGGTTTAGCTGCAGCAAGTGTGAGTGCTTTCGCCACAACGAGACCCCCCATGCTGTGTGCAAGAAAAACAAGGGGCCTCGATTCAAAGCCCCGGCGGTGCTCGACCAGAGCATCAAGAAGCCACATGGCAGCATTGTAGAGCGTTTGTTTAATCGCTTGTGGGCCCTTCCAGCGGCTGTCATAATTATAGAGCAGCACGCGAGCGCCGGGGATCTCACGGGGAATGCCAGCAGTTGGATCACTCAGCCAGTTGAATTCAATATTTTTCTCGGACCCAAAGCTGCGCTGGGGGTCGGCCCCTAGACCAGGCACTGCTACGATGCTGCGGGTTCGTCAGGTTAGTGTTCGTGGTAAATGGAGTTGGTACAATAGCTGCTTACTCAACGGTGATGTGGTTCTGGTCTCCGTCCTCGGCCGGCGCGAGTTGCGAAAGACCTTGTGACGACGACATGGTGGGCTTGGTTTATCTTGTGGATGTCGAGCGCATAGTGACACCTAAAAGAAAGGAAAGAAGGAGGGTAACAGTTTTATATGTCAGCGCGCACGAGTTTGTCAAGAAACCAAAGGGTTAAGAGGGCCGGGGCTGTTGCTCAAAGACTATTATTTCAGAACTTACTAGGCCCGTAGGATATGTGAGTGACCCCTGACAAGTACTTCAAGTTATTAGTCGCGCCTTACCTTTCACGAGTAGAGAAAGCCCTAGGTTATAAAGGCGTAATGTGTAGCCGAGGCCATCGACTCTTGCTTGACATTGTAGTGTGATAGATAGTACCACCTTGAGGCTTTAGGATTTGGCCCCCAAATTATTTTCTTCTCCAGGGGTGCTTTACGAAAATGAAACATCGCTTCCATGGATCCCTATCTTGTATTAGCATAGCTACACAAAGGCTCATGACCAAGAGAAACAAATCCGACGCAAGTATTTCATCATCGAGATATAGTGGTATGAATATGCTGGTATATAAGACTGTAGATTATCCGACCATACAAGGCTTGGCAATTAACTAGAAACAGTAATTAGTAAATAAGTACTTACTTCAGTTGCTATACAATAGTTTATACTAAGTAATTTTTTTATTTATATACTATAAAATAAGCTAGACTTAATTAAAATAAATAAAAAAATATATATTTGCTTTATAAAATAAAAAATATATATTTGCTTTAAAAAAAAAAAAGTATACTAGTTTTATTTTAGATTAATTAAATAGTGTTTTATAGCTTTTTTAATTAAGTAAAATTTTGAAAAAGTGTTACTGGTTTTTTTTTTTATTTTTTTTACATTTTTTTTTCTGCTTTTTCTACTTTTTTCGCTAGTTTTACTTGCTAAGTTTTTATATTATATTTAATTTAAATACTTAGATTTTATACTTTTTTTTAAAATATTATATAAATTTTAAAGTTGTATTTAATAAATATTTATTTTATTTATTATAGCAATAGCAATTATATTAATAAAAAACTAGCTTAATAAATTTAATTATTAAAAAATAATAAATATATAAATTTAAATAGTTTATTTAGTAAATATTTTATATAATTAACTATTATTAGTTTAAATATTAGTAGTATTTTTAGCTATTGTTATAACTAATAAATTTATTTATATTTAAATATAAAATATAAAAATTTAATAGTTTTATTTATTAAATATTTATTAATTTATTTATAAAAACATTTAATTATTGTTTTTTTAAATAAATACTTTTGCTAGTTTGTAGTAAATTAAAATAAAAAAAGCAACAATATTTTATACAAGTTTAAAATAAATGTTTTTTTTTAAAATTTTATTTACTAAATATTTATACTAATTTTATAAAAAAACTTTTATATAACTAGCAAAAATAATTTTATTTATTATATTAAAAGTTATAAAATTAACAAAGTAAATATTATAGTTTAATTATTAATAAATAAATTAAATATATTAAGTTAGTTAAATATATATAATAAATTTAAAATTTAATAATATATTTGTTAAATATTTATTTTAATATAAAATATTAGTACATTATAATATAATAGTTAGTTAATTCTACTAATTATAATATTTTTTAAACTTTAAAAAAAGTTTTATATTTTTTTTTTAACAGTTTAAAAAAAATCTTTTAAAAATATTTTCTAAAATTTTATTTTAACAAAAAAATTATAAATAATTTTAAATAATATATTTACTAAATATTTATACTAATTTAATTTAAGTTAATTTAATTTAGTTAAAATATATAGTTTTATTAAAACTTTATAAGTTTATAAAAACTATTAAACTATAAACAAAAAAAACTATAAAAAATCAAGCTATTTATTTAATAAATATTTGCTAATTTTTTTTTTAAATTATATTTATATTTATAACAAATAATATTTAATATAAATAAAATTTAAAACAAGTTTTTATAAAGCTTATAAAAAACAATATTAAAAAAATTTTAAAATATAAAAAAATTTAGTTTTTATTAACAGTTGGTTTAAACAATATATTAAAACAACACAAAAAACAGCTATATTTTTAGTAAATATTTAATTTTTTTTTTTAACAGCTAATAAAAACATTATTTAAACTATTAAAAAAAATAATATTAAAAATAAAAAAAATCAATATATATTTTTAGCAAATATTTAAATTTAAACTATTATTTATTGTTCAGTAAAAAAAACTTTTTTTTTTTGTTTTATATTTGTAGTAGTTTAGCTAGCTGCTATTTTTATACTATAAAATCAAAGTATGCTTTTAGTAAATACTTCAGCTAAACCTGTTATTTATTATTTAATAGCAAAAAATTTTTCTTTTTATTTTATATTTGTAATAATTAAACTAACTGCTATTTTTATGCTATAAAATTAAAATATACTTTTAGTAAATATTTTAGTTTAAAAAACTACTAAATTAGTTAAAATTGCTGCTTTAACTTTAAAAAATCTAGTTATATTTTTATTAAATATTTTCTACTAAAAAATATTTTATATAAAAGTAAAACAAAAATTTACTAAAGCTGCTTTGTTTTTATACTGTAGTAAAAAAATAACAACAAATTTTTTATAAAATATTTAAGTTAAAAATTAAAAATTTTTAATTGTTAAATTATTTATAAAAAAAACTACAAACTATTATTAAAATTTTTTTAAAAATATAATATTATTTAGTTATATTAATAAAAAAATAAAAAAAATAATCGATAAAAATATAAATATTTAGTAAAAATAAATCGATTTAAGCTTTTAAAATTTAAAAGTTTTAATTTATATAGTATAAACTTATTTATAAAAAAAAAAAAACTACAAAAAAAAGCGTTTTATTTATTAAATATTCGATTGAAAAAAATATAGCATTTTAAACTTTGTAGTTTTTAATTTATATAATAATTTATATAATAATTTAAGCAGTATAAATTTATATATATTATAAAACAATAGTTATATATATAAAATAAAATAATTTATTTATTAAATATTTAGTAATAAGTTTTTATAATTTTAATTTAGTTTTTAATAATATTACTAGTTTAATTTAATAGTAAATTGTTATAAGTTAATAATAAAATTAATATTTTATTTACTAAGTTTTTTTATTTAATAAAACTATAAAGTAGCTTTTTAAAAAAAAAATATAATATAAGTTTAGTTTTTTATTTTTACTATATTAATATTAATATATAAATAACTACAAAAAGCAAGTGCTAAATAACAAAGTTTACTTATTAAATATTTAATAGTTAGTTTTAAATTGATTTTTTTTTAAATTATTTTAAAAACGCTTATTACAATTATATTAAAAAAACTAAGTTATAGTTAATTTTAAAAAAATATAATATAAATTTTAATTATATAATAAATTAATAATATTATTAAATTAATTTTAAAATATATAATATTTAAATTTTATTATTAATTATTTATATTTTAAATATATATAATAATTAATCAAATTAAAATATTATATTTTTAAATTTAATTTAAAATATATAATAATTAATAAAACTAAAATGTTATATTATTAAATAAATTTTAAAATATATAATATTTTAATTATATTATATTTAAATTAAATAATAATTAAAAACTTAAGTTTTATTAATTATTATTAATATTTTAAATATATAAAATAATTAATAAAATTAAAATATTATATAATTAATAAAACTAAAATGTTATATTATTAAATAAATTTTAAAATATATAATATTTAAATTATATAATATTTAAATTAAATAATAATATATTATTTTATTTTTATTAATTATTTATTATATTTTAATTATATTATATTTATTTTAAATAATAATAAAAAACTTAAGTTTTATTAATTATTATTTATATTTTAATTATATAATATTTAAATTAAATAATAATATATTATTTTATATTAAAGTTTATAATTTATAAGTTATAAATTATATATATATAATATAATAATAATTTTTTAATATTTTAATTTAATTTAATTTTACTTTTAAATATTTTTATAAATAATTTATATTATATTTAATTTATTTTTTATATATTATATAATATATTATTATTATTATTATTATTATTATTATTATTATTATTATTATTATTATTATTATTATTATTATTATTATTATTATTATTATTATTATTATTATTATTATTATTATTATTATTAATTAATTAATTAAAAAAGCTTTATTTTTATATATTAATTATATATTTTTATTTATTTTAAACATTTATTTAATAATATTTTAATTTTAAATAATAATTTATTATATATATTGTTATAAACTTTATATTTTTTAAATTATACTTTTATTTTTTTTTTTATTTATATAAAAACAGTACATATTTTTTTTATATATTTATTATTTACTTATTTGTTATTTATACTGTTTATAACTTTTTTTTTTTTAATAGCTAAAAACTAAAGTTTTGTTAATTTTTTTTAAAATAGTAATTTTTATTTTAATTATACTTTTTATTTTTATTTATAACTTTTATTATTTATTTTTTATATTTATTATTTATACTTTTTATTTTATTTTTTTTATTTATACTTTTTATTTACTTTTTTTTTATATTGTTATATATATAAACATATTATTTATATCAATTGTTTAATTTTAATTTATATATTATTTATATAAAAACTTAACAATATTTTATTAATATTTTGTTAATTTTTTTTATTTATTAGCGTTTTACTATAATTTATATAGCTTTTTATATACTATTAATAATATTGCTTATTTATTAGTTACTTTATTTTTACTAATTTTTTTTAGCTAACATAGTTATATATAAATATATTAAACTTATTTAATTTGCACATATATTTATTTGTTAATAAAAACATTTACTACTTTATATTTCGCGATTTTATAAACTTATTTACAAACTTTATATTTATTAACAAAAAAGAAACTTATTTTAACTTAATATTGCTACTAATAAATTATTTATTATAAAATATAATATAAAATAAATTAAATTTAATAATTTATTACAAAAAAACTTTTAATATATACTTTTAAAACTTTACAGCAATTACAAAAACTAGTTATTTAAATTTAATTAATAATATACAAATTATATTATAAGCTTTATATAAACAGTTTAATTTTTTTACTAATAAATAAATTATACTGTAATTTTATTAAATACTTATATAATATAAATTTAATTTTTACTTTGTGCTTTTTATTTTAACTTTTTAACTTAAAGCTTTTTTAGCTTATTATTTAGTTTTTAAACTTTTATATTTATATTTAGTTTTTTTATTTTTATATATTTATATTTAACATTTATTTTTGTAACTAATATATTATTTGCTATATTTTATATATTAATTACTATTTTTTATTTATAAATAAAGTTAATATTTAACAAGCTTTTTTTAACTATTTAATAATAAATTATATACTTAGAGCTATTTTTTTTTAATATATTACTTGTTTATAATATTACTAATATTTGTTAACAACAAACAAAAAATAATCTAAATAAAAAAATTACTAAAGTTTTCTGCTTTTTTATTATAGTTTTACTAAAGCTTTATTATATTATAATAAAAAACTGTTGTTACTGTTAAAAAGAAATTTTTAATCACTTAATAAATTAACTTATAAAGTTACTTAAAAAGCTTAAATATATATTTGTTTGTTTTTTTTTTTATATTTTTATAAATAATTAATAAAAGTTTTAAAAATATATATAATAATTTTTTTTATTTATTTATGTATATATTGCTTTTTACTAGCTTTTTGTATTAATATTTTTATATAATACTTTTATATTAAATTATATAAATATGCTTTAATAAGCAATATTTTATTTATTTTTAATAATGTTATACTATATAACTGCTATTAATAAATAATATATACTAAAATGTTAATATACCGCTTATAAACTATTAACAAATATTTTAAAAGCTTTAATTATTAAACTTTATATTTTGTAACTAATTTTAATAATATTAATATAAAACAATTTTTAGTTTTAGTATTTTTTTTTAATTTAAAAAAACTTTTATATAAAGCTGAAACAAATACAAAAATATTATTTATATATAGCTTATATTTCAAGTTTTTTATATTTATATAATATTTTTAAATATGTTATATAAAATTAATAAACAAATATTTACTGTAGTTTTATAAAAAATTAACTTATAATAATATCTAAAGTTTTTTTAAAATCTGTATTATTTATTATTTAAAAAAACTACATTATTATATTATATAAAGTTTTAAAATCTCTTAATAAGTTTTTACTTATAAAATTTACTACTTTATATTTATAGTAAACTTAGCAAAAATATATATTTATATTATAATATTGTTACTATATTAAACTAAACTTTAAAAATTTTTTTATTAAAAAGTTATTTTAACTTATAGTATATTTAATAAAAACTTTAATAGTTTTTATATATATTAGCAAAAAAAATTTAATTTATTGTAAAAGTCAGTTTATTTTTAATCAAAAGTTAAGCTTAGTAGCTTTTTTTTATATAAATATTAAAAGTACAATTAAAACTTATACTGTTTAAAAAATAAAAAAGTAAATTTAAACATATATAAATATATTTTTGCAAATTAAAAGTTAGTAATAACAGTTGCAATAATATCTACTATATTATAAAGTTAATAATAAATATTTATAATAAACTTATATTATATTTATATTTATTACATTTATAATTTTATATAGTTTAATAAATTATTTAGCACTTTTTATATAAATTAATCGCTTTATAATTTATATTAATTTTAATTGATTTAATATTTTAGCTTTTTAATAATTTAACTTACTTTTTATAAAAACAAATAATTATTAAATTAATTTTATTATTAAAATAATATTAAATATATTATAAAACATTAATGAAACTTTAAAGTATTTTTTAAAAACTTATTTAGTTAAAATTATTGCAATAATATATTATTTATTTATATTTAAGCTTTAAACAACTTAATTTAAAAAATATATAAATAAACTTTTATTTATAAAATATATAATATATTTAGCTTTTGCTAACAAAGCTAGCATATATATTTATAACAGTTTTGTTTTAAAATTTAAAACAAAAGCTTATATAAACAAAGCTATATATAAAGTTAATTAATAATTAAAAGTTAATTACTAAATATTTATTAATATTTTATTATTTATTAACTATTTTATTTAAATTAATTATTTGATATTTTTAAACTATTTATATATATATATTTGTAGCATTTATTAATTTAATTTTAAATAAATAATAAAAATAAATATATTTTTTATATACTATTAACAATATTTTTTTATTAAAAATTTATTATTATATAATAATATTATAGTTATATTAAACTATAGCAGAATTATTAAAATAATAGTTTTAAGCTATATATAAAAAAATTAGTAAATATTTTATAAGTTTAACTTTTTAATTTATAGTAAAGCTTTTTTTAGCAAATATTATTTTTAATATTTTAACAAATAAACTTTATTATTTTTTTAATATAATTATTTATTAAAATATAATCAATTAATTTAATAAATTAATTAAAACAAGTTAACATTTAACACTAGAAATATTTAAACTTATATTTTAAATAATTTAAACAAAAAATATTAAATTTATTTTTATTATTAACTATTTATATTATATATTAATAAGCTTTTATTAAATATTTAACAAATTAACTTATATTATTTTTTTTTATTTATTAAAATATTTAATAATATTTTTTATTATAATTTTTATTTATTTATTTAAAATATATTTGCTTTTTTTTAAAGTTTTTTTAAATTATATATATAAATATTAAAGCTATTTATTTAAAGTTAAAAAAATTACGTAATTTTTGCAACTTTTTTTGTTTAATAAATATATTGGAACTTTTATTAAATAAATTTTTTTTTTTTTTTAATAACTTTAAATTAATTTAATTATAATATTAAATATTAATATATTTGTATTTGTACTAATAAACAGTTTTATTTAAATATAAACAATATATTAACTAAAAAATTAATAGCTATTTATAAAAATATTAAATTTAAAACTATATAAATATTTTATAAAATATATAAAAGTATATATTTATATTTTTTTAAAGTTTAAATTGTAAGTTTTAAAAAAAATGCTTTTTTTTAATAATATATATAAACTTGCTGTTATAAATAAACAGCTAATTTAATATTTTAATAGTATTAATAATTATTTTAATATAAATAAAACTGTAGTTTATTTTTTTTTTTATTTATATAATTAGTTTTAAAATTAATACTAATAGCAAATTTTTAAAAATATTAAAAAGTAAACTTGTTAAATATTTTATAAAATTACTTTTGTTTTCGATTTTATTTGTATTTTTATAACTTTTGTTATTAATAAAAAAAAGCAAAAGCAAAAAATTGTTAAAAAAAAAGTCATTAAAATCTATTGAAAATTTTACAAAAATATTATTTTATATTTTAATAATAGTTTATATTTTTTTTTTTAGTTTAAATTTATTTTCAAAAAAAATAAAAATACTAAAAGTATTTTTTATATTAATATACTTTAAAATATTAAATATTAAAAAGTCGTTAAAATATAATTTGCTAAATTTATTTATTTATTAATAAAATTTAGAAATTTTTTTAAATAGTTTAATTAAATATTAATAAATATATAATAAGTTTTTTAATATTATATATTATATACTTTTTAAAAAAAAAAAACTTTTTTTATATTTGTTTTTTTAGCTTTTTTTTACTTTAAAACTTTAATATTTAGTTTATTATTTATATAAAAATCTATAATAATTAAAATATATTAAATATTTAAGCTTTAATAAAGCATATTAAAAAATAATACTAAAAGTATATAAAAAAAAACAGTTAATTTAATAAATACTTATAAATTGCTTAATATAAAAAAATAAAAAAATAAAAAATAAAGTATAAAAGTATTTATATAGATTTTTTATTTACTAAATACAAAGTAAACTTATTAAACTATTTTAAATCTTTCTAAATTAAGTCTAGCTTATTTTATAGCATATAAATAAAAAAATCACCTAGTATAAACTATTGTACAGCAACTAAAGTAAGTACTCACCTACTAATTACTGTTTCTAGTTAGTTGCCAAGCCTTGTATGGTCGGATGATCTACCTCCTCCTGGTATATCGTGGTTTAAATTCAATCTTTTGGCACAACGGTATTTCTAGCACATGGAGTAATATGTACGAAGGAATGTTTCATGCCCACAATCTAAGCGCTAAGGCAGCTAGCCGGGGTGCCAATGATTACTCAGTAGTCTAGACCCCCCATTAAAAAGCTTACCTATACAACCCTGAAGCATACTACCTACGGTATACGATACAGAGTACAACCACGAAGCCAAAATAGTATGCGGTTCAGTTACCCATATACTGTAGGTACTACGATGAGCCCATAACGAGCAGTCAGCCAAAGGAAAGGGGAGAAAAAAGGGATAGCGTATACCCACACGCGGCATATTCTGTAGAAATACGTACTATAGGTGCTTGTTTATAGATCTAGGTTTCGCTCTGTTAACATGTACTAGGTAGGGTTTCTTTTTCAAAGAGCCTCCTCTCGGTTGAAATGCAAAGAAAAGATTGTGCTGACGCCAACCCCGACTTGATCCCTGTGTATCCTTTTGAACCCCTGATGATAATGTACTGCGTAGCCCCACTCAACTGAATATTCTTGATTACTTATCCCAAAGCCAAATGACTTACCAGTTGACATTCTGACCAGTTGAAAGTCGCAGGCATTCCACCCGCTAGCATTGTCCGTCCACTACAGAAGACAAATCACTATGCGCCTAATGTAGAATCCCATGAAGAAGAAAAAACCAGGGTATCAAGGTGACAGCTTCATGATCGGTCGAGTTCCATCAGTCGTAGCCCAGGTACAGCCTACAGTGGCCTTTTATCGCTCTACAGCATTATTCACTGTATATACTGTGTGCTGTCTTAGTTACTTACCCATCTGCATACCATGCTTCTAAGTTCTGTGCTTTTGTTGCCGTGGCCTACCATTCTAGTGATCTATGCCGTAGGGCTGGCCCAAGTTCAACAAGTACTTAGGCAGTGCGCCCAGTCCGCAGGCTAATCTAGCCTCTACGTGTGGTGTTAAAATCCCTAGTACAGAATACCTACGTAGTAATGACAGGCACTAGCTACAAAGTACATTTAGAGCCTCTAATATAGACTCGGCCACTGAATACGACTGTATCGCCCCCGGTAGATTAGATTAGTTATCTATAAATAGCAACACGGTCCCGCCTCCAAGCAGCTATTATGTAAGGCGTAAGACGTAAGGCGCGCTTTATCTAGAATCTAAAGTCCTAGACAGCTAACAAAAAACGTCATGCTAAAGAACGGCAATTGAAAGAAGCCTTTAAATGAGCGAGTCCTCTGATACTATGTTTTCTAAATCTTAAACGATTTAATTTGGAAGCCACAAAATTAAGAATCCTGTGATTTTCGGGATCATGCATGATGGCGTCGGATGCAGGAGAATCCGATCAAAGCTCAACGTAAACTGTCTTCTAACTTTACTTCAAGCAACCATATAGACTAAATGTTGCCTAGAGTTTGGAGGCCTAACAGATACCACAGCCCTAGAGATCTACGTGGTACCCGAATGCGACTACAAGCTAACACATTAACAAACGCCCTTAGATTTGGATTGCATAGTAGGTCAAGGGAACCATGTCGCTTAGCTCTTCTATAGCAAATCCACGATCAGATATCGGGCTGGGGCCTTACTACTTTTAGTAACGGGTAGACTTGCTAGTGATTTAATAATTACTTCTAACGCTCATGTCTTGATTGATTATGACGGCGAGACCAATGTTTGGCAGAGCCTTGATATCCGCAACAATACGAATTGTACGTTTAGTTTCTACAATTTCTCCATGCTTAGCGCTCTATTGTGATACAATGCTCCCATTCTTCCCTTACTTGAGACGGGCGGAAGAGATCTATATCCACGGATTGATTGACACGCAAGTTGACCTGTCCGAATTTATAGGAATCAGTCGGTTGACATTAAAGCGGCTCCATTAGGCCGAACATTTCCCCGGCTTTGACATTCGTTTCCAGAAATGTCACTATCGAGACTTTAAACGACGGTTTTGACTGCTCTAAGCTGGTATCTCAATGGAACGACAAGATCATCCACAACATGAAGTGTAATGTGAGAAACAACCAGACAGTTAGTTCTGTACCACCATCAGACAATGGGACTGACACTTCTCCGCTAAGTCCAAGCCAATCCTTGCCACAAGGGGCACGGGTCGGTATTGGCTTCGGTGCTAGTCTTGCTGCTATCGGTATCCTAGCAGCCTTGGTGTGGCTCGTCCTCAACTTTCTAGTCCGGCTGAGGATATTAGAGATAGCAAGAACCCGACGGCTCGACGAGAACATGTCGCTAAAGGAGCCTTCGCAAGTGCAAGTGTACCAATTATAAGAAGTAGACGAGGGGGAATCATCAGGGAAAAGCCTGACGATCTTCTTGTAAAAATGCCTACACAGCCCACTGAACTACATACAAAACGTCAAGGTTGGGATGAGGGAGAGATAGGCCGGGCTCCATGATAAGCAAGGTCTGTTATAAAATGAGGCGTTATGTAGAAAATGGTGTAGTCGGTAATATGTATCATTATTGTTGATATCGGGATAACAGCAGCAAATACTCAATCTCTTAATATTAGGTACTTAACATAGTAGTATACTAATTGAAGTGGTGCGAAGATGTGAACGTCGCCTGCTTATTCTGTATCCCTTGTGAGCTATTGCCCATTGGTCCATTGGTTTATCAAGGTGCAAACGACAACTTCCTCAACTGTGAAGCTAAGCAGGCCCCTCTTCAATGCTGGGGAAAGTCTCCGAGATATTAATAGATGAGTATCTATCTTGGTGATATGATTATTTTGGACGATTAGACTTGCATTTCTCGCCCTTGTAGTGATGTTGTACAGTATCCGCAATACTGTACAAGCTACACCAACTAGTACATATGTATGTAGGACCCTACCAGGATAGGTACAGGAGACCTACATACATATGTAGGTACAGATTGCCTTGACCATGTATTAGATAAGCGGGGGTTTAGACTAGGTACCTACCTACAGAATACAGTAGGTATGTAGCGTGGTTTGAAGCCTACGTTAACATCGTGATCCTTTGTACACGTACATCCCTTACGTTTAAATATTTACCTTCCTCTAGCAAGCGAATACAATTTTCTCGAGTTCGCTACGTCTCCTATGATATAACCCTATTACAATGGCTATTCACGGCGTAACTGCAAGATCGAATGCGATAGCGAGCAGACGACCCCTCGGATCGCCCTCAAGTGGTCATGTCGTCTAGGTAGCCGAAATTTGGCTGTAAACGTCGAAGTCTACGACTCTCAGTCTCTCTTCTCCCGACTCCCACGGCTCCTTGTCGAAAGCCTACGCCTCATGCAGACATCCGGCACGATGATTACCTCGACCGCTCTCCCAGACGGACTCTTTATACGCATCCAGCACTCCGGCCAACGAACATTACGCACGCGATAGCCTCCACATGCACGTCGCTCGCCGGCAGCAATGTCGCGACCACTCTCGATAATCGCCAACTAAAGCAGCGACAGTATCCTCTACAATAGCCAACGTTCTTCGGCGCGCAGCGCCAATTTTGAACAACGTCTCACCGATCACAACATCTACCCTCCCCTCGACACCTTCTCCGATAGTCGCAAACGCCTACAATCTTCCAGGTCCGAGGCACGTTAATGCGTAACGATTCTCGCCCTTCGCCGTCGATACCAGCATGCCGGATGATGTGCATCTTCCTTTCGCCGATTGAGACTCCATAGTCGATAATACTTTTGTAAGCTTAGTGCCGTGTTCTTTTGGTTGGTCTTTATCTGCTAGGTGCGCTCGCGGAAGGGCATGATCCTAGGACCCTAGTGAAGAAGCAGCAAGATGGTGGGTTAAGTCCTGTCGACCTTTATGATTGTTATATAATCACTGGATTAGAAGAAACAGACAAGGGAACTCACGGAACATACGAGATACGGGAGAGTAACGTGCCAGACTAGTTATTTATGATGAAACAATTGATGGTGTCAAAGAAGGTGCGTGATGGAGGGAAAACGACGCCGCCTAAGCTGTATATCGTACGCGACAAGGTACTTATTAATCTCGTCGATGGTCCAGATATTACATCGTAATTTTGTAATTTTAGACACCCAACAAGAACAAGAATATATCATAGTTTAAGTAAGGTCAGCCAGTTAAACCTAAGGAGTTATATAGACGCGGCGCTCCCATTGTCGGACTTGGTTTCAAAGACATTAGGGTCTTCAGAAGATATATGAGGTAATAGTTGTGGCTAACGCTTAAGATATAAATCAAGGAAATGTCCAAAAGATGCATTAGCTTTAGGATTGAGTAGATGGAGGAGAGTGAAAACTAAAGTGTAGTTTTGACTGATGACGCATTAATATTAGACTTAGATTTCTGAGGTACAAGGGAAATGGTGTATGTTATACATAGCTAACAAGGGAGCTGGAAGCTATCACAACGCCTTAGCTGAGCTAGGAAACTGAATGCGCTCCACGCTGTCCAAAATATGACCTAGCTGTCTTTCGCATGCTCCAGTTGAGAATAATGTGACGTGACATATAAAAAAGCACATGTAAATAGTGCGTAGTGAAACACTTGTGGTCCTTCCTCGGCCTCGTGGGAGATGCCTGTCTCCTCTCTCCTCTCCTGAGGCCCGCGTAACAGAATTATCTCCAGAGCCCGCTATTATGCCTTCTTTACCCATAATAGTACACCCGAGACAAGCTTCCTGAAAGCATGAGATGCTAAATCACCGTAACCCAATCCTTCCGATTAGCTCTTGCGAGCATCGCGCTTAAACGCCGATGACCTCCTTTAACGCCAAACTGCTAGTTTATATCAAAGCTCACATTACCCGAATAGATATGAATCTCTTACTCTCCCGCCAGTCACAATTATGACGATGGTGGTCAAGTCGAACTTCAAGCGGAGGCAGAGGCGGAAGATGAGTGAAGAACCGGCTGAAGACACCAAAGCCAGGGTGCTGCGTAGCAAAGCTAGAACTCGAAGGCTTTCGGCCTCTCTCGTCAAACCAGTCCGTGGTCCCTACTTTGCTTCGGGTATCCCGCCTCCAATCCGCATCGTTCCACCTCCTTCCAAAGTTTGGGCCCCAGCTCTGGTCAAACCAGGCAAACGGGTTTTCTCCGCTGCTATTAGTGCTAGCTGCCGTAGCTGCCTTCGGGGAGCATGGAGCATCTTCAGACGTGTTCTCTTTCAAGCGCGTCTCTGGGTCTCTCAGCGCCTCGAACGCCTCTTGGACCTATTCGTACCGTTAGCAACCCATCTGCATGAATCCATGTTCATAGTTCTACATGTTAGCACGAAGGGGTTCAGGATTGCCTATAGTGCTATCGTGAACCTAAGAACTGACGAAAGGCGTGACATGATGAGTGTTCAGCAGAAAGTGTATCTACGCATACCTCTTGGAACTTCGCAGTTGCGATCTCCTCGTTCCCTTTATTCTTGTCTGGGTGATGTTTAAGTGCAAGACGCTTGTATGCAGCGTGGAGTTCTTCGTTAGAGGCCTCTCGTTTTACCCCGAGGATATCACAGTAGTCTGGGCTCTCTGAGATCATGATGGCAAGATGCTGCGATGAGTTGACGTCTTGAGTATGAGGGTGCGGAACTTTTGTCGCGTTATGATGTATAAGGAAAAGAGCGGAGGTGGAATTGGTGCTCTGAGATAGTGAGATTTAACAATGAAGACCTATTGAGGTGCCTAAACACGACTTCCATATATAGAAAATTAAGTGCAGGGTCTAACTTCGGTCGAGGCGCAGGGCATAGGACTGGGGGAAAGAGAGATTAAAAATGTTTCAAGATCAGCTCAACATGGCTCTGCTATCCAATTGACGTCACGTCGCGCCTGGAGTAAGCGGTATCACGGCGTGGCACAGCATTTTCCTATCGCGCGTGAAATATGGTCAGCACGCGTACCAGAGAGATTTGGGTCGCTTGCACGTGTCAGCCGCAAAAGGAAACACGAAAACAACACCAAAAAAAAGCGAGTATTGTAAGACGGATCTGCCAAGTCAGACAGGGTACGTATGGATATTGATTGGAGGTTAGAGTTCTTGGCACCACCACTTAATGTAGGATGGGAGGGACGCATTCTGCCTATTGTGGTACCCATCCACCTATCAGTATTGCGGATCGCCCTACGGCAGACATTAGAGCCGGGGTCAAGCTGCATTTGTTCGCAGAGGGAAGCACAGTTACGTAGGTCTCAGGGGTAAGGCAATGTGCTCTTTTCCTCAACATTTCCAAGAAGTAAACCTAGTCCACAAAGCTGGCCGAGCAACGGGAGAACATGTGTGCGTGCGTGACTGTATCGCAATAACTTCACATGATGATAAATCACAACGTCTCGGGTTCTCAACCGCGCCTTATAGACGGCATAGTTGGCTCCTGACTTACGTCAGAGCGCGTGTCATTGTGCATGCAACAACCCCCCCTGACTAGGTCATAAGGGCCGCGGGGCATATCCCCATTCAGCAATGCCTGCCTTAGTGGGCGGTGTTGTTGCTTTTCAAAATGTCCTGCCTCCACCGCGAAAGTAAGTACACATTATTCACAGCCGTTATGGAGTGAAAAGGAAATTTTGCGATCAATCGCTAACTAGCTATCTAACGTGGCATTTAACACCAGGCACACTACTATTGGTTAATTCCTGGAATAGGACCAAAGTATGTACTGTATGCTCAGGGCAACCGGACATACACCCAAGGGTCAACACCGAAGATTATACGCGTTTAATAGGCTCGCTTAAATATGACTCCTTTCTGTACTCCTCTTGAATGCTCAGTTTCCGGCTACACCGCCATACCTAACTAGACCGCCAACAACAGCGGCATCCTAGTAACCTATATTGACTGCTTATTTATCAGGTAGATCAAACAGCCAATCAACTTCACAGACGTATAATGATTCGCCCTGGTTCCAACAGTTGGGATAACGAACAGAAGCGAAGGAGAAACCTCGCAAAGAGCACGAGCTTGCTGACTTAACTGACGGGACCTACCCTCGATATCTGCGGGCTCAGGCGTTGCATTACCACGTTGCCAAGCCGAAATAGTCAAGTCAACCACCGAGTTCGTCTATCTGTGTTTGCTAGGTGCAAGCTTGTGCTGTTACAAAATTATTACAATAATTATTTCTTTATAAGGTGGCTATATTAGTTATTATAATGCTCAGTTTACAACCCCATCATTGTAACTCACCGCGAATTCCATAACAATGGAAGTCTGCTTGAACACAATGCCGGGGCGTGTTTCTCGGCATACAATACTACAACGGCTGGCTAAACCAGAACAGCTGAGATAATCTGCGATGATAACAATGTCTTCTCCGTCTACTAAAATGTATAGCCTAACGTCAACTGTGTGATAGAAACCTAGAGGACATCAACTTGTTGTGTGAGCTACGTGATTAAGCAACGGGAAAGCTTTTGTTTCGGCATGCAAAGTAAATGCTACAACTCAAAAGCTGGCTGAAATTGTAATAGAAAATCTCTACGCTTTCAAATGCTCTGTTCATCTCTCCACGCACCTTACATGGAGTGGCAATACTGGTTTAATGCGGCGTTGTAGGAATATTCTAAATAACGACTAGATGCTGGTAAAGATGGTTAACATCTTGCCAAGGGCACGGTGTTTATGGGTATGTCGAGAAGAAGAAGGTTATGAATAATATTCATACACGTTGCTTATTACTATTACTGGTTCTACAACCTCCTGAACTTTTGGGAATGTTGTTACCTCGCAACTTTCTTAGTTTTTCTAACCGAGTCTCTTTTCTCTAGGCACCTAAAAATTTGACTAGGCGCCTTTTCTGAACGCCAGCTAGAAATGCTCAAAGTAGTTCAACTTAGCTAGGCAACAATTTATTAAGGTAGTTCGCCTATAAATACTATTCTTTATTTATCATCGAAACACAGAAATGCAACCCTTTTGATAATACATTTAATACCTGTTATGAGTACCGTGATTGCCATCTCATAGGGTGACTTGATAATCCGGCTTCCAAAATTCTCCTAATTCGGGTTCAATATATTTTATTTCAGATCGCTCTCACGCCGCGATAAAATATCATGTAGTATATACCTTTTCGAACAACAATAGTTAATACAAATAGCGCAGTTGTCTACATTAAGCGTAATATCTTACATAAATAAGCCATAATAGTAAGCTAATACGGAAAGTCGACGGGGCATCCGGCTAGTATTTGGAAAATACAACAAATCTATTCTTACTATGTTAATTTTCTGTATTTCTTTGCGTTACCTACAGTCTTAACTTGGGGGTTTTAAACAGAGATCAAGCGTTTTCTCCTATTATTACGAAAGCCCTGGTGGAATACTTGACCTTGACCAAATCCGGCCCAGATAATTATATCTATGCCCAACTGTTTAATTATATGGAAACAGCCTATGTCAATATGTAGCCTCGATATGTCCAACCCTTTAGTCCGCTAAATCATGAGGAGATTCGGAGTTGACTGTATCAAGCACCAGTTCAACTTTGGTGACTTGAATATGCCTGAAACTAAGAGTCCCCCGCCCCCGATGTCGGGGCCAGAGTTGTTCTCAGCGATTTCTTGTGTCGAATCACATGAAAGAATAAGACCTCTGAAATCGATTTCTAGTACTAGATAGTAACATAATGAATAATCTTCCGAATTCGAAGTACCGGCAAGATACAGGGCTTTGTATCTCCAATCTTGCAGATCAGTCTTGGCAGTCACAATTTAATAGCGACTGATTCAATTTCAACTGCCTACTTGGGCGAGGGGCCTCGCAAACAGCTACCCCTAGTAGGTAGGTAGTAAATTCTTTCTCGGGCAAACGAGACAATGTAAATGTTTCGTCCCGATGTCACATGCCTTACCAGGCGACGTAATCTATGCAACCACCACTATTATTTATCACCATAAGTCCATATTCAAACAGATCACTCCCTCCAGCCGGGCCCTTCCTCTTGTTATCGTGATCCATCGATACGCCCGTAGTCGGTCATGAAGATTAAGCTCTAGTTCACTACCTCCGACAAAAGGCTGTTATCACCATGCTACGTTGCACTTCGAAAGAAAGCAACCAATTTATGGCACATCAGCGATACTGCTTTCTCAATCTACACCACTCTGTGAAATATCACCTGCCAAGTCAGTTGCATATTCCTAAATTATTTAATATGTAGTAAATAGGTGAGCCAAAGCGACACATTTTCTCGGGTTGTGTGTCGTATAAAAACACCCTTCATCCCCATCTACAAAATGTAATTTTCATAGGAGCCGCAGAAGTTCAGTCACTCTTTTATTGTGCAGCACAGTCTCTTCTCAATAGCTCGAACCATGACACCACTTTTCGGCGTGGCTCCCACGCTACTATATGCTACTATAGTGTTAACGTTGTTGAGCGCCGTGCCGGCATTTGCTCAGGATACATGTGCCACAAAGGGCAAGCCGGCAGGCAAGGTTCTTCAAGGATATTGGGAGAATTGGGACGGAGCCGCGAATGGAGTCCACCCTCCGTTCGGCTGGACGCCGATCAATAACCCCGAGATTCAAGAACACGGGTACAACGTCTTCCAGGCCGCATTTCCCGTCATCCTTCCGGACGGCACGGCACTATGGGAGGATGGCATGGACACGGGCGTTGTAGTTGGGACCCCTGCGGAGATGTGTGAGGCTAAGGCCGCCGGCGCCACAATTCTCTTATCCATTGGGGGTGCCACAGCAGCTATAGACCTCTCTTCAAGCGCTGTCGCCGACAAGTTCATCTCGACTATTGTGCCGATCCTAAAGAACTATAACTTTGACGGTATTGATATTGATATCGAAACTGGTTTGACGGGAAGCGGTGATATTAATACACTGTCCACGTCCCAGGAAAACCTAATACGTATTATTGATGGTATCCTTGCGGAGATGCCTAGCAATTTCGGCTTAACGATGGCGCCCGAGACAGCATATGTGACGGGTGCCTCCATTACATATGGATCTATCTGGGGATCTTATCTGCCTATCATCAAGAAGTACGTCGACAATGGTCGCTTGTGGTGGTTAAATATGCAATACTATAATGGCGATATGTACGGCTGCTCCGGCGATTCGTACTCGGCGGGTACTGTCCAAGGCTTTATCGCCCAAACCGACTGCTTGAACCAGGGATTAGTCGTCCAGGGCACCACAATCAAACTTCCTTATGACATGCAAGTCCCTGGCCTACCCGCACAAGTAGGAGCCGGTGGTGGCTACATGTCTCCTGACCTAGTTGGACAGGCCTGGGACCACTACGGCGGGGAATTGAAGGGCTTGATGACGTGGTCAATTAACTGGGACGGGTCGAAGAACTGGAGTTTCGGCGACAACTTGGTAGGGCGAATCCCATAGGCCACAGTGCTAATATTCCCTATTAATTAGCACAGCTTGTTATCTTGAAGGTGTGGCTTTGGGTTTCGTTGCGAATGCTTCCAGTGTATATATTCAGGGAACATCTAAATGTACAAATTTCTAGCCTTTCAGTATATTTGCTTCTCCGTCGCCATGCTCTGAATCTTTAAATAAGACTCAACAAACTGACCCGTACTAGTCCTAATTGGCGCCGCTTTCCCGCATCACCAACGCCTATATTTAACGATACAGCAACTTCCTCTCGAGTATCTTCGAGGTATAATAAGATGTATTAGTCTTCTAAAGCTTTTATCCGGTCATAGTAAGGATTGTGATACATTCTTCTTTCGACAGCATTATGTTTATGAGAGATATTGAAGCGAAGTATGTAACACACAGACACTGCGCACTCTAGAGGACCGACCACAGTCATATAGATCACTTCTTGAGATTTGAGGCTTTAGAAAAATAGTAAATAAGTAACGCAAACGTATATTCGGGTGTAGCGGACCCCCGAAGGGGGCCGCGTGAGAGGCGTGCCAACTATCTCTAACTGGCATGGGCTAACTATCTTAAATAAAGAAAAGAAAAACTAAGCCTTGATGACCTAATCAATCTAACCCCCATGTGGTCAGGTTACCCACACCGTCTCAATATATAAAAGCGCAACTACCTTTCTCTTATTTCCTACGCCTCTACCTGGCTTTTTCATGAAGCTGTTAATTGCACGCCTGTATTGTTTAGGGACTGGACCCAGCCTCAAAAATATATATATATATATATTTGAATATGCCACTATAGCAACTAGCATGGTCTTTCTCTGAATAAAGGTACCATTTGATATATCTCATAATAATCTCTATGAATTATGTTAGCAGGTTGTGCGAATCCTTACTATAATTTCTAGGGTGGGTAAACCCGTAGTTATACTATAGTTTATTTATAGACATCTATTATATGTTGGCTATACTTTAGCGTTATAATCAAGCTGCGTAATGGCTCAGTATCGGGGGTTCTTTTGTCGCACACCATACTTATGCAATTTCACTGTTTAATAACCACTACGTACTCTAGAATGGTCTTAATCCCATATGAAAATATTGTGAGTAAGAACATTTATTTAAACTCTTGGTTATGAGCAACTACATACTACGTGTCTTGCTTACAGAGTGTACAAATACATCACCTATATACTAAGTTATTAGGTACGTTCATGTGTAATACATTATTAGGAAACCCGACTCCCTAAGGAAGTCGATCTTATATAGTCAGAATTTCCTTAATTTCATGTTAGACATATTAGGGTAGTATTATAGGCAACCCTACACAGGGATAAAAGACATACATGATTTTAAGGATCATTTTTTTCTATTGATTTATTATCCTAGCTATATTGGTTTCTGTGTAATACCATAGTTATCCGGTTGAGGGATGGCCTAAAGATATATGATTTAAAAGGTCTCTATCGGTTACCTAGGTATTACTTCGTCTCTTCCACTTCGAGACGGTCTGAGTGGAGCCCTACTGATTCAAACATGCGCCGATGTTCGTGAATAATGATGCGTATGTTCGCCACCTCTAAATCAAGCATCTACCTTGTTCAAGCAGTACCTAAAATTCTTCTTTTCATGTAAAATAAGAGGAGTCATGAACCCATACTAACCCAAACGCGTCTAGCTACATTGCACATAAGCATACCTAGATAGTCTTGTAACGCAACGAGCGAGCTGTAAGCAGCATGCCATAGTGTGCAGTTTAAAATGTTACTCGATTCTGTGTTGCAATTACGTAAATTTGTATACGTCTTATGTACTATAGCGCAAGGAGTAGTATCCACCTACCACTAATATCAACTAGCTCGGATTACCGGGCAGGCGGTAGTGTGGTCACTGCGGGAGCTAACAAATATAATCCAAGGGAATAAGAACGGCAACGGCAATGCGGTTCACAAGCCCAAGCTTCTTTGGGTTAAGCGGGTGACGAGAATTCCCTCCTCGCGAAGTTGGCAACCTAAGAGTAAATATCCCTTAACAAAAGACGGGAACTCATTGCCTTGTAAGAAAAGCGGCGAGCCTCTGTAAAATTCTCCTCTCTTTAATTGAGAAATACGTAGTTATTTACGAGTAAGAATGTCAATGTTTGAAATTGAGGAGTGCATTTTATAAAAAGGTTGTCCTACCCACTAGATAGCCCTTGGCCCCATCTATATAGTAATGAATTCCGGTAACAGATTTCGGCATCAAGGGATCCCGTGCAGCCCACTCAAACCTTAAAGCATGTCCGAGTGTCGAGAGGATAATAATTCTCTACCTGCCTACGGTCCCATAGCCCTTTATATCGAAACATAGCTAAAGAATACAAGGTAGTGCACCCTCTATTAAGGGTAATTCATTTATATAGGTATAATAATGGCCAATTCCAAGTACTATTGTATGTGATCACAGCTGGGTTCTTTCGTAACATCAGGCATGATGATCAGCGACAGCGAATACCCACCATATCCACATGTCTAAACCCGTGGATTCCGTCAACGCGGTACTAGTCGCTAATTCTTTCCCAACTCGTAATCACCCAGCACGAAGAGGCCAATTCTTCCACGCCGTCGGCTGGTGTTACGAGTCTATCAATCTTATCCCACACTGAGAACGTGCAAGAACATATAGGGACTCGCCCACTCGGATCATGGAGATTCATTATTCGGAACCTCCTTGTGAGCTGGAAGATCTTTCACCGCCGACTAATATGGATTCCACGGTTGCTGGGAAGGGCGGGACAGAGAATGATGAAAGCACAAGCCCGGGAAGTCGAGGACCGGGGATGAACACGCATCATGGGAGACCTAAAGTACGATTCAACAGCGAAGAGAACCTGCTTGGAGAAAGTGCGAAAGAGGGAGGAGAGCAGCAGTCACCGGGACCGCCGGTACCCCAGAGGCTACGACCAGTTTTATCAAGGAATCCCAACTCCGTCGGCTCGATCTCTAGCGATGTGACTGACGAACGTCCTAGCCCGGAGAAACTTGCATTTGCTGCAGCTGCCGCACAACGTGCTCATGCTGTCGCGATGAGTTCCTGGCATAGCTCCACTTCCAATCAAAGATGGTCAATGGATTCTGACACAATGGTAGACCCCAACTACTCCGAGGTCCCCATGGCAGATTCATATGCTTCTCGAATTCATGATGATATGTCTCCAGGCGACTACAGCACGAAGCTTGAGGCTGAAGCCGAGGGGCTTCTAAAGGCTCACACGCAACAGCAAGACAGCACGTTGCACGATATTTCTAGTAGGTCCTTCAATTTTGCAAGACCATCCTACTGAGATTGCAGTACCTGGGTGCCATTTCATACTAAACGAACCGGGATTGAGCATGTAATTGCTCTGTCGAAGGATATCCTCTAATTTCATTTTCTTTCAGCAGGCAACCATTCTCAAACGGAACTAGATCTTGGAATAGCAGATGAAGATCATGTTTCGTCAGGAAATACTAGGGGTGGCGTCTTCTATCAGCTTCTTCAAGCCTATCGGAACCCGATATATGACCCCCTCGGTGATCAACAGCTTAAGAAGAATGATACCCCGAGTTCTTCGGGCGGAGCAACTCCGACTCGAAGAAAATGGTACGAGCAGGAGAAAGAAGCACGGTCGCAAGAGACGATATCAGGGTTAGCCGCAGCTTCCATAAGGTTAGCAAACCTCAGCGAAAGCACATCGGCCGTACCAATGCCTCCCGGAGCCCGAAAGCGGCAAGGCCACAAGAGAACGGCCAGTGGGAAAATCATGTCAATGATGGGCTTGGCTCGCGAGGAGAAAGCTAAGATCACAATCCACGTTGCCGACATCCTCAAGCGACAGAAATACATCGTGAAGATGTGCCGAGCCCTCATGCTATTTGGCGCGCCCACCCACCGACTGGAAGAATATCTCGCCATGACAGCCAGGGTGTTAGAGATTGACAGTCAATTTCTCTACATCCCTGACTGTATGGTTATTTCGTTTGACGATGCCTTGACACACACAACTGAGGTCAAAATTGTCCGCACAGCTCAGAGTGTAAACCTCGGTAAGCTCAAAGATGTCCATGATATCTATAAAGAAGTTTTGCACGACATTATAAGTCTAGACGATGCCCTCTCGAGGCTAGACCACGTGATCAAAGCTGAAGCTCTCTACCCCGTGTGGGTTTGCATTTTGATGTACGGGCTTGCGAGTGCTGCAGTGTCGTGTTTCTTCAAGGCACGTCTCATAGACCTGCCGATCATCTTCGTCATGGGCACGCTTTTAGGCTTCCTGCAGCTCGTCGTCGCCCCGAGGTCGAAAACATATAACACTGTCTTCGAAGTCAGCGCAGCAATTTTAATAAGCTTCCTAGCACGGGCGTTCGGAAGCATACGTGGCGGGAACCTATTCTGCTTCTCAGCAATAACGCAAGGGTCCATTGCTCTGATTCTCCCGGGATGGCTCGTGCTATCTTCAGCATTGGAGCTTCATTCTAAGGCCATGGTGCCCGGCGCAATTCGGCTCGTATATGCAATCATCTACTCACTATTTCTAGTTTACGGAATTACGGTCGGGACCGCCCTATATGGTGCTATCGATTCGCACGCCGTCACGGCAACGACGTGCCAAAATCCACTAAACGAATACTGGAACTTCCTCTTCGTGCCTCTCTACATTGTCTTCGTCACGTTCACGGTTCAGGCGAAATGGACCCAAATGCCGGTCATGGTGTTTATCGCCCTGGCCGGCTATACGGTCAATTTCTTCACTAGCCAAAGATTCGCCGCTAGTCCATCCATCGCTTACACATTTGGAGCGTTCACGGTCGGAGTATTGGCAAACCTGTATAGTCGAATAAGGCACGGAGTTGCGGCAGCAGTTCTCCTCCCTGCTGTTTATGTTCAGGTTCCAGGCGGCCTCGCCTCGACAAACGCCATCATCAACGGCTTAATAATTGCCACCAACCTAACGAGCTCAACCGGTGATACATCAACCTCCAGCGTAAGTATTAACGTACCCCCAATAAAGCATCTTCAGTCTGGATACATTATCGGCCGATTCGTTACCACCAGTTCGGCTGCAGCGCTACTAAATACGAGAATCACTGAAGTCAGCTGAATGTGACTACGGTGTAGCTTCAGCATTTCCTTACTATTAGAGATAACCCTGCACGGGATCATTATTTGGTGATTTTTCTAACATACTTGTAGACCGATACACAAATAAATGCATCTGTGAGTCTGACTTCAAACCATCTAATCTATTGCGTTCTCCCTCGCGCACTTGTTGACATTAACCCTTTACTCCTAGATCTTCAATGTGGCCGCTAGCATGATTCAGATAGCTATCGGCATTACGGTTGGCTTGCTCATGTCTGCTCTAGTCATATACCCTACCGGTAAACGACGTAGTGGCCTATGGACTCTATAGAGATTATTATGCATCGGCGACCCTCACTAGCTACGTTCGACAGCACTCGCTTTTACTGTAATCTAATATTTGATGTATGAGCTCAAGGATGCGCTATGGTCGCGACCGAAAGTCATAATATCGCTCTACAAGCATTGATATACTACACCACCTCCTATTATGCCACTCCGTCATAGACACTTCCAAAGTCGCTGCTCACTACAATCGTGCAAGCAGGTAACTTTAGTAAGAACCATAGAGTTATATGTGTTCTTTCCATTAAATCACCTTTAAACGAGAGTGATGTATAACCTGCCTCCAAATTCCGGCTTCAGCCGGCTAATCGACAAGAGAAGAACATGGGAGGTTAACATCACCACATACAACTACATATACCCGTGGAAAGCCGTACATCAAATGATGTGGATCCGGAGAATAAGTTGAGGGGAAACCCATTGGCTCTCCGTTTTCGGGGTTCGGAAACTCGCGTCATTCAACATAGGACATGCCAAAGAGTATACCACTTCGCAATCCTTCAAATTCGAGTCATCTTACGACTTCGATAATCTAGACCAAACAGCATTAGCTTTATCTCTCAATTAGACGCTAAACTTGGAGAAGCTCCTCGGCTAGGTTCCAAGAAGGCTTCCCAGCAAGATGACAAAGCTGACGAATTACATTGCCTATGTGAATCCGGAGACCGGCTTCGACCAGATCGGGCATTTTGATATAGAGAGAAACGTAATACAGCCACTGAGCTTCCTCTCCGGTACCCCAGTGAAGAATCTTTACCAGGTCATCGAAGCGGGGTCACCCGATAAGTTGGTCGCCGCGGAGTCGCCAATCCCAGCAGACTCAGTCAAGGTTCTGCCAACAATATCTGGTCGCGATGTGTTGGCGGTCGGTAAAAACTACATGGAACACGCCAAGGAGTTCAACAGCTCCGGCTACGACAGCTCCGACAAGGTTGATCGCCCGAGCCACCCTGTGATTTTTACGAAGCGGGCTACTTCCATTATCGCCCATGGCGAAGATATCCTGCTGCACGAGGACTTCACCTCAACTGCCGACTACGAAGGTGAGATTGGCGTTATCGTCGGCAAACCCGGATTTCGTATCAAGGAGCAGGATGCCTGGGAATATGTCTGGGGCTACACCATTATAAACGACGTCACTGCCCGCGAGAGACAACGAGATCATAAACAGTTTTTCATCGGAAAGTCGGCAGACACATACTGTCCTATCGTAAGCAATCCGAAACCCAACATTGTACACGAAGTATCTTTCTAATGGTACTAGGGTCCTATTGCGGTGCCGAAGGAGGACCTCCCAAAGACCCTACGGGTCCAGACGTATGTAAATGGAGAGCCGCGACAGGATTCAACGACCGAAGATCTCATCTTTCCTATACCCGAGCTCCTCTCCGTCATCTCCGCAGGTCAGACCCTTCAACCAGGAGATGTCCTAGCCACGGGAACACCAGCTGGCGTGGGGATCGGAAGGAAGCCTCCAGTCTTCCTAAAACCTGGTGATGAGATCTCCATTTCTGTCACAGGTCTCGGTACCCTGACAAACCAGATCGCCCAACTAGGTGCCAGTAACAGCACGCTATCTCGTATCAACTCAGCGTCTGCGTTCGAACTTACGAATGCTACCAAGACAGCTAGTAACAGTGCCGATCTGACGATGATTAACGGAAAGCCTATTTTCTATGAAAAGATCGGATCCGGCAGTGAAAATCTAGTCTTCGCTCATGGACTAGGCGGGACAAAAGACTATTGGGCCCCTCTTATTTCAGAATTATCTCTCGCAGATTCGGCAACCCTCCACGTATACGACTTCGAAGGCCACGGCCTGAGTCCTACCCACCCGCTCAGCCAGCTCAGCATCGAATCCCTAGCTACCGACCTTGAGGGCATCTTTCGGATAGGAGGTATTTCCACCTCAGCACCCGCTACACTCTTCGCTCACTCCATGAGCTGCTTGGTGGCTATCAAGTTCACTCTGGATCACCCCGGTCTAGTGAAGAAGCTAGTTCTACTCGCCCCGCCCCCGTCTCCTTTGCCTGAAGCTAGTCGCAGCCTTTTCCTTGCTCGCGCTACTCTTGCACGGATAAAGGGGATGGTAGCTATCGTAGACGCGGCCGTGGGCACGAGCACGTCGGATTTCTCCAAGCGCAATAATCCTCTTGCTATCACTGCCGCCCGCTTGAGTCTTCTAGGCCAGGATCCGGAGGCTTATGCAAAGGCTTGCCATGCCCTCGCTAGTGCTACAACGCGTTTGGAGGTTGAGAAGTTGGACGTTGATACCGTGATCGTCACTGGTGAGGAGGATAAATTCTCAACGCCATCTCTCTGTGAAGAGTACAGCAGGAGTATCAAGAGTTCGCGCTTTCAAGTACTTAAGAATGTTGGACATTGGCTAGTCTTTGAGGATGCAAAGGGCGTTGCTAGAGCGGTCAGAGGAAGCTAAGAAATATGGTCACTATTTATTATATTAGTTATTAATTCTGAGATCGCCCCCTCGCAGGCCGTATAGCAGCCTACTTTCATATTCGAGCTACTTAACTCTGAACATCCTTTCAGAATCCTATCTTCTATCCATAGTGTGAAGTTTCCTGTACTTCGTACCTTAGTTAGAAAACCTCAAGCTAAATTCTAAGAGTTTAACTGTGAATAAAGCTCCCAGGGCTTAGGTCTTGGCAAGCCATTTCCCGACAATTGCTCTATAGTCTGGCTTTTCGCCTCTACGCTCCCGTCTAGTTTTGGATGGGGCTCCATTGAAGTCGCAGTCCGAACCCCGGTAGCACTGGTCGGTGGAGAGGTGATGGGAGATGTATAGGCCATCTAATAGGTAGGCGTTGGCATCGTCTTCTTCACCCACTATTTCTAACCATTCCGGCGCTGTAACCTCATCCCAGTCTCCAAGCATATTTCCAGCTCTGGCGCCGTATCCAATGTAGATGTCAGACGAGTCTGGTGAGGGCGAACGCTCCGACCTGGTTTCTGATGGGAGCCTATTGCCACTGGAGTCGCAGTGAGAATCACTGTACCGCTGGATGGTGGATAGGTAATAGGAGATCCTTCGCCGCCATTGTTTCCACGCGGTTATGTCTTTCTGTTCACGTCTGAGACGACGTATTGTGCTTGTTACGTTGACCGTGTCAGTTACACTCGTGGCTTCAAGGAGCCTTACACAAAACATGTCCCGTGCCCCTACTGTCTCTCGAGAAATCGTAACTTCCAAATCCAGGATGCCATTGCTAGCAGAATGTTTATTGAGATGACTCGGGTCGAATTCAGTAAAGTTCCATTGTATGTCGTTCAACTCTATCCGCCTCTCACACGTCATAACGTGATGCCGGACCTGAACGCTGGACTCTTGCGAAATGAGCTCGAGAATAAGAATAAAATCATCTGATGTATCCCGCTCAGACCGGAACCTCGTCCAGAAACGATGCACTCGACCAAACCCCGTTTCGTCATTAGGAACGAGTATGTCTTTCTGCTGATCCCAACTGCTACTCGGAATGGCCTCCGATAACTCCAAGTCTTTCTCTAAGTCTATTTCGACATAGAAGGTGCAACGCAATTCTTCGCCGCCTACGTCGGATCGACCGGCTAGGATGCGAATATTCTTGACATTAGTCTGGGGTATGTCTTCAGGTAGTAGAATAGAAGCCATGCCGAGGGACCGTATGTAGTCACCAGAGCCTCCGGGGTCAGCCTGTACTGGTATTCCGACAGCTCGCCCGGGCTTGCGTTTCGACTGGCATTGGAGAACAACGAAGCATTGCCCCGACACATCTGTATATAGACAACGTTGCAGTAATAAGCTGGTACCAAACGGTTGCAGTGACCCGAAAGAACTGCTTGCGAGACTACTCAGGACAATGTGATTGCTATTGTCAAAATTTGAAGGGCCTGAGGCCAATGCCCCCCTGGGGGAGCCTTCCGAAGGCTTATTAGGTGAATTGTCTTCGCTGAAATCCCAAGCGAGAATAGAGTCGTCACTCGTATACTTCGCGATTTCTTCCTGTAACCTAAAAAAAGCTCGGTCACCATCACCGTATATCATAGGCATCGCAATCCCAAATATTCCTAGCAAGCAGTATGCCGCATCTTCTTTGCGTTTTGTGACACGGCCAGCAGCCCAGGACATGCGCTGAGCGACGCTCGCATTAGAGAGCGCGGAGATACCGAGTAAAAAGATTCGAGGAATTCTCGTGATGCAAACAATAGCGGATGCTAGGTAGCGCTTCGTGCCTATAAGAGTCCAACAGGCATCGTAAAATTGTACGTGTCTAGGTGCGATAAGTTCCTGCAGAGTCCAACCACGTTGAAACCAGCGGCTCTTCCAAAAGCTAGACTCTGGGTTCGAGGGATCCCCGGTGGCCCGAACATCGCGGAGGAAGGCGTAGCAAACCTCGGCATTCTCGTACCATTTAAACATGCTGTTGATCGCTTCACTCAACTCAGTCGAACTTTTTTTATCAATACAGCACGTGTCAATCCAAGCGTAAGAGAGGCCATCACGGGCCGCCTGAAAGCAACATTTGTTAAATTTGTATTGCCCAGGCCCGTTCTTGGTCCTACCTCTCCGCAGATCGAGGAAGGATATCTCTTCGTGATCGGGGCCCCAGGTGTGAGATAGGATTGCGTAGGGCGGCGTAGGCTGAGTATCGTCATTGAATGTTTCAAGGGTTCTTGTATGAACATTAATTAACCGCACTACGTATGCCGAGAGTTAGACAGAGAGTTAATTATCCAGAAAAATACCGTGAGTATGATAAGAAGGTATAGTCATTAGATAGCGTACTCATAAGTCTCAATAGAGCCAGCCACTTAATTGAAATGATCAGCACGGGGATGTCAAAAGTGAGCTCCTGACCAAACAAACAATATTGCATGTTTTAGAACTACTTGTCAGTTTATGGGAGTTCCCAGCAGAAGACCAAGTATTATTGTCAGGCTCAACAGGAATCAACCCCGCACTAATACTCTTGAGTAAGGCAGACTCCCAGATGCATGCCTCTCGGCTATGCGAAGTCCTAGCAAGGCTTAGGTAGATTAGTACACTTCGGACGGCGACGTACATATGTTGCGTTACAAAGACTTGGACACCCTGTATAGGAACCCTTGATAGTACCCGGCGCAGTTAGTCTACCCGTACTATAAGAGAAGAATAAGCTTACTTGACCTACAATATGCACAATTGTCACGGACCAGAAAAGCAACACTAAGTAAGTCGCAGCGTCATTGCAGAGCACAACTAAAACGATATCGAGATGGGAGCCTTAGCGCTTTGTAGTGCTTATATATAAGACCTAGGCAACAATCACTATAAAGCCAGAATGGGAACACAATAATCAGAACATCATCAGAGAACGTAAAAATATAGAAAAAATACAGTAATAAAATAATATGTACCTCAAAGTCTCAGGTGAACTCGAACGGGACCTCGAGCTCTATTACCCGAAGTCATGTGTAACCTCTCTGCCACCTGGAACTTGACAAAGAGAACTAGCTCGCAAACCCTCTTAAACCGACCCCAACCCTGTGGTTAGGTTGAAGGTCGATGAGGTAAAGGCCGGGGCCCGACGATCTGTCTGCGCCCGGCGCCGATACCTGTAGAGCCTTTATTCTGCGAGTCGCCGCCAGTGTAGCCGGCCCACTGTGAGACATCCCAGCGTCCGCCAATGCCGCCGCCGATGCCTTCGACGCCGTTATCGCCGGACCTCACCGCCTGGGCCGTCTCCTGCTGTGCCTCCTCCCATTCGCGCTGCCGCTGCCTCTCCAGTTCCATCTCCCTTTCGAGGAGGGACTTGCTCGCCCATCCGCCAGCTTTGGTCTTCGTCTGCGACTGTGCGCGACGTCTGTCTTCTGCATCGCGTTCTGCCGTAGCATCGAGTTCGCGCGAATACGATTGTTGCGCCGCCTGTGGCACGGGTGCTGGGTTGGCGGCTAGAAAGCGATCTGTGCGGCTGCTAGAGGCCTGGGGGTCCGGAAGTGGTCGCGCCGGAGGTGAAGGGGTAGAGCCATGTCTAGCCGCGGCTCCGGGAACGGGGAGGGGCCTAGCCTCCCTAGTTCGGGGAGCCTCGACAACGGGCGCCGAAGAGGATACTGTCTCACCGGACCGATGCGTCTTGACGGATACTGCGGTGGGATCTGGTAACGGGCGAGGTGGTACCTGAGGGCTTATCTCCTGTTGTACTTGTTGTGCTTGTGCCTGTGCTTGGTGTTGGCTCCACTGTGTACGTATGTAATCTCGCTCGTCACGAGGTCTCCACGAATCCTGCCGACTGGGTGGCCTCTCTGCTTTGTTAGGCCGGCTCCGGGAGCGCGTTCGACTCTTAGACCGATCCCGCCCCGGTGAGCGCCTTTGGCGCTCCTCTTCATATTCGTGTTCCCTCTGACGCGCAAGCTCTAATTCCCTTAGTTGTTTGACGTAATGGCCGTCGCCGGTCCTCTGGGATGCCAGCGTCTGTTCGGCTCGGTATTGGCTGAGGAACTGGCCACGTAGTCGACCGTCGTTCTTGTTACGTGTTTGCTTCCGCTCTTCGGCGAGTCTTGCTTCGGCGGCCTCCTCGTCCTTCCTCCGCTTCTCTTCTACCACTTTCCACTGTCGTTCTTCTTCTTCCCACTTCAACTTCTCTTCTTCCGTCTTCCGCTTCTCCTCAGCTCGAAGCCGCCTCGTCTCTTCTTCCCACCGCTGCTCCTCATCCAGTTGTGCACGTTGCTCATCGGCTTCGAGTTCGGCTTCACGCCTGCGTTTTTCTTCTTCTACCTGTAACCTTTGCTGCTCTTCCTGTTCTTTTCGCTGACGCTCCTTTTCAGCCCGGCTTGGTACGCGGGGACTGGCGCTCGTGATCTGCCGTCGCCCTCCAAAGGCGATTCCGAGGTTTCCCTGGCTGGCGCCACCCATATATCCGTACTGGGCAATGTTCCATGCTGGATTGGTAACTCCCTCGTGATCTTTCCTACTCCAAGTCGACACGTTGGGCGAGCCAGGTCGTTCGCTCGTGGGACTCCTCGCGGGACTCCAGCGACCCGACGAATCACCGGTTCTTGAAACTGCCAGACTCGAGCGTGAACCGTATGTGGGCGACGTAGCACTGACGTTGGATATTCCTCGATTCCTAGGGCTCGTATATCCGGTTCCCTGTGGGCTCAGGGGACCGCGACTCTTGGGGCCTATGGGGGAGGGGAAGGCGGATGGGTTGACGGTGTGGGCGGCGCGCGAGAAGGCACTGATGCATTGCAGGACCTGGGCAGGGTCCTTCTGCTCGTAAAGATCGACGGTGAGGAACATGTCGTGTTCTTGTAGGTTGAAAGGAGGGGATTGGCAAGCTCTGAGGAAATGCGAGATGTTCTCCATCTGAACGAAGGGCATGGCAGACTGCTTGAATTTGACTCGCGGAGACCCGATAGCGAGGTTGACAAGCCTATCATGTGTGATGTCTGTCAACAAGTATTCCAATAATCCGACTTGTCCCATTCCCATCTCGTGCTGGGAGGGTGAGGAGTGTGGACCTACTTGCAAAGCGCAACACCATCTTTGAGACCCTCAAGGAGGTCGGTGGAGGATAAACTACTCCCCAAGACGCCTTCTATCCAAGATCGGGCCTCGGCGGCAGCGGCAGGCGTGTATTTGTCAAGGCGCAGCTTGCGCAGGTCCTTGTCTAAGGAGGATACCGACGCCATCGTGTGGTGGCCGTATTATGACTAGGTATTTAGGTCTCGTATCGAATCGTATCGTATGGTATCGTATCTGTACTACTGAAGGCGGGAGATATACTAGACTAGAGAATGGGCGCTGCAGATCAGAGTGGATAGAATGGATTGTTCGAGAAGGGGTTAGACAGGAGTAGGAGCAAGAGCGGGCGGCGGTTCCATGGGCGTTTTATTGCGAAAATGAAGAATGTTGTTGTTGTAGGTCGGTTGCCTCTCTGCCGTCGAAGAATGGAATGGAATGCGAAATTATGCCCGAATGTCCAGCGAAGCAAGACAACTGTTCGGCGGCAGCAGCAGCAAAGTTGCGTCACCGATTGGGGTGGTGCCTATCGCAGCCAATGGACCGACCAATGCCCTGCTGCAATGCTCTGCGCAGAGGCGTCCAGGTGTCAGGTTGGGGGAATGATAGGGCTTCAGCTAAGTAATGAGGTCGGGTAGCGCATGATCGAGGATACAGCTGTCAAAAGCCGACGGGTAGAGAGATCTTTGAGTTGTGGGGGAGAAGAAGAAGAAGATGCACCCCCAACGTGTCAGTGCAGGTGTGTGTTATGATAGGTACCTAATGTTAGCATTAACTATCTAATAATAAATGCTGATGTCGAGGAATCTAGGTAGCAGCAGATGCGAGTGACGTCTCATAGAGGGGTTATACAGGCCGTAGGTAGCGTACACAAAAAGGTGGCTGGTATGGATATGATTGCATACCTAGATAGTGGCTGTTTAAATGGGCGGGTACGTACGTAGTACCAAATAGGCGGCTGTGCAAAGACTCGATAAGATAAACTAAGAAAACAGGGTCTGACGTAGGTACTCAGAAATAGTGCTATAGTATGTACTTTGTATATACAATAGATATAGAGCTCAATATCTAGTGCCTCTAAATAAAACGTCGCATTCCCCCGTGCCGCAAAACACACCACACCATGTCGTCGAATGCGACCAATCCCCTCCACAAGGCCTGGGATCTATGGAAATCCCTCCACTTACCATGGCGGAAGCGATTCTTCGTCGGTGAGTGAGCCAGAGCACCAATCCCTCCGCCGACTACACCACGGCCTTCATTCGCATCTTCCAAGATCCTCCCAACTCCCATCTCGCAAACCCGACTTTACACACCCTACCACCCAACCAACAAACTAACAAACCAACCCCTCCCCCCACAGGCCGCGACCCAACAGGAAACACCTACTACGAGCTCCGCCAGCCCCGCGGCGACGACGCAGCAGCGGCGACCTCGTACCGGCGCCTCGTGTACTACCCGCGCACGACCGAGTACAGCGAGGTGCGCGTGCCCCCGGCCTGGCACCAGTGGCTGCGCCACCAGCGGCAGGCGCCGCCCACCATGGCCGAGCAGCTGGGCGAGCTGCGGCGGCAGGCGCGGGTCAAGGTGCTCGCCGCCGAGGCGGACGCGCGGTGGGAGGCCAAGGGGAGTCTTTTGGACATGCCCGCGGCGGCGAGCACGGACACTACAGCCACGGCGACGGGCGCAGGTAGACAAGTAGCGCGAGAGCCGGGGCAGGGGGATCGGATACCGCCGGAGCCGCGGCGGCAAGGAGGAAAAGGGGAAGATGGCCCCGCTGAGCAGACGAGTGGTGCGCAGAAGACGGAATCGCCGAGTAGGGAGAATCCTTGGAAGCAGGCCGACAGGAGCGCGCCGGGTGAGAAGTGGCAGCCCGAGGGGTGGACGCCGACGCCGGTAAGGAAACGGTAGAATGAATAAATACCCCCCAAGTCAGCCGGGTGTCGCGATTGTAGGATTAAGCCAGCGTACAGTGTATAATTAAAACAATGTACTACATGTACCATACCAGCAGTATCATCTGCCAGCACAGCGGCAGGGGCATGCATATATATCTTACTATGTACATACGAGGCCCAGATACCATTCGATGTATAATAGCCACCACTCCTCTTAGTCTTGGTTTAGTCAAAGACACCCAATAATAGCAAAGCAAACCCATTATATATATCCCTTAACGCCAGGGTATCTCCCCAAATCCTGTTACACGTATTGGTGTAACAACGTCCCGTATACTTATAATACCGAACCAAATCCACACAGAACGCCGGTTCGAAGCAGGCCTCAGAGTGGGACCACCTATTTAGAACTCCGCATCCAGGACGCCATTTTCCGTTCGCCTCTAATATGGTTAATAAGGTGCGCATCTCGTTGAACCAGGGTAGTCGTAAACGAGGATCACGGTTCGTCATCTTCATCCATCAGATCTTCATCTCCGGTCTTGATACTCTCCTCGATAGCAACTACAAGCCACCCAAGCCTTGCATCTGAGGCCTCGAGTGCAGCGCGTGCCTCACGCTCCGTTTCGCTCGGTCCCTTCCCCTTGCCGCGCGTCTTCTTCTTATTGATCTTCTCCCACCGCGCCCGGATGCCCTTCTTCACAGCCTGCCCGAGATTCCCGCTGAACCCCTCGTTCTCGCCGCTTCCCCACACAATCATTAGGAGATTCTCGAGCAGCAGTGACATCTTGACGTGGTCCTCGATTTCGATCGTGTTAGCTGGGTAGGGTAGGAAGCAGCGCTCGAGTATAGCGGGTGATACGCCTCCTCCTTCGAATCGTTCTGCGTCGACCTTGCGAGGACTCAGCGCGCCAGCCGGCATGAAGAGAAAGAGCACACCCTGCAGCATCTCGATCTGCTGTTCGTCCCACAACGCCGAGGTGGAGTGGTTGATGAACGACGAGAAGACGGGGAGGGGGAGCTCCTTGATGCGTTGCTCAAACTTCTGATACAGGTTCGAGAAATCGATCGGTGAAGCGTCGCGCAGATTATAGCATAAGAACGAGACCTAGTCAAATCAGCATAAGCCCATCGTCGGTGTCCACATAGTCCCAACATCCGAGAAGACTTACTAGGGAAAACAGGCGTTGCCGAAATCCTATGGACTCGACATATGTAGCTTGCAGAACCTCGGCCTCTGCTCCTTCCTCCATAGTCCTCCTCTTTTGCGGTGTAGGAGGCTCTGAGGCCTGCGAAGAGTGGACAGACTCGTCGTCAAGATACCCCCCATATTCGCCCTTGTCGATATTGACCTTTTCCCGTTTTCGCTTGTTCGGAGTACGCCGGGACTTGCTCTTGTGCTCTCGGTGCCAGACTTCCTGAAATACCGAGGTCGAGGACGTGCTACCATCGGCGAACAAGGCCTTCATAATCCACACGACCACATCGGAGGTTCGGCCAGATCGTTGGGTGATGTAGGACGCAAGGATGGAGCCCTGGAGATGAGGCATATCGTCGCAGCCAGTTTCAATGTCCAACTTGTACCGTTGGTCCATGTCTTCCTCGAGAAGATCGAGCATAAAGTCGAGCCACCTCGCCCACCACTGCCACCTTTCTGGATATAGGACGCTGCAGTTGAAGGCCCAGCCCACGACGCTGAAGAAGTCGCGGCCGTGCTGCCAGATGGCGTCGTTTCCGTGTCGCGGGGACAGGCGTACAAGACCACGCTCGTCGGCATCCAGGCTACCATCGAGTGCGGTATGAGAATCCGGATCTAGGTCGGACGACGCATGCGTGCCGAAGAGCACGGCCTCTTTGAAACAAGCGTTGATGGGGCCCAGGACAGCAAGCAAGTCCCGTAGGTACACTAAGGATTGAAGGCTGACTTGAGGCCAATCGGGTTCCTTGGGTCGGGTGGTGAAGTCTGGGTGGACGATAATAGAGCATAAGAGGGAGATCTGACTAGGCGGAGGGCAGTAGACGGGTTCTTGGGGATTCTCGGCTCGCGTAGAGAGGAGACTATCGAGGAGGGCGATGGCCTGTCGCGCTATATAAGTTATGATGAGTATACATACGACATTATAGTGTAGTTATGACATGAGAGAGAGACCAGGTGACATACGAAGGGCTTCTTCCAAATAGACGCGACAATGCTCTTTTAGCTCGGGTGGTAATCCTTTTTTTAGCCTGCAGGGCAGCCGTGACGCGCGCGTGTGGGATTGGAATTCATCACCGTCGTCGTCGTCGTTGTTGTCGTCGGTATCCTTATTCTCATCTTCAGCTCCATTTTCAGTAACGGCACTGCTACTGTGGTCGGTGAGGGCCGTCTCTTCTACTCGCGAGTCATTCGGAGGGGAGACGGCAACAGTGATGGTACCGAGCGAGGACGAGGTATTCACGGATGAAAGAGGCGACGACGATGGGATTGGGTTCGGAATCAAGATCGGACTCGCGCGGGCTGGCGTCGGCTTCGACAAGCCGTTGCGCGGCGGCATCTCAGACTCGGAGGCGTTGGAGGAGGCGGTGGTGGTGGTTTGGGGATCGCGGCGCGCCCAAAGGTTCAAGGCGCTCCGAAAGATCTCCATTACGTAGACGCGGTAGGTACCATGTATTATTGCCTATACTGCCTAAGGACAGAACAGTACCCGGTAGGCTAGTTTTATTCCAGAGAATCTATTAGTGCTGTTTACGGGGACCTCGATTGAAATCGCGTGGGATTAGAGCCACTGCGGGGGGCAGCTCGCTCCCTAATTAGGTAAGTACCTTTCTATAGATAGTGTGTGGGTACTTTCTTAGGCAGCCTACCCCACTTGAATAGGCACCTTCATAGGTAGGTACTTTCTCATCCAAAAACACAATTAGATCTCTCTCGACGTATCGCAATTCCCTTGCGATACATCGGTATCTTACTGCCCATTGTTTCACGCGATTGTGGAAGAGTCGAGGGAAATCACATTTCGGATTAACAGCTATGTCATATTCACTATCGTCGGGCACTGGGTGGCGATGAAGTCCGCTTGGTGAGTATTGACATGACTGATATCCTTGAAGCTATCGTGGCATATCTTGGTCTTTCCGCCATTTTTCGTCTAGCAATGGAAAAGGAGATTATTTATTATAACCTTCGTGTCTAGATCTTTAAGTCATGTTCATATCGACGCATGTACGATCGACGACCAACCACTCCATATTTATATAATATTCTAACACTTTATATCTTGAAGTTTGTAGCTCACGGGAAACTCACGCGGAACTAGTGGCGGTTAAAAGACCAGAGCTAGTTGTTAGGCGGCCCGGTTCCCATGAAATTCAAGGCTTATGCAAAGCAGCAACTACTACAACGAGACTTGCCGGTATTCCCGAAAAGGCCTTTGTCGAGCCCTCCTACTAGCCAAGTCCCAGCCATTGTCAGAGCTATGGATTTCTAGGTGGTCCATAATCGTTGGCCTCTAGGCGACAGGAGTTACGGTGTGAAGGATTGGCAGAGCAAAATCGTGGAATCAGGGAACAGTACCCACCTATGTACTTTATAAGCTTAAGGATCGTATACAGGTAACATAAATACCCAGATAATACGGTTTAATGGATAATGTAGATAGATACCTACAATAAGTCCATCAACTATTAAAGTTCTGTGAGTAGTTTGACTTGTCAGTCAAGAGAGGGCGTTATAAGTCTTGTCATATATCAATAATTATCAAGTTGAAAGCTGTATTTAATAGCATGTATTAAACTATTACAAACACAACCGAGATGATTTACGGAAAAGAAAAGTAGGCCATCTAACAATATAAAAGCAGTGTAAGCATTACCTATCTATGTAGGGAGTCCAACTAACGATGACAACGCTCGTCACTAGGCCTATTTAACTCCTCTACTCCCATTACTTTAACCATGCGTGTAAATGAAATCAAGGAGAGATCTCTCCAGTATTAGTTGTACCCTACGATACCCTCAGCAACGGGTCCAGCCCCTTGCTGTGTCCAGACCGATACTCTACGGCCGATGATACCATCAACACCAACTTCTATCTTCATAGGTCGATCTAGCTCGACTTCCATGGACCACCTCTGATCCTTCAACTCCCCAATAGCAGGCTTCAGGGAGAACATAGCCCACGATGGGCTCGTCGTAAGAGGCCTCGTCAAGTCGCCGGTCTCACTAGAAAGACACCGTTAGCAAGAGTGGTATGTATTTAATAAGCTAGTGATGGTGCACGTCTTACTGTATCCTCACCAAGCAAGGCTCTAAAGTGTCTAGGTGCGTCTCGTGCGATGGATCAGCTGTGAATATGGCATGCGTGGCCATCGAGCTCTCTATCTTTCGGCTGTGGAAGATGAGTCGACCGGCCGTTGGTATGGGAGAGGTGCTGGTTCTGAACGAAGAGGAGCTCAGAACAGCTAAAGCGCCGCCGAGAGAAGCTCTAGAGTCATGGTCACCACACATGTCGGAGGTGAAATATGATGAGATGTTCGTAAACTGTGTAGTGGCTCGGTTGTCTAAAACGGATATGTTTACAGAAAGCAGAAGCGCAGAAGCTGGAACGAAGAGAGAGAGACGAGAAGAAAGACGAGAAGAGAGGTAAAGGGGTAAGGTAAAGTCGAACCAGCTAATGAAAATCGATCCACACAGGTACCCAAGCACTAGATGGTGCGACCAAAGAAGCAGACACAGAAGCCGTCTGGGTAGTAGCTTTTGATCAAGTTGATCAAGATGCCAAGCAATAAAGCACAGCTTTGGATAGCCGCGCAGGCTCCTTGCAGCAGCAATATGACCAGGATGGCCAGTTGCAGAAGAATCTCACATATCCGATTGTTGTTAAAGCCAAGCTCATGGGCTACTCGAACCAGTGAGGCGCAGCGATCGAGCACTGCTTGACTCAGTTTGCGAAAGCGAAAGAGATCCATGACTGGAAGCGAGCAGAGATTCTGACTACGGGATTTTGAGCAAGTTTGAGCTCGTTACACAATTCGAGGCCCACGTAAAGGGCCACAGCACTTTATAGTCACCATTAAATGTTACTCGGCTGGTATTTAGATAGAGTTGAATAGTAGAGTTGAATAACAAAATGTTGAAAAGTAAAAAAAATAAACAATAAAAATAAAATATGGTTCAGGTTAAGTACCTAAGGCCCTTGTGACGAATTCGGCCGTCTCGGTTGACGTAACGTTGAGAACCTTGATGTCCTAACTAAACTATAATAATACCTCTAAGTTGTGCAGGTTGCGGTTGACTACGCATGCTACATACCTGCCTGCCCTAGGAGTAGGCATGTAGATACTAGGGTCGGTTCTTTCCCCTCCTCTTCCTTCTCTCTCCCTTCGATCTTCCTTTTATACCATATACACATGCTACCAAGACCTCTCGTACATATTGCAAACCACGTAGAAACCATCCATCAGCCAGCTCTTCACAATGCCCCCGGTTACTTATAAACTCCCTCCTCTCCCCTACGCCTATGATGTAAGTAGTATCCCTATATATACCCAGCCATGCAGTGGGTCTTTCAAAGGGAAAACCTGTATTAACATCAACCTTTCTAGGCGCTTGAGCCAAGCATCTCGAGGCAGATCATGCACCTTCACCACGACAAGCACCACCAGGCATACATCATAGGCCTAAACAAGGCCCTCGATCTCTCCAGCACAGCAGCAGCCGAGGGCCGTCTCCACGACGCCGCCGCCCAGCTATCCGCCATCCGCTTCCACGGCGGCGGACACATCAACCACTCCCTCTTCTGGGAGAACCTCTCGCCCGCCTCGTCGCCCGACGCGAAGCCCTCCGCGGCACCAAAGCTACAGGCGGCCATCACCAACACCTGGGGCAGCCTCGACAGATTCAAGTCCACCTTCAAGAGCGCGCTGCTAGACATCCAGGGCAGCGGGTGGGGGTGGCTCGTCAAGGAGGCCGGGACGGGGCAGCTGCGCATCGTGACGCTCGCGAACCAGGAGGCTGTCGTCGTGGGCGATACTCCATTGTTGGGCATTGACATGTGGGAGCACGCGTATTACCTGCAGTACCTCAACGGCAAGGCCGCGTATGTCGATAACATCTGGAACGTCATCAACTGGAAGACGGCTGAGACGCGATATGTCGAGACGCGGGAAGATGCGTTCGAGTGGCTGAAGGCTAACATCTGATCTGAGACGGATGTAAGCTAGCATTAGTCATGGTCGCTGCATGAAATATTAGCCGTGAGAGCAGGTCAAAAGATGAACTTTCAGTCCTGGACATTCGTTTTAGAGCCCATACAATGCCATAAGACTTCCTTTCCCCTCGTATCTTAAAAGACCTTATGTTATTGGTCAACGGATGCTTGTCAGTATAAAATGTACGCTACTCGAGAACCAGTAGTTCTCTCGAGTGTGTAAAAGGAATTGTTCAACCGAGTGAAAAACCGGCACAGTTAAGAGTATAAAAATGAGTCTTAAAAGGGTGAAAGTAATTTCGCCATTAGTGATATAAATCATCAATCGTTCGCTAGATAGAGAAGTACTCAACCAAGCGCATTGATTAAGCGGCACGCAGTATCTGCCATCTGGACTATCCATTGTGTCCCCACAGGGATAACAAGCCATGTTTCTTCTCGGAAAACCCTAGAAAGGGTGTATGTAAGTGTTTGTGTAGGAGTGTGTGTGTGTTTAGAGGTGGGTGTTCGCAAAATCGAAATAAGCCGCTCCCCATCTTTAAACGGACTCCGTAAATAACCCAGATTCCCTCCCGTCAGAAAAACAGAAATACCTCCCATCCAACCGCTTTCTTTCCATCTTGATATACATCAAATCTTGACTTTTTTTTTTTAGTTCGCAGGCAGTCAGTTACTTCGTCAACTAGGCCAAGTAGGTAGACAGATAAATCATCCACCTATACACCATCCTCCCGTCCGATTAGGGAGCCGGCAGGACGGCCTCAGGGGCCGAGGGCAAAAGACTGATCTCCGACATGATGCCCTCGTCGGTAGTCATGCTGCTCATGATCTCCTCCTGGGTATAACCCTCCCAGAAGTGGGGGTTATTCTGCTGCGCCTTGCGCGACCGATAGATCTCCTGCGCCACACCCTTGACCTGCCCGCCCGCCGTCGCCGCGGCGCGCCAGACGCTGCTCAGCTTATTCAGCGCGCCGATGTTCAGGCGGATCTGCTGGCGCAGGTCCTCCTCGTCCTCGATGAAGTAGACGGCGGCCCACTTGCTGAGGTGCACGATGGACGACAGGGTCAGCACGCAGGTGAAGAAGTGCGTGTGGCTCGTGATGGGCACGTTGTACGTGACCATCTTGCTGATCGCGCACGCCGCCGTGATGATGTGCCGCGTGTGCAGGTTGAAGTTGTCCCCGCTCGCCACCGCCCGGTGCGGCGCGCACGCCGTCACGTCGCGCGCCGGCGACGAGTCGAGCTGCGAGAGCGGCTGGTGGAGGATGATGGTGCAGCTTTTGTTCAATCAGTTATGTCAGCCCGAAGAAACCACAGGTACGTATTAAATCTAGTAAAGAGAGAAGCGAGAGAGAGAAAAAAGGGGGGTGAAAAAAGGGGAAAACTAAGAACTATCAAATACTCACGCGTTGTTGATCATGTACGCCTGGAACATCATCTCGTCGAGGTTGCCGTCCTTATTCAGGCAATCCCGCTTCGTCTTGGGCACATGCAGCCTCCAATTCGAGAGGTGCGACTCGACCTTGTCGACCGTCTGCTCGGGCGTGAAGCCGCTGGTCGGCATGCGCATCATGCGGCCGAGGTTGCGGATCGACTCCACGCGGTAGGCGAACGACGAGAACTCGCGGTCCTCGCCCGTGAAGAGCTGGTCGTTGAAGTCCTCCAGATACATCGGACGCGGGATTTTCTGCGAGGCCCGTTAGCTCGTACTTGCTCGAGAGAAGTCTTCGGGCGTAACAGCCAGCTAAATGAATAGCTAGATGCAGCCACCTACCCCTGAGAGATACTCGTGCTCTTCGCACGGGAGTCCCACGTCGGCCGTGAAATCGAAAAGCAGAAAGTTCGTCTGTCGGTGCACGCCGGCGATCATGCCGTCCACGATGAACAGATCCCACCACGTGCGCCGCCAGCTTTCCTCGAGTCTAGGGTTTCCGCATCCGTGTGCCGTGGCGTAGGGGCGGGTATACAACCCCAGTTCGATGGCTATCCGCTCCGCGTCGGAGAGGATGTCCCTTGCCTTCTCGTTTTGGCGACAGCCGTCGAGCCCGACGATTGCGATAACCATGGCCTGCACTAAGAAGCCGTCATGGGGTGTCTCGGGGGCATACAGAAGCCGCATCGTCTCCTCAAAGTAGGTGGCGCGAGCAGGGCCAATCTCGATATACAGAGATCCGACCCACCTCATGGCCGCCAAGAGGTGCTCGATGTTCCTTTCTTTAGCGATTTTCAGAATCTCCGCCTTGGGAAGAACAGCGGGATGCCCAGGGTAAAAATAGAAATAGAAAGAGTCCAGACATTGCTCTGGGATGGATCTCTGCGGCATCTGGTTGTTGGTGTTGAGGGAGACCATGGTGCCATTAGTACCGTTGAGATACGGGGTCCGATACAATTGAAGCGTATTGGCCATAGGCGTTGCTACGAACGGGGACATGGGTGAATCCGGCACGGTCCTCGTCGGATTGAATGTCGCCAAGGTGGGCGGAATGGGGGTGCTGCCGACCGGGGCACCCAACAACATAGGGCAGCTTTCGCCGCCGGCCAAGGGTGGCGAATCTGCATCTGAAGCATGTCGTTTATTTGGATTGGCCGTAGAACCCTTTCTCGGCCCCTTGTAGCCGCGACGAGAAGCTACGTAGACGCACTCCGAACTCGAGGTCAGGCAGCGCGAGCATGGACTGGAACCGTCGCATTTGAGATGCTTCGATCTCTTTAGCGATGAGGATAGAGTGTCAGCGCGGTAAACTAAATTAGCTCATAAACAGAGAGAGAAGAGTGAAGAGGGGTAGGGAAAAAAAAGGCTTCGTTTCCAATTCGTCGACTTACACAAGCAAGACACGCTGCCGGAACAGTCTGCGTAGGTCCCCGTGAATCGGCACTCCCGGGTGGTGAGATGGTCGGCGCCGCTTGAGGAACCGCGGGCGCATACATCTCGGGCGAGGAATGCGACGACGGGTCAGACACACTTTGCGAGTACGAATTCATATTAAAGCGAATGTACTGCCTATAGGCAACAGTTAATCCAATCTAGCGGTGGCACGCGTTTGACCCGGCGGTCCGGGTAAATGGAGACACGATCTTAGTGAGCTCTGGTATCGAAGCACAAAATGTTGGATGGAGGGTTAGTGTACTGGGAAGGCGGAAAAAGAGGCGATGGTGACGAAATGGAGTCCGGCCTGGGCTGAAGACGGCCAGCGCAGGGGGGGTTATACAGGAGAGCCTCCCTCTTCCTTGTAAGTAGTCTCCAATCTCCAGTTAGCCAACCCAGACCTGGTTCATCGACCCTGGTCCCGCGGCAGCGAAGTCCGGGGAAGCAGTGGCTATGTCTATCTATGCGTACAGATGCAATACCAACCTACTTATACGGACTTGGCAGGTATACTGAACTCGAGATTTCGAGAAGCAAAGGATGACCAGAAGACAAGACGGGCAGATCGTGTATTTCAGGCTTAGCTCCGCGCTGAAACAAAACTAACTACTATACCATGCCTATAAGTACCTACACTAAGAAATGGTAACGTCAACGTTTTTTTTGTGGTGCTGCCGGCCGCCCATGTGCCGATGGAGCCAGTCGAGAAGCAGTCAAGCGGTCTCGAGCAGGTCTCCAATGTCCCAAGACGGCTCACGACTAGTCTAGTCCATCGAGATAGTGTAGCTAGCGCTCTGCCGTCCGATACAGTAACGCCCTCTCACAGCAACGGTAGCCAATAGAAATCATAAGACGCGTAGATCTCGGTTCACAGTAAAATTATACGAGTTATACAGAGATCTATGTCGATGCTGCTAGTAGATGCAGAGATGAGATTGACCGATTACGCCCAGACTAAGCCCACTCCTGGGCTACTTGATTACCGAGGCAAAACCGAGGACAACATTTATTCCAACGCGCTAGAGACGATGGTGATGATGATGGGAACGATGACAGCGTCGGAGAGATTTACACTACGACACTATAAGCCGAGGAAATCTCCGATCTTCATTTTAGCGAGTGTTAGCTGCCTCAATCTTTTTTCGCTCACTTGTCAATGCATTATCATACTACATCTCATGGCGAGGAGGGGCTACGGAGTAGGTATGGGGAGGGGGCGTTGGGGGGGTTGGCTGACCAGGGGCTCCTCATCTGATCTCTGGGCGTTTGCTCATGTTATGATCCAAGGAGCCATGTGCGACCAAACATAAAGCTTATGCAGGGACGCGGGAACCGCACTATATGCGTACATACTTGTAGATATATCAATAATAAGGGGTGATAAATCAGATCTCGTTTGCTAGGTTGCTGGATTGTCTAAATGGCCCATTGCATTGGCCACAAATAATGAAGTTATCTATTTGGGCATCCCAAGGCAGCTGAGAGTAGTAGGTAGTGTACACCACAGTACCAAAATCATGATAAATACGTCGGTAGTGAGTAACCAACCCCCTATGCGTACATACAACGTAGCCAACTGTCTGTCAGAGACTACTGCGTAGGCAGCTCGTGGTGACGTGACAGCACCCACGGAGATCTAGCCTTTCTAGAATGCACAAAAACAGCGTTGCTTTTTTTTAGACCGGACAGCGTATCGAGGCTCTCATCCAGTGCTTGCTCCTATGCAAGAGCCCAAGTCAAGAAGTCGACTCGCCATTCTTGATCCTTCGGAGGCCCCAGCCAAAATAAGTGTTCAAGGCCGTCGATGAATCGTCAGCGCTGATCGCGTACGCAGTTAGTGCAGTGAGTCGCGAAGAGGAAGACAGACGACGAGGCAAGCCCCACGAGCGGATTGGCCAAGAGCTGCTGGCAAGCTCTCGCCGGTATATCCGCTCCTTGTTCGCATGGATAGGCCTGGTAAAAGATCCTAGCTGAACCAGTTATCCCGGCCTCCCTAGTTACATCCGTCTAGGGTACAGTACATGATACATATGTAGTAAGTGGATGGGCAGTGACAGGTAAATAGCGTGAAGATCGCTCAGATTCCCTCGAGACTTGATCGTGGGGTGAATCTGCCAATTGTAAGCACTTAATACGGGCTGGTAGAACGTGGCTGAACCTTGTACTTGTATGTTACGGCAACCCAGAGGGCTAACTGTTCGAAAACTAATTTTGGGTCACTAGCAACACACTATACCCCTAAATAAAAACAGAGCTAACTTATTTTAAAATAATTAAATAAAAATATACAGTATAAATATAAATAAAATTTACAGTATAATATATATTAAAATTATTTTAATTATTAATTTAAATTATAAACTATTGTTTATATTTGTTTTTTATTATATAAGCTTAAAATAATAAAATAAAAGTTATAATAGTTTGTATTATTAATTATTAAACTTTTATTTAAAAAAAACTAGCTATTAAAACTTGTTTTAACTATAATATATTATTATAAAATATAAATTTTGTTTTTTTATTTATTATTAATTTTATTAAAAACTTATTAATTTAAACTATAATTAAACTAAAATTTATTTAATTTATTTATTTTATTTTAATATTTATACTAAATATATTTAAAACTTTATTATAACTAATTACTTTTATACAACTTAATTTTATATTTATTTTTATATAAACAAACTAATAATAAAATATTATATTAATAAATATAAAAAAATAAAATATTATTAATAATATAGCTATTAATATTTATATTAAATTTAAAATTGTTAAATCAATTAATATTTTTATATATAAGTTTATTAAAAAAATTAAATAAATTAAAACTATATTAGTTTATATTATTTTAATTAATTAAATATTTAATAACTATTAAAAACTTATTAAATATTTTAAATTAAATTAAATAATTTTAAACTTATATATTACTAAATAAACTTATAAATTAATTATATTAATTATAATAAATAATAAATATAATATTATAAAGTTAATTAAAAATTTTATAAAATTTATTTAATTTTTTAATTTAAAAGCTGTTAATAATAATATTAGTAAAAATAAATTTATAGTTAATTTTTATTATTTGTAAAAAGCTCTGTTTAATTATTTTTTAATTAAACCGAAAAAAAGCAAAAAATGCAAAGTTTAATTTTTTTTAAATATATTTTTAAGTTTATTAAACAATAAAATAAAAAAAAAAATTAAAATTAAATTTAAATTAATTTTAATTAAACAAAAACTTATTAATATTAATTTATTTTTATATAAAATAAAAAATAAATTAAATAAAATTAAATTAAATTTAAAAATATTTTATTAGTTAAAGCTATAAATATTTTTATTAAAAAAAATTAAAAAAAAATTAATTTTTATTTATAATTTATTAAACTTTAAATTATTAATTTTAATTAAAAATAAATATAAATATTTTAGCTTATTTATATAAATATAAAATATAACTAAATAGTAAACTAAAATAAAAAATATTAACAAAAATTAATTAAAAATATAAAAGCAAAGTTTATTTTAAGTTGTTTTTTTATTAAACTTTTTTAATTTATTATAATTATTTTATATTATTATTTAATTTGTTTATAGTTTAAATTAAACAAGTTTTTTTTATATTAAAATATATTATTTATTTTATTATTTAATTTAAAATTATTTAAATTTAATAAACTAAAACTAGTTAATTTTAGCTTTTGTTTTAATTTATTTTAGTTTTTTTTAAATTTAACAAGCTTAATAATTTAAAATATTTATTTATATAAAATATAACTTTTTAAATTAGTTTTTAAATATTTATATTTATAAATATATGAAGTTTAATTAATAAAAAAAATAACTAATAATAATTAATTTAAATAAAATATAATTAAACAATTATAAATTTATATTATAGCTTTTAAAAAATAAACATTTAAATTAATACTATTAATATTAATTAACTTTATAAACTTAAACTATTGTTTTTTATTTAAAAATATATAGCAATTAATAAAGCTTTAAACTAAATTTAATATTATATATAGTTAGTAAAAAATACTAGTAATAATATATAGTTTTATTTATTAAACTTAAATATAATGTTTATTTTAAAAATATATAAATTTAAAGCATTTATAACAAATTAAAAATATAAAAATATAAAGTAAAATAATATAGTTTTTTTAAAATTTAAATAACTAAAAGTTTTAATATTTAAACATATTAAAATATTTTTAATATATATTAATATAAATATAATAATAGTAATATAAACTTATATAAATATTTACTTTTTAAAACAATATATAGTTTTTTTATAGTTAATTTTATTAGTTTTTAATTTGTTAATTAGTTATATTTTTGCTAAAAAACTAACAATTATTTTATTATAAAAACTTATTTTTTATATTTTTATTATTGTTATTATATATAATAAATTAAACAATATTATTTAAAAATATATTTGTTTATATTATTTTAAATATAAAAATACAAGTTTTTTTTAAAAATAATTAATATAAATATTAGTTATTTTTAAAAGTTTTAAATAAAAAAAAATATACTATTGCTATTATTAAAGTTTTATTATTTCGATTTAATTAAATAATAAATAATAAATAGTTATATTAACTAATTATTTTTATATATTAAATAAAAATAGATTAAGTTATAATTGTTAAAAATTTAATATAAAACTATAAAATAAATTATAAATAAATGTTAATATTAATATAAATTTCAAATTTATATTTAATAAATTTAAAATATATATTTATTAATAAAATATAATTTAGTTTAAAACAAGTTTAATTTTTATAGTAACAATAAATTTTATTTAAATATTTAATAATTAAAACTTTATAAAATTTTCAATAAACTTTATATAATGTTTTATAAAATAAAGCAAAAAATTATTAATATATATAAGTAATAAAAGTTTAAAATTTAAACCGATTTATTAAACTTTATATATTTTTTTTAATATTAAAAAACTTTTATAATTGCTATTAATATATTTATATAACTTTGATTAAATATTTACAATATATTTTTAACTGTATATAAATAACTGCAATATTATATAAAAATATAATAAATTTATTACAAATTAAATATATATATAGCTATTAATTAAATAGCCTATATTTATAATATAATATCGCAAGTTATTTATTAAAATTATTGTTATATTTAATATATTATTTATTTTTAAAGATTTTTTATTGTTTTAATTATATATATAAAACAGTTTATTTAATCAATATATTATAAAAATAATTAAAAACATTTATTATAAATTTAACTTAGGTATAATTTCGGTATTTTTTAATAATTTATTTTTTTTATAAATTAAAATTAATTGTTAAACGCTTTATTTTAGCATACTAAAAAAAAAAAGTATTAAAGCTTTATACAATATATACTAAAAAAAACAAAAATATATAAAGTTGGGCTATTAAATATAAATATATATATAAATATATAACTTTATATAAATAAGTATTATATAATAATATAAATAAATAAATAATAACTAAGTAAAAAAAATAATAAAAATAATAAAAAAAATTAATATATATTATTATTATTATTATTATTATTATTATTATTATTATTATTATTATTATTATTATTATTATTATTATTATTATTATTATTATTATTATTATTATTATTATTATTATTATTATTATTATTATTATTATTATTATTATTATTATTATTATTATTATTATTATTATTATTATTATTATTATTATTATTATTATTATTATTATTATAAAATAATTTATTTTATTTATTTATTTAATTATTTATTTATTTATTTATAATTAATAAAATAAAATTAAATAAATTATTTATTTTATATATTTTTTTATTAAAAAAATAATAAAAATAATTATATATTAATTAATTATAAATTTAATATTATTATTATAAAATTTAAATTTAATATAAAATATTATTTTAAATATATTATTATATATTTAAATTTATAATTTTTTAAAAATATATTATAATTATAAATTATTAAAATTTTAAAAATAAATAAATTTTAATTTTATTTTATTATATAATAATTTTTAAATTTTTATATAATTTAATTTTTTTTATATTAAATATTTATATTAATAATAATTTTTAATAATAAACTTTTTTATTATTATATATTAATATAATTTAATTAATTTATTTATAATTTATTTATAAATAATATATATATATTATATATTAAATTAATATTTTTAATTATTATAAATTTAAATATTATAACTTTTATATTAATTATATATTAATTTTTTTATTTATTTAAAAAATATAAAAATATAATATATAATTATATTTAAACTTTTAAAATTATTAATAAATTATTATTAATTAATAATATTATAAAAATATTTATATTATATAAATAAATATAATAATTAATAAATTATTTATATATATATAAATAATATTTAAAAAAATTAATTAATTATAAAATTATAATATTTAAATTTTTTTTATTTTATATTTAAATATAAAATAAAAAATTTAAAAAGATTTAATTAAATAAAGTATTAATTAAATTATAAAATATTATAAAATATATATAAAGTTTTAATAAATATAAAAAAAACTAATAAAATAAAATATTAATTAAATTATAAAATATAATTAAATATATATAAAGTTTTAATAAATATAATTTATTATTAAAAAATAATTTAATAAATATAAATATAAATTTATTAATATTAAATATATAATATATATATTTAAAAAAAGTTATTATTTTTTTATAATAAAATAAAAATTTATAATTTTTATTTATTTTATTTTTAATTTATTAAAATTTATATTTTTATTATAAATATTATAAATAAATTAAATTAAAAATAAAATAAATAATTATAAATTATATAATATATAAATAATAATTTTATATAAAATATTTAATAATTATTTAAAAGTTTTAAATATTATATAATAATTATATAATATAATAATAATAAAAGATTAATATAAAATAAAATAATTTATTAATAAATTAATATTTTAAAAAATATTTTAAATAATAATTTTTAAAAAATAATATTATAAATTAATTTTAATTTAATTTATAAATTATATAATTTATTTAATTATTATATTAATAAAAAAAATATAATTATAATATATAATTTAAATTAATTAATTTAATAATTTAAAAATAATATAATATTAAAAATATTAATATAGTAATTTAATTTTTTATTATTATATTAATTATTTTAAATAAAAAGTTATATTATTATTTATTATAATATATAATTAAAACTTTTTTAATTTTATTTAAGTTTTATTAAAAAATTATATATTAAATTAATATTATAAATTATAATTAAATTTTTATAATTAATTTTGATTTAATTATAATAATATTATAATTTAATAAAATATTAATAAATTAATATAAATATAAATATTTATATAAAATTAAAAATAAAAAAATAAAAATTTTAATATATATAATTATTTAAATTATAAAAAAATTAAACTTTTAAAAATAATTTTAATAAATTTATAAAATATATAATTTAAAAAATAAAAATTTAATAATAAAGTTATTAAATTATAATTAATTATAATTAATATAAAAAAAATAATAATATAATTTTTTATTTATTAATATTTAATATAAATTAATAAAAAATAAAAAAAAATTATAATTATAATATATAATTTATATAGTTTTTATTATTTTTTATATTATATATATAATAAATATATAATTTAAATTTTATTATTTATATATAAATGTTTTTTTTTTAAATTTTAATTAATATATTAATAATATATTTAATTTAATTATTATTTAATTATATTTATTATATTTATAAAAAATCTTTAAATATTAAATAATAATTATTAAAAATTTAAACTTAAAAATATATAATATTTAATTAATAATAATAATAATAAAGTTTTAATATTTTTTTAAAATAAATTATTTATAAAATTATTTAAAATATTATTATAATTATATATAAATTATTTATATATATATATATATATTTAAATTTTATAAATTTTAATTAATTTTTTAAATTTTTTTATTTATTAAATAATTTTAAAAAAATATAATTATATATATTTATATATATAAATAATAATAAATAATTAAATATAATAATTTTTTATATAATATAATATATAAAAGTATTTTTTATAAAATATTAAATTAATAATATATTTTATTTATTATTAATATTTTTATTAATATTTAAAATTAATTTATAATTATTTTTAATATTAATAATATAACAAATAAAAAAAATTATATAAATTATATATTATAATTATAGTTTTTTTTATTTTTTATTAATTTATATTAATTAATTATTTTTTAAGTTTTTTATATTAATAAAAGTTTTTAAAAATATTAAATAAATAAATTTATATAAAAATAATAAATTTTTAAAATAAATTATAATAATTTTTTAATTTTTATTTATTATATTAATTATTTTAATAAAAAATTATATTATTAATATTAATATATAATAAAAACTTTTATAATATTTTTTTTATTTTTTTAATAAATTATTTTATTATATAAATTTATAAATAATATTATAATTTATATTATAAAATATATTTATATTTAAACAAAAGAATTTTATTATTTATTTAAAATAATAAATTTATTTAAAATTTAATAAAAAAATTAAAATAATAAATTAAAAAATTAAATATATTTTTTAGTTTTATATTTAAAAATATATAATATTATTTAATTTTTAAATTTATTATTAATATTATATTTTTTATAATTTATTAATATATTAAATATTTATATATTAAATTAATATTAACTATTAAATAATTATTATTAATATATTTATAATAATATTATATTTAATAAAATATTAATAAATTAATAAAAATAACTATATAATTATTATTAATTATATTAATATAATTATAAATATTTAATTTTAAAACATAAATATATTAAAATATAATTTAATTATTTTTTTATAGTTTTATTATTTATTTAAATAAATTAAAATAAATTATATTAATTAATATTTATAAATAAAATAATATTTATATATATTTACAAATATAATTAAAAAATTAATATTGTTAATATTTTTAATAATATTAATAAAATATATTATATATAATATATTTTTTAAATTAATTAAATAAAATATAAATAATTTATAATATTAACTATTATTTTTAATTAATTTTTTATATATTTAATTTATTTTATTATATAATAAAATATTAAAATTATATATATATTATTAAATTTATTAATATATAAATAAATTAAATTTATAATTATAATAAAAAAAATTAATATTATTAATATTTTTAATAATATTAATAATATATATTATATATAATTAAAAATTATTTTAATAAAAAAAAGTTTTATATTATAATAACTTTTATTAATAATAAAATAAAAACTTTTTTAGTTTTTTTTTTATTAATAAATTATTTTATTATAAAATTATATATTAAATTAATATTAACTATTAAAACATTATTAATAATTTATTTATAATTAAATAATAAAAATTTAATTTATTAATTATATAATTTAATTAATTATTATATATAATAAATATATAATTAAACTTTTATTATTTATATATAAAAGCTTTTTTTTTATTTTTTAATTAATTTATTTATAATATATTTAATTTAATTATTATTTAATTATATTTATTATATATAAATTAACTTTTTATTTTAATTTAATTTAATTAAATAAAATAAACTTTTTAATTTATAAATTATATATATATATATTATATATTAAATTAATATTTTTTATTTTTATAAATTTAAATAATAAAACTTTTATATTAATTATATATTAAATTTTTTTATTTATTTAAAAGTTATAAAAATATAACAATTTTAATATTTAATATTTAAATATTATTAATAAATTATTAATAAATAATAATGTTTTAAAAAATTTAAAAATATAATTTTATTATATTTAAACATTTTTATTATAATTAATATAAAATATATTTATATTATATAAAATAACTACTTTTTTTATAAATTATATTTTTATAATTTATTTATATTATATAATTTTATATATAAATTAAAATATATATTAAAAAATTTATAAAAATAAATAAAACTTAAAAAAATAATATATTAATATTAAAAATTATAAAAAAATTTAAATAATAATAATAAATTTTTATTTATTTTTATATTAATTTAATTAATTTTTAAAAATAATTAATAATATTATTATATATAAATTATTAATAAAACTATTAATATTATATTAAAAGTAAAAAGTTTATTAAATTAATTAATTTTTAAAAATAATTATAAATAAAATTATAAAATTAAAAAAATTATATAATATTTTATAAATTAATAATTATTTATTTTTATTATTTTTATTTAAATTTTTATTAATTAAAAATTTTATAATTTTTAAATAAATTTATATAAAATTTTATATTAAAATTATATTATATAATTATAAACTATATATTTTATATATAAAATTTTATATAAATTATAAAATTTTTAATTAATAAAAATTTAAATAAAAATAATAAAAATAAATAATTATTAATTTATAAAATATTAATATTTTTTTTAATTTTATAATTTTATTTATAATTATTTTTAAAAATTAATTAATTTAATAAATTTATTACTTTTAATATAATATTAATAGTTTTATTAATAATTTATATATAATAATATTATTAACTATTTTTAAAAATTAATTAAATTAATATAAAAATAAATAAAAATTTATTATTATTATTTAAATTTTTTTATAATTTTTAATATTAACATGTTAATTTTTTAAATTTTTTTTTAATTTTTAAACTTTATTAATATATATTTTAATTTATATATAAAACTTATATAATATAAATAAATTATAAAAATATAATTTATAAAAAAAGTAATAATTTTATATAATATAAATATATTTTATATTAATTATAATAAAAATGTTTAAATATATTAAAATTAATTAATATTTAATAAAATTATAATAATATAATAATTAAATAGTTTTAAATTTTATATTTATATATAAAATAGTTTTATATAAAATTAAAAATAAAAAATAATTTAATTAAATAAAAATTTTATTTTTTATTATTAATTTAAATATTATTATAAAAAAAAACAATTAAATTATAAAATATAATTAAATATATTAATTTAATTTTATATAATCAATTATATATAATAAAACTAAAGCAAAATATAATATTATAATTATATAATATTATTATTATTTTTTTATTTAAAAAAAAAATTTATATATATAATATATATATATAAATTATATAAATTTATTAACGATTTATTAATATTATATATAATAAAATATAATTAATTATTTAATAAATAAATAATAAATTATATAAAAAAAAATTAAATATATATTAACTATAATTAATATTATTATTTTAATAGTTATAAAAAAGATTTTTAATTATAGTTTTTTTTATATATATATATTTTTTTTTTTTTATATATATATTTTTATTTATATATATAACTTATTAATTAAAATTAATATTTTTAATATTTAATTTAATACTTTTTTTATTAATATATTAATTAAGTTATTTTTTTTATTAATTTAATATATTTTAAATTTTTTTTTTTATATAACTTTTATAATAATATAATATTAATTATAAATTGTTTTTTTTATATTATATTAAATTTAATTAAATAATTATAATATAATTTTAAATTAAAATATAAAATTATTAAAATTTATAATATATTTAATGTTTTTAAAATTTTTTAAAGAATTATATAAAAAATAATTATATTATTAAATTTATTAATTATTTTATATAATTTATTAATTAATATATTTTTAATTATTTATTTATATTTATTTAAATTTTAATAAATAATATTATTAAAAATTTTAAATTTTAAATTTTAAATTTTAAATTAATATTATTTTTTATATAAGTTTTTATAACTAATATAATTAAAATTTTAATTTATAATATTATATTTATATTATTTATAAATAAATTATTTATAAAAATAAAAAACTTTATATAATATAAATTAAAAACTATAAATATTTATTTATAGTTATAATTATTAATTTATTATTTAATTTATTTATTTAAAATAATTATATTAACTTTTAATAAATTAACAATTTAAATAATAATAAATAAATTATATAAAATTTTTAACTAATAAATATTATTTATATATATATTTTAAATATATTAAAAAATATATTATTATATAAAATTTTTTATATAAAAATTAATTTTAATTAATTATATAATTTAACTTTTTTAAATTAATATAATATATTTATTTATAAATATAACTTAAATATTATTAAATTTAATTAAATTATTTTTGTTTAAAATTTACTTAAATTTAGTTTTAAATTTTATTATATAAACTTTAATTTTTTTTTAATTAAAAATTTTAAAATTATAAAATTAAAAATATTATTTATTTATAATTTAATAATATTAAATTTTTAAAACTATTATTAATAATTAATAAATAAAAATTATATAAAAAAACAATTGTTTTAAATTTTTAATAATAATATTTATAATATATTTTAAATTAATATAAATTTAATTTAATTAATTTATATAATAATTATATAATTTATAATATAGTTTTTTTAAAATATATATTTTTAACTTTAATAAATAAATATATATATATTTTTTATATAAATTTATTAATTAATTATATATATATTTATATAATATTTTATGATTTATATATTATATTATAGTTTTAAATTAAAATAAATTTAAAAATTAAAATTAATTGTTAATTTATTTATTAAATTATTAATAATTATATAAATATAATATTTTTTTTAAAATTATTATATTTTTATATAATTAATTAAAACTTTTTATATAATTAAATAATTTTATTTTTAACTTTTTATATAAATTTTAATTTAAAAATTTAAATATTATAATATTTATTAAAGTTATATTTTATAAATTTAAATATTTTTTATATAAATAGTTTATTAATTTTTATTATATTAAATTTTTTTAAAAAAAGTTTAAATATATTAATAATATTATTTATTTATAGTTTAATAACTAGTTTATAATTTATTTTTTTTAACTAAAAAATATAAAATTTAATTATATAAAAAAAATTAAAAATTATATTAATTTTTTAAATCAGCTTTTTTTTTTATATAATATTTATTAAAATAAATAATATATTATTTTTATTGTTTTATTTTATATTTTTTATTATATAAAAATAAAGTTTAATTTATATATATTAAAATTTTATAAATTTATTAATTATATTAATTATAATATTAAATTTTTCAATAGTTTATATTTTATATAAAGTAAAATTGTTTTATTAATTAATTATATAATTAACTTTAATTATAATTTGTTTTTTTTAAAACATTTTTATAGCTTTTTTAATAGTTTTTACTTTTTATATAATATTAAAAAATAAAATAAAAATTTAATTAATTTATAAACAATTATTAAAAATAAATAATATTAATATAAAACTATTAAATTTTATAATATTATTTAAAACTTATTAATTTATAATATATTGTTATTAAATAAAAAAAGCTAATATAATTATTAATTAATATTGATTTAATTTTATATAATTAATTATATATAATAAAACTAAAATAAAATATAATTTTATAATTATATAATACTATTGTTGTTTTTTTATTTAAAAAAAAATCTTTATATATATAATATATATATATAAATTATATAAATTTATTAACAATTTATTAACAATTTATTAATATTATATATAATAAAATATAATTAATTATTTAATAAATAAATAATAAATTATATAAAAAAAATTTAAATATATATTAATTATAATTAATATTGCTATTTTAATAAAATATATATATAATTTTTATATAATTAATTTATTATTTAAAAATATTATTTTTAAAATTATTTTTTAAATAAAAAAAGTTATAAATATTTATATATATAAATAATTTAATAAATATAAATATAAATTTATTAATGTTGAACCAATGACTTGATAGGACTTGTATGTACGCACTAGATGCGTACGACTAGGACTTAAACCAGGACTTTTATCAAGTAACCAAATAAATAAAGAATACAAGGATTTACTAGGATCTATAGGACCCACAGGTCCTATGCACACATATATGTAAATAACTTGCGTACAACTTTTTTAGTTATACTTTTTTTTATAAAATATATATACAAATTAATATAAAACTTTAGAACTTAGAAACAAACTATAAACTCTATAAATTACTTCAAATCTTTTTATATATATATGTATAAAAAATTCTACTAATATTAATTAGTAATTGCAAAATACAATTACAAATTAGCAAAGTAAAAAAGCAAAAACTAATTATTGTTAAAAATAATCTTTATGCTACATCTTTTTTTTTTTTGTACAAAAAGTAAATTATTATTTTTGTCGATTAGCTAAAAACGCGTTAAATTAACTGTTAAACAAATAAAGCTTAACTATTAAAAAGTTGAAGTTTTTTTTGCAATAGTTTAGTTAACCTTTGTATAAAAATTAACAAAACTATAAGCTATTTTATACATTTACTTTTTTAACTACTTTATTTATTTTACAACTTCTACTTTTTTACTTTTTACAATTATATTAACACTGATAACAAAAGCAGCAGCAGTAGCAGCAGTTGCAGCAGCTAAACAAACTTAAAACAACAATTTAATAACTTTATATAATAAAAATAACTTTATATACAAAGATATAACTAAAAGCAGCAATATTTAAATAAAAATTTAAAAAAAAAAAACAGATCTAAAGTATTAAAATATAACCATTAACCTTAATATTTTTTTAAAACTTATAAAATTAACAATATATTTTGCATAATATTTATATAACTATATACAACTAAAAGTCGAAAGCGAACAGCTCGTACAAATATTTGCAATAAATTTTAACAAATAAATAAAACTTATATTTGTAAATGTTAGTTATATATTTAAACAAAAATTTAGCATTATAGTTAAATATAATTTAAATATTTAACTATATAATATAATATATAATAACAAGTTTATTTATATTTTTAAAAAATATAAAAATGAAAATAATAACAAATCAAACAATAATATATCTATATAAACAGCACTAGTTTTAGCATTTATACTAGCAAATATATTAAAACTTTCTGTTATATAAACAGATTTTTTAGCATTATAACTAGTTATACCAAAGCTAGCAATACTAGTACGCTATATAGTATTTAGTACAAATAATCAAATATTTAGTTCTTTTATACAAACAAAAACCCAAAAACTTATATTTATTTCTGGGATTTCTACTGTATATTCTGCGCCTTTATCCACGTACAAAAATCGGTTATACGAACTTTTTTTTACTTAAATTATTTATAATAGTTTAATTAAAACAGCTCAATTTACTATATTTACTAAAATATAACGATCCGATTAAAACTATAGCAGTAAGCTGTACAATATATTATATAACAAAGCTTAAATTTTTATTTTGATATATTGTTAACTTAAAATTACTAAAAGATAATACTATGTAATATTTCTTTCTATACTAAAAAAAAAAGCTAAATAGTATTATTTCAACTATATTAGTTCAATATATAAATAAAACAAAATTTATATAATATTTAATAATTATTTTAATATAATAGTTAATTATAGTTAGTATTAAACTGACTAAACTATTACTATTTTTGTATAAATAAAACAAAACAACTCAACAAAAATAATACTTAAAGTATTAAAAACTATAATTAACAAACTTTAACTTATATAATATGCTTTAAAATCTAACTACTATAAAAAAATATTATTTTATATAGCAGTTGTACAAGTATGCTTTAATATATTAAAGCTTAAATTTGCTTTAATTAGTTAGAAGCTTATATATAAAGCTTTATTTTTTAACTTGTAAGCAGCGCTACAAGTTTTTTTCAATCGAAAAATAAATTACTATTATATAACAAACATTTATTTTGTTAACAAATAATATAATACCAAATATTTAAAACAATTATATAGTTATAGCTCTAAAAAAAACTTTTGCTAAAAATTATAGCAATTATATAATAAAAATAATAAAAATAACAAAAAATGTTTTATTTATAAAAAGCTTAGTTGTTAATTTATTAATTACAGCTAACAAAAAAAATCGAAAGTAAAAAAGCAATATTTTGCTGTATATAATATTTTAAAGTAAAAAGTTTTATTGTACAAAAAATATAATATATTTGTACTAGACTACAAAAGTAATAAAGATTTTTTATATAATAATAAATTTAATAACAACTTAAATTTTAAAACTAGAAATAAAACAGTTTAATTTTTAATAAATTTAATATATTTTTATTATATAACAGAAAAAAATATATATGTTTAAAACTAAACGTTAATATTAAACAATTTTTATTTAAACAGTTAATATAATACAAAGTATTAAAGTATTTTATAAAATATTAACATAGCTAAAGTTTTAATTATTAAAAAAGCTTAAGCTAAAACTTTTGTACAAAAAAACTTTTTTATATAAATAAACTAAACTTTAAACAGTATAACAATTTAATTTAATAATATTAAAAGCTTTAAAGCTATAAATATTATAACAATTTTAACATTAATTAAACTAATTAAATTTTATATTTTAAACATATTAATTTTATTTCTACTGTTGCTACAAAATATAAATCAACTATATGTTTATTTTAATAATATATAAAATATAATTATATAATAAAATAGTATAACAGTACTAATTATATAAAAATAAAAACATTTGTTTTTTAATATTAGCTGATTAAAAGCTGCAAATTATTTTATAAAACAAAAACTTCAAAAGTTATATTGTCGATTTAAACACTTTTGTATAAAAAAATTTATAAAGTTACTGTAAAAAGCTAAATATAATAACATTAATGTTTTAATATTTTAAAAAATCAAGAAGTTTTGCTATTATTATTAATTGTATAACTAAGCTTTAAAAAAATTTAAGTTTTTGCTAAAAAATAAATGTAATTTTAACTATAAAATCGTTATTAATGTTGTATAAATTAACAAACAACTAACTTTATATATAATCGATATAAATATTTCGTTTTAAACAGCTAAATTTTTAAAGTTTTTAAATACGTATAATATTTAAAACATACTATATTAATATTAGATTTTAATATATCAAAAGCTATCTAATTATATTGTATATAATTTTAGTACAAATTTTTTGTTTGAAAAATTTTATAATAATATATAACTAATTAAAACTTCATATAAAAAAATATCTGTTAAAGCATACTAAACTGTCAAAAAAGTCAAACAAATATATATACTATTTTATTATATGTTTAATATTTTATACAAAAAAATCAGCTATTGTATAAATAAAAAAACAGTATTACAAATAGCTGTAAAAGTTTTAAATAATATAGCTAAACTAAATAGTTTTATATTTATTTTATTAGTTTTTAAAGCTTATTTTAGAATTAACAGCGATTTATTTTTTTCGCTAAAAATTATTTAAAAAATAAAAGCTATATAAAAAGTTATAAAAATGTTAAGAAATATTTATACAAAAGTTAATATTAACTAAGCTATATAAACTAAAAACAAACTAGTATTATTGTATAAAATATTTTTTTTATTTTTTTAAAGTAAAGTTATAGTATAAAAAAAACAAAAAAGCTAAATAAAACTATATAAAATTTCTGCGATTAAAAATTATAACATTATAGTCGATATAACAAATAAACTAGCTAAATTTTATTGTACACAAGTTAAACTATACTACTAACAAAAAGCTATATTTAATTTATTGTATAAAAAGAATAACTTTTTGTATAACTTTTTCTAAACTGTTAAACAGCTGCAACTTTAATACAAAAGCAGACCGAAAAAGTTATTTGTACTTATTAGCAACTAATATTTTATACTAAAAAAAATCAACAATTATACTTTAGCTGTATAACTAAAACAAAACAGTATAATTATTACATCTAGCGTACTTTTTAAACAATTAAATATAGCTAAAATAAATACGCTAATAACTTAAAGTATATTTTAGTTTATATAATATAACTTAAACTAATATAACTAAATAAGAATTTTTTAAATTAAACTTGTATAAAAAATCAAAAGCAAAACAACTAAACTGTACAAAAAGTTTAAATTAATTGTATAAAGTTATAAAAATAACAACAAAGTTTAAATTTTTATATAAATACTAATAATTTAGTATATAAATTAATAGTTTATTATAGCTTTAAAACTATTGCTTATTTAAAACTACAGTATATATATAAAGCTGTAAAATATTTTTTAAATATATATATAGTTATATAATAAATTGAACTAAAAAATTTATACTTATTTATTAAAAAAACTAAAAAACTAATACTTAATAAATATTATATTTTAAATTATACAACTATTATATAAATTAGCTAAATTAAAATTATATTAGTATAAAACTTACTATAAATATTATTGTTAAAAATTAAATATAAAAATATTTATATACAACTTATATTTGTTGTATACTAAAAAAAAGCTCGATAAATTTGCAATTATAAAACTTTAAACAAACAATATTTTTAATATTGTATTTAAGAAGTTTTTGTATAAAAAAAAAACTAAGCTATTATTTTGTATAAAATTAAAAGCAAAATTAACACTTAAACACTCTGTTAAATTTAATAAAAGTAAAATCTAAATAAACAAACAAAATTTTATTTTTATTTAATAAAAACAAACTAAATAACTACATACTATTAACTTTTATATAAAAAATTATTTTTAACAATATATTGTTTAACAAGTTTAAAAAGCATATATTATATCAATATATTAACTAAAAATATTATATAATTTATTAATCGCTGTATAAATTTAAAAGCTATTAAAAAACAACATTAAAACATTAAATATACAAATACAATAGTAAATTAACAACATATAATAAAAACTATATTATATATTTTTAAATTTTAGTTGTACAAAAATTTTTATTTTTACTAATAAAGCATTTATAAACAACAAAAATTTAAGTTTTTAAATTGGATTTATAATCATATTAACTAATAAAAGCTGTACAAAAAATATTTTTATAATCAAAAGCAATATTGTTTATTAAAATTTGATTAAATATAAACAAATTATATATAACATATTAACAAATAAGTTATATAATATAGTTAATAGATTTAACTGTACTATTATATTTAGTATAACTTTTTAAAAAATTATTTGTACAATAAAATTACTAACTATATTATTAGTTATATATACTGATTTTAAATTTTTATATAAATATTTAGTTAAATTAAAAACTATGTAAAAAAAGCAATTTATAATCGATATTATATTACTTTAAAAAACGTACAAAAATCGCAAAATCATAAAGATATATTAAATCGATAGTAAAAACAACTTAGCAAACGCTTATACAAAAAAAACATTTAACTAAACACTAAAAAAGCTAGTTAATACAAATAAACTAGTTATATAAATAAAAGCATATATAAATTAATTAAACAGCAAAAAAAATAACAAAAAATTAGTTAATATTAAAACTAAAGTTACTGCACAAAAAAAAAAATCTCTAGTATTAAACTAATAACTTAATAAAACTTATATATATATACTAAGTACATATAACTAAAACTTAAACTAAAACTTTTATTAAATAACTAAATAAATAAAAAATATAAAAACTTATTAAAATTTACAGAACTTATAAGTTCCACATATATATATATATAAATAACCTGTGTACAACTTTTTTAGTCGTATTTCTTTTTGTAAAATATATATATAAATTAATACAAAACTTTAAAACTTAAAAACAAACTACAAACCTTATAAATTACTCCAAATCTTCTTGTATATATATATATAAAAAGTTCTACTAACAATTAATATTAAATATATATTATATATATATATATATTTATATAAAGCTATTTTATTAAAAATTATTTTAAAATAATAAAAAATTAAAAATTAAAACTATAATTTTTAATTTTTTTATTTTTAAATTATATTTAAGTTATTTTTTAATTATTAAAATTTATATTTTTATTATAAATATAATATAATAATTAAATTTATAAAATAAAATAAATAAATTAAATAAATAATAAATTATAAATTTATAAATTATATAATATATAAAAAATAAAAAATTATTTATTTATTAATTTAAATTTTAAAAAATAATAATATTAAAAATAATAATTTAATATAAATAATAAATAAATTATATTATATAAAATAATTATTAATTATTTAAATTATTAAAAATTATATAATAATTATATAATATAATAATTATTAAATAATAATATAAAATAAAATAATTTATTTATAAATTAATATATTAAAAAAAAAAAAATATTATAAATTAAATATATATTAATTTATAATTCAATAATAATAATTTAATTAATTATTATATATAATAAATATATAATTAAACTTTTATTATTTATATATAAAACTTTTTTTTATTTTTTAATTAATTTATTTATAATATATTTAATTTAATTATTATTTAATTATATTTATTATAATTATAAATATATAATTTTAAAAAATAAATATATATATTATAATATAAATAAACTATTTAAATAAACATTTAAATAAATTTTAATATTATTTTAATTTATTATTATTTAAAAATAAATTTTTATTTTTTTATTTATTTATTTATATTATTATTATTAAAATATATAATTTTTTAATATATTAATTTATGTTATATGTTAGTATTCGCAAAAAACAAAATTACTAATTAAATAACTTAATTGTATATAAAAATCTAAATATAAAAAAAAAAAAAAAAACAGAAAATCTAGCTAGTATAAAGTAATAGAAATAAGTAGTATATAAGCTGTTTAAAGTAGTAAGCTTTAATAATAAGTAGGTTTTGTAGAAAAAACAAAAAAATTGCAATATATAGCTAAAATAACTATATAGCTTGCACTAGCTACTATATTATAACTACTTTTTTTAAAAAAAAAAAATAAGCTTTTATATAAGTAGTAATTAAATTAAATGCTTTTTAGTAAAAAAAGAGATTATTTTAAATATTTATTTACAAGCTTTGTTTTAAGTTTTTTATTTATTGCGCTATTTTATAAGTTTTTTTATATTTAGTTGTTAAATAATAGTTTATTAAAGTTTATTTTATATAAATTAAATTTTATATGTTTTTTTTTTTATATAATTGTTTAATATTTTTTTTAATAGCTTTATTATTATTAAAATATAGCTTTATAAACTTATTTTTTGCTTTTATTTTTAATTATTTTTTTAAATATATTAAAAGCTTTATTATATTTAAATAATTTTAATAAAACTAATATAAAAGTAATATACTATTTTTGAAGTTTTTAGCTAAATATTATTTATTGTTAATATTTTAGCTTTATTATATAATTTAATATTAAAGTTTTTTATAATATAACTATAAAGTTTGAATTTTTTTAATAATAAACTTTTTTTTTTTTTTTAATTTAACTAACTTTTTAGCAAAATTTTTTAATTTTTGTTTAAGCAAAAAATTATTAAAATATTTTTATAATTTGTTTATATAATATTTATTAGTTATTTTTTAAAAATTTAGAACTTTTAATATATATATATTTTTTTTATATATTAAAATTTTAAAAAGTTATTAAATTATTAAAAAGTTTAATTTATTAAAAAGTTTATTTATAATTTATAATTATTGCTTTTTTAAAATAAATATATAGTTGTTTATATTAAAGTTAAACTTTTTTTTTTTTTTGTTTATTTAATAAACTATTTTTTTTTAAGCTTTTTATATATTTGTTTTTACAGTTATAATATAATCTGCTATAATTTAAGCTTTTTTTTACTTTTGTTTTTAGATATATTATTTTTGCATAGTTATTTTTTTTAATTTTTTAGCAATAGTTTAACAATTTTAATCGAAATAAAAAAATATAAAAAAACTTATTTTTACTTTGTAAAAAAACAACTTTGTTAATTTATATAGTATAAATATTTAAATATAGTTTATAACAAAAATTTGATTTAATTAATTATTTTAAAAATAATTTATATAAAACTATAACTTTTAATTTAAATATTTGTTTATAATTTTTATTTAATTTATTGTTTTATAATAGTTTAATAATATAAAAATATAAATAACTTTTATTAGTTTATTTAATTTATTTATAAAAGTTAAAATAAATTGAAGTTTTTTATTAATAGTTAAAATTTTAAATATATTAAATATTTAAAAAGAACTTTTATAGTACATTTTTGCAGTATTTTTTACTATTACTTCTGTTATATAAAATATTGTTTATATTTTTTTATTTAATTAATTTATTATAATTAATACATTATTATATTTGTTGCAGTTTTTTAATATTTATTTAAAATTTATAACTAAATATTTTTATATTTAGTTTAATATTAATAATAGTTATAATTTTTTTAAAGTTTTATTTTTTAATATTTTAATAAGTTAATATTTTAAACAGTTTAATATATAAATTTAATAGTTTTTAAACAGTTTAAACTATTAATATTGTTTATATATTAATTGTTTTGTTTTTTTTATATTTAAATAAGCTATAATTATATAGTTATAAATTTTAAAAATTAATTAAATATATAAACTTATATAATTAAATATAACTAGTTTTTTTTAATAAAATATAAATTTTTTTTTAAAGTTTATAAGTTGTTTAACTTTTTACTTTTTGTTTTTTAACAATATATTTCTATAGCAAAATTAATGCAGTTTTATTTGAAAATATAATTAATAAATTAATAACTTATTAATTATTTTAAGTTTTTTTTTAAGTTGTTTTAAATAGTAATAATAGTAATAGTTATACTATTTATTATTTATTTTAGATATTTTTTATTAAAAAGTATAAATATAGTTAAATATTGTTATATATTTTTTTTGTTCTTTTAAATAATTAAATCTTTTTGCTTATAAAATAAAGTATTTATAACAATGTTTTTTTTTTTTAAGCAGTAAATAATTACAAAGTTATATTTTAAAAAAAATATTGCTTAATTAGTTTGTTTTAAGTTAAAGTATTACTTTTAATTAAAATATTTTAATATTTTATAATTTGTAATAATAAAAAATAGCTTTTTTTATTAATTGTTTATTAGTTTTAGTTTTTATTTTTTTAGTACTAGTACTACTGCTAATAATTTTTTGTTATAAATATTATAGTTCAATTTTATATTATATAAAGTTTTAAAATAATAAACTATTAAATATTATTTTTTTTTATAAAACTAAAATATTACTTTTGTAGCTACTTTATTAAAAACATTAGTTTTTATTTTAGTAAATAAGCTATAATTATAATAGCTTAAAATAAAAAATATAACTAAGCTTTTTTTTAAAAATTTAAAAGTTTTTTTATATTAAAAAGTTTATATAAAAAAAACTTTTTTTTTTGTTAATTAGTTTAGCAGTTTAGTTATTTTGCTATAATTTTTTACAAATTTTTAGTAAAAGTTATAAAAACTTAAAAAAAACTATATACTTTTAACAGTAATAAAAAACTCTTATTTATATATTATTTTAATTTTATTAAAGTTTATTTATATTTTATTTATATTAATAATATAATTTAAAAATTTAATTTTAATTATATAAAATTTTAATTTTTTTAAATCGGCTTATAAATTAATATTTTTTAATTGTTATAATATTTTTTTTATATATTTTTTATATTTAATTAAGTTGTTAAAATAAATAAAAATGTTATTTATATAAATATTACAAAAGTTATTTAAATAATTAAAAAAAATATTGTTTATATATTTTTAAAATATAAAAAATTTATTAATAAGTTTAAAAAATAACACTTTATATTAATAAACTTTATAATAAATATAAAAAGTAATTAAGTTTTTTTTATTTAAATTTATATAAATTTAATAAAATATTTGTTTTATATTGATTTTTGTAAAAATTTTTGCTTTAAAAATTTAAAACAGTATTTTTTTAATTAATAATAATAAATAATGATCTTTTTTTGTAAAAGTATTAAGTTTTTAATAATTAATATAAAATTGCAATTTGCTATATAATTTATTTATAAACAAAATAAAAAATATAAATAAAGTATTATTTGATTTAATAAATTTTTTTTGCAAATTATTTATTAAATATTTTTTTATAACTTTTAATTTATTTATAAATATTTTATATAAAAATAAATGCTTTAAGTTTTTTAGTTTTTTATTATTTATAAATTTAATATAATAGTTTATTTATAAATAGTACAAAAATAAAATATCAAAATTTATTTTATTAAATGTTTAAAGCAAGTTATAATATTTGCTAAAAATAACTTTGAAAGTTTTTTGTTATAGTTTGTTATTTTTTTTTATAAAAAAGTTTTCGACTTTTTTGTTAGCAATAATTTTATTAATTTTATAAATGTTAATAATATAAATGTTTTTAGCTAGTTTGTTTTATTTTATTAAAAATTAAAAAGCTATAATATTTATATTAATTATATTAACACTTAGTTGTTTTTTATACTATTTAATTTTATTTTTTTGTATATAATATAAGCTTTAAATATTAATTTTTTATTTTTTTAATATATTAAAATTAGCTTTTTTAATTAATATATACTGTTGTTTTTTTTTTTTTTAATAGGTTTTTTTTTATATAAAAAGTAGTTTTTTTTTAAAAGTATAGTTTATTTTTTTTAAACTTTTTTTTTTAAAATTTTTTTATTTTAATATTTATATAAAAGCTTTAAACTTTATATTGTTAGTTTTAGCTGCTTTTTTTTAAAACTTGTGTTTTTTTTTGTTTTTTTTTAAATTTATGTTTTTTTGTACTATATTTTAACTATAGCTAAAATGTTGTAACTATATATTAGTTTAATTTATATTAATAATATATTTTATATTATAGTTAGCAAATAAAATAAATAAAAATAAAAGCTAATTTTTTCAATAGTTAAAAAAAATGTTATATTTTTAAAATTATAACTTTTTTAAAATAAAGTTGTTTTATATATTAATAATATACAAAAGTGTTTTTTAAAATATATGTTTTTTTATTTTTATAGTAATTTTAATAATTTAATTAATTTTTTGTTCGTTTTATTTATTATATTTTATTATATTTTAAAATATAAATTAAATTAAAAGCAAATTTAAATATTTTATAATTTGTTTAATAAAAATAGTATTTATATATATATATATATTTGTTTTTATATTTTTAAAAACATTTTTAGTAATTAATAATAGTTTATTATAGTTTATAGTATAAATATATAAAAAAAGCTTTTTTTTTAAATATTTATTTATAATATTTAATTTATTAGTAAGTTTTAAAAACATTTTTTTTAAAAAAAAAGTTATTTTTTTTAAAGTTAATTTTTTGTTTATATAATGTTTTGTTTAAATATATTACTTTTTTTAATTTTTTGTTTGTTTAAATTATTAAAAAAATATCGATTTATAATAGTATTAAAATAAGCTTTTTTATTAATGCTGTTTTTTTTTTCAAAATATTTACAAAATTAGTATTTAATTTATTTGTAATTAAAACATTTTTTTTTTATTAATAGTTTATATATTTTTTTTTTTTTTTATATTTATGTTTAAAATATAAACTGTTTATTTAAATAGTTATTATTACAAAGTTTTTTATTTGTGTTTATAGTTGAAGTTTTATTTTAAAGTGCAACTGTTGTTTTTTTATTTTTGCACAAAATATTACGCTTTTTGTTTTTTGTACTAAAAATATATACAATTTATATATAGTAATAGGTGTAAAATTTGAACATTTTATTTAGTTTTAAATATTTAGATATAATATTAGCAGTTATATAAATATTAAAGCAGTTTTTAAAACTGTTTTTTTATTAATTTTTTATTAGTTTAGTTTTATTTATAAAATAAACAAAATTATTTTTAAATTTAATAAACTTGTTAAAAAAATATTTAATAAAACTATTTTTTATATATAAAGTTTTAAATTTTGCTTTAAATTTATTAAAAGTATTAATATTATAATAATATTTATATAAATATATAAATAATATATATAATAAAGTTAAAGCTTTAAAGTATATATTATTTAAATAAAGCTATAAATATTTAATTATTTTTTTATTTAAATAAAACTTAATATTTATTATTTTAATAGTATTATTAATAAACTAGTTTTTATTAATTGTTAAATAATTTTTTATATTATAATATTATATTTTAAATTTTATATTATTTTTATTAAAATTATTATAAAAAGTAAAAACTAAAATTTTAACTAACTTGTAAGTTTTTTTTTCAGTTTAGTTTAATAATACATTAGTTTTATATTTTTTAATTAGTAAATTTATTATTTACTAGTTAGTTTTGTTAACTTAGTTTTAAAACTAAAATTTTTTTAATTTTAAGTTTGTTAATTTAATAAAAAAACAATTTAATATAGTTTAATTAATAAATATAAAACAATTAAAGTTTATAGTTAGTATTTTTATTTTTAATTAATTAATAGTTATTAAAATTTGTTTTTTGTTAATAAAAAAGTTATACTATTTAATTAAATTGTTAAATTAGTTTTTATTTTTTTGTAAAAGTTTATAAAAATTATTTATTTGCTAATATATAGTAAAAAATATAAATAAATAAAATTTAAATTTAGCTTATAAAGTTTTAAGCTTTTTAAATAGTTGTTTAAAACTAGTATAATTTATTAATTTATTAAATTAAAAAATAGCTATTTAAACTTTGTTAATAATACTATAGTAAAAAAATATAAAATTATTACTTTTTATATATATATTAATAAAGCTAGCAACTAATTTTTATTAGTTTTTTTTTAGTTCGTTTATAAAATTTATATATTATTTATTTATAAAGTTAAATTTTTTATATTATTTATAAAATTTATTAACTGTTTTATTAAAAACTTTGTATAGATTTTTTTTTTTATTATTTTTTATAGTATAAGTATAAATTTTTGTACTTTAAAAATTAAAGTTAATTAATAAGTTGTATTAAGCTTTGTTTTAAAAAGTTTTATTAAGTTTAAAAAACAACTTTTTTAAGTTATTTAGTTTAAAATAAACTTTTTTACAAGTTTAAAGTTTGCTACTTATATTTTTTATTATAGTATTATTATATTAGTGTTTATTTTATAAATTTATAGTTTTTCGTTTTTTTTTTTTGAAATGGAAATATATTTAAAAGCAGTTTTTGTACTTTATATAAATAATACTTAAATTATTATATGTTAGTATTTATAGAAAATAAAGCTACTGATTAAATAATTCAATTGTATATAAAAATCTAAATATAAAAAAAAAAAAAAGAAACAGGAAATTTAGTTAGTATAAAATAATAGAAATAAGTGGTGTGTAAGCTGCTTAAAGCAGTGAGCCTTGGTAGTAAGTAGGTCCTGTAAAAAAAGCGAAAAAATTGCAGTATGTAGCTAAAATGACTGCACAGCTTGCACTAGCCACTATACTATAACTATTTATAAATTAATATTTATTTATTATATATATAATTATATTTTTATTAATTTTAATATTATATTAATTTAAAATATATAATTTAATTTATAAATTATATATTATAAAATTATATTATATTTTATTTATTTATTTATTTATTTATTTATTTATTTATTTATTTATTTATTTATTTATTTATTTATTTATTTATTTATTTATTTATTTATTTATTTATTTATTTATTTATTTATTTATTTATTTATTTATTTATTTATTTATTTATTTATTTATTTATTTATTTATTTATTTATTTATATTTTATATTATAAGATTTTATATTTATTAAAATTAAAACTTTATATTATAAAAAATTATTTATTAACTTAGTTATTTAATTTTGTTTATTAAGTTTAAATAAAAAAAAACTTTTATAAAGTTTTTATAACTATTGATTTTATTTTATTTAAAAATGTATTAATTTTTAAAACTTTAATTTAAATATATATTAATTTATAAACTTTAGTATTAATTTATAAAAACTTAAACTAAGTTTAATATAATTATTTATTGTTATATATATTTATATAAAAGTATATTTTTTTTATTTTTTTTATAACTATTTAACTTTTAGTTAATTTATTAACAAAAATGTTTAAGCTAGCTAATAATAGCTTGTTTAAATATTTTCGAAATAATTTTAAACAGTTTTATAGTTTTTACATTTTTATTATTAGCTATAAATATTAGTATATATTTATATAAAGTTGTATAAATATTTATAAACTTTTATATATTTAGATTTTTTTTGTTTTTTATAAAAAACATATAATGTTACTAATAAAAAATATTAGCAGCAAAAACAAATATTACTAAAAACGTTAAAACTAAAAAAAATATATTTGTTAAAAAAGTTACAGCTTTTTAAATTTGTATAAACTTAACAATTTTTAATATTAATTTAATTAAAAATTATATAAGCTATAACAGTTAATATTTATTATTAACAATTTATTTTAATATTGTAATAAATAAAAATGTTTTTAATTTAAACTTTTTTTAAAATAATAAAGCAAAAAATAATTTATATATATTAATTTAAATAGTATTAAAGTTATATAAAGTTATATATATAATATTGTTTTTAATATAACAATAAATATTGTTAAAGTTATTTTTATAAAAGCTATTAAAAAAGCTTTAAATTTTTATAATATAACTGTTAAAGTTGTTATAATTATATAAATATTTTAAACTTTTATTTATTTAATACTAAAATTAAATATTAATAATTTTATTATTACTACGATTTTTTTATTAAAATTTAGCTATTTATTGTTTATATTAAATTTAAATAGCTTGTTTTTATTAATAACAAGTTTTAACAAAATTAGTTATAACTTATTTTATTTAAACTTTAATTAAATAAAGTTTATTTTTATAACTTTTATATAATAATATTTTGCTATATATATAATATAAAGTTATATAATATAATAATATTTGTTAATAGTTAATAATATATATAAAAGCTTATATATACTAATACATTAGTTAATACTTTTATATAAAATTATATAAATATATTTTTAAAATTTACTAAAAAATAAATTGTTATAGCTAAAAAAAAAATCAATAATAATAAATATTTTATATGTACTAACAGCTTTTACTATTTTTAGCTATACTATATATGCTAACTTAAAAACAACTATAATATCTATTTATAAAGGGTATTTCTATACTTCCTAGGTGTTATTTTAATAAGAAATTAGTTTTCGAACAGTTGGCCCTTTGGGTTGCCGTAGTATGTCGCCTAGTGCACGAATGAGAATTGCATAGCCAGGGATCGGTTCGGCCAGGTTCGACCACTCACTAAGACCGAACCCCTTCTACGCAGCAGGCTTCTCAGCTCCGGTTCAGAGAGAAGCACGAATGAAACATTATGCCAGTAGGTACATCTCCGCCACCAATTATATCTCAATAGAGTGTAGATATCTAGGCGTAGGTCCTCGCAAGCAAATACCTAATTCAATTAGAGTACTACAATTATCGGCTGCCCGAGACACCTAGCGCACACGAGTTCGTCTTCTTGCTTACTTATGTACTTTATCTATATATACATGCTTAGTACGTCGTGGGGTGTATACCCGGTGTACTTATACCTACTCAGCTTCATGCAAGGGACGGAAACCTCACCACCATCAGTGCCTCAGGATTATATGAACTACGAGCTGTGTAAAGCGAGTTGCTCTTGGTACCCGAAATAGGTAGGATGGACTTTGAAGAGCGGCCATCGCTAACAAGTGTTTGGTACTGTAGTGAAGCTACTTATCAATCTAGGACTTTGATCTAAACGGTCAAGCACTGGGCCAACTATTCGATATTCAGGCTTGTGCCAGTCCAGCGAACCATGGTACAGAGGCAGCCTAGAAAGACTCGTTATCTCCCTGCAGTATCTGAACATACTATCCTCCAAGCACTAACATGCCCCCTTACTGCGTGCGCAGTAGATACCTACCGATGCGCACACCCAGCTCTTGACATCCCGACTGTAAGCGGAGGAATCTCATAAGCCGATCTAAATAGATGCCAATCTACAAGAAAATAGGGGCAAGGTACCAAAATATGATGCCGTCTCTTTAAACCCCAATTAAGCTCTCCCGGGTGTTGTGTACGGCGGGCACTTAATTCAGTCATATCCAGCGGTATACATGCTTATCTAGCAGGTCATGCACGCCTCCTCATAATGATTGGAAGGCTGTGATCGACGCTATAGCCAATCATCGATCTAGCATCAGGTCGTGGGCGGTTCGCGTGTTTATCGCCGAGATGCCTTCCAATCATTCATCCTCTATAGAAACCAAATAGTTTATCACATCCCTATATGAGCAGATTAAGTGATAGTAGTCAGCCTCGCGTTCCGTTGCGCCGGTACAGCACATTCAAGGTGGCAGCACACTACGGTACAGTACACATATAACTGTATAGTACTACCATTTCATTTAAAGTGATAACTTACAAGACTTGGTTATACGCAAATTAGGTACTGGTAGATAAATCACTTTCCATCTATCATCCGCTAGATGCCGCGAATACCCAAGCTAATCTTAGCAACACGTAACTTTCGGTCCTAGACGCGCCCTCTGGAGCATGTCGGCCTTATTTTTCATGGGAGTGACACACCTATTATAGCAGAACGTGTGATAGGCACACACTGCACTTTGGAGACTTGGCGATCGTTACAATAGCACTTCTAAAGACTGTTGGCTTCTTCAAATCATCTGAAAGCAGAACAATAGGTATAATTTAGTCTCGAGGGCCTGCCTAGTTAGGTAACTATCGCAATTCGCAGGGGACCTATGAGAAATAAATAGCAAAGTTTAACGCAGACATACGCACTATCACATTATACATAGGTATTCGATCGGTTTCCAGCTGTCCGTTAGGAACGCGATAATGAACAGAGATTATAGAAATAGACCTCCAGTACAGAGTAGGTGTATAAGGTAGACAGATGTAACCATCGAATAAACAAGGAAACTAATGTAAATATGCGCCCAATGCCTGTTTGTTGAAAGGAGAATATCGGGCACGGGGCTTCCTACTCATGATCTCCAGGTGTAGTACTCGTAAATGGTTGGGGGTTAGACAACCCATGAATGAAAGGTAATAAAAAGTCGTTCGATGAAAGGGAACGTATGGAAACTTCTCATGTTTGTGACCAAGCCGAGTCGGTTCATTTTGTTTTACCTATGTCTTGATCACGCCATTCAATTGCAGCCAAACTGTTTAAGACATCGTCTTAGAAGAGGCAGCGTTGCCCACTCAGATCAGCCTAAAGTGAAGTCGCCTTAGTTTAACTCGCGTATCATGGGCCTCCAAGTATGGTGACTCTATTGTCCGTTATTGATAAATACTAAAACGGAACATGTGAATAGCACAAACCGTGCTTTGGAGACTGACAAGTAGTCACAATAGCACTTCCAAAGACTTCACATATATTTAAGATAATACTAGTAGATCAACGCAATAATAGAATTTTAGATTAGAAAACCTGCCTGGCTAGCTAGGTAGAAACGGTAGACTGAGAAGACTGCTCAAAATAAATAGAAAAAATCAACGCGAACGAGAAATACTAAGCCTAATCAATAATTACCCCTTACTTTCCAGTGCAGGTTCACCCGCACTGTTACAATACCTGCCGACACTTAAGATTTCTGATGTAATCGACACAGAATCTTCTGTTTCTCGGCGATTCCGAATAGCATGACTTTGTAGATAAGAGAAATAATCTTGAATGCAATTCTTCAGAGCCACTAGAAAGATAGTTGTCTTGACTAACGAACCCTGCAAGGTTGGAGTTTCTAGATTGAAACTAAATCAAGTGTTTGCCTGGGTCTATCTAAATCCCCTATTCACTAGGAAACAGTGGAATCATTGTGATATATTACTATGTGCTGAGTATAACCGTGGTGAACCTAACATCAACATGTCGACATAGTCTTGCTTTAATTCCTTGTATCAAATTGTGATATTTCCAAGTGTACTTCCGTGTAGTGACATTGTAGCCGGTACGAAGGCGACGAGGAAGACCAATATTAACTGTAATAGAAATTGGATAACCAGATCAAAAACTACATTTTAGTAATTATCGAGTTGCCTTTTCACAAATCGGTGTTTCTTGTAGTGCGCGGTCTACTGACAAAGCCATTCAGGTATTTCTCGACGCCTCGTTACTATTTACTCGTAATATAGAGTATTATAAGCGAATCTAGCAAACGAAATAAGAAAAATTTACTCTCTATTAAGATACAAGAGAGAATTAGACCCCCGGCTTGCAACTGTATAAAGATAGCTAAACAAGGCAAATATTTATTGATAAGAGGGCCATCTACCCGGCTTCGACTCCATGCTATCTGGCTATCCGAGTCGCATATTATTTGAAGTTTAAACATCATTCACTGTTCATGAGCCTCTGCGTCACGAAGCGCTTTCTCCTTAAATACGCCATTATTTAACCGTAGAAGGCAATGTGTCGTTGTATAACATCTCTAAGATATGATCACATAAAGCTTCTGGTACTTCGGCAAGTTTACTATCAGGAGATCGTCTAGTATGCGGTTAGCTGAGTCATTAATAGCATCGAGCGAAAGATCAAGCAATCCATGTGTGACGTTTCCTCCATATAGGCAACCCAAGGGATATAATCAGGCCTAGCATAATGCATTCGGATACTCCATGGGTTACAAGTCAGTGCATAGTAAGTTGGAAATTGATATAATTGGACAAGGTAGTGGTCTGACAAACACACACTAGACTAGCCTCAACGTCAAGCAAACGCATATGAGTAATACCGGTACCAGGCTGGTGACACGAAAAACGGTGTGAAGAGTACTAAGTACACCGTTGCACTGGTGTATTGGTACATATCAAGGCACATAAGCACTGATCAGCTCTATGCATACGCAGTAGTCTTATCAACAATGATAATTAGGAGGCGTGGGCAATAGTTCGGTCAGCGGGTGGCAAAGTATTGGCGAGGAATATGGTAGAAGCGTGGGAATCAAGTTAGCGGCCGTCTCGTGTCAAGATCTTCATGTTTGCCTTTAGGCCCGCCTTTTGGGGTCTTAATGGATATATCAATAATTGATAAGCTGACAGAGACCCAAATATCTAGCATTGCGTATTGCACTTGCAGAGCTGTCTGAGTAAGAGGATGGTGCTAACGGGCTGTATTCGAGAACCGACTCCATTGTCCCCGATTTTTTATTCCTTGGGACAGGCTTTGGAGCTCTGGAGCGAGCCTTAGACGCCTAGAACTGGAACCGGTCGGGGTACTAGTCGGGGGAAGCCAGACGACTTGGCACCTTTAGCGGTAATGTGACAAGTTGCTGCTCGGGCCACCCCGGGTACAAATCGGGGTCGGCACTGATCGCGGAGCCCCAGATTAACTGTCTACTGTAGATAACCATGCAAACTGATTTTTCGAGAATAAAAATGTTAAAGTTTTTTTCAATTTTGGTTGGCTGACTGGACAATTGACAAGCCACGAGGCCACTCCGCAATTCTTTTTTTATTGGGCTTTTTGAGCTGAGGCGGAACTCAGTATGAAGATCAGCTTATTTAGTACTAACCAGGGTCTGATCGGGGCCGTCTACAGAGTGCATCTACTTATGGTCTTCTTCGCCTTGGCAGTGGTTGGTGTCGGATACCTAGTCTAACTGCAAGTTCACCATTAATACAACCGAGCCTCGCAGTTGATTGCCTGGATTCCGGGACCAGTCACCACCGTCCGCCTTACCGAGTTGGCATCGTCTCGTCTCGTTGCCTATGCGGATGCGTACTTACTCCAACCGGCAGCTAGTAATTGTAGCAACAGAATTGACCTTCTGACAAGGCAGATACCTACCCTCGTGACATTGAGGACCTAAGATAAGACGGTGGAGAAGTATGATAGATGAAGTCCGGGGTACGATACCCAGAATATCCGCCAGCTGCGTGTACCGCCAAATGGTGCCTAGTATCGAGAACTGACTCCCGATACGAACAATTGTGTTCTTATGGTCTCATCGTACTACCAACCTACCAACCTACCTAGCACACATTTTTGACGCACCCAGGTCGCAGAACCACAACATTAGCTGCCGCGCGTTTGACAAACAAGAGTATATATGAGTACCAATGATAACAAGCTATGCAGTCTCTGAGATCTCCTAGCACTGTGACCGATTTGTGGCGTCCCCTGATTGATTAGATCAACGTCGCCGACTTATTTAGTGTATGCGTGGCGATAGAAGTGGCGGCTCATGAAGAGGCTTAGGTATCCGATAGCTGCGGAACATCCGCTGCTTCTTGATCACAGTTGCTTCCAGTGCTGATTTTAGTTCTGCATCTGTGGTGCTACTGAATGTCACACGCTGGACGGCAGTTCCGCAACTGTAAGTGGCTACAGTACATATGGCAGAATGGCGGCTCTACATACGTAGGAAGATATGTAGATAGCATGATCTACGGTCGACTAGATACCTCGTATGCACTCACCTTTTAGGACTTGCTCAGCCGTCCGAGGAGCGCCGGGTTTTCCGGTCAAGTGCATGGAGGGTGGGGGCCTAAAACACAGGTAAAAGTTGCTCGAGTGAGTCACGGGACTAGATACTGCCTACTTGAACGCAGGGAACTTTTAAGAGTGGCACGGCCTGCTGCTCTCGCATCCTCGATTGTGCAGTTGTTGTATTCTCGTGCCGATCTTGCTACCTGGAAATACCGGTTTCTGGATACACATACAAGAATGTTCATAGAATGATAGAATACACTAGAATACCCCTACTTTTACGTGCTTATATTGAGAGATCCAAAAACAGCACACCTAAAGTGTTATTAGTTGGTAGCGAGGCGGCTAGGTATAGCATCTTGTAGGTATAGGTGGAAACACTTTAACAATGACAGGTGGTACGCATACCCCAACTACTTGCCTAGTTTGCGGTCTATCCAGACAACTACTAGTCTAAGTAAAGAGGCCAGCCCTAGATACAGGAGCGACACTTACACTGCACTAGTCTAGTTACAGTTCTTAGTTGGGGTAGACCCTGGCTTTTGGGTCGTCTTATACTCTGTATCCACCTCCGGCATCGCTGTACTACACCTATTTATACTACAGTAGGCAAACTACTGCGTGGTCTGTCTATCCCTGAGCATGGATGCTGTAAAACTGACTCTAGTTCGCCTCACCTCGACACTTAGGGATAGCTATGAAAACTTAAAAGCTCAATGTCATTCGCTCACCCCGAGAGGAGATCCTAGAATAATACCTAAAGAGCGGCTTTTTTACGTTGTGCAAAGGAGGTAAGCCGAAGGTAAAGGAAGTACAACCAAAGTGCATAGGCCGTTGAACGGTCCACGCATGTTCTTGAGTGTTCTGTGCGTTGCGGTGAATCCTGCATGCCAATACTGCAGATGGAATGGTTATCTCGCACATGATTCGCTGCGCATTCGGTGGACCCTGCAATGAAGCTCTGACAGTACCGTCTGGAGGAGACAATACTATGTAGGTAGAGTGGCTCGACAAGCCCATCCCTGCCCCGTGCGATAGCTACTCCCCCTTGACTGCCTTGAGCATGACCGACATGTCGAGCCTCGTCCCTCCGTCCAGCCCGCTCCTATAATTCCTATCTTGCATGATTCAAGCCTTGATTAGCCACTACGAAAGACCAGGGTCCCATATTCATTACTACTCGAAACGGGGGCATTCCCCACTCAACCTTGAAGATGGAGGAGTCAGGTATGCGAAAAGGTATGAGCGGAACCGAGCTCGATTGGCTTACCTTGGCACGAGCCATGACAGCCTCTCTTTCCCATGTATGTACTGTGAGGAGATCTGTACTACTTGTATACATATATATAATACCGTAGGTCGGTAGGGAAAGTCAGCATTCCTTACATGTAGTTAGTCTTCTTTACGTTGTTTTTATTTTCCATCTTTTACACTTATTATCTTACATCCCTACTATAGTCTATATACATACCCTCCACTTGCTTAGCTTTTCGTGCCTTTCAATACATTTCAACCCAACTGTGAGTGTTGACGATTTGGATTTGTTCATGTCTCGTCGGCGGGCTTGCTTCCCCGGCTTCAAACAAACGAAATGGCTAATACGTCGAATAAGCTAGACTGCATGTTCCTAAAAGTCTTTTACTCGGCTTGAATTTTTAAGACATAAGATGGCCCAAGAGTTGTCTACCACTTCGACCATGCGTCGCCCCTCCATTCAACGAGACCTCAGCAGATTCGGATACAGCTCCTCGAGTGACTCGGACGAACCACCCCGTAAGACAAATACGACAACCACCAGCAGTAGCAATCAAAAGAAGAAAAAGAAGAGAAAGCCACCGCCACAACAGAGCATCAACAAGATATGGAGGCGTTTCGCAACCAAGAAGTACACGAAGGCGCTGTCTGTCTTGCCCTTCGACCCGGTTCCTCTACCAAGCACCACCGAAGGGCCTAATGAATTCCTCTCGGCGGGCTACGAGCGGGCCAGGGAGGAGTGTTCCCGCAGAGTCAAGAAGATCATTCAAGAGTGCAAGCGAGTTAATACACGATATAGAGATCCTGGGTTTGACCTAGTAAGCTCCTTGATCTGCTTTAATTCGTATCATCGTGCTGACAGATTTACAGGATTGGGATTTGAAGATGAGCAAGGGAAATTGCCTAAATTACCTGGGCTCCACCAAGTTCGACATGACCAATACTCGCTATAGCACCACGACGAGCGTGCCCAAATCGGTAAAGCGTGTGCATGAAATCTTTGAGAAGCCGACGTTTCTCAAGGACATCGATGGCGCCGATATCAAGCAAGGTGGCCTTGGCGATTGCTGGTTCATCGCGAGTCTGAGCGCACTAGCAAATGTCGAGGGTGCGGTCAAGCGCGTTTGTGTCGAGTACGATACCCGTAAGTTTATCGTGACCCGAGACTATGGTCGAGCAATCAAACTAATGCATGAGCACAGGCGTCGGCATCTATGGGTTCGTCTTTTACCGGGACGGCGAATGGATTTACTCTATTGTTGACGACAAGCTCTACCTGACTTCCCCGAATTGGGACTCACCTAGCATGCAGCGCGACCTCATGAACCAGATCGACCGTGAGAGCCCCGATAAGGATTACCGTAAGACCTATCAGACCGGTTCTAAGGCCCTCTTCTTCGGGCAGTGCAAGAACCAGAATGAAACCTGGGTAGCCTTATTTGAAAAGGCGTATGCCAAGGCACACGGCGATTTTGGATCGCTGGCTGGTGGTTGGATCGGAGAAGGATTAGAAGACCTCACTGGCGGTGTCACAACTGAGCTTTTAGCCTCCGACATCCTGGACCTAGATGAGTTCTGGGAGAACGAGGTGAGCAAAGTCAATCAAGAATTCCTCTTCGGTTGCTCTACCGGCCTCTTGGATGGTGGGTATGGCGAGCGAAATGGTATTCGTGAGGGCCACGCCTACGTTGTCATGGATGCACGAACATTGAAGAGTGGTGAGCGACTGGTGAAGCTCCGGTAAGATTAAGATGCCTTCCAGTAGTGTCTACCGTGCTAACAAGCGGCAGGAATCCCTGGGGAAAGATCCGAAAGGGAATCTGGGAGGGACCATGGTCCGACGGGTCAAAGGAGTGGAACCAGGACGTCAAAGAGGAGCTCGATCACCAGTTCGGCAACGATTCAGTCTTCTGGATAAGATTTGAAGACATGGTAGAAAAGTATCAGCACTTCGACAGAACTCGCCTCTTCCGAGACCCTGAATGGCAATGCTCCCAACGCTGGATCGGCGTGGAGGTGCCTTGGAAGCCGCAGTGGAACGAGAAGTTTCACTTCAAGCTGACCAAGGAGTCTCCCCTTGTCCTTGTCCTCCAGCAGCTCGATAACCGGTACTACAAGGGCCTCCGCGGCCAGTACTCTTTCCGACTCCATTTCCGAATTCACGAGCAAGGTCGACCTGGCAGCGAGGACTACGTTGTCAGGTCTCACGGCAACTACTTGATGAATCGGTCAGTTTCCATTGAGATTCCTTCCATGGAGCCTGGCGACTACTCGGTCTTCCTCAGCATCGTTGCTGAACGAGATACCGAGATGCTGTCTATCGAGGATATCGTCAAGCGCGAGTGTAAGAAGAGAGAGGAGAATGAGAAATTCGCCCAAGTCGGGTACGCCTACGACTTAGCCCATAGCAAGGGTGTTACCCATTTGGAGCAGGTCGCTAGTCTTTGCAAAAAGTCGGATCAGAACAAAGCTAGCGCATCTCGCCGGGAGGAGCGCCGCAAGATGTGGGAGCGGCGTCACCTAAACCGAGAGATTACCAAGAAACAGTCCAAGAAGAACCAGGAGAAGCGCGAACGACGACGGGAAGTTGAGGAGGCGAAGAAAAAAGCGAAAGCAGAAGCCGAAGCAGCCAAGAAGAAGAAGGAAGAGGAAGAGGAAGCCGAGTGCAAGAAGAAAGAGGCAGAGAAGCCGAAGGATGCGGCTGTTCAAACAGATGCAGCAGTGCGTGGCGAGGACAAGGGCAGCCAGACGGCTTCTGGCGACGCCGACTCTTCCACAAAATCCGATGCTTCTAGCAATCAGCCAGATACACCTGAAAGCGAAAAATCGGAATCTACGAAGGAGACCGACAAGGGAGAAGAGGACAAAGATGCCACCACTCCCATCTCTAGTGACCCAACCCCCAAGCCAACCACAGATGTTGAGGCGGCTAAAAAGAAATCTGGACCTCCACCTCCTCCTCCTGTTTACTCGTCAGATTGCGATTCATCCGACAGTCCCGTCGAAGACTGGGAGTTACTCTACTCCTCGGATGATATGACGAAGAAGCCCAGGATAGCTTCTCCGCCGGCCGCGACGACTGCTACCACGGAGGTGGTAGAGACTGACGGAGAGTCCAGCCTTCCCGATCCCTGGAATGCCATTTGCATCGTCGGATTCCGCGTCTACTCGAAAGACGAAGACCTCGCTCTGCGCGTTGTCATCGAAGGCGGTGATCTTGCCGAGGGCGGCATGGGCGAGAAAGGCGCTGCCGATATCGACAACGCCCAGATGAATGCAGGTGGTGAGCGCGAGAAAGTGAAAGAGTCAGACAAGGTCACGGAGGAGTTCGAGATCGTTGATGGGTTTGCCGTCATCAAGCAGAAGATGATGGTTGACGGGGAGAAGAAAGCTGATGAGCAGCAAGTCGAAGTTGAGGAAAAGATCGAGGAAGTAGGTAGCAAAGATGCCGAAGAAGACGGCAACGTGGCCGACACAGAATGTGATGACGACGACGACGACAACGAAGATGATGATGGCGAAGGGGACGCGGTGGATGCTGCCAAGTCAGACATTACCGACTCGACAGATTCGACACCCATTAATACCCCGGATTCGATGACAGACTGTAGCCCACAGTCCAAATAACTTACGTTTTTCTCTCCTCCTTTGCATGTTGTGCCGCGCACGACCTTACTACATTTTATTACGATACCACACTTCTCGTTTAGAATATTTATGACCGGGGTTTCCTTCGTTTGTCTGGGTGATGATTTCAAGATACAGCATGGACAGGACAGGGTGGCAGAGCGGGCGTTGATGTTATGTTGTACCAAAGTGTACCTGGAATGCCAATTACGCTTCTCAATCTGCTTGAAGACGCTGCTCGCTCTCTTCGAATTTCTTTCCTATATTAGAACTTATGATTGTATTTAGTTATGACACGCTGGAAGATCAAAGCAATCAACGATCTCATCCTACCAAATATCTCTACCTTTTATCGTGCCTTTACTCCATTGCATCATGAAAAGCATCTTCGGGCGTATCCGAAGGGATCCTCTGTGCCCTGCGTTTCTCCATCCTTCGCCTCCAGGGTTGGTAGATAGCTACCGAACCTACACCGGCCAAGACGAAGACACCCACGATACTCGCGCCAACAATCTCGAAGTGGTCACTGATGGCAGTGAGCCCATCCCAGAAGCTCCCTTGGGGCTCAGCCACGTTTTGCACCAAAGATAGAATCTGAATTATACCAATAAAAGCAGATACCACGACAGTGATCCCAGTTAGTACGATGGAGTAGTACAAGATAGCCACCTTGTCTCGCGCAAATGCCTTAGAGGTATATAGAGTCATCATAAGTGCACCATCCGATGTATCTACTAGACACATGCCAGCTAGTGATTTGTCAGAAACAAGCTTCCAAACATAATAAGGGCTAGTTCATAGCTTACCAGTAAACAATAGGGGAAATATTAAGATGACCCAAAGGCTCGTTCCCTGCGCACCCTGCACACTGGCGATGCCCAGAACGGCAATTTCCGAGCTCGTATCAAAGCCCAGCCCAAACAAAACCCCAAGAGGATACATCTTCCACGGGCGGTCGATGATACGGAAGAACCTCCGCAACACATTCGCGAGGAACCCAGGCCCGTCCAGCTGCAGGTCCCGCGCAGCCTGGTCGTCGTTCCGGGCCTCGATCTCACCCTCCCCGGCGCCGTGCGGGTCAGGTTCCCGGAGCACGGCGCGCAGCCGGCCGACGAGGCGATATAATACCCATCCATTCCCCACGCAGAGGATGATCAGCACGGCCGCGCTGACGCTCGTGCCGATGATGCCGCCGATGTACCTGAAGCTATCGAAGCGTTCGCGCAGCGCCCCAGCCGTCGCTGCGACCACGATGCACGTGATGATGACGATGGTCGAGTGCCCGAGACTGAAGAACGTGCCCACCGTCACAGGGCGCTGTCCCGATGCGATGAGCCGGCGTGTCATGAGGTCGATGGCGGCGATGTGGTCTGCATCTAGGGCGTGCCGTAGCCCTAGTGTATATGAAAGCACCGCTGCGCCGACTAGGGTCGGGTTGAAGTGCAGTACGACGGCCACGGCGGCCCAGACGACGGCATTGACGAATAGTAGGAGTAAGATGATGTATAGAACCGGGGCGGGAAGGCCTTTGAGACGCTGGGGAAGCGCCGGGAGGCGGCAGAATCGCGGTCGCGGCATTGTGACGTGAACTCTGCCTAGAAAGATGGTGAGGGGGACTTGTCCTGAATTCACCAATTTAGGTGCTATATTTGGGGGATAGTTGAGGTGCTACACGATGATAGGCATAGGCATCTCATTCTATGTAGATTCAACTGCCTATAGAATATAGTCCTGCGTAACATATAATTAATTCTTAGGCAGATCCCAGAAGAATACGACGAACTAAGGACAATGACTCGCGAATTACTACAAGAACATGAGATTGCCCTCGTCGTCTTCCTTCCTGCCTTTTTTATTTACTTTTTTCTCTCTCTCTTTTATACTGTGACTCCTCTCACTTACACCTTGGCTTTCTTAGCCCCTCATTCTTGCAAGTGCCTGCCCCTCATATCGTAATCGCACGTGCATCGATCCCCCACCAAATCCACCGAGATAAGGCTTAAAGCTCGAGTCTGCTCGAGTTAGAAACGCAGCAGCGATAAGACAAAAGTAAGATCAATTTTCTTGAAACTTAATTCGTTGATAAGGTTGTGGGGATGTCAATATTGTTGCTAATACCAAGTATCGTGTTGGTCAATCATAACTGCAGCCTTCCTATTCGAGCCGAATACATATACAAGACAAAAGGGAATAGTACAATTAGAAAATATTCAGACTTTAAAAAAGTTAGTAAACCATTGAAAAAGGATTAATTAAATAGCTATAAGATTCATTCGATCCATTTTACGTTCCCAAGCGCACATGATATCGTATGACTGCATGATGAGTTTAGTCTCATAATGATATAAACGATTGAGAAAACCCACATGGAGCTTAAAGCGTTGAGGGGGAACGCTCATATTAATGAAGTCACGACTTATGAGACGATATGATTTAATTTGCTTTGGGAGACTGGCCGCGCTCATATTTTAATTCTGAAGATCTAAAATAGTCTCATAACAGTAATCTCATCGTGGATTTCACCTGAAGTCTGAACCCCCTTTCATCAAATTACGTGATGAGGTAAGGCTAGCAAAACTGAGGGTTTAGAACAAGTCATAAACTCGTGTAACGGTGTAAGCCAATGCGAAATAGTGTCGGGTACTTGATTTATGCATCTCGCGTTTAAGGGAGTGCAAAATGATATGCCAGACACATACGATATAGTGAGTTGTTGTGATTGGTATAATCTTAGCCATTCTAGCTGTTGATATGTCGTTGAAAGGGTAACTTAGTGTCTACTATATATATATATATGCCTTTACTAGGCGTTCAGTCGCGAGGCATAATTCCCTTTTAAGTTGAGGGTAAGGCATATTTAATCGCTCTAACTTGTGAAGCTTTACTAATGACTTCCTTGCCTCACTTACTGGTTCGCCGCGATATTAAGTTCTTTATGAACAAGGAGCTTCAGAGCCTTTCACCTGTCTAACAAACTCTTCTCGAACTGCCGAAGACCACCTGACAGTCTCGGACGTAAGGGCGGCTGAACAAAATGGTAGAAACAAGGCCGTACCTATAGGGATGTAGGTGGCTGATTGGGCACGGATAAACTACCCCAGGTTTCCCAAACCACTGGAGCCGATACACACCACATCATGACCTCGCAAGTACAGCGCTATTTAAAGATACGTCATTACACCCTGTTCTTAGTATATTAATATGAGATCTTTTATCACGCCACCTGCCTAGGCTTCTCGCCGTCTGGATAAAAATGCTTCCGACCCAGGGGCATCCTCTGACCGCCAAGCTCAACATTGTTTAAAGGTTTCGTTTCTAGGCAGTTGAATGGGCGCCCAATATCATCCCTTCCGGGGGTTTGTTCCGTTCCGAAAGTATCTCGTATGTTAAGATGATCGACGCTTCTCGGCAGTACCAAACTCAAGAGAAGACATAAGAGCCGTCACGCCAGGCGTGACCGTCCTGGCTTGCCTAGTATGAGGCGCCCGACTTGGCCATCCTTCCCTCAAAATGCCAAGCATCACGAAAACAGCGATGTTCTGCCTCAACCTACTTCTTCTTGCCACAGTTGTCTACGGAGATGCGGTATCTGATCTCTGGGATAAAGGAAAGCCAGCACTAGATGCTCAACTGGCCAAATCGAAGACATGTACTAAGGATAAACTACTCGTCCGACGAGAGTGGTGAGTTATCTTACCAAATCGCACAAAGGCTCGCAATCTTAACTATTTCAGGGGCGACTTGACCGCTGCCGATAGAAAGGCTTATATCAACGCTGTTCTATGTGTTACCACCAGCCCTTCAAAATTAGACCCTACGAAATATCCCGGCGCCAAAACTCGCTACGATGACTTTGTCGCGGTCCATATTAACCAGACTATGTCTATCCATGGCACTGTTCGTTGCACATATTCTTCAAAAGCAGACGACCTTGATTTCTAATCGTTCCTAGGGGAACTTTCTGTCATGGCATCGGTATTTTACTTGGGCCTACGAACAGGTGCTTCGCAATGAGTGTGGGTATAATGGTACTCAGCCCGTAAGTGAACATAACCAACACCTATCATGAAGTGGCGTGTTAAGATTTATGCCGTTTAGTATTGGGACTGGGGAAGATGGTCAGCCAGCCCCGAGACATCGCCCATCTTCGATGGTAGTGATACGAGCATGAGTGGAAATGGCGAGAAAGTTGCTCACCAATCATTCATGGCTCCCGCAGGGAACGGAGGAGGATGCATTATGTCGGGGCCCTTCAAGAAGTATGCATTCCAAACTCTAATTCTCTACTTTGCCCGGCACTAACTAATATCTCGCAGCATGACAGTTAATCTTGGGTGAGTGAACATGATGAGCGTAAGAATAGGGATACGGCGAAGCGCTGATAATAATTACCTATGCAGTCCGATCAGTCCAGCCATCACACCAGCGCCGCCTCGAAACCCTCGCACCGATGGGTTTGGCTACAATCCGCGGTGCTTGCGACGAGACATTTCGAATTACCTCTCCTCGAGATACACGCGCCCACAGGATATCGTGACTCTAATCAGCAACAGCGCAAATATCGGCTCTTTTCAGAATACTATGCAGCTGGCAGGGGCTTCGATGGGGGTCCATGCCGCTGGGCATTTCACAATTGCTGGCGACCCAGCAGGGGATTTCTATGTGTCGCCTGGCGATCCGGCTTTCTGTACGTGACGCTCAGCTATCAGCGTTGGCTTCTTCTAGTCTTTCTCAAGCTACTGTAAGACTTCCCCTTGCTAATAGTGGCCTTTATAGACTTGCATCACGGGATGATCGATCGAACATGGACCATATGGCAAGCACAGGATCTTCAAAACCGCCTGCAGGTCATATCGGTAAGCCTTTCCAAGATCTACTCTACTTTTTAGAGCTATTATCTGATTCGTGTACAGGGTGCGCGTTCCATGATGGGATTCGGAGGGGCAGCGGCCGCTCTAACCGATGAGGTGAATTTATACTCCGTCGCGGATAAGACATGGAAGATTAGCGATCTCGTCAGTATCACCGACGGGCCATTCTGCTACACATATGCTTAAGTCTTGGTGGTGTGTAATCAGGTCCTTTTTTAATACCAACATGCAAATACATTAGGTAGGCCATATTACTCAACTCAAGACCAAGAATAGACCTGTTGCGGTATATGGTAATGCCCTCTATCGCCCCCTTCAAGACTCCAGGTTGTCTAGTTTAACGTCTTTAAAATTACTTTGCACATCTCTATGCATTTCTCTTCCTCTAGTCGTTGTGCTACCAATTGGAGATTGATAGGCATTCCGTGAACGGCTCCCGCGTTGTCTGTCAAATAATTAGCAAACTTAACACGGTATAAGTAGTGGCTTAAGAGATGCCGTACATTCGCTTCTAATAACCTTATCTAGGTCGGATAGAGGCTGAGGCGCATCGTCTTGAAGTACGTCGATGGCCTGGTCAACTACTATGCCCGTTGGGAACGCCAGAGCGGCGTAATCCAAAACATTATAGACACCAGTGTAGCCAACTAAAGACAATCATCAGTCGGTTCGTCCCATAAGAGAATAAAGATGTTAAGGGGGGTTTAAACTGACCATGCCTAAACTTCCCGTGCTCAACGCTACTAAACGGGGTGACGGGGGACAGAATAGCGTCAATACCAGCCCCTTTCCATCGATCTAGGTACCGTTTCTGGAAATCCTGACGCTCGAGATGGAGCTGCCAGTACTCGAAGCCGCCGAGCTCGCGCGCCTCGCCGTACGCAGCCATTTCCGGTCTCAACGGCTCGCCGGTCCTCTCCAGCTCCCGCTGCACCGACTTGCCGCCATCAGCGACGAACATGCGGCCCAGAAGCTCCATGCCCTGGTCGTGCTCTTCCGGCGACCAGTCGATAACCTCATGACCCGCCGCCCTCAGCCTCTCAGCAGTCTGCCTTAATGCCCTAGTCACAGGCGGGGTGGGCAAAACGATGCCATCATGCCAGAGGACCGCAATCCTCAGTTTCTCAGGCAGGGCGACGGCCCGCCAAGGGATCGGCAGGCACCTCGGATCACCATGCCAGGGCTCGGCATCAACAACCGTCTTGCTATAGAACTCCAGATCGCCCAGCGAGCGCGTCAGCGGGCCATTGACCGACATGACCGCCTCCTGGCCCGGCAGTCCGGAGCGGCAGCCGAGCGTGGGGAAGCGGCCGGCCGAGGGCCGCAGGGTGAAGAGGCCGGTGCAGGCGGCGGGGATGCGCAGGGAGCCGCCGATGTCCGTGCCGACGCCCCAGGGGCTGCCGCGGAAGGCGATGAGGGCCGACTCGCCGCCCGAGCTGCCGCCGCTCGTGAGCCGGCGGTTGAGCGGGTTGACGGTGCGGCCGAAGGTGTTGTTCACGCTCTCCGCGATCATCATGGCCGTCGGCACGTTCGTTTTCACGTACGCCACGGCCCCGGCCTTGAGGAGGACGTTGACGAGTTCGGAGTCCTCCGGGGCGGGATCGCCTACGTGCGAGGTGAACCCGACTGTCGAGTCTAGGCCCCGGAGCTTGAAGTTGTCTTTTAGGGAGATGGGGAGTCCGTGGAGAGGGCCGATAGGTCCCAGTCCTTGGGCTATGCGTTCATCCAAGGCCTTTGCGGTTTCAAGGGCCCGGTCGAAGCATGTCTCCGAAAGGCAGTTGAGCTGCAGATGTGTATTAGCTTTCTCTCTTTATGGATAAATATGGCGGGGTTCATACTAGCTGATGTGCAGCAGCTGCCCGTTTGCAGAAAGCTCGTGTTACCGTCTCCGACTTGAGTTGGCCGCTCGCTAGTTTTGGAAGCAATTCTATCGCTGTCGAGTTTGTGATGTCCAACTCTTCTTGCGTGAACCATCCCGAGCTTTCCGGGAATCCCGTTACATCGTCCTGGCTCTCTGGAGGAATTAGATGACTGGGGATGCGCCACTCCTCAGGAATTGAGTTTAGTAAATCCTGGCGCTTTTTAGCTGCCACTGCTTCCCAAGTTCCCGCCATTTTTATCTCACAAGAGTCTCAACAATCAAAGAGTGTCACTAGGTAGTTTGAGATTGCTGATCATACTAAGGTATGAGCCATTCCCTAACCCAAGTCTACATATATATATATATATATACGAATATGAATATTCCAAGAATAAGACAAAGCCGGATCCGATGCGGCGATACCCACCCTGTATACTCTAGTAGGTAGTCGACCGGTTCCCCGCAAGTCCACACGTACAAGTTACACTACACCTCATTGAGAGACGGCGTATTCCGCCGGGATCGGTGGTGTTGGACATTATCTGCCGTGAGGCATCGTCAGCTCTGTTATCTTAAATGATATCTGCCATCCCCAGTATAATTGTTCCTGTGATACCCTAAATTTGTTCCTGTGATGACCTAAATATTGGGTCTTATGGCCTGAGTCGCGATATTCCTGCCGGTTACGGAGATAGCTCGGTACGCACAGGGCGTTGTGCTTTAGACTTGGCAATTGTAGAGTTCCCCTACCCATGTATAGGTATGTGGCCTGTCCTAGGTACGGTTAGTTGCTGAGATTTCTCGTATAGGTAGGTATGCGTATGCAGCTATTATCGCCGATGTTCAGTGTCCCTGCATTCACTAAAAGCTAACGCAAGGTCCAAATACCGGATAGAGTTCTAGAGGCGTTCCAATACACCACTTAGAGTAGCACCGTCAGGCTACCACAAACCTCATGCTTGAGTCAATTGATTAAATATAATATCTCAGACTACATTGTAATAAACATAAGAAGCAGGCCTATAATAATATGCCATGTGTGGTATTATATTGAGGATACACAACGCTGGATTTTTGTGCCCTGGTGCGCATATAATATCACACCTAAGCTTTGTAACCCCTAGATACAATACGCTATCGTATGTCGAGCTACCTCTTTCAGCCAATCGAAAAGGTGCCGTACCTAACGAAAATAGTTCTTTGTCGTGAAGGATTGAGTGAACTAGTTATTTGGCTATTGAAACTTGACGATAACGTAGAACAAGATACTAAAGACATACCAAATGGTTTTAAGTGTTTCTCAGTCGGAAGATTAAGGATAGAGCGAGTAAACAGCAGCTCTGCGTACCTAGAGGCTTGGTATGACCCCCATCTATCTAAATTAGGCGCGGCTTATAGTGGAGGTAGGATTGCGGGAAACTTCCTAGCACCAAGCTTTCCAGAAGTTGAATGGGGGTGACATTTTAACGTCCCATCACCAAACTGTCGGGACAAAGATCTGTTATGGGCTGCTACCTGCCTATATCAACCTCTTACACCTCCGTATAGTATATGACGTATTGGTTGCTTTAACGGACAACAATCCAATTCCTCTCCATTTATATAAAGAACACCAGGGCCATACCTAAGGTTTTGAACCTGTGCCAAGGAATTGAATTCCATAGGTAGTCGCTAGTGATGCTACAGTAGGTAGCTAGTGCCGAAGGACAGGCTTTCGGCGGTTTTATTTCCCAACCCCACAAAGCCTGGAATAGGCCCTTGGCTGACTGATAGGTAAGTGCTAACCTACGTTACAGTCTCTGATAAAACCATACCTACCTACTGCGTACATAGGTCGTGTTATCGGTGCGACGATATTACTAGATAGCTTATCTTTCAACCTGCCTCATACCTTACCCTCGATTTGATTGTCCGAATTGCGGTCAGCGAGTTGGAGAAAGATGTTATAATGAGGTCAGATCTCCGGCTCAAAATGTATAGACCAGTCTGATATGCTCCTTTTGAAATATCCTCATCTTGCCGATCCGTCCTCCCTGGGTAACAGCACAGAGCCCGCGCAAGGCATCGTGACGTAACCATGGCGTTCAAAGCTCGATTGCACGACTACTTTCACACGGAATACCAACCGGGTGAGAAGAAGCTGGTGCGGAAGATTGACTTTTTCATCTTGACGTTTTGCTGTCTGAGTTACTTTACGAATTATGTGAGTATCAACTACCCCCTAACATCGTCGAGGTCGACGAAATGCGCCCCTCACTCTCCTGTCCAGGATTATAACCCGACTTATACCCACGGTATTTCGCTGACTTAGACAACCACCACCAGCTCGACCGCTCCAACCTCAACAATGCCTACGTCTCGGGCATGAAGGAGGAGCTCGGCTTCGTCGGCAACCAGCTGACGCAGATCCAGTCCGCCTTCACGGCGGGCTACGTCGTGGGCCAGATCCCCGCCAACCTGTCGCTGCACTTCGTGCGGCCGCGCGTCTTCTTCCCGGCCTGCATGCTCGTGTGGGCCGGCCTCACCATGGTCACCGCCTCGGTGCACAACCCGCAGAGCATCGCCGCCATCCGCTTCTTCCAGGGCATCGCCGAGGCCACCACCTTCGTCGGCACGCACTACATCCTCGGCTCCTGGTACACGGAGCGCGAGCTCGGCAAGCGCTCCGGCGTCTTCACCGCGTCGGGGCTCGCCGGCACGCTCATTGGCGGGTACATCCAGACGGGCATCCAGACCACGCTGCACAATAAGCACGGGCTTAGCGGCTGGCGGTGGTTGTTCATGTAAGGCTACTTCCCTTGTTTCATTTGCCATGATCCTTGGCGGTTCATGACATTCTGGCCCTGCTATGTACCTATGGACTTTACAGGCGATAAGTGCTAATACCCCTGAAGCATCGACGGCCTCATCACCATCCCCGTCGCCATCTACGGCTTCGTCTTCTTCCCCGACACGCCCTCGCGCACCCAAGCCTTCTACCTAACCGAGGCCGAGAAGGCCCTCGCCATATCCCGCGTGCCTCCCGTCGAGGACCGCACGCCCTGGTCCTGGCGTTTCTTCCGGCGCACCGTGACATCCAAGTTCTTCTGGGGCTTCATGATCCTCTGGATCATCGCCGGCGAGACCGAGTCCTTCTCCACGAACTCCCTGCTCTCCCTCTACATGAAGAGCCACCCAGCCTGGAAGTACACCGTCGTACAACTAAACACGTATCCCACCGGTGTCCCCGCCGTGGGGATAATATCAACGCTCTTCTGGGCGACGCTAACCGACTTCCTCAACGGCAAGCGGTACCTCGTGGGCTACTTCATCGGGCTAACCGGCATCGTGACCTCGGCCCTGATCCTCGCGGCCTCGCACTACGACGACGCGACCGTGGCGACGCCCATCGTCTTCGGCGCCTACTACTGGGCCGGCGCCGTCTACGCGTGCCAGGCGACCTTCTTCGCCTGGGCCAACGACGCCCTGCGCTACGAGGAGCACATGTTCCGCGCCATCGTGCTCGCCGGCATGAACCTGGGCAGCAACGTCATCAACGCGTGGTGGTCTCTCGTGTTCTACGGGGCGTCCATGGCGCCTTGGTTTACCGTACGTTACCGACTGAGAGCGAGTATGATTTTGCAACTAACGACTTTCACAGAGAGGTATGTGGGCTATGATCGCCGTGTCCATCGCCTTAGTCTTTTGGACGGGAGGACTCTCGTATTTCACGGCCCGCCACGAAAAGATGCGGAAGGAGGAACTGAATATAGACAGCCACCCAGTTAAAGACAGTGAAGACCTAGCATAAACTTAGGAGATGTGGGTGTCGTTCTGGGTAATCGATGTGTGTGGGGCAGCTGGATGGGGATCGGGTAATATATATTGGGTGCATCTAACTATACATATCGTGAATGTAGCCTTTCAAGCGCTCAAGAAAACCAAAAATGCCCTTGAGTCTTCGCAATAGATCGTAATAAAATAACCTCATACCCAATAGATAGAATGCGTATTGTTCACTAGACTCTTAAAATATCACCGCTTTTCCTTCCATAGCTAAATTAAACGACTATGACATGAAGATCAACTCACAATAAAATAGTCATACCCGAAGCAATATCCAAGTCGAGCAAATGGTATATCAGGTACATGTCCTCAGATCCTAACACCTTTGAATTCAGAAATAATAGTGTTGTCCAGCCTGTCCGGGACCTGTCCGAGGCAGGAAATCAAAACTCATATCCGCGCCGTTGTAGAAGGGGTCCGGAGATTCTGTAAGGATTAACATGGATTGAGGAGCAAAGGAAGAGAGCGACTGACCCCAAAAGATAGAATCGTATAGCTCCATTGGGGCGAGTGTCGATGGATCAATCTGACTCAAGTCTGGAAGACCAACTGGCGTTGCCATGTGTGGTTGATATGTCATGGGACTAATCGGAGATATTAGTTGTGGATAGCGTAGCGTTGTGGGTATGGTGTCTGACTTTGGGTACTCTTGGAGAGGGGTGCTATTCTGCAATTCGGTCATAGCTAATGCAGCATCTTGATGCCTGTTATGTCCGAGCTGTAGTCGATTCTGGGGGTTAGATATTTGAAGATTTGGAGCTGCGGAGAAGTTGACTGGCGTGCGTGTCCCTGACGCGCTCTCGCTCTTCATTCCAGACACGCCGTGAAGAGTACCGTAGTCATAAATATTTCTCAGTGCGGCGAGGGCTCTTGAGAGAGGCCCGGAAAGCTCGATGTCTTTGTCCGTCTTCCGGATATGTTCAGGAGAAGGGCTATCCTGCTCCTTGGCTGTCGCTGCAGATAGAGCTGCTATCAAGTCGCCATGTAGTTGCCTAATCTCACGATCCTGCTTCGTTTCATTCAAGATCCCGAGAAGGACCGCGGAAGAGAGGCCATGGTAAGTGAAAGCCCAGCTGCGCGTTGGAATAAATGACAACTGATGCATGGCTAGAAACATACGCACTGTTTCTGTGAGATTAGCCTTGCACATGTCGGACAGCGTCTTTTGCTCCGATGGCGTTAATCTGGCAAAGTCGCGACGGAGTGCGGGTCGACAACAGACTGACACCACAAAGGAAGTGTGTAGACGAGTAGCATAATGTTGAAGTTTATCGAGGACAGACTTGCAGGCCTCCTTGCTCCGAAGCTGTGGGTACACCATGCCCCGGAGGGATTCGACGGCCTGGACGTTGTCCATGATCATTTGATATGTGTACTCGGCTGTGGCATCCGGGTTGAGACGTTTCGAAATCAACTCGCATAGACGGTACATCATCTCAATATATGATAGCCCTTCGACCAAGGGGCTTGGGGTTATCGGAATGGGACAACATGGAATGTTCGTCATGTTTGGGCTAAGCTTCATGAGTCGCTAGGGCATTATTATCAGATGATCATATGGGCACTTACCGGTCGAAGGATAACGACGTTAAAGTGTCGTGCCATTGGCATGTCCACCTAAAAAAATGTTAGACTGGTAAATCTACGAATCACAAGCTTAGCTGTACCATAATTTGCGGCGAACAAATGACTTGGAAGAGGGTTCGTTCGGGTTCGTGTCATCATGTGTTATAGTCCTATGAAGACCAAGAGATTGGGCTAGGCGGCATGTCATTCCGATTATGGCCCACGAAGCTTCGGCTTTCATGTCGTTGAGCAGGACAAAGCCTGTAAGTAGTAGCGCCTGAATAGAGTCAAGGTTCGGGCTTCGATACAGTTAGTAGCGCGTCCTCGAGCCCAAGGACTGAACTCACCGGAGAAGGAAATTCCCCATCCTTAAAAAGTGAAAGGAAATTTGAACATATTTCTGCGAGTCGCGTGTTCTTATATGGTAAGGTGAATCACGGTACTGTGACCCTACTGCCATGACAGCGAATAGGATAGCCAACCAGGAGGCCGATACGGGTCGCCCGGGCTTGTTCGTATCCCTCGAGCTTTTAGCTCTCTCTTCAAGATAAATGATGATACGAGACTCGAGATCATCGATATCCGCGACGAAACTCCAGAAGGGGTGTGCAATATCCTTGTAAGCATTGAATAGACTGTTCTCGCCAAGTCAGCCTACGACAAAGAACTGAACAGGGTCCTCCGCTAGGAAATAGAATGCATACATCATGACTTCTCGATCGGGTGGAAGCTCGGAGAAGATGTCCTGCATCATCATATCGAGGTGTTTCGCAGACATGAGAGGAAAGGGGGCGGAAGTGTCGAGCCCGAAGATTGGGCGCATATCACGACGGATATCGACGCCATCCTTGGTCTCAATTGGCGAGGGTTGGTCCCTCAGTAGCGCGGGGATGCTATTCTGACCAACATAACGATTCAACTCGTTGTTGGATTCGGTCTGGTCTAGAAGGAAAAAAGCGGATCAGACAAAGGAAGGTGTTGGACAATCCGCACAGATGCATACCAATTGCCTGCCGCCAGCCGTCAGGTTGCCGGTCCCCTTCTTGGGCATTATCAGAACTGGCGTCTGGGGAATGAGCCCGCTTTTTGCCCAGATTACTCCCCGCGGAAATAGAAACTTGTTTAGAGGCACTCGAGCGGTTAGGTTTATAACTGCATAACTGCGGGTGCTCTCTTTTGATGCAATTTTCGCAGGGTAGGTCGTTCGTACATTTTACCTTGCGTTGCCGACACGGCCAACAGGCGGTTCCTTAAGACGATGTAAGCGAATGAATGTAATACTTTCCCCGAATTGACATGACCTCATCAAACTATATATCAAACTGGGGAAACAATGCTTCCTAGACCACGCGCCCAAAGGAAGGCAAAAATGTGACAAAGGGAAGGCTTCTAGAAGGCCAATTATGTATGGGGCCGTCTCTACATGATTGAAGCCTCATGATTGGGCGATGTTCACGTACCGTATCTCACTTTACGATGAGAATGAATTATGTGACTGGCTTGCTCAGGCGTGAGGTCCTCGACGGGGACTTGGTTGACGTCTTGTTCCAACATGACTAATAACAAGACAATGCCCGGCCCCGCTTGAGGAGCACCGAGCGAAAGAAAAGACTGTCTTGGCAACGGCGATGCGTTTCCTTGCTTGGCAGCGAAGAGGCTCACGGCAAAGACGATGCCGGGCGGTGGCGGCGACAGCACGAGCAGCAGCAATAGCAGCAGCAGCAGTAACACACACAGCAACGGTTGAGCAAGAGACAACCAGCCAGAAAGGGGAAAGGGTATACTGCACAGGAGCTACCGCTACCGTAAAAGCGGGCTTGATGAGATGGCTGAACGCCGAAGCACCGAAAAGTGCACCGAAGAATGCCTGAGGAAGCGGGCAGCCCTGGGACAGTAGAGGCGATAAGAGGAGTACAGAGTAAGGCTCAGCAAGCAACCAATGGTTCAAGGTGCCTTGGCGAGCGAATAGGCGGGCGAGGAGAGGAAGCAGGGAGAGGAGTTGAGCTGAGGCGGGGAATCTGTCAAGTTAGCGAAGATCCCGAAGACGCCGAACTTCGAGACGAGAGAGGGATTCCGCCGGTAGCAGATGCCCTAGGCTAGGCGGCTAGGCGGTACACGAAGAAGCTGGAGGGCGAATTGGTTGCAAGGCAGATTGATGCCCGGTTTTGAGACGCCTCAGTCGGCACGTACATAGGTAAGTAGGTAGAGGTAGTATAGACTGTATACCTCTCTAACTAGTAGTCTAGATAGAGTAGTTAGCAGGTGAGTACTGTATAGGCAGTGATACCCATGTTGAGCCCCTCTCCCCTGCCCCCAATCTCTACTTAACTTATCAATCATCTTATGTAATTGGATAGTCGAATGGATATGAAGGAGGTGTGGAGGTGTGTGGATGCTTGAGGGGGCCGGGATAGGAGTCGAAGAGGATACAGAGTAGGCGTAATAGTTTATGTAAAAGGTCCACTATACTACCTAGGTAGGTACATATCTCTCTACTCTGTACTGTACTGTACGCTGCCTATATAGAGGTACTGTAGGTACCTAGGTAGGGGATAGGTAGGTACTGGATGCCGACCTACCCCAAATAGGTAACACTGCAGGGCAAGTTGGAGGGCGTGAGATCACCTGGCTGCATCTCAGGTCCACTAGGATACATACTGTAGTACACAATAATTAGAGCTAGGTACCTGGTAAAGCTGCCTACCTGGTAAATACACCACGAGCGGGTTAACGTGAATAAGGCGACAGGGCAAAGTCGAATATTTAAAGACGACGCGAGCGCTACAATTGTGACTCGAAAGTGCGTTGTAATGTTAAAGTTGTGTGTTGGGCTGTATAGCCTTATAGAATTAGGTAGTTATAATTAAACTACAGAACCTTTCCAATGTCTACAATACATAAATGGTGCTGAAAACGGCACTTGTCGCTTAAAGGTTTTATACATTAGGTAGTCTTATTACTTATATACATGAAGTAGGAGGTATGTACATTAGCGCGAGGGGGGGGGTATAAAAAACTGTTACAGTGATTGTCACCGACTGCGAAAACAGTTATAGCGATATAATTATTACTTAAAAATTATATATTATATATTGTTTTTAAGTCAATTTTGTTATAGTATGAAAAAATAATATCGAAAATAAGTAGCTTTTTATTTAAAAAATTATTATATAACTAAGTTTATTTTATATAGCTAAATCAATTTTAGATTTAAATCAATTGTTATAAATATAATATATATTTATTTTAAGTTTATTATTTTTATAAATAATTATAGCAAATTTGTTTTTATTTTATATTAAAAAAGTTATTATTTATATAATATAATTTTAGTTAAAATAAAACTATTTTTAATAAAATAGTATTTAATATAAAAATTTTTTTTTTTTTTAATATATTGTTATTTTTAAAAATAATAGTTTTAATTATTAAATATAGTTTTATATCGAATATTTTATTAATTTAAAAAATTTTACAGTTAATTATAATTATTTTTATTTAGTAAAATTATTTTAATATAAAAAGTTATTTTAATTAAAAATATTATAGTTTTAAAATTATTATTTAATTATTATTTTTTTTAAATTATTATATAAAAACTTATTGCTAATTATATTAATAAAAGTTAATATTTAATATAAAAAATAAAAACTAGTAAACTTTTTAACTTTTTTAGTTATTTTGTTATTTAATATATTTATTAATTACTATAGTTAAACTTTTATATTATAACTATATTATTGTTAAATAATTAGTTTTATATTAACAAATTATTACTTAGTATAATTTAAAAATAATAATAAACAATTATTAATTTTATATTTAGTAATATATAAAAAAAGCAATTAATAGCTATTTATAAAAACAGTTAATAAGTATTAATATTTTAAGTTATTATATTGATTTAGTTTATAAGTACTAAAACAGCAGTTGTTACAAATATCGATTTTATACTTAGTAATATATAAAAAAAATAATTAATAGCTATTAATATTTTAGATTATTATGTTTATTTAGTTTATAAGCGCTAATATAGCAGCTGTTACAAAAAACTTTAATGCAATAAAAAATAGTAATAAAAAGTTATTATAATATTAAATATTTAAAAAAAATATAACAATAGTTTTTTTAATATTAAACTATAAAAAACAGTTATTAATATAAAATAAAAAACTATATAAAAAATAAAATATAAAAAAACTATATTATTAAATGTTGTTTTATTATATATTAAAAATATTTAAAACAAAAACTGATATAAAAATATATTATTAAATATTGTTTAAAATATTATATATAAAAAATATTTAAAATAAAAATTAATATAAAATTTAGCTATAGGTTTTTGTTTTAATATTATAAGTTAGTATATATAAGCTAAATATATAAAAGTGCTAAAAAAAACTTACTGTAACTTTGAACAAAAACGAACTATTATTGTTTTTATATTTTTAATATTATAATTAATATTTATATATATATTATATTGCTACTTAAAATTAACTTGTAATTAATATATAATTAATTTATATATAAAACAGCTTGTTAAATTTATTTTAAATTAAATTTAGTAATATAAAAATAACAAATATTAAAAAATTCTAGCTGTTAATTTAAAACTTATAACTAAAAATAGTTTATATATTTTAATTATAAAATATTTTACTATAATTAAAATATTTAACAAAATATATTAAAATTTATATTACTTAATATAGCAAAAAATATAAACAATATAAAAAACTAAATAAATAAAAAAACAAAATTTAAAAGTTAATTAAAAAAAAATATAATAGTATTAATAAATAGTAGCAAGCAAATTAAACATGTTAATATTTTTAGCAAAAAAATATTATATTTAAGTAAAAAGTTATTTATTTAATAATTTTATACTAATTAATCAAACTATAACTTTTTTAACAAAAAAAAATAAAGTAAAAACTATTAATACATTTAGCAATAAAAAAAATAGTATTTAAAAAAATAAAAAATAAAAAAAAAATTATAGTAGTTATTAATAATGTTAATATTAAAAATATAAAAGTTTTATATAAAAAAATATCAAATATTTAATAAAAAGTATTAATATTATTTTTTATATTGTAACTATAATTTTTAACTTTATTTAAATATTAAAAGTTAATAATATAGTTAATAAAATTTTATTTTTAATACTAAAGCTATTACAGTATATTATTATTATTTAAATTATTTAAAATAAATTTTAGCTGTATTATTAACTGTATAAAACTTCTAAGTTAAAAATAAAAATAAAAAAGTAATAAATATTTTAAAAACTTTAAATTAATATATTTAGTAAAAACTAAAAAAAAAAAAACAAATTAGAATAAATTAATTAAATATTTTTTATATTATAAAAAACTAAAAGTTATAATAGTAAAAGTTTAATAGTAAAATAATAATAAAATAAAAACTGTTTAACAAATAAATAAAATATTAAATAAAAATTGAAACAAAATTAAAAAGTAGCAAAGTTTAAGTGGACAAAATATATAAACATTTAATTATATAAAAATAAATAAATGCTATAAAGTGTGCAGCTAAATTGCTAAATATAATTTATTTTAAATATAAAAAGCTTTTGAAAATATTAAATATTGTTTTTAAATTTATTGTAAATATAGCAGTAAAAGTAGCTAAATTGCTAAGTATAACTTATTTTAAATCTTAAAAGCTTTTGAAAATATTAAACATTAATTTTAAAGCTATTAAAAAAATAGCAATAAAAATTTGCTATATATAATAAATATAATTTAATTAATAAAATAATTAATGTTACTATAAATTATACTATTAAATTTAGTATAAAACTTTATATATTATTTTTATTTGTAATATTGTTGTAGATTATATTATTAAATCTAGTATAAAATTTGATATATTATTCTGTTATTATAAATTATATTATTAGACTTAGTATAAAGTTTTTTATATTATTTTCTTTTTTAATATTATTATAAACTATTACATTATTAAACTTAGTATGAAATTTTATATATTATATTGTTTTTGTTTACAATATTACTACAAACTATATTTTTAAATCCAGTATAAAATTTTAATAGTTTTATATATATTAGATTTTATAATTAATAAATAGCAGCGAACTGTTAAAACTAAAAACTATTTATATATTATTTGTACTAATTTATAAAAGCTTAATTATAACATAGCGATTTATTATTATATATAGCAAATGTTGTAACAAATAATCAAATATTAAAAAATTAGTTTTAAGTGATATAAAAATAACTACAAAAAATAATTACTGACTTAATATATAATAATAAACAAATATACTATTTAGTTTAATAAATATAAAATCGCTTTTTTTTACTTTGTAAACTTTTATAAAGTAGCTAATAAAAAAATAAAATCGCTTTTTTGTAATATTATTTAAGTATAAAAAGATTTTTTAAATACTTAATTATATATTGTTATTAAATATACTTTAATATAAATGCGAACTTTTTTACTTATAGAAAAAGATTTTTGTTTAATACTTTTAAGTAATATTTATAATTTATTACAAACACTTTTTTTAGTATTTGTAAAAATATTTTATACTTTTTTATATTTTATACTAAGTTGATATTTGTTAAATTATTAATATTAAAACATATTTACTATATTAAGATTTTATAAAGTATAGCTAGCTTTTTATAATTAGTATATAGTAAAATTTTAATTTAATTATTATTTTTTTTTTTTTTTTTTTTTTTTTATAATATAGATTTAATATATGAACTAAGTTTAAATATTACAATTATATTAACTAAAATATATTATATAAATTTAGTATAATTAATAAAAATAATTTTACAAACAACAAATATACTATTTATTTAATATTTTTTTGTTATATAAATATAAATATAATATTGCAGTAGTTTATTTTTGTAATTTTATTTTTGTACTTTTTAAAAAGTTGTATATATTAATATAATATAATATAAAAAAGTTGCAGCTAAGCTTTTATTTATATTTTTTTTTTTTAAAAAGTATAAATACTAAATTGTAAAATTTATATTTATTAATTATATCAAAGATATATAAACTAATATAAATATTAAGTAAACTTTTTTAGCTAAAAAATTAGTTGTTTTAAGCTTTTAAGTTAGTTTATTTATACTTTACTATTGAAAAGCTTGTAACTGAAACATTTAACAACTTATATTTTTGAAAAAAATTGCTTTTTATTAACGATATAATTGTTGCAGTATATTAATATTTATTTATAAATGTACTTAAAACTAACAGCAAATAACTATAATAGCTACAAATTTTTAAAATAGCTGCTAATTTAATTATAAAAGCAAGCTTTAATTAGTATAACAATAATATAGCAGTATTTTTATATAAAATCAAAGTTACAGATAAAAAAAAACAACATTAAAACTTAATGCAGCAATATTTTACAAGCTAATATAACAAGTACAAAATAAATCTAAAAATAGATTATATATTAATTACAGTATAGCTTAAGTATATTTAAAATATTAAATATTAGTAAAAAGTAAATAATAAATATAATCAAAAGTATTAAAAAAAAATAATTTATATAAAAAATAGTTTTAACAAAACTATAAACAATAATATAAACAGTAAAATATTTATTAATAACAATTAAAACTTTATATATAGCATTTAAAAATATAATTTTATATTAAATAATATATATATCAAATATTTCAAAACAACAAAAAAAAATAACTAGATATAAAAAACAGCTAGAACTTTATATATAAAACACTTAAAAATATAATTTTATACTAAATAATATATATATTAAATATTTCAAAACAATTATAAAAAGTATAAAAATATAAATAATAGTTAAAATAAAATAAACAAACAGTATAATATATATTAGTTAAATATATAACAGTAATAAATTAATAAATAAAAATAATGCTTAAATAAATAACAATAGCTAATAAAATACTTAAAAAGTTAATTTTATATTAGCTTTATATAATATATTAAATTTATAAAGTCATTAAAAAACTATAAAAGCAATATAAATTATAATAAATATAAAGATTTAAAAGAGACATTTTACAGTAAATGATTAAATTATTGAAAATTTTAACTAAAGCTATAAAGAATATTTTATAGTAAATAATGAGATAGCTAAAAAGCTCAACTAAAACTATAAAAAATATTTTGCAGTAAATAATAAAATAGCAGAAAAGCTTAACTAAAGCAATAAAAAATAGTTTATAGCAAATAATAAAATTGCTAAAAAGCTAACTAAAGCAATAAAAAATATTTTATATATGCTACAAAAAAATAAAAACATATGTTCGCTTTTTAAAAAAATAGATTTATATATATAAAATATAGTAGTAGTATTATATAGCTGTTTTAATATAATAAATATTAACAAGAAAAATAAAATAAACAGAAAGTTTAAATTTATATTTATTTAAAAAAAAGTTAGTAGTATTTGCTTAAATAAATATATTTTGTATAAGTTGTATATTTTAGTTTCTATTAGCTTTGATATTTTTATTTGCTTTTTTTGTTATAATTTTATATTTACTTTTAAATGTTAATACTTAGTAAAAAAACTAAATAGCTTTTTTTCTATTAATAATAATCCAAATAAGCTTTTGTTAGTTTAACTATATCTAAATTTTACTAAATATTATAAAAATAAACTATATAAATATTCGATATATAATAACGATTTAGTTAGTAGTAATAAATCTTTTAATAAAAACAAAATATTTAGTTATATCGAAATATTTAAATATATTAGATATTATAATAAATTAATAATTTAGTTTAATATATTAATTAAATAACTAGTAACAAAAAAATATAGAAAAAATAATTGTATTACAAAAATAATCTACAATTTTCTAAAACTTAAAGTATTTTTTAAAACTTTAAAATTTTTTTTAATTAAATAAAAATATAAAACTTTAGTATATGTTACAAACTTTTATAAGCGTTTTATTTATTAGTATAAATTGTTTTTTTTTAAATAAAAAAAAATAAAAAAGTTGAAAAAGCTTTTAGTTTTTCGAATATACTACATTAACAAACTATATTTTAATAAAGTCGAAAATAAAAAAAATATATTTTATTTTTTTTATAAGATTTTAATTTAAATAAATTTCTAAGCGTATAAAAGCTTGTTTTTTCGCAATAATTTTAGTTATTAAATATAAATATATTATATTGCTTTAATATTATTTATAATATTGTTTTTTTTTAACAATATTAAAATAAAGATCTTTTTAAACGTTTTTAATAATTATATATAAACAGCAAAACAAATTTGCTTAATAATTAAAGCAGCTAAATAGTTTTTGCTGTTATAGTATATTCTTAATAATATATTAAATAAAAATATATACAAATGTTTTGTTTTTATTAACTGAAATATTTTATCTGCTGTTAAAATTGCAGATATAAAATAATGCTTTAAAAATATTTACAATTTTAGTTCTATATAAACTAAAAGTTAATAAAATAACACTATGTTTTTATAATTGTTAATGTTGTATAAAAAACTCGCTAATTATATAAATTTCGAAAAAACTGCAGTATATATTTCAATAAAGCCCAAAAGCGTCGATATATATTTAAAAAAGCAAAGAAATAACCTTTTTAAATATGAAATTCTATATAAAGTAATTTTTTCTATAAGTTTTTAATTTTAATTCAGCTCAGTAAAAAAAAATAAGCTTTATAACATAAAACTTTTTTCGTTTTTAGTTAAAAATATATTTAATTTTATATATAAATAGCAATAAAGCTAAATATACTAATAAATTATTAAAGTTATAGTTATAATTAATAATTATAAGTTAAATTTAATATATAAAATATTTAAGTTTTAATATAAATTTGCTATTTTTAACAAGTATTAGCTTAATATAACTTAAAGTTAATTGTAAAACTGCAATATTAACTAACAAAAATACAATTTTAAGTAATAAATTTCTTTATTTGTATATATTTTATAGCACTATAATATATTTTTTAATAAAATTAAATGTTTTAATTGTATAAATAAAATCAAGTTTATAATATGTTATTTTTGCTAAGTAGTTATTTTTATATTTGAAATTACCTGTAATATAAAATCTAGCAGTATATTTAATTTTAATAAAATTAAATAAAAATATCGGACTTTTATTTAAATAGTAGAAATATTTATTTAATATAGTATAAATAAACTTTTTTTACTACTAAGCTTTTTAAAAGTTAATAGTATAATCATTGATATAGTATATTATTTTATAGTAAATATTAGCTGAAATATTTAGCAAAAAAAACAATGCAGCAACAGTTTTTTTAAAGTTAAACATAAATATATTTTTTTCAAGCTTTATATATAAAAGAAAATAAATAACATTTAGTTTTATAATAATTTTTTATATCTTTTTTAATAAAAAGCTTTTAGTAAAATTAATATTTAAAATATTTTTAAATTTAGAAATATTTTAGACTTTTTTAATATTTTAAGCAAATTAGTTACAGCTGAGTAGCTAGACCAGATAGTACTTAGAGTAGCACCTACAGCTAGAGTAAAGCTTTTAGCTTACATACATAACCTATTATGCACCCATAAATATATATTTATACAAACTAAGCTTAAAATAGTTTTTTTTTTTTTTTTTTTTACGATTAATATATAAATAATACTTTATTTGTAAGCTTTGCTTTGTTTAAATATATTAATTGTAATAATTGTAAAATTTTTAATATATTATAATTATAAAACTTTATATTTAATTGAATTGATTTAATTAATTGAATTATTTATATAATAAATATACTAATTATTTTTATTAACTTATTATATTATATAAATATTTTAAATAATAAAAAATCAACTATTTTTTTAAGCAATTTTTTAGTTGTTAAATTTAATTTGTTTAATTTTATAAAATATTATATTTGATTTAATAAAGCTTTTAATATTAACTTTTGTTGTTAATTTTTTTATATAATTTTAATAATTAATTTAATATTTTTTTATATAAAAAAATATAATAAAAATAATAATTTTATTAATAAAAAAAAAAAAGTTATAACTTATAAAAAGTTTTAATAAAACATTAAATTTTTAAAGTTTTTTAAAAAATATTAAAACTTTATAATAAATAAAACTTATAAAAATATTATTGCTTATATATATAAACTTATTAAAAAATACTAAATAAAAACTTAAAATTTAAGATTTTTTTTTATAGCAATTATTAATATAAACAAAATAATTTAGTTTAATTTTTATAATATTATAAATGTTTTTATTTTTTATAAAGCTATAAAAATTAATTAAACTATTATATTTAAAAAAATTATTGTTTAAAGTTTAAATTATAAAATATATAATTTAATAAATATTAATATATATATATAAAAATAAAAACTAAATTAAACTATTACTTTTATAATTAAATATATTAAATAAATTTAATATAAAGCTATATTAAAAATTAAATTAGCTACAATAAAACTAAATTAAATTAAACAAACTTTAAAAAAAAAAAAACTAAACTAAATAAAATTAATTAATTAATTAATAACTTAGTTATTTAAAATTAAATTATATTAATAGTTATAAATTAAACTATTATAATAAATATTATTAATTAAACTATTATATTTTATATTATTATTAATATAACAAATTTTAATAATTTAAAATATAAAAAATTTACTAAAATAAAAATTATTATTTTTTATAATAATTTTAAAAAAAACAAAATAAATTTTAAAGTATAATTTTAATATTAATTTAATTATTTATTAATTAATATAAACTAGTTTATAAATAATATTACAAAAATAAAAAACATTAAATTTTATTTAAATAATATTATTATTAATACTTTATAACTTTATTTAAAAAATATTTATTTAAAACAAATTATTATATTTATAAAATTATTAAAATATTTAGTTAAATAATATAACAATTTAAATAAAAAAAAAAACTTAAAAAAAATAAAAAAGCTATAAATTAAAAAAATTAAAAAATTAAAAAATTTTTAAAAACTAGTTTATATATTTAATTAATAAATAACTTTTTTTTAAAGCTTAATAAAAAAAAAAGTTTAATATTTATTTTATAAAACAAATTAAAAATTAAATAATATTTTAATATTTAAATAAAAAAATAATATATAAAAAGTTTATATTTTAATATAAATATTTAGTTTATATTTTAAGTAAAAATAATATATTAAATAAACAATATAAAAAAAAATAAAAAAAATAGTTTAAAACTATTTTAAATAGTAAAAATGTTAAAATAACTAATATATTTTTAAAAAAAATATATTTAAAGCTTATAAAAAAAAAAATTAATTAGTTTATAAAAAAAAAAAAATGTTTTATTTGTTAAAAAAAAAAACATCGAACTTAAAAGTATTTTTAAATAAATAAACTTATAATAATTACTACTAAAAACTAAAAAATTAAATTATTAATTATATATTTAAAATATAAAAATATTAAATAAATTAAAAATTAAAAACAAAAAAAAATCTAATTTTAAAATTATTAGATTTTTTTTTAAAAATGTTATTAAATAAACTAATTATAAATAGTATAAAAAAATTTTTAATATTATTTTTAAATAAAAATTTATTTTTAATAACTATTACAATAAAAATAAATAAACAAACTTTTATTATTAAAGTTTTAGTTAATATAAAAATAAATAAATATATTTTTATAAATATAATATTTATTAAAAAAATTATAACAGAAATAAATATTATAATTTATAATAATTTTATTAAATAAACTATAGTTAAATATAATACTAGTTTATATTAAAAAATTAATTAAGCTTTAATAATAAACTTTTATTTATAAAAATATATTTTCGAAAATATATTTTTTATAATAATTAATATAAAGTATAATTTTTTAATTAAAAAAATATTTTATAAATAATATAATATTTTAATAAATTGTAAATAATACTATTATATTTTTTTGCTTTTAAATAAAAAACTTATAATAAACAAAAAAATAAATATAGCTATAAAAATATTTAAAAAAATTATATTATAAAAAATATAATAAAAGAAATTTTTTAAACTTTATAAAAACTTTTTATATAAAAATATATAAAAAATAAATTATTAGCTGTAAATAGCTAAAATAAAAAATTTTTTATGTTACTATTAAATTTATTTAAAAAAACAAATTAAAAATATAATAAATAAAAACTATATAAGCTATAAAAAAATGCAATAAAATAATATAAATATAAATTGTTAATAAATATTACTACTATTAAAACTGTTTTTTTTATAAAATTTATTTGTTATAAATAAACTAAGCTATATATTATTAATATTAATAAAATTGATATAATAATTTAAAACAAAAAATATAACAAAATATTTTTTAACAAAAAAAACAAAAAATTAAAAAAAAAAAATATAAAAATAAGTTTTAAAAAAATACTGCTTTTTATTTTATATATTTAATAAAATAAATTTAAACTAATTATTATTAAATTAATTTATAAACTATTAAATTAATTTTATTTTTAATAAAATTATTAATAATTTAACTAACTATTTTTTATATAAATTATTAATTAAAAAATTAAAAGCTATAAAAAAGTATATAATAAAAAATTTATATAAAAAATTTATTATTTTAAAAAATGTTTTGTTTGTTATATTAATATTATTTGTTTTAAAATTAAATAAAAAACTAAAATTTTATATTAATTATTAAAAAATTAATACTATTATAAAAAAAAACTATTATTTTTTATTTTTAATAAATAAAACTTTAGTTTAAATTGCTAAAACTAATATTTTTATAAAAATTAATATATAACAAATATTTTATTAAATTTATATATATATAAATTATAAAAACTTAATTATTTTTAAAATAAAATGTAGTTTTTTTAAATATAAAATATTATTTTTTAAATTAACTAATAAATTAGCTATTTTTTAATAATATATAAATAATGCTTTAAAAAAATATTTAAATAATTTTTGTAATATTTATATTAACAATATATTTATTTATTTAAATAATTTAAAAAAATATAAGTAATATATAAAAAAAGTATTAAAAAAGCTACAAAATATAAATTTATAAATTGATTTAAAAAAATATAAGTTTTATATTATTAAAACTAAATATTTAAAATTTATTATAAAAAAAAACAAAATAAAAATAAACTTTAAAAAAATTACAATAATATAAAACTAAAAATAACTAATAAATATAAAAGCAATTTAATTATTTTTAAACTTTTGCAACTTTTATTATTAATTTATTTTAAAATATAGTTATAAAATAAAACTTTTATTTAAATTAACTAAAAAAAATATAATATTTTAATAAAATAAAAACTATAAAGCAGTTTTTTTAAAGTTTAAAAAATAACTAATTTTAGTACTAATATTAATTTATTATAATTATAATAAAAAAACTTAAATAAAAATTAATATTTTTAATGAAATAATAGCAAAAGTTTTATTATAAAAAAAAAAAAATAGTTTTTAATATTTTATTATATACTATTTAAAAACTTTATATAAAAAAAAAACTAAACTATAATATTTTAAACAAAAAAATATTAGCAGTAATTAAAAAGTTTAAATATTAACAACTTAAATTAATAAATATATAAAAAAAATAGCTATTTTTAATTATAATTAATTATTAAACTTTTAAATTTTTTAGTATTAAATAATAATTAAATTTTTAATAAATTAATTAAATAAATTTAATAATTTAGTATTATTTTATTATTATATATTAATTAAAATTAAAAAATATAATAGCTAATTTGTTATTAAAAAAATAAAAGAACTTATAAACTTAAAAAAACAAAATAAAATATTAACAATATATAATTTTATTTAAACTAATAAATAAAAAAAAAAAACTTATAAATATAAACTTAATAACTAAGTTATTTTATTTAAAATAAAATATAAAAATTAATATGTTATTATTTATAATATTATTAATTAATAAAGTTTTAAAATATAATTAAAAATTTTTTAATTTAAAAATATATTAAATTAAAATATAATTAAATTAATTTAAAAATTAAACTTTAAATAAAAATTTAATAACTTATAAAAAATAACTTATAATTTTATAAATAAATTATTTTTTTATAAAATTTTTAAAAAAAATTTATAACAAAATAATAATAGTTTATTTTAAATATAACAAAACAAAAAAGCTAATATTATTATAATATTAATAGTTTAAACTAATAATAAATTATAATAAATATATTATTAATTGTTTTAAATATTAACTAGTAAAAATATTAAAAAATAAAACTTTAAAATTATTTTAACTTATTTTTATATTTTTATAACTGTTTTAATATATAGTTATTAATTTTAAAAAAATAACAATAAATAAAAAACAAAACAAGTTTATATTTATAATAATAAATTAACTTAATAAATTATTATAATTAATATTTTATAATAAATTAATAATTATATAAAAAATAACATAATTATATTATAAAAATTTATTTAAAATTTTTAAATTATTAAAGCAAATTAACTTAAATTAAAAACTTTAATTTATTTTTTTTTTATTAATAAATTAATAAAAATATTAAATATTAAATAAATTTTATTATTAATAAAACATTATAAATTTATAAAATAAACTAAAATTATGATTAAATATTTAAATTAATAACTATGTTTTTTTTATAACTATTATTAAAATAATTAAACAAATATATTATTAATAATAGATTTTATTGCTATATTATTATTATATAACTTAACAAAATTGCAGCTATATAAAATATTGTTTAAATTTTTAATATTTAGTTATTATAACTAAAAAAACAAAATATAAAAATTTATAAATTTATTTTTAATTAAATAATTAAATTAAAAAAAAGTTTAATAAAAAACTAATATTATTAAACAATATATAAAAACAGTATAAATAATATTTAAACAAACTTAAAAAAAAATAATATATTAAAAAAATCAATATAAATAAAAATTCAACTTTAAAATAAATAATTATATATTTATTATAAAAAAATATTAGTTTTAAATTATTAATAAACTTTTTAATAAATTAAACTACTTTTTTATTTAATAATATTTTAAAATTTTTAAATAAATAAATTTTATTATTTTTTAATTAAAAGTTTTAAATAATTAAAAATTAATAAATTTATATTATATTAATTAATTATAAAAATTTTTAAACAATTTATTATTAAAACAGTAAATAAATAAATTTAAAAACAAAGTAATTTTTTTTATAAAAAATAAACAAAAATAAAAAATAAAATAAATATATATTTTATAATTTTATTACAAAAAAATTTTATAATATTAAATTAATTAAAAAAAATAAAATTTTAATAATTAATAATATTTTATAAATAACTTTAAAAATTTAGCTAAAATATTGTTAATATTTTATAAAATAAACTTTAAAGCAGCAAAACTTTTAAAACAATTAAAAAAATAATTATAAACAATAAAAAAAAAAAATTCTTAAAAATATATAAAAATAATAATGCGTTAAAAAAAAATTTTACAAAAATAATTAAAAAATTATATAAAAAAAATATAAACATAAATATAATTATAAATAAAATTATTATAATTTTATAACAACTATTTATAAAAAAGCTTTATATATTTTTATAAAATAAAAACTTATAATATAATAATATTAAAATAAATATTTAAAATAATTTTTTTTTTTACTAAAATATAAATAATAAATTTAAATTTTTAAAATATTAATTTTAAAACAAGATTTTTTTAATAAAAAAAGTAATTATAACTAAATAACTAAACTAAATAGCATTTAAAATAACATTTATAACTAAAATAAAGCTTTTAGTTTATATATATAACTTATTATATATTTATAAATATATATTTATATAAATTAAACTTAAAATAGTTTTTTTTTTTTTTTTTTTTTATAATTAATATATAAATAATACTTTATTTACAAACTTTGCTTTATTTAAATATATTAATTATAACAAAGTTAAAATATTTTAATAAACTATTAATGTTTTTTTTATAAAATATAATTCTGTTTTTTTTATACTGCTAATATTATATAAAATATTAATAAGCTTTTATTATAAAAAATATAAACAATTTTTTCGAAATTATTTTTTAAGTATAAAATTAATACTAAAAAAGTTATACTTATAAACAAATTATGTTTTAATAAATTGATATTTTTGTTAACTAAGCTTAGTATAAAGTTGTTTGTTTTAAAAAAAAAAGCTATATTTATATCAAAAATATTATTATTAAATGTATTAATATTAAAAATGCTATAATTAAAATTATTGTTATTAAAATTATTGTTGTAAAAATTAATACTATTGAAAATATATTAAGTTATAGCAAAAGTATTGTTTTTAACTTTTAGTAAAATTTTATTATTATTTTTTTCGAAAATTAGCGAAATATTGTTAAAAATTTTAAATAATACATTATTTAACTCGATACTAAAATCTATATATATTTGCCACTAAATAACTATATATTTAATATATTTATTTGTAATATTTGTTTTTATATACAATTAATAAAATAAAATAAGTAGTTTTTTAGTTATAACTTAGTTATTTATAAACTTGAAAATATTATATAAATTAACAGTATAAATATAAAGCTATTTTTATTTATTAATTATAAATTTATAGTTTTTTAATATAATAAATTGTTTTAATAGCTTTTAAAGTAATATATTATATAGTAAATAGTATAAAAAGAAATTAATTAAAAAACATGCTAAAATATAATATATAATAACTTATAAATAAAATAAAGTTAAAATAGTTTAAAAATATAGTTTAACAGCTTATTTATATAGCTTATTGTATTTTTTAAAATTACTTTTATTTTGTTATTATTATAATTTTAAAATAGTTTCGAAAAAATATATATTAATATATTAATTATAACTTCAATAATTTTAGTTTATAAATAAAAATAACAACTATTTATATTAACTTTTTATTTTTTTTATTTTTTATTATATTTTTTATTTATTTTTATTAGTAATTTAATTATTATAGCAGATCTTTTTATATATTTGTTTTTTAATTTAAATATTAGTAAAAAAAAATTTTTAAATATTAATATTTTAAACAATAACTTTTTTAATTCTGAAAATATACAAAAAGCTTTAACTGAATATAATATAAAAAAAAACAGCAATAAGTAAAAAAGCAAAATAAAAAAAAAAAAAATAAAAAAAAAGGATTAAAAAACTTTTTAAAACTTTTAACTTTTTATAAAAATTTTTTATAATAGTAAATAAATCAAAAAGCTAATATATTAATTATATTTATATAAATTTATATTTTAGTTAAATTATAATATATATTATTAACTTTTTTATAAGCAAAATTAAAAAAAGTTAATAAAAAGTACTTTGAAATTAAAAACTTTAGTTTTTATAATTTTAAATAAAACTATAATATAAAAAAAGCTTTTGATATTATTTAAAAATTTAATATTAAAATATTTATTTATAATATTAAAAACTTAGTAAAAGTTAATTTGTTGTTTAATTTTAACAGTTATAATATTAATATTTTTTTAAGTTATATTATATATAGTTTGAAATAGCTAAATAAGTTTAAAGCTTATATATATTTTATAGCAAAAAAAAAGCTTAAAAGTAATATTTTTATTTAGAAATATCAAACTTTTAAAAAACTTTAAATAAATAATTAATTTATATTTTATTAATATTAAATTATTTATTAACTATATTTATTAAAATTATATTAACTAGTTTATAATTAAAAATTGAAAAAAAGATTTTATAAATGAAATAAAGCTTTTTTAACTATAACAATATTTTAAAAAATAATTTAACATTAATAATTTTATAAATATTTTTAACTAAATAAAGTTAATTGTTAATATAAATAAATTGATAAAAAAATTAAAAATTTAATATATAAATATATTATATGCTTTTAATATAAAAATAAACAAGTTAATTATTACTGCAGTTTTATTTATAGAATTAAATATATATATTAAGTTAAATATTAATTAAAAAAACAACTTAAATAGTTCTAAAGTTTATTTTTTTAATTAAAACAACTATTTAAACTGTTTTAATATATTAATAGAAATTTTTTAGCTTTAAAAATTTAAACTAAAACAATTAAATATTAAACTTTTTTATATTTTAAAACAATTTATATATAACAAAAAAGCATTAAAAAAAAAGTTATAAATTATTTATATAATTTTTAAGTTTTTATTTTTTAAGTTAAAAAAGTAAAAATTATATATTTTATATTTATATTGTTGTTTGTTTAGCTTACATTTTTTGATTTTTTTAAAAATAACGAAACTATTAAGCAGCTAATAAAAAAAACTAAGTAAGTATTAAATTTATTACAAAAAAAAAAAAAAAATAGTAGAATATTTTATTATAATAGTTAGAATTTTCTGTTTAAAAGAGTTAAAACTAAAAATAATATAATATTTCGGTTTATAAAATAAATCGGAAAATTATTTGCTTTTTTTATATTGATATTTTTATTATAAAAAGTATAAATTTATTATTTACAAAACTTTAAGCTTTTTGTTAATAGTTTATTTTATATTAAAGTTTATTAGCTGCAACTAAGTTTACTAATTTAATAATAAACAATATTTGTTATTTAAAGTTATAAATATATTAACAAATTATAATATTTTAAATTTTATATTAAAGTTTATTAGTTAAAGTTAAGTTTGTTAATTATATAATAAGTAATATTTGCTATTTAAAGCTAAAAATATATTTAAAAACTATATTACTTTAAAATTTATACTAAAAAATATTAATTAATAAATAGCTAGCAATTTTACAATAAATAATATTTGCTAGTTAAAGCTAAAAATATATTAAAAAATTATATTATTTTAAAGTTTATATTAAAGATATTAATTAATAAAAAACTAGCAATTTTATAATAAACAATATTTGCTATTTAAAATTAATAATATATTAAAAAATTATAATATTATAATTTTTATATTAAAAAGTATTAATTAAAAAAAAAACTGCTTTAATAATAATAAATATTATTTAATATTTTAAGCAGAAAATATTAATATAAATTAATAAACTATATTATTTTTATTTTTATATTAAGATTTAAACAGTATATTATTTTTATTTTATTATATTTTGATATTACTATTAATTATTTTATATTAAATTTAGTTTAATATAATATAAATTAATAAATTATATTATTTTTATTTTTATACTAAAGTTTAATTTAAATGATATATTATTTTTATTTTATTATATTTTAGTATTACTATTTATTATTTTATATTAAATTTAGTTTAATATAACTTTAATATATAAAAATTAAATATATAAAAAACTTTATTATATATATTTTATAGTTAAATTTTTACTTTTTTTAGTTTATATTTATATGCTACTAGTTATAATATTTTATTTGTAGCAAATATTTTATATTAATTTAAACAGCTAATTAAATTGATATTGTTAATATATTAAAGTTTTTTTATTTAACTTTTAGTTTTACTGCTTAATTATTACTTTTTTTTTATTTTATTACTAAATTATTTACTAATATTTTTGAAATATTTTATTATTTATATTTAATATTTATTTTTTATATAAAATTTTTTATAAATAATTAGTAGCTATATTTATATTTATTACAACTGTTTAATTTATTAGTAATATATAGCAAGTTATTATTTATAAATTTATTTTAAAACTATATACTTTTAATATTTGTTTTTTTTTTTATTTTTATAATAATATTACAGCAGTAATAATAATATATATTTTTAAACTGCTAACTATAATATTTATATTTTTTTATTAATTAATAAAATAAATAAAAAAAATTATAAATAAATTAATTTTTAAAATTTTAGTATTATTTTTATTTTATATATTATATATAGTAAATTGTTTTTTTATTATTTTTTATAACTTTATAATTAATTTTATAATTTATATTTTTTTATTTTTTATATTAAATAAATAACTTTTTTTTTTTTTATATTATATACTTTTAAATTTTAAAAAAAAAAGTAGTTTAATAATTATATTATTTATTTAATATATTTTATATTATATTTTGTTTTTAAGCTATATTTATTTTTAGTAAATTTATAAAATTTAAATATTTAAATAGTATTTAATTTTTTATTTAATTATAAACAAATTTTATTTAATACTTAAAGTTTTGTTTAAAATTTATATTAATTAAGTTATAGCTTGTTTTTTAAATTTCGCATTTTATATTAATATAAATATTAGCTAACAAATAATTACTAAAGTAATAATAAATTTATAAATTATTAAAAACTTAAAATTTAAAATATTAATTGTTTTAGTTAATTTATTAATATATATATAAATATAAAAAACATAAAAATAAATAAAATATATATTAATATTATAAGTTTTAATAATATAATAGTTTAAACAATTTTAATTAGTAACAATAATTTAAATAATTACTTTATTATAAAATATATTAGTATATTTAAACTATATTTTAATATAAAAAAAGCAGAAATATTATTTTTAAATATTAAAGTTAATAAAAAGTTAAAAATTAAATATAATAAAAAAACTTTTATTATAAACAATATATAAGCTAATATAAACAACTAAATATTTATAAAAATTAAACTATTTATTAATATAAAAAAACAAAATAATATAAATTTATTTGATATAAATAATAATATAAATAATAATAATAAAATTAATATTAATATTTTAACTAAAAAAAAAAATAAAAACAACAATAGTAAAGTTTTAAATAATAATTAATTTTTTTTTAATATAAAATTTATTAATAATATTAAAAATAATAAAAATAATAAAAATATAAACAATAATAAAATTAATATATTTAATTAAACTTTTAAAACTTATAACAATTTAAAAAGCAAAAATTTAAAAAATAAAAATAACAATTTTATTTAAATAAATATAACTACTAAAAAAAAATTTATAATAAATAAAAATATAAATAAAACAAATGTTATAAAAATAATATTAGTTTAAAAAAAAACATTAAATAAAAAAAAAGTATTAATAATAAAAAAAATAATAGTTATAAAAATAATATAAGCTATAAAAAAAATATAAGCTATAAAAATATTATTAGTTTAAAAAAAAACATTAGTTATAAAAAAAAAAATAGCTGTAAAAAAAACAACAGTTATAAAAAAAATAATAGCTGCAAAAAAAGCATTAATTATAAAAAAAGCACTAAATGCAAAAAAAGTACTAGATATAAAAAAAATATAAACTATAAAAGATATATTTATTATAAAAAATATATTTGCTGTAAAAAAAACAGCTGCTACAAAAAATATATCTATTATAAAAAAAACAGCTGCTATAAAAAAAACATTAAATAAAAAAAATAAACTTAATAAAAAAAAAATACTAAATATAAAAAAAAAAATATTTAAAAAAAAAAAAAAAATTTTAATAATTTAGAAAATTTTTATATAAAATTTTTAAATATTATATATTAATTATTTTAATAACAATATATATTATATATAAACAAATATTTATTAAATATTAAAAAAAACTTTTAATAATTTTAAAACATATTTTTTTAGTTTAATATTTACAATATTAATTAATATTTTTAATTATATATTTAATTATTTAATAAAAAAATTTTTTATTGCTATAAAAAAAAAATAAAAAAAATAGTTAAAGCAATATTTTATAGCTACTAATAATTTTAAATAAAATTTATTAAATTATTAATTTATAAATAGTTATTATTTTAATTTAAATATAAACAATAAAGCTTTAAAATATAAAAATTTAATTTAAATTAAAATAAATAATATTAAATTTAATAAAAAATATTTAATAAATATATATAATATTAAAAAATGAAAATATATATAAAAATATAAAATAAAAAATAATTTAATAAATATAAAAAAAATAGCTATAAAAAAAAAAAAAAAAAAAGATATAAATAAAAATTAATATTATAACTAAAAATAATATTTTATATTAATATTTATTAGTTATAAAAATAAATAAAAAAAAAAAATTAATTTATATATTAATTAATTATAACTAAATATTTAAAATAAATTAATAATAAAAAATTATAAAAAAAATATATTAATTTTATATTATAATAATATTTTATATATAAAAAAAAATATATATATATATATATAACATTTTTAAATTTAATATTTTTTATTAATATTTTATATATTATATTTAAAAAAAAGCTTTTATTTTTATTTTTTTATTTTTAAATTATTTATTATAAAAATTAAATATTATTAGTTTGTTATATTAATTTGCAGCTTAAACAAATAATAAAATTATTTAAAAAAATTTAAAAAAATTTAAAAAAAAAACAATTTAATAATATAAGTTATATTTAAAATTAAAACATAATTAATATTTAAAAAATAAAATTTTTTATATTTAATATTAAATTTAAAAATATTAAAGCTTTAAAGTTTTAAATTTTTACAGTTTAAATAAATTATTAAATATTTTATATAAATTTTATAATAATATAATATATTTTTATAAATTTTAATTTTTATAACTTTAAATATATTATAATATAAAAATAATAAGTTTATAAACTATTAATAAAAATATATTATTTTATATAATAACTATTAATAATATAAAATAATTAAATATTTTTTTAATTTAATATATTAATATAAAAACTAATTATTAAATATTAGTTAAATAATTAATTAATAAAATATTAAATTTAAATTTTTATATTAAATAAATAAATTTATTTATATAGTTATATATAGTAATAAAAATTTATATTAAATATTTATAAACAATAATTTAAAACTTTAAGTTAAAAAAATAATATATAATAAACAAAATAATAATTTTTATTTATAACTATATAAAAATAAAAATAATTTTTTTATAAAAAATATTTTTTTTTTTATAATAATATTAAAATAAAAATAATTTTTTAATAGAAATAATTTTAAATAATAATTTTTTTATATAAAACTATTTTATTTTTATAATAGTATTAAAATAAATATTATTTTATAATAAAATAGTTTTAATAAATAAAAAGTATTATTATAAAAAAAAAAATTTTAGTAAAAAAAAATAGTTTTAAAACTATAAAATTTATAATAACTGTTATAGCTTTAAACTATGTAAAAATAAATACAGTTTTTTTTTAAAAAATAGTTTATACTATATAATATTTATCGGAGCCGTTTTTAAAAAAAAAATCGTCTTAAAAAAATTATGACAGTTTCGGGGTTCGTGACAATTACAGTGATCGTCTCTGCTACCCCCCCCCCTCGCGCTAATGTAGGTATTTAGGTATATTAGCTACCAATACCGAGGTACCTAGTAATTATTATAATGATATTGTTTACCTACACGCGCCGTTGTTTTAAGCCTATGTGTGACGGGGCGCAACGCTCTGACAAGCGCCGGCGCCAGAGCTGAAAACCGTCCCCAGCGCAACCCAGGCTCCCCACGCTCCCCGAGTATGGAACTGTCCCAAAAATGGCTGGCGTGTCACGACATCTGCCTCACCTCAAGCCGGTAGGCTTCTGTCTGCCCAGGCCATTCGTCTCTCAGCCCGCTGCACTACACCTCACTTTGCGCTACCTATCTTTGCTCCCTCCCTCACTACCTATCTCTATCTACGTACCTAGTACAGTACAGAGTATTAACTTGTCGACCCTCTCTTCCCGTCTTCCCGTCTTCTCCTCTCCTCTTCTCTCCCCTCCTTTCCCCCTCTCTACCCCATAGCTAAACCCACCCACACCAAATCAAAACAACGCCCACTTCCACACTACCTCCCTACCTATGTATCTGCACCAGATCACACCAATACAACACCAACGCTCACTTCCTACGTACCTAGCTAGCTAGCTACTTCGCCAACCCTTTCTCTCGTTAATTGCCCCTCTGTGCTTTTTTTTCCTTGTCACTTTCGTCTAGCACACGCTTTGGACCCTCTTTACTAGCAGTCAACTTCTCCACCATCGCCACGGCTCGGTCCGTCGAGTCTTCAAAACTAGTGTAGTGTAGAGACATCTGGCCCCGTTGTCCATCATCACCACCCAATCCGCTGCCGCTACTCTTGCTTTTACATGCTTCACCGCTTTCTTTCCCACCAGCTCTATACTGTACATGTCGGCTAGTGGGGAAAGCGGGCTATTTTGTACATTGCGCTGACGAAAGTGTATTGCTCGCCTATTATATTGCTGCTCCATCTCGTAGCCCGCGGCACATCTGAGTCATCCGCAGGTCCCTAGCTTTCTCCCCATTGGTGAAGTGATCTCTAGTGGCTGGTCCGTCCCGGTCCCGGGTATTATATGGAGTTCACGCGCCGGCGCCATGGCTCGGATCAGAGGCATGGGTACGGGTATGCTTCAAGCCCCGGGTCCAGCTCCGAGCAGCGTCCCGTCGCAAGCCTGCCGGCCATGCTGAGACATAACGGCCCCGACAGACATGATGACGGCGGATTTGACATTTGGTTCTTGGAATTCTCCAATCTTTACAACCTGAACCTACGTAGGCCAAATTCTAGCTTCATCTATGAACAAGCCGGAGCCTCGTCTTATTACGACGACTCGTCGTTTTATGGTCGTCTAAAGAGCCAGTATCGTCGAGGCAAGGGTAATCTCATTCTTGAACTCTTCGCAAACGACGCCCGTGAGATACATTCCAAATGGGTGAAGAAACCGGACGGAGGGACTGGCGTTACTCCCTCGCCGACTGGTCTGCCTCGCGCGTCGACCGAGCCAGAGCGTACTAGCCTGCTGAACTGCCTGGCAGAGATCCTTGACTTCCTAAGCCGGAGTGAGCGGCCTCGCCATTCTGTTGCTGACGAGCCTCTGTCACCAACCGGGATGCGTAGTACCAAGCGCCCGTCGCCGGATGAAGAGTGTCGCCAGTCCCCAACATCGAAGCGATGTAGAGGCATTACAACCCCTTTGAGACCTCCTAGCGTCCTCTCTCGTCTTGATAGTGGCGAGGTAAGGGCCTCGACCCCTGTGCCCGAGACAACCGCGCCGCTTATAGTACGCGATGTACCATATAGCCAGGAGCACGGCACTCATGAGTTTGCATCCTCAGCAAATATAAGTAGGTCATCGTTCGCGCCTAGCGTCTTTAGTGAAGCTGAGGACCCTGAGGGGCATACCATACTTCCAGCTACTCAAGAGACCGAAATCACAATAATATCAGAAAGCTCGCAACACAAACGGAAGCCGTCATCACGCGGCGTGGTAGATTCCTCTGTTCCTTCTTCGAGTACGGAACGTGCGCCTGACGCTTCGTTCAGCGAACGAACCCCTCTTCAGCAGGATGTTATACCACTTCTCATAGAAAATGAGCCATCAGACCCCTCGTTCTCTGAATTGAAACCTCTTTCAGGAGATCTTGACCGAAGACAGCATGATCATCCGGTTGCGCCTATAGACGATGTATCATCTAGGAAGTTCAATGATACGAATAATGCTGATGATGCAACTTTCAAGAGACGCCTCCAGGCTGTTTGGCGTGAGTAGGCCATGCATTTTTTTCGAGTATGACTGATCTTTTTTAGCTACCTTCCCTGAACATCTTCAAAATGCCCCTTTAGCCGTGCGTTGGGAAATAATGCGCGTGGCCCTACACTGTGGGGTCCCTATGGAAGCTCTGCGATTTCAATACGAAACTATTTTAGATGACCAAGCTAGGTTATGGGACACCCTTCGGCGTGTTAGTGCCTTTGAAGGTAAAAGTTTCCCTGAGAAGTCGAGACCGGAAGCTTGGAGGGCAGCGATGAATGATCGCTTTCGTTCGACAGATCAAGTTGTCGTCCTCACAGCATCTTTAACACTCAATTCAGCCAAAGTCGGTCCTCTGTTTAATCTCACCCTCCAACCCCTGAGACTAGATCTGCCCCATAGACTCGATCGCCGCTTCGGATCCGACCGTTTCCTTGAACTTGTAATCCCTTCTCCGCATACAAAGGATGTAAAGATTATAAGCAGGGGTAATGAATCTGCTATTGTAGACTCTATCCATAACTGGTTAGTTGAAGGTCCTCATGTCTTGCTAGGCCGAACGTGGAGATCATTTTGCACGAAACAAGCTACTCCAAAGAAATTGCACAAGGACGACACTCTGAGGCCCGAAACGAAAACCATACTTCAGGATAGAATCTATTTCTTGGCTGAAAATGGAAACGACTTTGTTCGTACAGAAATAATACAGTCTGTGTCGACCAAGGGCGAATCGACTAATTCGCATACGAGAATGACACGAGAGCATCTTCTAGATTGGCTTTTGCAAATTCAGCGAAGCAAGAAAAACCAGAAGCAGTCAGTGTACAAGCTGTTCTCGAGAATAACCCTAGGTCAGCCCACTCCACGCTCCTTCACATTTGAGCCTTAGAACTAACATTACTCAGGGCTTAGCCGCACTCATCCGACCGTCATACTTCAAGCTAATCAGATCCGTCATCGCGATGAGGATATACTATCGCCAACCGGGAAAGTGATGAACGACGGGATTGCCCGCATGTCGACCGCCCTTGCGCGACAAATCCGCGACATCATGGGCCTCGATGACGTCCCTGCCGGCTATCAAGGTCGCTTTGGCAGCGCAAAGGGCTTTTGGATTCGAGATCCTGAGGACATAAGCGACGAGATCTGGATAGAGACTTTCCCTTCCCAGAGAAAGTGGGAATGCGATTATGAGGAAGAGGACCACCGGACTTTCGAAGTCCGCGGCGCATCGAAGGAACTCAAGTCTGCGACCTTGAATCTTCAACTGCTTCCTATTCTTGAGGACAGGGCCATAGATACAGTCGCTATGAAGGAGCAAGTGGGAAAATTTATGAAAGACAGCCTTGAGTCAGACATGGAATCTCAGAAGGAAGCGATGAAGGATCCCGCACACTTTAAGCTATGGGTGCACGAGAACGCTGCTCCGCAGCGCCGTCAAGAACGTGTCCGACTTGGCCGTATACCGTGGGCATGTGGTCTTCCTGTTAGCAAAGAAGACCAGATGGAGCTACTCTTATCCCAAGGCTTCGATCCGACGAAACTCGAGTTCTTACGAAAGATAGCGTTCAATTTACGGAAAGACAAATGCGAGGAGTTACAGACTCGACTTAATGTCAAAGTCGGACGATCCACATACGCTTATATGGTTGTCGACTTCAGTAGCGTGTTAGAGGAAGATGAGGTTCACTTAGGGTTTTCTTCGAAATTCACCGACGAACAGTCCGGTTTCTCAGAAACGTTTCTGCATGGTATGGATGTGCTCGTCGCAAGGACGCCGGCTCATTACCCAAGTGACATCCAACGAGTCAAAGCTGTGTTCAAGCCAGAACTTGGGTCGCTCAAAAACGTCATTATATTCTCTACGAAGGGCAACATCCCATTGGCTGACAAGCTGTCGGGCGGCGATTATGATGGCGATATTGCTTGGGTTTGCTGGGAACCTAGTATCGTTAATAACTTTGCTAACGCACCGCTTCCCGATATACCGGATCTATTTGGCAGCCGTGTATTGTCTAAAGTGACTAGTAGCTACGAGCAGCTCGCTCAATCAAGTGGGCTAAAAGACGTCACCACAGAGTTCATCGACCGTGCGTTTCGGTTTAATATGGAGCCGAGTCTCCTCGGCACTTGCACGAACTATAAGGAGAAACTATGTTACTCCAGGAACTCTGTCAGAGATGTACATGCTACATTTCTGAGTACTCTCATCAGCAATTTAGTCGACCGTGCGAAACAAGGCATAGTCTTTACAGAACATGACTGGGACCGGGAACGAAAGCTCCTTAATGCTAAACAGAAAGATTCCCGACGGGCAAGTAAGCGACTTGACCCTCTGCAGCCCCAATACAAAAATAACGATTGGGGTGGACCCGGACCACCGAATCACATTATTGACTATGTCAAGTTTGTTGTGGGCAAACCAACAGTCAAAAAGGAGTTAGAGAAGCTCAACCGCTATCTCGGGAAAGCGGAGAACTTCGACAAGGACCTGGTTAAATTCTTTGAATTCTTCGAGAAACTCAAGCGGCCATACGACCTGCGAAAGAAGGAGGAAGAGGCGGGCAAGTTCAGGAAAACCACATGGGAGACGGTATTGGAGGAGCTGAAGAATGACATAGACGAGGTAGCCAAGGTGTGGGCCGATTCCCGCGACGACTTCGAGATCAAGCGCGAAAATACCTTTGACAAGTGGTGCAGCATTAAGCCCACAGGCAAGGTGAACTCGCGGACGGTGCAGTCCCTCTGCGAGACGAGCCAACGAGACGTCGGCTTGTCGCAATGGGACCTTCTCAAGGCCTCTTATTGCTTCAAGCTATACTTCAGTCGATCCCCCGGTTTTCCCTGGTACATGGCCGGTTATCAGCTCGGGTACTTGAAAAGCATTGTCACCAGTCGAGGAAAAGACGCACCGCCCGTCCTCTTGACTCCAGATATGTATGCAGGCGCGCGTCCCGACAGTAAATTTGTGCGCGCTGTAGCCGCGCTACACGATGGCCGGCGTTACGAGCAAACTACCGAGGAGCTAGAAGGTGTCGAAATCTTGAGCGATGAAGATGAATAGGGCATGCTTATGATGTCAGTATTATGAGGTAAAGCAAATGATTAGGGACTCGGAGGCGATTTTTTGCCTTCGTCTATTCCCAAACTTAATGTACCAACGGACAAGTCTCGCGGAACATTGCAATGACTTGTGTGGAAGGGAACATGTAAGGTGCTGTTCATGTTCAGGCCTTTGTGTTAGATTAAGGTTACTTGTATAGGTAGTTAAATACCTGTAATTAGAGTTAGAGTTATACAGTAACCAGTGAGTGTTCGATTCCTTCCATTCGACCCCTTTTAGTTCGAGTTTTCTTTTACAGCGACGAAAGTTAAGGGAAGCTATGTTAGAGTTATAAATAGTCAGATGTAATGTCCTCCACGTACAAGAGACCAAGGCCATTCATGGTTCTCACTAAGGGGGAAGGGCTGTTGCCTCAGCTGACTGTCCGGCAGTAGGTAGTCTCACACTCTGAGTTCCGATCCCCTTCCCATCCATAACATAGACAATAGTCAGTATACAGTTTTACTTTCTTCCAAATAGACTATCTGGGAGGTCAAAACTGCCATCTCAAGTAACAGAGGTAAGATGCGAGTAAGGGACTATGATAAACAACACTTAAAGTTCACAACACTTACTAACAACACAAAAGTATCACGCATGACAGAAACTTTAGAGCACGTTCTTGCCGTGGCTCAACAAGCTGAGTAAGCCAAGATAAACAAGTATAAATAGCCAGTCCGCGCGCCTCTCCTCTCCCCTCTTCTCTTGTTTACCATCCATCTCCTAATGTCAACATCCTCGGGTATCACAGACCTGTTAGCCATTCGCCTCATGTCATAAGCTATTATTAGCCGACCACCTATCCTCGCTTACACTCTCTTCCTTCAGCCTCTGTTTTCTACCATGCGAATATACTACGTCTTGCTCAACTGTTCTGTATTCCCGCTACCTTACCTAACGCCCAATAGGTTTGCACTCGTCAGCCACGACTATCTAGATGAGCGCGGTGATCACGAATAAGAACTACTCGGGGATGAGCATCACTTATATTTCTTGGCAGCATTGGGGACCATTCTATGCCACACTCACCATTGGTTATTAACGGCTGTGATAAAGCAGCAGAAGTCCATCTTTCTTACCCAGTCAATCACCCGTCATTAGTTTCATATGAACGAGGCTGAGCAACAACGCCGTCTTCATTGCCGGCACAAGAGTTGGAACCGGTATAATGAGGGGCCCTTTGACCGTCCATTATATAGACGCTTTCGCTAGGGCCACGCCATTGCTCTTGCTCATGGCTTCATCCCCTGTTGTTTCGCGCCACAACCCCATATCTCTAGCTTTGTGAGTCTAGACGATCTGGATGACCGTACGGTTGTGACTAATAAATATAGTCTCGCTCTCACCTCATAGCCATCTACTTTACTCGCACCTTGGTTTCCTCCAGATATGAGCAAGCCCAATCCCCACGCCGAATACGCTCGTCGGCGGAATGGGTGATGAGGACGGGTGTGTTGCGGTAGATCTCGTCGCTCGCAGCGGAGCCTCCTTGAACCTCAAGCCCTAGTAACTCGCGAGATCCCTGCATGGATTTCCCTGCGAAAGACATCCAGCCCGACATGCCGATGAAACCGCCCAGTCAGAACCATTCTTTTGCCATGTCATTTCGAGCAAGACAGAGATGTCGTTGACCTCGAGGCGCTATGGTCTTTGTAAACTTCCAGATTCGACAGCTGAGTGTGACGTCGCACCTTGACGCACTCGCTGTTGAAGTTCCTCATTATTCGCCCAGATTTTCTCCCGACATGAACAAGGCGTTAGGCGCCTCGGCGAGATAAGAGGCATCGTAAAGCGCAATTTACCAGACCATACAGGAGAAGGGCGAATAGGTGTTCACACCAGAGCAGATCTCGCTCGCCTTCTATCCGCTGGAGTGCAACAGATATGAATGACTAGACGTGCGCGGGCGGACGGCTGACAGGCGGTTTCCCGTCCGTACTACGACATACTCTTAGGAGGAGAACAACTCACGAGGCGGCGGTTTATATTGGTTTTCATCGGCCGGCCAGGGGAGCCACTCAGTCTGGCGATCAAGGAAGAAAAGGGTGGTAATAGTGTCGATATCTAGGCTCCCAAAGCGACTTCTTGTACTTCACGAGCACATGTCCAAAGCAATGGGAGTGTCCATGCCGGCAGCGAGACGTCAATTGAGAGTGACACTGAAACGAAGTTGGGGGAGGTAGTTTTAGGTTTTCGGCCACGGGACATGTACCTAGTCTCGAACCAATTACAATGTCTATGTCTCTGCCGATGTCTTTGTCCAATCAGTCGACGAGAGGTGACCATAGAGTACGAGTCCTATTGAGTTCTGAAGCTCCCCTTTGGTGAAGCCTTTAACTAGTACTCATTGGCCAGGACCGATCTCTAGATACGAGTTAGTATGCAGATCTGTCAGGGTTCGTTCGTTGTCTGAGGTATCGGATGGGGTGGGATGGCATTCTGTTGGTTGGATCCACGGCACTCACTTGCTTAGGTAGCTTTGGAGATCAATAGAATACGAATGCCAAGAAACCCATGTCACTCATATGTGCTATCCCACCTGCCTATAGAGAGTTAGAAGTTAAAGTATACTGGGCCTCCATACATATATTAAGATATCAGATCAGATCGCTTGGCAGCTAAGATAGATGTACGCATAGCTGGTAACTGATAACGTACTATTAGAATTGAAGGTGATATGGTACTTTCCCCACAGTACCTTCAATTAAGGCTTAGCCTAGCCACGTGTGACGTATTTCTAGGGCTGCCCCAGCAACCCAACACCCATCACGAGCAGGCAGCGTGTTAGTCAATGTAGTCCACTCAATCCGATACCTGCTTCCTATATTTCCTAGGCAGCCTATATCATGATAACCACGAACTAGGCTCGGGAAAGATCAACATAGGTGTTTACGTAGGTAGGTAGCATCGAACTGATCTATAACGACTTACAGTATTGGAGTGGCATTATGATTTGAGATGGTATAACATACCACAGGTTATACCATATACCATATTCCGTACATGTGAAGAAGGGAGGTTCTGGGCCGGCCCCATGGCTACCCAATCCATTTATTTACACTCCATTCCCTCGTAATCTGAATCAGATCTGCCGCTTCCATGTTCGTTTCCGAGGTTGTCTCTCTTTTCTCTCCTTCGGGCACCCACGTACCTCAATTCACCGATTGCAACTGTCAACCCAGGTAGTAGCTGGCTGAGTCCCCTCGCTGCCCACCAATGTGCAGTGTCATGCCTGCTCTGCTTACCCGGGTCGCCAGTGCAGTCCTACGACTTGCGCGCATGTCCGGATCAGAAGAAAAGCATTGTTGGTAAGCCAGGGGAAGCTGGCATCGAAGTGATCTATCGGGCCGTAGTAAAGAGCGGTCTCCATCGTCGCTCGTTCTTTCTAAATGTCTATCGTTTATAAATAGCCTGCAGAGACAAAAATCTGTAAGCTGTAGTCTAGTCTACCTAGTATAAACAGACGAGTCCTCCCACATTCGCTCTCATCGCTCGTTGTTCATATATAATATCGCCACACACCACCTCTGCCCCGCGCCATTGCTACATATAATTGCATCAATCATATCCAGAGTGACTTCACATTCGCTTCTTCTCTCCTAATCCAAGTATAATCAAATCACCATGTACTTCCTCTCGGCTACCATCGCGACTATTCTGCTAGGCGCAGCAATGTCGGCCCCGGCACCCGCGCTGATGAAGAGATCATACTTCTCATGTGCCTCAACAAACTCCTCCGGTTTCAATCCATCATGCTGCACAGCTATAAACGGACAAGTCGGGATAAACTGTAAGATCCATAGTCTTCCCCTTCCCTCTATCTACTTAATAACTCTCCTTCCTCGGCGACATAACATAACACACAAGTAATGATTCTCACGAGCGGCTTACAGGTATCGGAGCGCACATCATTGGCGTGACAAACCCTATCTACCAATGTAATTTGTTCGTTTATAACATCACGGGATGTTGTCAAACCACTGTAAGTCTCTCTGCCGCATACCATCCCACCCCCCCAGCGAATGTCGGTAGGCGGGTAGGTTAGAACATCTGACTGGCAAGCACTTACACGATCAACAGGGGTACAAGAACCCATACACCAACAACACGCTTGACCTCTGCGCCACGCAAATCGATCCCATCTAAGCGCGACAGAAGTGCAGAAAAGTACCAAAGTCTCAAATTCGACAATGTGGAAAGAAATCACGAGTTTGGGGTTTCGTCTCGTAATGGCGATGAGATCAATAGCAGTGTAATGCAGTGAGGAGTACACGATGAATTCATATTAATAACAGTGGCGGACGCACAAGAAGTATAATTATAGACAATGCATGAGTAAGGGAATTGTTTTAGAGCCATGGGTACACACATATCATTATAGCAACGAGGATACGAATTGAAAAAGAGAAAACTTGAGTCTACCCGATTCTCAGAGTCTTCGCACCGTGGCGTGCGAAATACTACCTATCATATCTCATAATGAAGGTTACCTCGTAAGCAATACATCCTCGGGTACTCACTGCAAATATTTTTAAGTAAGGGTATCTGCTATGCAAGTCCTTCAAAGGCCCGGGCGCAAAAGAGCAAGGGTTGTCATGATGACTTATATATACGATAGTGAAATGAATTTAGTACTATCAACCTCAAACATCTTATATACCATCAAACTCCGTAATCCCCAACGCGCCTCGCCTCAAAGCGTAACTCAGAAACAATCCTATTTAAGCCACCACTCACCCCCGGCAAGCTGCAGTATTCTAAAGACCACTCGCTTCAAACGCGCTTCACCATTCAAGCCTTAGAACTAAACACCATCCCCGCAAACTCGCCCTCCCACCCGCCACTCCCAAGCTTCGTAATCGGCGCCTCGACCGCAATGGGCGCCCAGACCAGGCTCTCGCCATTAATCCCCAGCACCGCCAGAAACTCGATCTCGTCCCTACTCACAGCCCTAGCCTCGACAAGCGGGTCATGCACATCATCCACAGCCTTAATGCTCGCGAAAGTCCGCTCGCCGCGCGCCACGATGCTCAGGTCGATCCACGCGTTCATCGGCAGGGTGGTGTTGAGCCTGTAGTAATTCCCCGCCGTGAACAGCGTGATGTTCGGCGTGAGCATGAGCGTAGAATCACTCCCTGTAATAATCGTCACGTCCCCCTCATCAACACTTGTAAGCCTCAACCTCATCGTAAGCGCGTAATCCCGCCCCTTGCTCAGCAGCGGCGTGTCAACGAAGCAGTCCCCCGTAATGGCAAGACTGGCACTATCCGACCCCAGGATATCACAATTCGTCGACGCGTCGAGGCCGTTCCCCGAGAGGTCCGAGATCCACATGGCCCCCCCTTGCCCCTGACGCACGGGCGTCCAGGACGCCTGCTCGTAGCGTAAGATAATGTCCGTCTTGGACGTCACGCGGCGCTCGAGGTTCTGCCCGGGCACGGCACTCAGCAGGCGCGGGAAGGCAACCATGAACTCCTCGGTCAGCAGGTCGCCGCCCCACTGCTTGTCCGCGAGGGCCGGGATGCCGTCGCGCCAGGCGTAGTACGCCTCGGTGTACGTGGTGGCGTTGGGGCCGAAGTCGTTCCAGAGCGGCGCCACGGCGCCCAGGACCGCCGCGCTCGCGCGCCCGGGGTTGTTGGTGGCGTTGTTCGTGTCGAAGATGTTGGGGTGCCAGGGCCCGCCGGTCGCGGGGTTGCCGTGGAAGGTCTTGGCGACGTTGACTTTCTGCGGGTAGCTGCCCGACCACTTGTTCACGACGTAGAAGGTGTCGTCCGAGTTGACGACGCTGTAGTTGTTCTGGATGTAGTCGAAGAGGGGGTTGTCTTCGAAGTACTCCCCTAGGGTTAATCTTATTAGTGCTGCGATGAGATGAACTACTGAGGATCAATGAATCGTGAACTTACAATGTTGGATCGAGACATTTGTGTGGATGTTCCCGTAATCTGGTTTCGGCGGGAATGTCCCCCAGATACGCACATCCTTAGAGCCATTCGTGCGAATGAAATCCGCCATCTCATTCACAAACCGATTATACTCGCTCACGTCGCCCGTGTACTCATCAGCGCCGATATGCACCGTCCTAGTCTCGAACCAGTCGAAGAAGGTGCTCCAGATGGTCTTCACGGTAGGGATCGTATCCGGGTGCGAGATGTTCAGGAGCGACAAGTCCGAGCTCAGTCCCAGCTCAGGCTTCCACTGCACGATGGGCAGCGCGTGGCCCGGCGCCTCGATCTCGGGGATGATGGTGACGCCGCGCGCCGCGCAGGCCAGCTGCATCGCCTTGTAGTCGTCTTCCGTGTACGACTCATTTCTGAAGTTGTTCAGGCCTTTGACCGCGTCTGCGTCGGACCAGAGGCGGAAGCGGGCATATAAGCTCAGAGACTGCTCTCGCGAGTAGAGCTTCACGTTATTGTATAGATTGTCACTGAGATGTAGATGTAGAGTATTCTGTTTAAAGAAACTCATGTACGCACATAAGTCACTAACAAACTGCCATCCGACACATTAATCTTAGCATGACGTATATACTCCATCGTGTGGCTCCAACGTCACGTTCTTGGCTTTGTGGGGAGAAGGAGGAGAAGACAAGGGGGAAGACAGAAAGGAGAAGAGACGGAACTTGGCATACCTCGCTAGGGTAGTAATGGCGACCAGCATCGAGCATCATCCCCCGTATCTTCCACCCAGGCACATCCACCGACTTCCCAATAGGTAAGTTCCCGTCGGAGAGGACTGATAGATGTAGAAGCGACCTGGTACCCCACCACACGCCCAGCGGAGAGGCACCCCGGATGACGATTCCCCCAGTCGTCACCTCCAACTCGTAGGCTTCCGAGGCCTGCTCGCCGCTTGCATACCTGTACGGGTAGTTTTCCGAGATGGTGAGGAACACGCTGTGGGGTTGAGGTGAGGAGGCTTCGATCTGACTGATGTTCTGAATCTGCCAGATGTCGAAGAAATCCCCGGCAAAGACACCGGCGAACTGGTGAAGAGTTGGCGGGATCAGGGTCTCGCCTAATTCATCTACCCAGTCTGTGTACGCCTCGTCGACTATGATCGACTTGAGGTACTGGATGGGGTAGGTTCTCCCACCGTCTGAGGCATTGAAGGGGATCGTGGGTATGCCTATCGCTCTAGGTCCTACTAACACAACCGATGACACGACGGCTGTTTACTCATATGTCAGTAGTGATATTCAAGTGAAGTATAAATAAATCATGGACTAGATAGACTCACTATAAAGAGTGGCAAGTATATATAACTGAGCAAAATAAAAAAAGGCCATCATATCCGCATATATATTTTCATATAGTTCTTCTAGTCGGTAACTAGAGATAGTTTAAATCGTCCACCTCCATTCGCAGAAAGTAAATGTCGTCCCATCGTATCGAGGATATTGCGGGTTTATTATGTGCGCGTATCGCTCCGACTTATACATCATCCCTTTGCATGCCATCTGAGTGCCGGCAATCATATGTATGAGGTGGTACTGCGATAAGATCCCAGACCCCCTAGTTCACACTAAAAGTTTGGTTGGCTATTATTACAGCACAACTTCTTAACTCGTTTCTCCCCTCACCTTGACTTCGACATGTCCAATTAGATCCTTCGAGGTGCAGCTTCGCTCCGAATTTGGTAGGTATTTGGATAATTCTTCTGTCGGTAAGGTAAAACAGTACGACAACATGTCCAACGCTCCACAGCTCTTCAGCTAGTTTACGACAATCGACCGATCGCCAATCGATTCTTGGAAAACGCGTACCTGTTACACTAAGCTTTTTCCTAAGAGACTTCAATACAAAACAAATATCGTGGAAACCTACTAAAACCAAAGCTGATATAATGGGAAATTCGAGGTTAATGGGCTACTATCTCATATGCAATGCCCATCTATCTACTGTAGATTCTGGATAGCTACCTAGGTAGTTGGGAGGTATCTACTGTATGCGTATGTTAACCGGGACTCACTCACCATTAAACCAGAACAGTGCAAGCTAAGTTCTTATACAGTGTCTAAGATATCGTATCGATAAGAGCATCCCCCACATGTGGTGGAGGGGCACGTCTGCTAATATTGTACCTACTGTGCTGTGACTGACATTATAGCGGGGTCATAGTGCTTGATTTTCCTAAATTTATTAGTGAGGCGTTGATGAATCATAAATATTCATATTCAGTCATACTCGAGAGGTGACTCGACCACGCAACGCCACCTACTGCTGCTAGCATTCCGTTCAAGCTCTGTATATATTCTTTAGAATAGGTCGTTCTATTCTACCTACCTGGAGTGATAAGCTCATTCTTGAAACAACAACGTCGGCAGTCTCTTTGTTCTAACCGAACCACCGAATTTAAAGATCTGTCGCTGTCAAATCTGCATAGCAATTTCATATTCTGCCACACCTTCACGATGGAGTCTACCACGTCTCCCGTGGCTCCTCACGAGCCGCCTCACGTCTACACAAACAACAACGGTTACGATGCCTCCGTAGAGCAAGAGATACCGCGTACCCTCGCCGCCACAGCTGGTTCAAATTCGATACCTATCGCCGAAGCAGAAGACTCCGACCTTGACGACATCTTCGACGACGATGGTCTCGGCCCAGATGGAGAACCCGATCTTTCGCGGAATTATAACCGACAAAACCCCCTTCACTCGAACCTCCAGAGACCTACCGCCAACACATTCAACAGCATCGACGACCAGATATCCGCCCTTTCCAAGCATGCCTCCAAGATCCGCCTCGACGATGTCAAGGATGTTCAAACGAGGGACAAGGACAAGGCAGACCGCGCCACGAGCGAGCAGGTTCTGGACCAGCGCACGCGCATGATCCTCTACCAGATGATAAACCGAGGCGTCGTCAGCGAGATACACGGCGCCATCAGCACCGGCAAGGAAGCCAACGTCTACGGCGCTGTCGCCTTTGGCGAGGATTTCGCCAAGGTCTATCGCGCCGTCAAGGTCTACAAGACGGCCATCTTAAGCTTCAAGGACCGCGAGAGGTACATCACGGGCGAACACCGTTTCAAGGCCGGCGCCGACAAGGGCAACAACCGCAAGATGGTCAAGCTGTGGGCCGAGAAGGAGTTCCGAAACCTGCGCCGCATCCATTCGGCAGGCATCGCCTGTCCCGAGCCCATCCAGCTGAAGCTGCACGTGCTCGTTATGGGCTTCTTGGGCGACAGGAAGGGATGGGCATATCCACGTCTCCGTGATGCCAACATCCCCGCAGACGAGGCCGAGGAGACATGGAGTGCCCTATACATTCAGCTACTAGGTATCATGCGACGTCTGTACCAAGTGTGCAAACTAGTCCATGCCGATCTAAGCGAGTACAATATTCTATATCACGACAAGCAGCTTTATGTCATAGATGTGTCGCAGAGTGTGGAGCATGACCACCCGAGATCTCTCGAGTTCCTGCGTATGGATATCAAAAACACCGGCGACTTCTTCCGGAGACAGGGGGTAGACACGCTAGCTGACCGAGTCGTCTTCGATTTCATCATTGCGCCCGGAGGCCAGGTAGAAGAGCCTGGTCTAAAGGAGGCCATCGAACAACTATATGCGTCACGAGCGGAATCGGCAACCGACGACAAGGCTGTAGCGGAACAGGAAGTCGACAACGAAGTCTTCCGACAGCAGTATATCCCCCAGACCCTCGAACAGGTTTATGACATCGAGAAGGATGCCGAGACGATTGGGCACGGTGAAGGCGACAAATTAGTATATCGGAATCTATTGGCCGACCAAGTGGTCCTTCCCAAGACTGCCGATGAGCAGGCGTCAGAAGAAGACCAATCAGACGAGGGCGCGTCTCTCGATAGCGAGGCGGAGAGTGGCGAGGAAAGTGACGATGAAAGTAAATTCGCCAAGGGCCCACCCAGAGGAAAGCGGTTCGAGGATAAGGATGAGAAGAAGGTCAGTGCTGAAATGAACACGCCCCTTAGAATTCTCCACTCTCATCTCCTCTCATTTGATCCCTTTTCTTTTCTTCATCCTCGAAAACTTGCAGCTTACCAGTAAACGAACAGTCACGGAAACAAGCCACCAAAGAGGCGAAAAGCGAGAAACGGAAAGAAAAGATGCCGAAACATCTGAAGAAACGCCTAGTGGCTACAACATCCAGAAAGAAGAAATAGATTTGAGGCTCCTACACAGGCAGCACTCTCCGTTAACGATACCTACGTATTCATCGCGCCACTGGAGCTTGTTTGTGACATTTTCGCTCAACACGTGCTCGATTGAAACAATGAAATGAATGAATTCCATGTCCTTCTAATCAAGTCGCTTATTATCTTACTACGCGGACAGGGAATGAACCAACCAGAAACCCTCCTGTTCGCATGCGAAATACATCCAACGAGATCACCCAGGTTTGACAAACCACCGGTTTCCATGTACGTTCACATGCATTTTAAGATTATGCAAAAAACAATCGGATGACGAAAGCCAAAAGACGCGATCACCAAACTTTTCCTCTGTGTTTTCACCATTCATGGTAATAACCGCGGCGAAAGTTTGGCTGGATTACGCTCCGAGTCTACCCTTAACGGGTAGTATGAGGATCAAAGAGAGCCCCGACGATTGAATTGACTAGCACTGCGATATCACGGTATTAAACCCGCCTACTGAAAAATGTGTGATATTTACAAGAATAGTCAACCTCCGATAGAGGAGTTACCTAGTCGAAACTACATTAGAAATACAGCAGCCCGTTTACAACATAGTCGTGGCATTTAACTAAGAATGCAATCTAAGCTCAGCCGACACATTCTCTCTCTTTCTATTGGACCCCCCTTTAGTTATGTCTTGCTCGGCCTAAGAACTTTTCGCGCTTCATCACGTAGCCTAAAATATAGACTACCTATAGATCTAGTGACGGTGACATCACTCGGCCGAATGTCAACTTAAATGCTCGCAATATGATGATGGTCTTATGTAATGAAACCCATCACGTCTCATACACACTATAGGTATATTGACCTGTGCCAGAAATCCAGAGTCAACTGACTGCTGTCTAACTAAACAAAGAAATTAGGAGGCGTTCCATCTAGATCTAGAGCCGAGGCCTTGCCGTTGTGGGTAGTAGATCTTCCCAATATAGCATCAATACCCCGCTTGATCAGATACGGATCACCGGCTCTGCCCTTTCCTTTCCCACCCGCTCACGAATTCCAAACGTCGAGCTGGGTAGACTGAACAGATAGACAGGTAGCCGTCTCATGACGTCCGCAAAGCCGCCAACTCCCCTCGCCCCCATCCTCCGCAAGAACCAGCCCGAGGAGACATGAAACCCGCGGACGCCCTCGCCACCAAGACCGAAACCGGACACACAGGCACCCTAACCGCGGACCAGGAGCGCAAACTCCAACAATTCTGGCTGCTCCTCCTCGCCGCCTTCGCCTCGGAATCAGAACCCGATGCTGCCGCGCCTGAAGGAGCTCCTTCGCAAAATCCGCCAGCGGCTGGACCGCGAGCGGGCCGAGCGCCGGCGCATCACCAAGTGGACCTGGGTCAGCGTGCCGTGACCCCCGGCCCGCTCCAGCAGACCTGGCTGGCCATGCTACGGCACGAATCCCCCGACGCACTGCTCCTGCGCTTCCTGCGCGCGCGGAAATGGGACGTCGCGGCTGCACACGCTATGCTTCTCGCCGCGCTCGCGTGGCGCCGAGGGAATGGGGATGTGTTTTCTGGTGGGGAGGCGTGGTGCGCCGCGCGGGAGAGGAATGGCACTGAGGTAGAGAAGAAAGAGGGAGGCGAGTTCTTGGAACAGCATAGGCTCGGCAAAGTGTACCTGCGTGGCGTAGACCGGCGCGGGCGCCCGGTGGGTTATGTACACGTCGCGGCGCATAAGCCCGGGATGCAGAGCCAGGCGACGATAAGGCGGCTTGTCGTACAGATGATCGAGACGGCGCGGTGCCTGTTTTCCGGTCCGCCGTGCGAGGCATTCTGTGTCGTGTTCGATTTAACGGGTTTCTCGCTGTCTAATATGGTAGGTACGGTCTAATCACTACCTGTGCGTCGACGCGATGAACCCGTCGCTTACTGATAGATGTGTGTGCGCTAGGAGTGGCAGCCTGTGAGCTTCATCATCCAGGCATTTGAGGCGAATTATCCCGAGTGTCTAGGCTCGCTTCTGATCCACAACGCGCCGTGGATATTCTCTGGTGCGTCGACATCTTATACCAAACTCCATAAACCTACCAAAGCCATATCAGGTCAGAATTTGAAATAAAAAAACTAATACAACTACAGGCGTATGGAAGATAATCCGCCCTCTCCTCGACCCCGTGGTCGCCTCCAAGGTCGACTTCACGCGCAGCCTCGCCGACCTGGAGAAGTACATCCCTAAGGAGAACATCATAAGCCGTATCGGCGGCGCGGACGCCTGGCGCTACGCGTACGTCGAGCCCGCCGAGGACGAGGACGTTTGCATGGCCCAGGATGAGGAGCGCGAGAGGATCGAGGCCGAGCACCGCGAGATCGCCGGGCGGTTCCTGGCTGCGACGCAAGCGTGGATAAAACATGTAGACGCGGGCGAGCGCAAGGATGCGGCGGTCCAGGCAGAGCTGCGAAGTACGGAGATCGAGGCGCTGAGGGTAAATTACTGGAGACTTGACCCGTATGTTCGGTCACGGACGAACCTGGATCGGACCGGCGTGATTGGACCGGGCGGTGCGATCGAGTTCTACCCCGATAGGAAAGCCGCTGCCGCAGTGGTAGCTGAAGACAAGAAAGAGGAAATAGACGCTCAGTTGGAAGATGGGGGCATAACAGCTCAACAAGAGGTTGCGGCCGTAGGTTAATAGATAAATAATACCGAACTTCAACAACTACTGTATTTGCAACGTTTGTTGGATTTTGGTAATGTATTAATTACCTCACCCTATTACGAAGCAAGCGACTATTCTGCAGATACTCTGACAGAGACAGGATAGCAACCACTAATTTATTCTCGCATCTCACACCATCCTTACTGAATATTCCACAGAATATACGATCCGATCAGAACTGTGTCCACGCATACTTCAAGCCTTCCCAGATCTCAATCCCACTAGGCAAGATCTGCTCAGGCGGCAGCACAAACCCATACTGCGTGTCCCTAAGCTCGATGCCCCAGCCAAACTGTGCCTTACCGACATCCGTCAGGTAATCTCTGCCATTCCCGCTCGACTGGTACAAAACCACTATGGCGACATGCAAGGTTAGTAATTTTCACTCCTAAAAATCTAGAGTTGGAATTATAAAGGTCCCAACACGACACAACCCCAAAGAACAAAAAGCCAACCCCCACAAGAGCCGGCGCCGCGAAAACCAAAGCCCCAAAAACCTAAACTCCCAGAAAAGAAGAAGAAAACAAAACTCACAGCACCCCGGCCCATAGTCAAAAGTAGTATTATACACCCCCGCGATCGCCTCCGAAATCCCCCTCGCAAGCACCGTCTGCTCGTCCAGGTTCGCCGGGAACGCGGTGCACGTGTAGCCGTACGACAGCAGGATGACCTGCGCGTAGCTGTGCCAGTCGACGTAGAGCTTGATGCCCCTGCCGTCGCGGAGCTTTCCCGCGTAGGCGGCGAGCGCGGCCGTCTCTGGGGTATCGTGGGGCGCGAAGCCGCTTTTTTCCCGTTATCTTGCTGGTCGCGGTACTATCTAAATGCTAACAAGGGATAGAGGGGGAGGGGAAAGGGGGGAGGGTGGTGCAAGACGGTCTTACCTGAAGGTCTCGGAGCTGGGGTTCGGGGACGACCCGTCGCCGCCCCAGCCGACGGACCAGTTGCGGTTGATGTCGGTGCCGACGGCGGTTGTGTTGCTGCGCGTCTGCCGGTTTTTGCGCCAGAGGCGGTTGGTTGTTTGGGTGTAGACGAAGCCTGGTAGATAAGGTCGTGAGTTAGTTGGTCACAGAACCATAGGTAGACTTCCTCGTTCCGCGACTTGGGCGAATAAATAGGGGGTGTATATGTTAGTACTTACCATCCGGATTCACGACAGGCAAGACGTAAAAGTCATAGTTATCCAGAACCTTCTGGACTAATGTATCACTCTCGTACCCGGTAACGAGCTGGTAGAGGATATACTCGACGACCTAGATCGAGCAACACGACATTAGCTCAGCTCAGCTCGTTAACTCACTTACACACGTATCCCCTCCCCTTCGCCCTGCATAACCAAGCCAGCAAACCCAAGATCCGCATCAAACTCACAATAGAAGTAATCCACTCCCTAGCATGCACATTCCCATTAAAAAAAAATCGCCGGCTTCGAATCCTTCCCCCCACTCCCCCAAAGATGAATCCCCTGAATCGCCCTTCCCTCAAACGAAGTGCCAGCCACAATGAGCTCCGAGTGATCCGGGAACGCGGCCTGCAGCTGCGCCCAGTAATTAATGTGGTCTGCGTAGGGGTGGTACGCGTCGAACCACTCCAGGCCCGGCAGGGCGCCTTCCTTTTCCTTGCCGGCGCTTGAGCTTGAGCTTGAGCTAGTGGTTGGGCGCGCGGCACTCTCGGCGGCGAAGTCCGCGCCGAGGTCGTGGCTGAGCACGGTGTGCGTGGTCCAGGGGGCAGCGGCCTCGAAGGCGGCGATGTCGGCGGGCGCGACGGCGAGGTCGACGGCCCAGGCGCCGTCGGCTCCGCGGCGGCGCTGGAGTTCTATGGCTGTTAGGGCGTCGATGGAGGCGTCAACATTGCTGGAGATGGAGACGCGGTAGACCTTGTACCCGTCGTAGCTGACTTTTCCTGCCGGCGGTCTGTCGACGGGGGTGGTCGCGCCTAGGGCCGCGAGGGCGAGGAGGAGGGAAAAAGGAGAGAACTTCATGTCTATATCTCTCGCTAGTGAATAAACCAACTACACATTCATGAACAATCCACAACAATCCAATTGTAAACAACAGGTAGGCTTTCATTCCAATGTTCTCACCATCCAAGTAAACGATCAAAGTCCCTCCAATTTATACCCATCACTCACTCCAGTCGTAAATCATAAATCATACCTCATACCCTCCCCCCTCTCTCCGCCCATATCAACCCACCCACCTATACATGCATGCCAATAAGGCAGTATTCAGCCCTCAATTGGTGGTGAGCAATGACGAATGCGACGCCGCGCCATTCCGCCATCGAGTCTCGTTCTTGGCTCCTTCCCGAAACTGCAGTCCTGCCAAAACCGAACCCCGTCTGCATGGCTACTCTCGAAGACGATAGATGATGAGGTGACGATGCTCCGGAATATCGACATTTTGCGTCGTTTGCTGTTTGTCGTTGGTATTGCTTATTACTACTATGACTGGCGTGAATTATTGCGGAGTATTATCATGCTGATGATGGGGTTTTGGTTTGTCTTCCCTCGTCACTAATTGGGTATCTCTGCAGACATTAAAATATACTATATGTGTTATTAATAAATCTGGGGAGGAAGTACAACCTACTGATCCTCACATTTGGGACATACATATCCGTAATTTATGTATTTATAATCCGTGTATAGCATCTGATATCATTTCTTTGCCTTTGTTTGCAAGTCGTTATGTATCTGCGATTGAATCGATTCCTATAGAGGAGGCCTCATATAGTCGAGAAGCCCATATTTTACACTACTCAGTCTCAATCTTAGTTTTACTCGCTCTCACACTCATATTCAAACGTCAAGTAGTTAAGTATATTTAGTTCATTCAGCTTATCCGGTCTATGCGGTTTATCAGGTCTTACTAGCCAGTCTATCCAGCGCGGCCACTCCAGTCAGGGTGGTCTAATATAGCAATAACAGCTCCGGTGTCAAGGTCTTCGGGCCGCTTTCACAAGAAAGGCTCACGATACAAGACGTTTGCGGGCTATAGACCTCCAAATCACAAAACGCCCAAATGAGGACCATGCCTTCCAGTCTATATCCATCAAGTCTAGGAATAGGCAATAGTAATGCTTTGACGTAAGATTGTCTCGCGACAAATCAATGTCCGCCTCTTATTTGTCTCTCGACCGCTCAACAAAAATAAGCAGACAGTTAGAACGCTATTAGCAAGTCATATTTCTCGTATCTTCGTAGTTGTCGTTACTTTGATATTTGTTGTTGTTTTTTCTGCTGTTGATCTTGCTCCAGGAGCTGCATAGTCGTCTCGGTGGTCTCGAGCTTGAGATGCTGTACCTCGCTATTGGATGTGCTCATCCTTTTCAACTCTCCTTCGGGGGCGAGCTCCTTGTGCTCATCTCCATACGAATTCTTAATCACCTTTGAATCGATATCATCATTCCCTATCCTGTCTTCCGGTATCTCTTCATCCTCATCATCTAGACCCTCAAGTCCCTTTAACTCTTCCGCTAGACATCGCCCCCCGAACCCTGCCTCTTCAAATTCATTTAATGCCTCTTGGAATTCCTCTTTGTCCTTCCAAAATTCTTGTCTTTCCCGCTCTAGGCATTCTCTCGCTCTCAATGCGGTCCACTCGAGTCTGGACAGCGGCGAGGGCTCGACAGTGTCGCCGGTGACTAGATCCGTGGCTAGGGGGTCGTTAAAGGAGACATTCCTCTCAAAGACGATGTCGCATTCACTTTCGTCGTCATCATCATCCTCACAATCTAGCTCTTCCTCATAATCACAACTATCGTCGTGACTGTCGGAGTGATTGCCGCTATTAATACTGGTGTGATTGCCATTGCGATTGCGCTGCCGGGCTTGACTATGCGCCCCCTGATGCCATCTTTTAGGTTTCTTCAAAATGCTCACTAAAAATATTTTATCGTCATCGCTCTCATCATCGGAGTCCGAGTCGCACGTTGACGCCGCCGTCGAGTACAGCGATGAGATGGAGGAGCTGCGCGACAGGGTGTATGACTCAGAGGACTCCGCCGAAAATGAGGGCGAGGGCGAAGACTTGGCGGGGTGAGAATGGCTATGATGAGAATGATGAGCATGTGAAAAAGATGCAGATGCGCTCTCGCTTTGTGAGGTAGTTTTGCCGAATGCGCTGTCCCAGTGTCTGAACAGCTCCGAGGCTGCGCAGACAACGCCGTCCGCCATCGTGGGTGGCGGTGGTGGTGTTTTGTGTGTGTTTTGTGTGTGACTGTATGCTGGACCCCTCCCATCCGATGCGATCCGATGCGATCCGCTGTAGACTACGGGTAGCTAGTTCAATAGCAGCGCGCCTTTTGTGATGGGCGCGCGTAAAAAAACGTGGTGGATAGAGGGGCACGATTAGACGTTGCACTTTTGAATGAGTTGTCGTTGCTGAAACAATGCTGTTTGTTGTGATGGATGAAGGAGTCGATGAAGGGATGAATGCACAAGCATGCAACTGCTTGTTTGTTCTGAGTCGATTCTCTCGCTTTCGACGTATCTGACGTAATTCGCTCGGGACAGGAACCTGGTCGCTTGTACAGAATGGCGGGGTGCGTGCATATGAGATGTGCCCTTTCCGGAAGGTCGGTAGCGTGGTAATCGAGGTAGGTACGGAAGTAATCGCACTCTTCCGCATAAGACACCTTGTATCTACTACCTAGGTATGTAGGCAGGCTACAGGCACGTCGGTATAAATAGGGAGGTGCGGAGTGCTGAAAAGTTTATAAAGCCGCTAGAGGGGGGACGCTAACAAAGCTCTCGCGCTCTCGAAACAGGACAGACAGACAAATTGACAGACAGATTGACTAACTGAATGACAGTTTGAGACAGTCGTCTGTGACGGATATGAGCACTTGTGTAGGTAGATTATATGCTTAGGTCAGGTAGGTTAGGTGAAGAGTGCTTAAAAGGAAAAAGGAGAGGATAAAGTGAGTGCCCTAGGTAGGTAGATTAGGTACCTAGGTAGGGATTCTGTAAATACCTAAATCCTAAATCGAACACAAGCCGCAAAGCTTAGGCCTCGACGCATCCGAGTCACAATCCCATTATTGGCTCTACAATGCCCCTCACATCCAGCCCTTTTACGTAGCTTCCAATGGACTACTGGTAGGTAGTGCAGAATATAAGTCTAGAAGGAAGGTACAAAGGCGGGGTTCCTTGTTCGGCACCTAATGAAGTAAGTGCCGCTGCCGCATTCCGGTCTAAGTACCAGCCGCAGCGATTCAGTAAGGCAGGTACCTGAATGCTAAGTTTTCATGTATGCGCTATATTTCATTTCAGCCTTAAAGTAATGTTCCTAAGGACGTTACGTAGGTAGGTAGGTAGACTACGAAAGAGTTGGGTCGAGGTATGATGCACCCTCCAACTCCAACCACATCTATGAGGAATTCTATACAACAAAACAACACTGTCGAGTGCCTCTTATGACTGGGTATTAAATACCGTAGTATAGAAGTAGGGTTAGTAAGTACATAGGTAGGTACACAAGAAAACGGATGGAAGCAGGTATGTAGGTACCGGAATCAGGGCTATTCAGACTGACTACCTAACGTATGTATGTAAAGCCCTCATCATCTGATGAGCTATGTATGTTAACACACGCCAATTACGGCATCTCACATCCATTATTCAATTATATACAGAATCTTCCCCGCATCCCAGATCGCTGTTACACACGTCTGGCGTTCTGGCGACGGGCGCCCTAACGGGCCATCCTATGTTGAGCTGAGGTAGGTTTACAATTACCAAGTCGCGAGACTTTCTTCACTTGTACCCTTCTGCCTCCTCCTCCTCCCCCCACTTACTCAGCTCTACACGGGATTAAGGTGCTATCACACAAACGTGACGTAAAAGAGGTACCCACTGACGGGCAATCAAGAAGGAAGAAAAATTACATGCTGTCAAGCAGATAAGACCCGTCTGATCAACCAGACTAGGGTCATCTTTCGATTTCGCCTCCCACAGAAACAATGGTAGTGGCGAAGCGCGCGTGCGTGAAGTTGGGTAATACAAAGGAGAAGGCGGCATGGCCGTCGCGAAGACATCTTGCTGACGAGAAGAAAGGCGTGTTAGGGGGGTATCTGTCATGAGAATAGAGGACCGTCAAGTGATCCGAGTCATAAAAAAAGCCGACGCATGCTTAGTGTCTGCCAGCTGCGTGGGTTTGGTGTGCCTCTTGAAGAGCTGTCCCATGGGTTAGTTTAGTTCTGCGCTAGTTAAATGGGACACGTCTATGACTTACTGCGTAAGATATTTTGTTGTTCTACACGATCACCGCAAGCGATTTGTAAGGACGACCCCTCTAGAAAGTCCAGCAGGACACTATTCGGTAATTCCTGAATCTCGACATCGGGGATATATGGCTTGCGGAAGTCGCCCATGTGAAAGCGCTTAGTCCCAACGCTGTCCTTCCCCTTCTTGGTACCGCCTTGAATGGCGCTGAGGAAAAGCATGCCCTGCGCATCGAGGCACATGCTACGACGCTTCCAGAGTAGGTTGTCTGGAAACTGGACATTGACATCGCCCATAAACGCCACAATCGTCGGCGAAGTCACTTGCTGCTGTGCGAGGATAGGAGCCTTTTCTAGCTGGTCCGCATCCTCTTCCGTCACTGTAGGCGAGATGCTTGCGCTGCCGCTCTTGCGGGCGCCGCCAAATGAGTTAGACAGCCGGCGCATAAACCGCGAAGTACGGTTCTTCGATTTCTTGTCACTCAACGACATGTCATCTTCGGTAGAGCCGTTGTCACTCACACGAGATGACGATCTCGTAGCCCCCGATATCGAGGCATTGTCGCCTTCGTGATTAAAAGATGACCTACGGCTGGAAGTAGATAGGCGTCTTACGAAGCTCGACGAGCCTTGATGAGATGAGGGTGGCTGACTAGGGGATTTGAGGGGCGAGGCTCTGGGAGACATGGCCCCCAAAATGTCGGTCGACTTGTTGCTTAGAGGCGTATGCTCTTTGATGAAATTCTTCATGAGACTCAAGGATGACCGTCTTCGAGCCTGCTTGTCCGCAATTTCGGAGGCCGATAGTTGATGGACTTGTACCTCCGAAACACTTGTCTTCGGGCGTTCTACAAGAGGGGGTCGATCGGAAAGAGCTTGGGGCTTCGCGGATTGCGCCCTGTGAACATCGACTAACAAGGTCGACTGTCTGAACTCAGCAGGTGCGGCATCACCAACCTTCTTAGACGTGTTGGTCAAGTTGGTAAAGGGCGAGGTCGCGCCGCGAATAATACGCGCTGTGACTTGGATTGAGTCTGGCCGTCCACGAGGTGCGTTCTGGCCTTCAAACATGGTCAGCCTGCTAGCTACGGAGCCGGATCTCTCCCGCATCGAATTAGGAGCCTCAGGGGTCGGTTCTCGCGAACCTTCAGGCGTAGGCGAATTATGTGTCATCGTGTTCGCACGTTCCACAACTGAAGGCGACTTTGATGGGTCTCTTGTGGCTTGCTTCCGAACTGTAAAAAACGTAGAAGACGGTGTCGTAGGTCTGGGTCGGTCTTCATTTGGATTACCAGACAGTGCCTCCAAAGCCTTGATACGCTGCGAGATACTCGATCCCACGTTGCCCTTCTTTGATTGTATGCTTGCGTTGGATGGATTGCGACTCAGACTGTTCAGAAACACGGCACCACCCGATACACTTCTAGGAGCATTGGCCTGGGACAGATCCACAGGCATAAGAAGTGAGGCACGCATAGGGTTGGATGCGGCGCGAGGCAAACGGCCGTCCTTTCTCGGTGGACTACTAGCGTTTGGGAAAACAGGAGTAATGGGTGACTTGGAGACGAGCATCGGCTTTGCTTCTTGTACAGTAGCGGTTTGCAATTCATCCATCAACGCGTCATCGTCCAAAGGATCCGAGAGATCGGGTTGGGATACCCCTTTGGCTGGCAGGTCTGTACAGATAGGGTCAACTATAGCCTTTTGTTTAGGAGGCTTCGGTGGAGAAGCCAATAGGATTTCTGGCCCTGTCTTCAAAGGTACGTCTGGTTTCGGTGGTTCGTATTTGGCGGCTAAGAGTGTGCGAACCGGCTCGTTGACGGCAGGAAGAGTAGACCCGACTGAAGCAGTAATAGGTTTTCTAGAAAATCTTGATTTGAGGTTCGGAGTCGTTGGTGATGTGGGTGAAGTTGGAGACTTAGCCTCACTAGGAGCGAATTTAGACTGCGGAATCCCTAGCTGCCCCTTGAAATTGGAAGCGCTGTGTTTATCGTCAAAACCAATACCAGGCTGGTTACGAACTTCCGGTAGGACAGTAGTATCGGGCGTGATCTTGTCGCTTTCTCGTAGGTTAGTAGATAGTTCATAGGTCTGAGCCTCATCGAGACTCTTGCCGTCATGCAAAGTCGTCATAAAGTTAGCATCGAGAGCAAAGTCATTAGGTTCTATTGACTTTCTAATCATTCCCCCTGTCTGTTGTGAATTGTTTGTGTTGCTCCCTGGAATCTGAGCAAATTCCTCGGAGTTCTTTGCAAATTTGTTGCTCGGGGCATTAGCGCCTATTGTTTCAGACTGTGCCGTATCAACCAACTTTGTCATACTGTTTCTCTGGATCCCTAGGGCGCTTCTTTGTAAGTCTGTCCCTTTCATAATGTCTAGAGTTTCCGCTACGCCCTCTCTGACTTCATCCGTATCCTGCGCAGATTCCTTGTCGGGTTGGATCGTTTCATCGGTCAAATCGGACAAGGAAGACGCCTTCGTAGAGTCGCCAATGCAAGTGGAGGAAGAAGCAGCGGGAGAAGAAGGATGCGATTCCAAGGCAATATCCCTAGAGTGCGATTCGGGTCTCGTCGTTGCGGAAGTTGGCGACCCAGCAGCAAAAGTGGTAATTAGAGTAGAAGTACTATAGTCAGGTTGAACGGAAAGGAATGTCTGGGGTTCTGTATTAGGTACTGGGTCGGCAACACCATCCACAGACGATTTATATTTAGTTGTGGACAACACTTCTGACTTGGCGTCCTGCAGCTTCTTCTCCCTGAGTCTCATGGCCTTCATGAGGCGAGCTTTCTCAGGTGTCAACTTGCCTTCCCGTGTTGGCGCCATCGAAGGTGTTGTCGATTTGATGGATGCTCCAGAGCTGGTAGCAGGTCGCGGGGGAAGTTGACCGTCCATAGATTGCGGTAGCAGCCCAGGTGTTGGCGCGGTCGCTGGGAGTGAGTATCCAGCCTGTTCATTTTGACTCCCCTCTTTCGCTTTATCCTTTTTCGATCCTTTAAAGAATTTAAACCCAGTGGGGAGTGTCGCGACAGGGCGAAAATTTTCTGCTGTCGAGGGTCTCTTATGAGCATCTATCGATGGTCGCGGGCCGAGCTTGACCTTTCTCCCTTGGTAATAGGAGCTCGAGCTATATACTTCGTGACGAGCCGACTGTGAAGACAAGCGGCGCCCGAAGTCAGATTTAGTCGGGGACGCTGGCACATCAGCTCCTGCGAAATCTGGGATGTTCTTGGTGGAAGCAAAGTTGGTTTCAGATGGGTTAGTGATTTGTTGGCGATCCAGGACAACCGGCGGCTCAGGCGAAGGCGAGGCAGGGGAATCCGAGTAAATTGACGATGCTGGCCGTGCCTCCTCATTCACAACCGACTGTCGTTTTCTTTCTCTTTCTTCCTCTTCCTCTTCCTCGGCAATCTCATTCAGTCTTCGCCGGCGCAATGAGCTTGATGATGAGGACGAAGACCCCGAAGCAGCGTGAAGGGAACATGCTGCGGAAAGCTTGCTGTCTTTCAGGTCCTTGGCGTCGCTAATCTCGAAGGTAGTATTGTGGGTGAATTGATCGCAAATGGCATTGAAGTGGACTGCGGCGCGAGCTAAAACCCAGCAAATATGTCTTGTTAGTCAATTCTATCCCTCCGTACCATGGCCATACCGGTGTATGAGAGACGATATTGTCCATGATGTCCAATACTAATTTCACGCACCTTGAAGGAGCCTTGAGCAGTCCTCGGGGATGTATTTTATGATTACACTCCTGCGCCTATATCTCAAGAAACCGTATAGGGGCGATGGCTCCTCATACCTTGCAATGGCGCTGCGGATATCGGTGATGCCGCCATTGCCCGTGTCGAGGATATCGATCTCATCGCGGCTCAAGTACTTTAGAAGAAACCTATAGCAAAAACAGCACGTTAGCATCTAGGGGTAATAGTGAAAGGCACGGCTCATCGTGGGAAGAAATGCGGCTAAAGGGAGTCAAGCGAGAAGGACCGGCACAACTCTCCCGCCCATATACACTTTATCCAACTATATACCAGACCCGGTATCCGGAACAGCAAGATAATATCAAACAAGAGATAACCTAAAAACTGGGGGAAAGAAAAGTCCGGGAAGAAGCAAGGGGATGAAGAGGATTGCTTACCATCCACCGGGTTCGCTATTTGCGGCGTCATGGGCTTCCTTAACCTTGACGTCGTCGAGCCCATTCAACGACATGCTGGGATAGGAGGATGGCTCTCGTCCGCGCAGGATCGAGACCAAAGTTGATTAAGCCACCACGATGGATTATAGATGCAGTACTGATGTAGATGAGAATCGCAGGACAAGATAGACAATGAAGGTCGCCTAGAGATTATCGAGAGAGTTAACGAGTTGGTTTGCGATCCAGAGGCAGAGGCAGCAGTTCAGGGGTCCGAGGCTAATGGACGACATTGGTGCCGGCAACGATGGACGTCCGATGCTATGCCAATGAATGCGCGGTCACAGCTAGCGTCATGGATCTAGACAGCTAGGTGACGTTGAGTTCAATTGGGATTCAGGATTCAATGGATGGTACGTCGGCCTCCTGCCTGTCTGTCTGTCTGGAGGTGGACTTTGTGGTGAACAATTACTACTAAGTATTGGGCGGCCGAAACAAAAAAAAGGCGGGATCTTGATGGGCAAGTGTGGACCGGGGTTGTCTCTGGCTATGGAAACACACTTGTGACCTGGGACTACTATGGATAGGGGTAGGAACGCTATAGGGGTTTGGTAGGGTAGGTACGGAACAGTGTAGCAATATTGACCTTGCTATTGGATATTGTGGAGAACTTACGCATTGCTCTATGTACCTTCTGGAGATATCGTGGGTGGAAAGCCCGGGAAACGCCAACGGTTGTTCTTAGATTTAATCTACCTCTATTAGGTTAGCCTGCGACTGATTTCAAACACAAAATCTGGCCCAGTACCTTACATCTTACATACCGATCTACAGACATACGGTACTTACTTACCTAAGATACCTACCTAGGTACCTAGGGTACTTACCTACATACATAGGTACCCTTCAAGATAATCTGCCAATTATCTTAAATCTGAAAACGCAGTATAGAGAAGCACGTTGTTAGGTTGCATAAGACATGTCAAGAAAAAAGAATCGGTATGAAAGAACGTCTTAGTGCAGCTGAGGAGAGATTGTATGTATCCACGCCAGAAGAAATTATACCAGGTAAGGCAGTAGACAAGGAGTCCTTAATTTTCCAGCTACCGTACAGTTCAGGCAGACACACGGGCCCAGAGACCAACATCGGAAACTGCAATGTAACCCACGTTGCATTGTCGAGCACACAACCTAGCAGTACCGATTGGTGCGAATCCGGCATGGCGAACTGTGACTGGCTGATCCCCTTGTGCATATAGAGTACGCATAGTCCCTAACTATGTATGGGAATAATAACCACACCTGACGCTGTGAGTGAAGGTACGTACATGTCTCTGTATTTATCTGAGACGAGACTCTCTTTGCTCTTTGGTTGTTATTCTCTTCTTGTTAGCTCACAGATTTTTCCTCAATGGCTGTCTTGATTATCTTCTCATTTTCGCATGAATGGGATGACAAGGTGCACATGTAATGCCTGAATCTTTCTACTGCTGTACACCCGGACAAATGTAAGATGTTGATAGACAAGTATAGACCTGTCCATAGCAAGCCTCCCGCGCGGCTCCTTCGCCGACCATTACATAGAATGACCGAAAGCTTACCGAGAATGCAGTCTATCTACCTGAGTACTATGAAACTACTAGGTACCTACATACATGTAGTATTCTATTTTAAACCAAAGTACAAAATAATACAGATTTACAATGCTACAATTCTACCTATATCTCGACCTAACACATAAAAATACCCCTTATATAAAACAACAATGCATTTCAGAACTAACCCTAGCTAGTCTAGCCACCTACAGAGTACATGTAGATAAATGAGCACATGACCACTAAGCCATAAAATCGACATCCATCACGGTCCTGTACCTGCCTCCAACCACCACGAATCAACTTACATCCTTCAGAGAAGAAAAAGCATGCACGCGCCATGTTTCTTTTTTCTGGTCACCCATCTAAACCTATCAAACCATCCCCCCTCCCTCTTTCGAGGTACTTGTCTAGTTTCATCCCCGGCGCTTTGACCTCGCCGTCCCCGCACCCTCCCCGACATCCAGACTTAGGTATCTGAGCCCCCCTCACTTGAACGAATGAATGAACCGACATAGAGCAGAACAAGAAACAGAGTTTCCGTAGGGGTCTGAGCACGTGCAGATAGAACAAGAGACAGGTATGTTTTACTATCTGTTACATGTTCGCATTCTGGATTAAATTTATACTTTCATAATATCTGATTTACATAGCTCTTGTAAGTTGAAAATTGTAGCCTATCAAATATGAGTGACCTACCCATCATGAAATAAACCAGAACTAGAAAATCAACCCTAAAAATCGGCATCCTAGTGAATTATTTCTTAACATCATATAAATCATAAGGAGTACTCATCAAAACCCATAAATAGGAGAAACAACACAACGTCAATATGGAAATTCAACAAGCCAATTGTTTATACTCTTTTGATTCTAGGCTCTATGCATATGTACCAAATCATCCCCTATCTTACACCCTCTCAGCCGTATCAATTACGACTGCCACAGTCATATGCACCCTAAGCTTAACAAACTAACTCAGCCCTAGGATGTACCGGCGATCAATATCGTCTACCTGGACGATGATCTCGTCAAGGCTAGAGCTAGCAGCCGCGAAACACAGATCGACAAACAGATGGGCAGACGACGCAAAAAGTCAGGTAGTCAGAGCTAAGCAAGCTCTTCGAGAGAAAACTTAATAAAGAACATCAGCAATAACTACAAGGACCCCAAACAGACCATCCTAAACCCCCCTAAAAACCAACCCAAGCCGTCTTATTGATTGCTGCTAGCCTAGCTTTGGCCGGGCTGAAGTTGCTTGGCCAGGTAGTCCGTTGCCCTGTCATCGTCTCATCCCAACCAGTCATCTACTCGTAACAAACGCATGCCAACTCATCATGATCTACTCTGTACAGCGGGACGCATCAACGCCCCGGTTACGGTGTTTGTTCCGGGTCTACCGTCTTCGCAGCCGTGACCTTACCCTCATCTACGACGCCTTCAGCGCTGACCTCAGGAGCGTCAACCCCGACCTTCCCGTCTTCAACAGTAGAAGCAGGTTCTTCCTCGACCGATTCTTTGATGATAGTAGGTTTGAATGTCTCCCCCTCATCGATGGGCGTGGGATCGCGTCCGCGGCCACTATTGCTTGCCGAGACGCCTACAGCAGGAGCATCGCCCTCGGCGATCTTCTGCTTAGTCGAGCTCACGATCTTTTCTGCCTCGCTTACTTTACCCGTTTCGCCTGTAATGTCCCCTTCTACGCCAATAGGTCGGTCCTTATTGTTCTGGTCGAGTAGAGCGGCCTTATCAAACCGAATGATCATACATGACAGGTTGTCCGTGCTAAAACGAGCGAGAGCATGGTCAACTAGAAGTTTAGAGGCTGCTACGGCATCTTGCTTGTCGCGAATCAGATTGACCGCTTCTTGGTCTGTACAGACGTCCCAGAGCTTGAACATTTAATATTAGCCATGGTGGTATAAAAAAGGATGCCAAGAAAGGAAAGCGACAGGTAAAGGAAGGAAATAAAGGACTTAAGTCTACTCACTCCATCGCAAGCAATAATGATGAATTCATCTACTTCGGGTTGAATGACTGTCTCTGTCGTATAGGGATGGCCAGTAACAAGATACTTGATGTAGGAATCTCCTAGAGCCCTCGTCACGGCCAAAACGCCGTTGACTCGGTTATTGAGGATCAGGCCTCCAGCGTTGGCGATACGCTTTCCCTCATTCTCGTCGCTTCCCTTGTGGTCGTAGGAAAGGCGTAGAGCTTTGCCGGCTCGGCATAGAATGATTCGTGCATCACCCACGTTGGCCGTGTAGAGGACACGTTGCCGTGTCGCGATACCTTTTAATCTTGCGTGAGTTGACTCTGGGATGGCTATAGTGTTGCCGTCGTCCTCAGACTTACTATCCTTGGCCTTTGACGCTTCAGATGTTTTGGATGCTACTGCGGCAGCCGGGGCAATTGCTTGGGAACCAATGGCAGAGCTCGAACTAGGAACCCTATCCTCCCATCGCAGGACGGCAATGGCCGCAGTGCATCCGCTATTTTTCAGAGGCAGCTTTTCTAGCTGCGCGTCAACACTGGTAAAAGTCTGGTCGAGAAGTTCCGGTATAGGAGTGTTCGGGTTGCGGCGAATGATGTCCTCAAGAACTAAGTGAAGCTTCTTGCCACACCAATCGGCAGCGAAAGTGCCAGCATGTCCATCGAAGATGGCGAAGTAGCCATTATCAGTTTCAATCATGTCTTGCGCCGATTGGTCGGAACTCTGGCCATCAGTGTCTTCAGTCGAGTTTTTAGATTTTGCATTCTTGTCAGTAGAGTCTCCAGCTAGCAGGGGGGCAGGCGTAGGTAAGAAGTTGTATAGGAAAGCATGGGTATCTTCCATAGTACGCCGGCACTTCTTATTTCTGTCTTCCCACACGCCAACGCGGAACGTAGACCTCGGGCCTGGGAGCGACTCGCCTGCCGAGTTGTTGTGCTGGCCTTGCGGCACAGCGAGCGCTTGGTCCTGTTTGCCCAACTTTTGCAGAGGGGTGCGTGCGGTCGAATCGCTGTTAGTCCGACTTGTCTGGAAGTTAAGAGTATTCTTTGCGCTCGCTATGAAGCTGCTCGCTTTGCTTCCCACGCCACTACTCCTGCGCTTCTTCTCGGCGGCACCATTGTCCGAGTTATGCCGACCCGAAGGGCTGCCATTCCCACTACGCTTCTCGCCACTCGCGGCTTGATCGGGAAGCTTCGGAATGCCATCGGGCGACGGCGAGGAGGTCTTAGAGTCCGAAGAAGGGGATTCGGGTTTGGTGGTGATAGGATCCGCAGCCGTGGAGTTGTCGGGTTTGGCGGCCGCGGAATTTGAGCCGCCGCCGAACATTCTATTCAGCAGGCCTCCTTGAGAGGAGAAACTGCGTCGTTTACCTCCTGCCAGATTTTCGGAGATGGAGTGGAATAGCGAAGGCGACTGTCGAACGTAGATCGTAAGACGTCAGTTGTTGAATAGGGAGAGGACCGAGGTTGGAATAGTCGAAGCTATCGAATAAGAGATATATGACAGGTAGAGATAACACTCGATTGCACGATGACGAGGCAACGTGTGATCAGGAATGGCGAAGCGTAAATGTGAGAATATTGGTAGGCGTATGCTTAGACTCAGTTATCGTCATGCGGGGAGTCGTGATTGCGCAACTGGTTTCGATGCTTTGTCTAGACTAGAAAACAACGAGACTAGTCACAAAAGTCAGCCGTGGGAATGTCTTTAAAAACCGGCGCGGAGGGGAAACAAGGGCGTAGGCCACGCAGCTACAAAAAGAATGCTAAACAAAATATGACCAGTTAACTGTATAGACAAGGGAAGACAATAGCCATCCGGTGAAAGAGAGAATGGGCAAGCTCTGCAGGTCTACCTACCTGGGTTTGGGTGACGTAGGGAGAAGGGAACGACGATAAGCTAGGGTTGCATGTGCTAATATCTTTAGACACAACAACCATATATAGTAGGAATCGTAGGAGACCAGATAGCAAAGGGAATAGATTGGATATATTATAGAGAGGCAATGCAATGGTGTGATGATGCGACAAACCCCAAATTGCCAGACCTACAAGCAAATAACACTTACTAGATGAGAGGATCGACGTCATGCAACAGAACCGTGGAGAGCCTGATGTGAGAAAAAAAAGTACAGAGGGCGTAGGTCAGGAGGAGGTAGTCAGTCTACACGATAAAGCTAGCGGTATTCCTTGCTCGCTATCGGTGGTGTTGATATTTATGGATGAAGTGGCGGTTGTCGTATAATAACAACGTAAGTATGGTAGTAGTAGTAGTAGTAGGAGCCAAACAGAGCAGGGGATGGATGAATGGACGGATGGAGATGATAAATCGTGGGGTTCGAATGAGAGATGACTTAGCCTAGCAACTTCCCTACCTTACGCAGTACCTAAGGTACTCTGTCTCTTCCAGCCAACCAACCCACCTATCTACTACATAGAGGTACCCACCACAGAGGGGTGAGCGGGTCTACAGCACTATACCTAGGGAGAGGTGGGGTGACATACATTGCGGTACCTCCTACAGTAATCCTGGTCCGGGATGCTTGTTGGTCAAAGTAAACGCCCGGGACCACGTGCATCTATTCTGTACTCAAGTTTCCACGTTAGGTAAAGAGCTACACTACGATACTTTGTATAGAGTAGGTATGTATTTAAACAGGTAAGTATGCTGGGCAAGCGGAGTAGTAGTAGTAGATAAGGCATTATGTAATGAAGTTCCTATCTGCCAACCTAATCCTAAATTTTAAAAACTGAATAGAATCCTTTCAAATCGCAGGATTTCAAGTCTGCCATCTGTCCTACCCATAAAGACATAGCGTGTACCTAGGCGAGAAATATCGGGGACGCTAATAATAGAACCTTGAAATACAGTACCTAACTAAGGTATGTACTCTACCTCTACCAAGTAGACATGTAGTACAATGTCAAACCTTCTACGCTACAACAAACGCCTGCGATCAATCACCATCGAAGATATCACAATGATCAGTCTCGTGCTCGAACCTGAGTTTTGACAACCAGTAGGATGACGTCGACTAAAGGGCGACGCCCAAGTCTGCGGCTGACAGCACGTGGCGCGCCCAGGATATTCATGTATGTGAAAAACACCCGGCGGCCACTCGGTTCCCAGCGCCTCAACTTCGACCACGAGCCAGTCATTAGCTGTTTTCTTAGGGAAGCTTTAGGCTTCATGGCCAATGCCGAAGTGCGCGGTTCGTTTCTGTCTCCGCGCTAGGAGAAGGCATAGTAAGCCGCTTGCTATGCAGATAGGGGTCCAAGTGACTACCTGGGTAGGTAACTAGGGTTAAGACGCTAAGAGAGTTGCTAGTTGCTAGTTCAGTATCAACCATCACGATGCTTCTGTACCACGTGGCAACTCTCGAGGAAGTAGGAGCGTTAGTCTCATATCTATATCACTTGTTGTAGTTGCCTTAGCTAGGTGCTCTTAGAGAGGCTCTCATTGATAGAAAAGTTAACGAGAAAAAAGGTAGCAATCGTCTACTAGTTCATAGTATAAAAATCTCAATTACACTACAATATAAACTAAATCACAGCAATGTCCGAAACCTTCACCCGCGCATTCCCTAACAAACCCACGCCCCTCCTAAGCCACGGCCTCCCCTACGCCTCCTCGCTCCTCAAGCACGTGGACGACACATTCCACGCTACGCGGCTGTACGTGATATGCTCCGGTTCCCTAGCCCGTCACACGTCGCATCTCGAAGATCTGAAGCAGCAGCTCGGGCCCAAGCTCGCGGGGACGCGCGTGGGCATGCGCTCGCACTCGCTGTGGTCCGAGATCCTCGAGGTCGTCGCCGACGCGCGGCGGTGCGGCGCCGATTGCATCGTGACGCTGGGGGCGGGGAGTCTCACGGACGCTGCTAAGCTGGTATCATATGTACGTGGGGTCTAGATGTTCGTCCCGTGTACATCGGAAGTATAGCACATGCGATGGGAGGAACCAACGGCGGTTGTATACGATATGTTTCTAATTTCCAAATCTATGGTCCCAACTGACAGAATTCCCCGTTGCGCCATAGGCTATCGCCAATTCCGTCTCGACACCAGACGAGCTGGGATCTCTATGTGCCGACATCGCCCCCGAGCGCCGCGACACCATCAAGCCCTCTGTTATTCCCGTCATCTGTATCCCCACCACCCTGTCCGGCGGGGAATACTCCTCGTTCGCGGGTGCAACCAATGACCATGACCACCGGAAATATTCCTTCTCGGGCCCGCAGATCGCCGGCCCAGCGTTGGTGATCCTCGACCCGGAGCTTGCAACGACAACGCCGGCCAGTGTGTGGTTGAGCACGAGCGTCCGGGCGCTCGACCATTGCGTGGAGGCGCTCTGTTCGTTAGAGAGTAATGAGGATGCCGATGAGATGGCCCGTCGAGGGCTCAAGAAGCTAGTCCCAGGCCTGTTGAAATGTAAAGAGAACCCGGCAGATCTCGGTGCCCGGCTAGACTGTTTCCTCGGCGGTCGAGATTCCATGGTGACGGCGACCTACGGCGTACCGATGGGCGCGAGCCACGGCATCGGACACCAGCTAGGTCCTGCGGGCGTGGGCCACGGCGAGACGAGCTGCATTCTAAATCCCGCCGTGTGCAAGTACAATTACGCAAAGAAAGCAAACGTGGCAAGACAAGACGCGGTAACCGAGATCCTATGGCAAGACGCCCAGGCTGTCGCGGTTTTCGAGGGGAGGGGCTTGAAGAAAGAGTCGGCAGATCTTGGTGATCTCATGGATGCTATAATTCGTGCGCTAGGCCTGCCGCGGACGCTGGAGGAGTTTGGGATCGGGGAGGATAGGCTCGACGGGATCGCAGAGCATAGTTTGCATGATAGGTGGGTGAAGACAAACCCGGCATACCTAGATAAGGAGGGCGTGCTCGAGATCTTGAGGATGGTGCTTCAATGATTTGTATCGGCTGTGATGTACAGTTAGAAACGAAGTAGTAGAAAATAAAGCCTCGAAGACATTAAGAATGGCATCGTTGGGGGGTTATAACCCAGGTATCATTGTGCTCTCGTATCATCCATAGTAAGTTCATTTCAGCCCGAAAAATAGCTTTCGCATAGGCGAGGCGCAGCATCCATAGCGATGACCATCACTTTCTTAGACTGTCAAGACGAGCTTGAAGATCATCATCCGCAGAATCGCCACCTCCGCTAGGGCCACCAATCGCCTGCGCCTGAGCCACCCTAGCCTCAGGAACGTGATCGGAATGGAGCCCTGTAGGTGTCTCTCCGAACTACACAATATAGTTAGAACTTGTCCCGTCAGAATGTAACAGACCGGGCTACTCACAGCTTGGTTAAGGTCGACACCAATCTCCTCCAGCACACGCTCTACAACCTCGTCACCCTCCTCTTCTACGCCGACATCCATAGCATCATCAATGGCGTCGTCCATCATCTCCTGTCTCTGTTCCATTATATCGTTCTCTCTCTCGAATTCCATTGCGATCCGTTGTAAGGCAGGTAGGTTCATTGTTCGATTCATACTTCCGAGGGCCATGGTAGCGCCTTTCATGGCCTGCATCATCTGCTCGTTGGTCCGATGCGTCTAGAAGCACTGAGTTAGCAACATATAGCATTGAATATAGATGCCAGATAAGCATACTTGTAATCGAAGGGATATCTTTTGTAGGTTGCTCTTGAGTCCGTAGAACTTCTCGATGTATCTATAGCACGAAGAGCAGTTGGTCAGTCCAGAAATTCCTATATTCTCGTATTGACCGTGGCATATCCGTGCTACTAACCTTCTCGTCCGCACCAAGTCTTTGGCTTGTATCTTGGCTGCTCCCATCTGTCCCTTTTGGGCGCTCTGTTTGATCTGAGTCACGAGCTGCTTCTCCTGTCTCTCCAGCTTGACCTTCTGCTGGTCGATCTCGCGTATTGCTTTATCGAGGAGGCGTTGGTTCTTGCGCAGACGCTCTGCTGGCGTCATGCGTTTACCGAAGGCCCATTCTAAGATCTGCCATACCAGTCACTGTCAGCCGTTCGACCTATTGCTATTGTTTTCTAGTTATCAGGCGAGTTTATTCTCACATTCATTATTGCTTTCGTCACAAAGTAGTTCAATCGGGTTGTCTGGTCTAACAAGACAAGAGAGGATGACCTGTTGTATAATGTATGATAGCTTTGAAGTAGGCGTTCCAGAATGTGGCAGCCTAGATTGAGTCTCGTCTTGTTGATGTGTCTTTCAGGTACCTTAGGGAGGTAGTTAGCTAGTAAGGTTGCGCGGCGGTTACAAGGAGGAAGATAAGATAGAGAGAGTTCCAAGGCGAACTAAACGACGTCAGGAGCATGTGCTTGTCTTGCCTACCTTTCTGTACGTGTACCCACACAACCTGACCAGTACCCCCCCTTGATCAACACACCAACACCCAAATCAGGTCAAGGAAGTGGATGCGATCAACAGCGCTAAAACACTAGTACTGGTCGGATAGTTTAAAAATAAAATAATCGATTATTAATCGATTGCAGTAAAATATTTTTAACTTAAGCAAAATTTATATATAAATAATAATCAATTAACAATTAATTAATAATTAATAAATATATATATAAAAGTATTTTTTTTTTTAAAAATAAAAATAAAAAATAAAAAAAAATATTAATTATTAATTAAATATTAATCAATTATTAATCAATTAGCTATTAATTAACAAATATTATATTATATATATATTTAATATTTTTTTAATATTAATATTAAAATAATAAATAATATAAAAGTTTTTTATTTATTAAATATTAATTAATTAATATTTAATTATTTATTAATTAATTAATATTTAATTATTTATTAATTATTAATCGATTAACTATTTAATAAAAAATATTTCAATTTTACTAGTAGTGGTCGGATGGGGCGGCTCTCTTATTTTCTATTGGCTGTTTTTTAGCACTGTAGGTATGTGGGGGTAGGGGGGTACTGGTCGGGTTGTCAGGCCCCTCTTCTGTACCTAAGGTAGGTACCTACATAGGTACTTTCTTACCTAATCGCCACCTACCACCCACAGAGTCGGAGTACCAAGAAACCACACACACCCCATAATACACCTAAACACTACAACTTTAAAGGCCTGCCAAGCAGCCAAATAAAATCAGAAAAATAACATAAACAATTGTATAGATAGACAAAGAGGAGGCAGTTATATACATATCAGCTATATTATATAAATACAAAGCGTAAAGTATTAACGTACGTTGTACTATCAAGCAAAACTATGATACAAGGGGTATAAGCCACTATAACAACAACCCCAGAGTACATAGCTATTAATCTCGGTCTACATTGAGTTATACATATCAATATAATCGCCATTTTCTCTACTATTCAAATCTTTACGTAGATTAATTTTACGATTTTATTTGGTTGCTTGGCAGGCTTTTGAAGCAGTAGTGTCTAGGTGTATTATGGGGTGTGTGTGGTTTCATGGTACTCCGACTCTGCACCCATATGTAGACTAGACTAGTCTACCTTAGAGTAAAGTTTGGGGACTGCGCACTGTATTATGGGTCCCCTAATAGTGCATCGAACCCCGCTTCATAGTTGCCAATTATTGGGCAAGATACCTAACAGCTGTACAGTGTACACGTAGGTAATGACATATCCAATCAGTGAAAGCTAGTCCCAGCAGTACAGAATAGGTAATCTTGCCGCTCAGGCGGGTTCGATGCCACCAAAATACCTATCATGTCACCGTCGTATTTTTCTCGCACCACCCTCCTCCATCACCTCCAACACTCTCAATAACGACACCTACGACAACCACGTAAATCACACTATCCTCCGGTTTACGTCCCTACCCTACGGCGCCGGCTTTTCGACACCTTTCATGGATCCCGACCTCTATCGATTGTCGTCATTGCCATGAGCCAGGACTACTTCCCGCCGATGCCCAAGGGCAAATCGCCTGCCCGAGCGGTGAGAAACAACGGCGACGACGCAACAAACAATCCATTCCGCGAACCTACCACCCCCGGGGCAGGAGCAGCAGATGGGGCCGTGGCTGGGCGACCTGCATATGTCACCGTCGGCAGTGGCTCAACCTCACACCATGCCGCAAGACTGCAATCCATGCTCGATCGTGACTCCGGATACGGTGGAAGCATTGCCGGCGACGAACCCGGCTCATCTAAGCTGCCCCTCGGCTCTCCTCGAACTGATCCAAGCCTCAACGGAGACTCTATAATGACACGCCAATCCGGCAATCCCGAGACCGACCAGCGAAACCAGGTTGCTGCCATTTCGCAGCTATGGTACAATCAACAGCGAGTCGCTCTAGGCCGTGCCATCAACAGGGTCGTTGATCTTCTCCAGGGTCTTCAGGAGACGAATGCCACCTGGCCTGCTCTCTACCCTTCCGTCCAGCGCACTGACGCATCCGCACCTGAGCGATCTGCCCCGGGCCCCGGCTTACACCGCGCATTCTCTGCCATTGCCGAGCCCGCACACCCGCCGCGACCCCCGCGCCGGTCCATGACCACTGTCCCCGACAACGATTCTGCCGAGTCCAGCAAGGATGCTGAAAACAAATCTGCCGCCGAAGACCCTCGCCTAATAACGCCCCAGATTGCACAGGAGTTCTCCATTCTCAAGCTCGACCTAAAGCTTGGCGCCTTGAACCAGTCCGAGCTCGTTCACTCGCTAGAAAAAGGCTCAGTTGCGGCCTTGTTGGATGGCAAGATACGCACGAGCATAAAGCACCTAATATCGCTACGAGAACGAATTGATGACACTTCCAGCAAGGTTTTGGTCACCGGAGACTTGAACGCCGGCAAATCCACCTTCTGCAATGCCCTGCTACGACGCAAGGTGCTACCCGAAGATCAACAGCCTTGCACGAGTATCTTCTGCGAGGTTTTGGATGCACGGGAAAATGGAGGCCTGGAGGAGGTCCATGCAGTACACATGGACAGCGCCTATAACCGACATGACGAATCAACCTACGATGTGTTCCCTCTCTCCAAACTTGAACAGATTGTACTTGACAACTCAACCTATATGCAGTGCAAGGTTTACGTCAAGGATATTCGTTCCGTGGACGAATCTTTGCTAAACAATGGTGTTGTGGACATTGCCCTGATTGATGCTCCCGGCCTTAACTCAGACACCACCAAGACGACTGCTATATTCGCTCGACAGGAAGAGATTGACGTAGTTGTCTTCGTCGTCTCTGCCGCTAATCACTTTACGCAGTCGGCCAAGGAGTTCATATGGGCCGCAGCAGCCGAGAAGGCCTACATCTTCATGGTTGTGAACGGCTTTGATATGATCCGCGACAAAGCGCGATGCGAGAAGTTGATCCTTGACCAGGTCTATGGCCTGAGTCCTCGAACATACAAGGAATCCTCCGAATTAGTACACTTCGTGTCAAGTAATGCCATTCCAATGGGCCACCCATCCCCAGGTGGTCCTGGCGGAGGTGGCAGTAGCAGCTCTAGTGGAGGTGGCGGTGACGAGCCGAGCGATGATCCCAAAGGCAAAGGAAAGGAAAAGGAGAAGCTAGAAGACTTCCAGGCACTAGAACAGTCTTTGAGACGTTTCGTTCTGGAGAAACGGGCACGGTCCAAGCTCACGCCTGCCAAGACTTATCTCATGAACATCCTTAATGATGTTCATGTTCTTGCCACCGTCAATGCAGAGGTAGCGCAGTCCGAGATAGACCGCGTGACGAAGGATCTGGAAGACATCGAGCCGCAGCTGGAATCTTCTAAGAAGGCGAAGACAGAAGTAGGCGATCAAATTGATCAAACCATTGAGACAACCTGCAGGGATATTTACGAGCACGCAAGAAACACGCTCAACTCGGCCATCGTACATGCTGGCGACACCACTCTAGGTGTGCCGTATCCAGGGTTGTTCGGAGTGTTTGATTTTGCCGACGACCTCAAGGAAGCAATGCTTAATGAGATCTCTACAGCAGTCACAAATTGTGAAGACCATGCTCGTTCTAGGACGGTCGGCGGAGTAAATGCGATCAAGCAACTTGGCATCCTTCATCTTGGTAACGAATACCACGACCTGAGCTTCCGATCCGATGTCATGTTCCGAAGGCGACGAGATGCCCTGGCTAAGGAGATCGACCTGCCTACCGAGATTTGGGATCTTGTCGATTGGTCGACTCTCATGCAACGCCAGGAGAAGGTAGCCGGTACTGGTATGGCTTTGACCTTAGCAACCGCTATAGGCGGACGCTTAGTTGGCGGGTCTAGCTGGGTAGACCATGCAATGAGCGCTGCCAAGATCGTTGGAAACGATAATCTCAGGAAACTGATTGTACCGACAATTGTTCTTGCAGGTAGGTTCCACATGCCAGAAATGTTTATGTTACCGTCGCTAATTATGCATCTTATAGTCGTGTCTGCCGCGGCATATGTTTTGCAACAAGTCCCACAGTCGCTACCTCACCGCCTATCGGCCAAGCTCTCTGCACAGCTAGAATCCATGGACTACGTGCACGCCAATAGTACACGTATAGCTAGCTCGGTGCGCAAGGTCCTGCGTTTTCCCGCCGATAACCTCCGCGTCGGCCTGACCCGGTCGGTCGAACAACTCGGCTCACGCAGAGACGAGACTATGAAAACACGCACAGAAAGCGAGGTGGCCTACAAGTACTTCAGTAATCTCGTCCGCAACAGCGCCCACCAACGCGCTCTCGTCGCCGACGTAGATCTCGACGCGCATCCCCAGGCAACGGTGGCATGAAAATCTCCTTAAGTTAAACGATGGTTGAAATGAGGGATACGAGCATTGGGTGGCGTTGTGCACAAAATACGTTATGTTTCAGCTCATATAATACCACTCTGTCAAGTCGTTGTTATTCGTTTTCTCTATTTTTCGTCTCTTATTTCTCCCCCACTCCCAAAATGCTTTGATGATTCTGAATGCTTTTATGAGGGAGGATTCAGGAAAGACAAAAACGTAGAAATGAGAGGTCGATGCTCGGGACGTCAGGAGGTTGGGAATTAGACTTCTCCTTTCTTCGGATTTGTGCATACAGTCTTAGTCTCCCCTCGCAAATTCTCTTAGCTACGTTACGTAACACCTAAAACGGCGAAAATAGATACTCTTGATGAAGTATTGAATTTTTTATTTTTTATGATTTAATCAGTAATTATGCAGAACATGCCTGTTTTTTACAGTACGGTCTTTGATTTAGGATGTCCGGAGAACATCGACAAGTTCCAACTCAAGTTGGAATCAGAGGTAAAGGCTTATATAAGTGAAACTTTTGGAAATCCCGCTTCGCTTTGGTGGGGGGGTTTAGATAGTTTAACTACTTAGAGTGTTAATACTTGCCTCTATATTCACAGCAAAAACATTTACAAAGGAGAAAACTATAACGCGACCAAAGCCGTACCAGCCTACATGCGGCAATTACATATCAGCAACAACGTATACACCAGTTCTCACGCCTCCTAGGTACTCTTCTCGGCTACACGCAATAAAATCACATCTATCCTCAAGTTCTGCAACTCTAAGTCCAAGCAACGACACAAGCCACCACCGTGGATTCAACACGACGCAACGAATGGAATTTCACAGCGGGTTCCGTGGCCTAATGGCTAGGGCGCTAGATTTCGGTGATACCTGCCCCAAGCTGGGTAGATGATATCTGATTCTCTAGAGATTGTCGGTTCGAGTCCGGCCGGGATCGTGATAATTTACAAGCTCTTCAGTTTTTCGAGTTTTGTATCCTTTTTACCTATTTCCTTGCTTTTTATTCTATCCGTTGTTCTCGTATTAGGCGTATTCTTGTCTCATCTAACCCTAGCTAACTCTGTAAGGACTGTATAATATGGAGGGCTATACGGTTTCGTCAATAAATTGATCTACATTGAAAACTGAATGGAAAAATATTTAAGATATAATTTAGCGAGGGGAGAGCCTGTTCCTACTTGAAAGCCCTAACGGCCTTGAGATGATCGGAAATCCAGATAGGCCACCGCTGTTGGAATCTACATTGCTTAGCTAATATCAAACAGTCAAGGCTCAGCCAATTAGAAGCTCAGCAGTTATGTATGATTGCCCTATTCAGTAGTTGTTAAAACTACAGTTGGTCTACGCTAATTATGCCCCCAAAACCCCGAGCCAATGCATGTGCTTTTATCACTTATAAAGGATGAGTGATGACATCACCATCTTGAACAACAACACCTCGTGCAACATACTCTTTGTCCGGCCGGGCTATTTACTCCTAGATAGCCCTAGAAGCCTAAAGCTATTGTCCCATGACAGACCACCATTTGGTGCTGCCTTGTTTACGTGTGAGACTGACGTATGCCACGCCGTATTAGCCATTGAGATGTAGTGTGGCGCCTAGGTATGAGATAATAAGACATATACGCAGCATATGCAGATTATCCTTCTTATAGATATCCAGAGGGACATACATGCTCACTTATTTATTTGCTGTCTTCGTCTGCCTCGTCAAATACTTATAAGATAGCTATCTAGCTAAATAAATCTCCCAATCTCCTACCGAAAGCTCTGAAGAATACCACAACTTCCCGAACCTCCTCAGCCTAAAACCCAGCAATCAACAACTAAGGACACGGAAACCCCACAGCAAAAATGGGCATAGCATCCGGAATCGCGCACTTCTTCGAGTCGATCGGAGAGACGATCTACGGCATATTCGCCGCGATCCTGTCCATGTTCCAGCTCGTATTCAGCACCATCATGGGCGTGTTCACAGGATTCGTGAACTTCGTCGAGGGCACGCTAGGCTTTGCGATTCGTGAGTTCCACTTTTCTTCCCCCTCCACCTCACTCCTTTCACCATTACCCCTTTGAATTCCTTCATAGTGTAGTAGTGATTGTTTGTGATGTTGAATACTCTGCTCGGCGACTTAAGAATGTACTTACTCGCGCAATTAGCTAACTTCCTTGCCCTAAATCTAGACAACTTCTTCATCCTCGGGACCGTCGCGGCCGCTGTATTTGGGTACATGCTCTACACACAACGAAGCGGCACAGCAACCACAAATCGGAAGATCAAAAACTAGGTTCCGCTAGCTTGGTATCTTGGGTTATATCGCGGTATTGTGTTTATTCTACGCATGTGGTAACTAAAGCGGACTACCTCTGGGAAATACTACAGGTTTTCATAGCGTTATTGTACCGGTACGAAATTGCACGGTTTGGCAGTAAGGGCTTATGGATGTCTTTTGAGGGTAACATGTATACGTCAGGAGAGGATAGATAAGTGCATAAGAAGTGTTATATGTCTACACCAGTCGAGGCGTCGCTAGGAATAGAATGAGTACATAGCTAATACAATTTCATAATGAAGTATATTCAAGTCATTCAAGTAATCATTCTGTCTGATAGCAATGCTCGTAAACTGTCTGGTATCCATGACTTAATACACCTCTCTAACCCCCCTAAAAACCCCCACAACCATTCATCCATCCGACCAATTCCCACACTTCGAACAGACTCTCCCCCCCTTCCCAATCTCCCTTCCCCGTCTCCGTCCCGGCACCGCAAGGCTCTCCAACCGCGCCGTCTCTCTAGACTTGCCCGCCGTATACAAGTCGATAAACTCATTGCTCTGGGCAGGGGGTGTCTTCGTCTTCGCCTTCACGACGCGCTGCCAGACGGCTGCGAGCGGCGAGGGGCGGCGAAGGGGCGGCGTCGTGTTTCTACGTAGTCCGACATCCCCTCGCTCGCGCGGTTTGCGTTCGTAGCTCTCGCAGCTGCTCTCGCTACTTCCACGTCTACTTTCCCTTCCGCTCGAGCTCGTGCTCTCGCCACCAGCAACAGTCTTGTCCCAGGCGACGCTCTTCCCTTTCCCTTCTGGCATCTTTCCATTCGCGGTCGTGTGAACTCTCGGATTTGCATTCGCGTCTTTATCCCCAGTACCAGCGCCAGCACTAGCACTAGTAGTACCCTGGCCATCAGCATACCCATCTTCCACATCCTCACGTAAACCCATAAGCCTAGACGAAGGCCGCCGCAGCGGCTCATCAGCCACGACTGACGGCCGCTTATACAGCAGCGGCGGGGACGGAAACCGGAAGTCCGCCGCAGGGGACGCGGAGCGACTCCGACTGCCCGAGCTCCCCACGCTGCCTCGGAACCGCTCGCCCAGCGACTCAGACGACGTCCGCTGCTGCCTTGGCACGCCGCGCTGGCGCAGCGGCGCCGAGATTTCCGACGGCGGCGATAGAACAAACGGCCTAACCGACGTCGTAAACCGCGGACAGAGCACCTCCGTCTCCGGCCGCGTGCGCCCCTGTACTTCGCCCTGCTCGGGCCTCGCTCTCGCAAACGCGCTCGCGGGCGGGAAGTGCGCGTCGAGGACGGACCTCGGCCTCGCCTCGCCCAGGCAGTCGCGCCCGGGCAGCAGGCGCATCCATTCCGGCACGGGCTTCGCGGGGCTGGGCCGGAAGGCGGGGGCGTTGAGGGGGTCGCGGATGGAGACGTAGATGGCGGAGTCGAGGGGCACGGTGCATTCGAGCTCGGCGAAGCGGGGGTTTTTGGCGCGGCGGTAGTGCAGTTTTGCGAGGGTTGGTGTTTCGATGCCGTCTCTGCTTGTGGGTGAGGGTGAGTTTGAGGTGTTGGTGATGGGAAGTGTGATGAGAGGGGGTATGTTATCGGGTGATGCGGGCATGTCCATGGAACTATCACCCCCAAGCATGCTCTGCTGTGTCGTCGTCGCCGCCGGGGGCGCGAAGCTGTTCTTGAGCACCATCCATCGCCGCCTACTCAACCCTCCATCCGCTCCATCAATTCTGTCGAACGCTTTCCTTAACAACCCATCCCCGTCATCATCCTCACACTCAACAACACAGTCAACGCACATCGGGATGTCCAGAATCTGCCTGCCCACCCCCTTTCCCGCACCCTCCTCCCCACGCCCGTTAAACATCTCCCCGACCCCGGGCGCCGTGACAACCCGCCGGCACCCGCAGAACAGGCACCCGTAGCACGCGCGGTGCCAGAAGCACTAGCCCAGGCTAACGCACTCGTCGGCGCGGAACACGAGCTCGCCGCACACCCAGCAGATGGCGAGGTCCACGATCGCGCGGGCGCAAGCGTCGCACGCCAGGCGGGCCGAGGGGCCCAGGACGGAGGGGCCGCAGCCGCCGGCACTGTGGGGGACGACGTGCCAGCAGAAGGTGCATGTGAAGGGCTGCTGTTGTGAGGGCGGCGACATCCTGCATAAGTTTGGGTGCTTTTATGTGTGACTAAATGGATGTGAATAGTAAATAAGGTCGGTGGTAGGTAGCTGGGTACCTACGGTAGGTAGGATGTTAGGGGGAGTAGTAGGTAATTCAGGGTTGTGAACGGCGAGGAGAAAGACTAGTAATGGATGTAGGAGAGATAGGACGTAGGTATATGAGTAGTAGATGGTCAAGGAAAGGAGATACGCCATCCTGCCTTCTAAGTTACTATTGGGGTGACGTGATGCTCACTTATATTACATCCATGCTGTATCCCTCGGCGGAATGTATCTAGGCAAGTAGGATCCGTCATTCAAGTGCCAGTCTGCTCTTCCCTAATCAGAAGAATTTTCTCTGCGACTTGCTTATATCAAGTCTTGTGGGTTTCTATACACGGAGGTATTAAAATGAAGTAACTATGAAGGAGCGGCCATCGGCAAATATATGCGCTGACCTCTTGCAACGTGAAACTAGACGAACAGCCGTTCGACCTACCTAGGTAGATACTTGATAGACCTCTTAGTAGGCTCTCATCGAGAAAATCGCTCTTCATTTGGGTTAGGTCGTACTAATCAAGACCAAACCAAGACGCTTCAACTGCAAGATCATGAACACAAGAACACATAATACAAGTCAAGTTAGGTCATGTGAATTTAACAATCGTAGATTGCTGCCGAGTGCAGAATTCATAGTAATACACAGGACCGTTAATACCCTAGTCCCAGTCCAGACGAGATTACTGAGCTAAGAGCTCGCATTCATCTTTCGTCTCAGTATGCCATTAAACGCCCCGTACCATACAAACAAATGCCTCCATACCGGCCGCCCACGCCCTAGACCCGTAATCGTGAAACAAGTCAGTTTTTTTTTATTCATACAGAGCCATGTCCTCCACACGAAACATGTCCCTTCTCACCATGGACATAGGTGAACAACGAGGTGATCCTGTTGGTTACCGAAGCCCCAGAGGGTCCGCGTCAGATATGTTGGGATCTCTCCCATCAAGCCGCAAGGTTTCCCATGAGAACAAGGCCCCATCAAACTTATTCTGAAACAAATGTGCAATCCACTCTCCCGAGAGCAGACAATAAAGTCGTAGCCAACATCATGACTGCGTTAAAACGTGAAAGTCGTATTCCATAAACGCAGAACCTCAATCCTGAGCTAGGTATTCATAATGTGGCCTTGTATGAGGTATGAGCCACTACTTGCGAATCTTGGGTTGAGAAAGCATCTGCAGTCGGCTCAAGGTGAGGCCAGTCTTCTTCTTCTTCTGAGGTGTCTGGGGCACGGAGCCAGCCATCTTCTTGGTAGGGGATACTTGGCTGGCAAGCTTAGGGGCTACCAGAGCGTGTCCTTCGGCTGCCGGCGGATTTTTGCGCAGCTTCTTCATACCTCGCTTAGCACCTTCGTCATCGGCATCATCCTCCTCCGAGCCAGCTCTATGACGCTTCTTGTTGGCCATTCCATGAGGAATGCCGTTGCGGATAAGCGGGTCCCTGTTTTCTTTGTTCGGCGAGACCTCAGAAGCGCCGGGAAAGCTGCCGGGCATTTGGATAGAAGGGTCCGTGGATTTGCGCACTCGTCGTAGGCTGGCCTGACCAGCAGCTGAACCAAATCCCTTAGATGGGCTGTTGTCGAAGCGAATCGTGTGGTCGCTACGGAACGTGAAGGTACCGGGAACCGATTCGGGTAGAGGCTGGGTCTCGTCCTCATCCGCTACATAAGCCGAGAGATCCGGGTATGAGACTTCGCCCGTGGTGGATTTAGCTACTTTGCCGCCGGCAACGAACTTGGGAGCCTGAAGTTTAGCCATTGTCGTGGTTCGTGGGATAGTAGGCTTAACTGGCGAAGGAGACTCTTGGGACATGGCGGACCGCTTTGTATCTGGCGTAAAGTTGACATGGCGACTCTGTCTTCGTCCAGGGGTTGTCAGAGGAACGCTAGGAACGATCTTGTCTGTCAGGCCATGTCGACTGGGTGTCTTGGCAAGGGAAGCAGAGAACTGAGGAATCGCCGACTTGCGTTTTGTTCCGCTCACTTGTCGTTTCAAGATCGACTTAATTCTATGAAATCGACCGGGTGTCTCGACTTGTGTAGGGACACTGCTGCTTTGCGAAGTCAACTTGCTCGTCGAACCCCACTTCAAGCCTCCGAAGCCCTTCCTGCTAGGCGTCCGAGCCAGGAACCCGAGGTCTGTCTTGCTGGGGGATCTAAGCAGCGAAGTCCCGACTTTAGCAGAGAAGCTGTTAACTTTCTGAAGATCGGGCTGGCTGGGTGATCTGACTAGACTGATGGTAGAATGGGAGCGAGCCAATGAAGACTTGGTGGGTGTCATGATGCTGCCGAGGGTGTATGAGCGAGGGAGAGCGCTGCGTAGAGAATCGTTGCCGCTGCTCTTGGGTCGCGGGATCGAAGTTCCATCTCGAGACACGGGGCGAAGGGTGGACGCGTCATCCTCCATACGTTGACGAACACGCTTCGAGGGATGCTCGGGAGCCTCGCGCCGCTTCTCAACAGATCTCGCCAGTGGGCGGGGAGGGGCAGTCTTCGAACGTGCCGAGTCGGGCTCGTCGAGATTAGCTTTGGACTGGCTGCGCTTGATGCCTGGTTTGAGTGGCGTGATGGGGTCGGCAGGCGTGGCGGCCTTGACGGGGGTGAAGCGGCCGGGAGCGGCACGGAATGAGGAGGCATGGCCTTGAATAGAGTCCATCTTCTTAAACTCAGCCATGTGGGCAGCGCTGAAGCGCCTAGATTTTCCCTTGGCTGCTGCGATGATGCGGCGCTCTCCAGACTCCCTTCGCTCGGCTCGCTGTCGCGCATGCTCTGCAACTAACTCCGCTTTAATTTTGGCAGCATCCTCGCGAAGAGCCTCCATCATCTTTCGGGCCTCGGGTCCAAGCTGCTGATCGGCGCCAGGCCGCACAGATCGGAAGGTAAATTCAGAAGACGGAGCAGGGGTCTTGGAGGGCGTGTTATGGATCAGGGTTTGCATAGGAGTCTTGGTATAGTCAATGTCAACGAAGCCGTTGCGAAGGGCTGAGGAAGGGGAAGCCATGGTCTGGTGGAATCTGCTGGGATGCATTTCGGACATGGCAAGCTTGATGGGCGCGACAGATGAAGGTGTCTTGGGGGCAGGCATCGGCGAAGACATGGTGCTCTCGACAGTGCGGGAAGAAAAGCTGTTGGAGCTGTTAGAGCTCTCGGATGGCTCATTGATCTCGACAACGGGGATCAATTGCTGCTGCGGTGCAGGAGAGTCTTTGCTTCTCTGTTTGGTTTTCATAGCGAACGTGTCAGTCTTTTTTCCTTTTTCTTTTCTGTAGTTGGGTTGGATTGGGGGTTGTGGACTGAAGAGGTAAACAGGGTGCGAAACACGGAGACGTAATCAACCGACGAGTGCATGGATAGAATGGATGGGGACGAGGTGAATGAGACAACGAAGATGCGCGCGTTCGTTTGTTTACGATGCGTACATGTGCACTTACCTGAGAAGCCGACGCAATGCGCGCCGAACGGCGGCATCGAGGCGACATGGCGACGTTCGGAGTAGCGGTGTCAAATTCTGCTAGTGTAGCTGTAGTGCGTGTTGCTGAGGAGGCAGCGAGATGGAAGCTGGCGTTGTTTGATGAATCAATTAAACAGTGGCTTGTCAAGGTGGGATGTCCTCAGAGCTTAAAAGAGCTGTTATAGTGTTGGGAAGAGATGAGCAGCGAGTGCCTGGGGAAGTGGAATGTGATGTCACGGATAAACACGCGACGTCAGACGGTTCGACGGAGGAGTCTTAGGGCTCATTTGGGATTTAAGTCAACAAAAGTGGGCGAAGCAAGCTTCCCTCGTTCCTTGGGAGACCACAGCTGGGGAAAGGAAACAAAATATTGCAGCATGGTAGCTTTATGTGGCCCGTGCATCGAAATGGGTCCACTTATGAGCACTATGGTCAATGGTCAATGGTCAATGGGTGTAGTCCCATATTTAGTGTCACCTAGGAACCTAACCATCTCTGTACTAAGATAGCAGCTTTTTTTTTCAAAAGAAACCTTAGGTACAGTGCAAATATCTCCATGTATCTTAAATAGGCGAAATGATATTGCATTATGGTGTAGCTAACCTATGTATATATATAGCCCTGGAGACATTTCTTTCCTAGACTCTTGATTTAGATACCACGAAATATGCTGTTTTTTTCTGCTCTGCTATTCTGTACATATATGTACCTAGATATCTATCTATTTAGAGATATAAGGTACAGAAAAGATCGGTAGGTCCTTATGGTACCTAAGTGAATCAATACAAAAGGAGGTGCCTAGCAATAGACCACAGAAAACGCCAGGCAGCACTGAACTTCCAAGGTATATTACTAAGGCAGATCACAAGAAGATCACAAGTCCATCAATATATGGATTAATCAGCAATCCCCGGGAAGATAAGGATATTCTTCCAAGATAGGTAGAATAGCAACGGTCACTGACGTGCTTGAATGTTGCCGGATTCGATACCTTGTACAAGGTGACAGCGACCAATGAGCTAGCAGTTTATCAGCGCTGCACATACTTAACATACCCCATCGCGCCCTTTGAACGTCATTTAGGCGCAGCCAGGATCAGAAACGTTACCCAAGTACCTACTTATCTTGTCAAAGTCGTCATTTTCAAACGGTTAGCACTTGAGAAGCCTCTATCCAGGTACCTATTTCACGTGACGCTTGAGCGATGATAAAATGGAATAACCTAAGGTGTATAAAAATATGAGAATGCCCACGACTTACAGCGTATCTTCTATATGTGCACGACAACATACCACTCTCCTCTTATTTCAGTAGCAACAATCTCATCGGAGCCGACCCGGCGATCTAACTATTCCCACCCGAACCAATCGCCTATATTTCACGGCGTACACCTACAACCCAGGTATCCATTTTTAGATTTCTACTACCGAAGATCCGTCTTCTCAGTTGAACTACCCCTCAATATGGCCGACATAAAGCCATACAAAATCGAAGTCAGCGAGTCACAGATTAAAGATCTCAAGACCAGGCTCTCACTGGCTAAATTCCCCGATGAGCTCGATGGCGCAGGATGGGACATGGGCTCACCCCTCGCCGATGTCAAGAGACTGGCGAAGTACTGGGAACAGTCCCACGATTGGAAGAAAGCCGAAAGTGAGCTGAACAAGTTGCCCAACTTCGTCACGAATATCCAGTGCGAGGGCTTCGAGCCACTCGCCATCCACTTCGTTCACATCCGTAGCAAAGTCAAGGGTGCAATCCCGCTGCTCTGGATTCACGGCTGGCCGGGACATTTCTACGAGGGCATTAAGATCATAAAGCCTCTCACCGAAGGAGGCGACGGTATCCAACAACCGGCCTTTGATCTAGTTGTCCCGTCGCTACCCAACTTTGGCTTCTCCGAGGGCTCTCGGACGCGGGGCTTTGCATTGGCGCAATATGCCGAGACATTGCACAAGCTGATGCTGAAACTGGGGTATAATGAATACGTTACGCAAGGAGGTACGTTGACGCATATCCACTGAGACCCGAGATCATGATTCTAAAATATGCTCTAGGTGATTGGGGTACGGGTATCAGTCGTGTATTGGGACACTTGTTTCCCAAACACTGCAGAGCCACGCACCTGAACATGGACACGGCGAATCCGCCCGGGTTCTTCACGAACCCGCTCCTCGCGCTCCAGCACGCCATGCTACCCTACAGCAAGCGCGAGCAAGAGGGGCAGAAGCGGTCCCAATGGTTCCAAGAGGAAGGCCGCGGATACAACCTCGAGCAGTCGACAAAGCCGCAAACTCTGGGCTACGGGCTCACCGATAGCCCCGTCGCCCTTCTGGGGTGGATCTACGAGAAGCTACACGACTGGACGGACAACTACCCCTGGACCGATGAGGAGGTCTGCACCTGGGTCAGCATCTACTGGTTTTCGACAGCCGGGCCCGCGGCCAGCCTCCGCATTTACTACGAGAGGCAGCATAACACCAGCCCCGACCGGCCGAAGAACAGTCTGCGTCAGCCCGACCCGCGGAAATGGTCGCCTGGTGTCAAGCTCGGGTACAGCCATTTCCCGAAGGACTTGTCTATCCTGCCGAGTACGTGGATAAAGACGCTGGGCGAGCTGGTCTTTGAGCGGTCTCACAAGGATGGCGGACATTTCGCCTCGTGGGAGCGGCCGAATGAGATTGTTCAGGACCTTCGTGACATGTTTGGAAAAGGGGGAGGGGCTTACGGTTGCGTCAAGGGCGCAGCGGGCTATCTGGAATGAATGTCGTGTTGACACCGACTTGTGGTTTGTATTCATACTCATTCGTTTGCGCGTCTGCTCTACGGGTTCATTTATACTAAGCTACCTGCTCAAAAGTATCATAAATATATCATGTCACATCTCATCCCCCTCATGATTATTTGATGAGAAACTAAACATGCGCTCTGTCTCGAACATCCAGATCATCGCCACAACCCCGCTCATAAAGGATGGCGAATGACGTATTTCTCCATGCTAACTTTCCCCTCAAACACATCATCAATAGCCTTCAGACCAGCTTCAGCGCCCTCCACAACCCTCACATTCGGCAGCCGAAAGCCACCCCCCGTAGACGCAAGCTGACCCAAAGCCCACACCATCGTCGCCTCAATGCGGCGGAAGTACTCCGTCATCTCAGCCGACTCCCCCGGCTCGCGCCGGCAAAAACACAGCTTCCAGCGCGCATCCACCGGCAGCGGCAGCGTCGAGCTAAGGCGCACATCCCGCTCCTCAACCCCATCCGACAGACACCTCGCCGCCAGCGCCGACGACGCCCTCGCCCAGTCCCTGTCGCCCTCCGCGATCTCGGGCTCCGCGCCCGCGGACACGGCGTCGAAGACGGTCGTGAGCTTCTTCCCTCCGGGGGCAGAGGAGGCGACGGCGGCGCGGATGTCGTCGACGACGGTGGGCGAGCGGTAGTCGAAGCACCGCGACGCGCCGAGAGCGAGCAGCGCGGCGTGGTTCTTGGGGGAGGCCGTCGTGTAGATTGGGCTGAAGCCTGCGGCGGCTGCGAGGTGGATGACGGCTACGCCGACGGCTGAGCTGCCGCCCCACTGCGTGTCGTATCAATAAGTGCGTGCCTAACGTAGATAGTTGCCCAAGAAAGAGACCCTGTATATAGTGGATTTATAGAAGGCATCACCCAAGTGAGTGGGCATCAGCCACGGGAAGAAAGAACTCACAATAAGAATCGGGTGCCCCGTAGGATCAACCCCCTCAATTTCCCCCCCAGCCGGCTTAAACGCAAACCCAAACATATTAAACAGCGCATCCGCCGCCGTCCTCAGCGCCGACGGCCAGCCCACCAACTGCCTCAGCACATCCTCGTCCCCCCTTACATTGTCCGGGACTCTATTCGTGCAGCTGCCCGCCCCCGTATCCGCGACAATGAAGTCCTGGTGCGCGCCCGTCTCGATGGGCCGGCGGAGCCCGAAGGCCGTGAGCCCGAAGAGCAGCTCGCCGACGCCGTAGGGGGACTCAGGGCCAGCGGCCTCGACGGGGCCGAGCCACTCGTACCCGGCGACGGACGAGTGGCTGCCGATGTGGAAGATGCGCCGGTCGGCGGGGTTCACGGCTGAGTAGCGCACGCGTATGAGGACCTGCGAGCCTGTTGGGGCGTATGACGCGGTTTGTGTGATGATCTCTGGAATACCGGTGTCCGGGAGGTAGATGGCGCGGCGGGTGGTTTTAGTAGTAGCCGACATAGCTTTTAATTTCTCTTCTCTGCTCGTATCGTTGGGATGGGATATATAGGGATGAAATAAGTCTACAATACACGTCTTTTCCACTTTCCGATTCTGTGTGTCAACAGTTCACAAGGTGAATTTTAAGCTGGATAGTTCTCTTACTTCCTCTTATACATCCTTAAACATCTCCCTCTCCCTCATGCCGTCATGCAGATCTGCTTTCTAATATGCCAACACGGCGATATCTACAACCCGATTCGGCGGACGAACGAGGTCCGATGACAAATGCGACTATTGGGTCATAGTAGTCACCACTACAAACACTCTCGTCCGTAACGCGACTAAAAAGAGCCAAGGTCTGCCGCAAGAACTGGAAGGATGGAATAACACAACCTTGCAGATTGCAGCGAAGATGGTAATTTGCCCGCGAACCTAGCCTTAACAACCGGTGAGGGTGGGCCATTATGCTAAGTGGTTAGCCGAGTTGGAGATGCTGAAACCACGAAACCCTACGGAGTTTGTTTTTACTAGAGATTATACGATATTGCATACCTAAGATGCTAAAAGACAGGTCTTCGGGAGCAAGTTGTGATCCGAAGTCCATTTTATATGGTGATGGTTATGGATAACCAGGACAGGATTACTAGATAATATATATAACTGTTCACACTCGTTACAAGTTTCGCGCAGTGCTAGACAATAGTCGCAAAAACAAAGATATATACTTTACCCTACCTGTTTCTTCAGCTAGCTACCGATCTAATGCATATCGTCAACATCCCAAGTCTAAATTGAGATGTTTGGCTAGTACGCCTAGGAATGTAATACTAATCTCACAACGTCACCATGATCCTATCAGCCCGACTGTCACACAGATAGGAGCCAAGGTTAAACAAAGACTTTCAGCTCTCACTTAGCATTGAGACATACTAATATTTGGAAGGAACTAGATGCGAGAATCTGTACTCTAAGAAGTATCATAGTTCGGCCTGCCAGTGATACCAGAAACGACTTATTATAAATAAGCTGTCAACTTTCCATATAGACTGCAGAAGGCTAAATACGTTTTGAGGCTTCTTATTTCGTGGGGGGGATTCGTAAATAAAGTATTCTTCTAAGCTCTTGAAACATAGCAGCTATGTTAGACAAGAGGGCGCAATATGGTAGACATCAAACCTCTCTTCTCTAGATTCTCATGACACAACTAGATATACTAATATAGTGTGTGCGTTCAGGCACATAGGGGGTATGCTGTCTCGGCTTAGTTCACTGATCTCTTCCGTTGATTCCTCCCCTATAATATATTTCTAGCTAGATGACGGCTCTTCCAAAGCTTGTACCAGTAGTCAGGCCGTCGGTTCTTTACACAAAACTCAATTATTTTACTACAAAGTTTTCAAGAAGCCCTTAGATAGCTTCGTGATATGAGCTTCTAGGGATCGGAGAGTGTTTTTGTATGATTTTATTCAACGCAAACGCTATACATTGATAAAAAGTATTGTTGAAGTAATCTAGCTTAAGATTTTACAATTCTCAAACCCTTGTGTGACTAGCCGTGAAGATAATAAAAACTTCCCACCAGAATACTACATATTTATTGCTTATTCCCTTCGGGGTGGTTGTGTTAGTGGCTCTATGAGATTTAGAAGTCAATTTACACGTTCACCATGACTCATAAGAACCTTAAACGTATTTATGACGACTTCTCTGTTGACTCTGTAACCTAGCCCGGTATTTCTAAGGAGCTGGATGCAAAATAGGTGTCAGGCGATAAAGTGACCAGACCTTATAGGGTGCTTATATCTATGGATGTGGCTATATATAGGGGACCTTTGATCCTCCTTATAGATCTAGAAGTTCAGGAGTCAATGAATCCTTCTATAAGCCTTATACTACACTGTTTTCCCTAGCTTCTACAAGAATTGTCGCAAAACGACGCCGTTACAGCAATAAGGCAACAACGGCCTATGTAAGTCTTCTTTTATCCGTGATAGGAGTTCTATTCACTCTGTGACCTAATATCAGAGGAGGGGGTCACAGAGTGAATATAAGTCCTATCGTAGCTAGGTAGAAGGTGTAGTGTAGGGCCCAATAGATAGATTCATTGATTCCTGGCCTCCTGGATCTATATGGGGGACCGAAGGTCCCTTATATATAGCCAAATATAACCACCCTATAGGGTCTTGTTACTCTGTCACCTGACAGCTAATTCCCCGGCGGACAGTATGTCAAAGCATTACACTACGCAATCTGTAATGGTGCAAACACAACCTACTTCTAAACGGACTTGGGAATTTTAGTAAATTAAGCAACGATACAATAAATGGGTTGGATGCTTAAGTGTGGTAGAATTAGGGTGGAGGAGGATTACATATCCAGTATCCATACTCCTTCTCCACAGAAATCAATCAAAGCATCAGTGGTTTAGTGGTAAAATCCATCGTTGCCATCGATGGGCCCCGTGTTCGATTCACGGCTGATGCAACAAGATTTCTTTTTCAATGTTCTGTTTTTGCTGGATTCTATAATTTTACACTAATGAAAATATTGTTATTATATTGATAGAGTGTAAAGGAAGGATATGAAATGACCCCATTCTGATCGAAAGCATATTAACGATAGAGAAAACCTAGATAGCAAAGTTACATAGAACCTTTAGTAGGAAATATTTTTTACAACATCGTTGCCAAAGGTAATTTATAAACAAGACTATATGTTATAAAGTGCGCAGCTGTCTCCTCGCGTCCTATTTTGTTTCCGGAACGTTGCTGCAATTATAATAACTTAAACTCATTTATAAGCTGTAACGTGTATAGTCATACAAATCGGACGTAGGTATTTTACCAGGGAAAAATACGAACTAACGTAGAAAAAAAGGCTGTAAAGCAATCCGTGGATTTTCAATACGTTTTCAACCCGTTTTCAACGCTGAGCTGGTGGGGAGTGTAGTATCCTGGGCGTTTCACCTCTCTTTTGCATCGGATGGTACGTATATCGAAGAAAATAATAACATCAAACCTGATACTCAGCTACTTTCAATACCACTTAAACTCCTCATTGCTAAACACGTAAACAGAGCACTCTACAAGCTACGGCTAACTACCCATTGGGCATCAACGTGTCGAAGGGTGCCAATCGGGAACTTACGGGCTGACTCCTCAATAGGGAACTTCGCGGGACTGCGCGACCTGGCTGTCGGGACGCCCCATGACAGCACTCGGAGATATGCACGAGACAGGCCGGGGTGAGCCGAAGCCCAAAGGGAAGATTGCGAGGCCAAGGATTTCGCATTAACCACGATGGAGGGGTGTCTTGCTACTTGATAGGTATTCAGATTCTGCACATATGATAAGCTCGATCTCATCTAGGCGAATGAGGATCGTTGCGGGGTTCGTTGCAGGCTTTTCATACAGCTGCCTTGCTTTTGCCTTTGCCTTAGGGTAGAAGGTATTGTACTGAGGCATCAAGATGAACCAGAGTATCTTGCGTATTTAGTGGCGGTTGGTATGGCGAACATCTTCGCGTTCGTAGGCATTACGCACTGCTGGCTTCCGCGGAAATTGGATTATCGCATTGCGCCGTATTGCGATGTTTCGTTCTAGACGGGAGATAATGACAACCATCGGATATTCCGATCCTGACGGGCTTGGAAGCAACAGGCGGAAGCCTTGTAAGTTGACCCATGTTCGCTATAAGCCACAAGCCACAATAATGAGGGTAATCATGCGCTTGTTACTCTCGAGTACTTGGACTTGGACTATTGACAGCCGCTTATTGCTGATCGTGATATTACTTTGAGCGCAACATGACGCCGAATCCCGTATCGACTGTCCCGGGTCCCGTGTAAGATGATGAAGTGCTTATCCCGCCGACGATCCGCCCGCCACGGGGCTGAAGTGTTATGGAAGGGATGAGACATCACAAGGCTACAGGTAGGTAGTAGTATGCGGGGGGGTGTGGTCAGAAACTCGCCTCGCTGATACACACCATCAGCTCAGAACTCAAGCCATCCGCTTAGCTTGGCAGAGCACAGCTGAAACAGGGCGAGAGAGCTGGTGAGGGGATTTAAAAAGATTTTGCGGGCGCTAGAAGCTTTCTAGAAGGTGTCGGCACGCTCTATGCAGTAAGGTATCGTTTACCCCGGAGGTCGGCCTGTCTGTACCTATGTCCATGCATGATGCATCGCGTGAAGGAATGTGGCCAAAAAGCAACCTCTGAGATGTCAGATTTGATGACATTCGGGACGAGGCCGGGATGACGTACCTTTGTATACTTGCTCGCGTGTATACTGGTAAAGCGTACTCTGTACTAACGTGAAATACAGACCGTAGACGGTAAGTATCACACTATGTAGGCACTACTCGGAGGGGGCTGACCTGCATTCCGTACAGTGCTGTACAGTGCTGTACAACACACAATCGTATACGGTATCCCCACATTCCTCTTTTGGATATTAAAGCATCCTAACTGGCCAATGGCGGACTTAGCATATTTTAGCGTGCTAGAGTCATGCAGGCCGATGTAACCGGCTCATGCAATGGGGTCATGCAATGCACGAGGTCGCAACGAAGCAGAGATGTTTTGAACATGATTTGTTCGCGTAGACTTCCCCTGAACGGTAAGCTTCTAGAAGCCCAATGGGCCAAACTGTCGGGGAGAGGTCGGACCCTACATACAGTAGGTAGGCTGTTCCTACGCTATGGCATAATACGCATACGTTTCCCTCTGTCTCTGCATATACTATTGTATTATGCGTATGTACCGTATAATACTTACCTCCTCGGAGATGTAAAAACTAAAAACGGCCTCATCAACTTTTCTCCTTGTCGCATCCTTGGCAACGCTAGGAGCTCTCTCATCTCGGCATACAGGTACTAGGTATATGCACACTCCGTCATTCTACGAAGCTCGCCATCGCACTGCACCAGAAGCGGTACAATGTAGTCGACTGATATTGACAAGCCTTCTTTCAATTCGGGGTATTTGAGCGAGTGGGATCGATATCCTATACCGAGTTGTATACCTAAATGCGAATTTAATTACGGACATACGCAATTATTGCAGTGAGAATTTTTAACGTTACTAGAGCTTCACAGCAACGTCAACGAAGCGTCGTCTTATACTACGGTGAGTAAGGATTGGTTGGCTGCTGGATCCTGGTCGATACCCTACTAATTCACCCTGGACCCCCGTTTTGAGGTCAACGTGAATACCCACACTGCTACTGCGTAGATGCACTGGGTTACAACGCTGGCTGTCAGGGCGGATGACCTCGAAAAAAATGTCCGAATTAAAAAATTTCTGGAGCGGCGAGTTTCGGAGACTTGCCTCCAAAGGAATGTGCGATTCATGTTGGAGCGAGGGCCCTGATGCCATTCAGTGGGAAGAAAAAAAAACAAGTCCGCTTTCGGCGACATCTCGCCATCACCAACGGAGGCGCCGACCACATTTAAACCCTGCTACTAACGAGTAGTGCGTGACGAACTCCTATGTAAGCAACTATCTACAGCAATTGCAGTAGGTAGATACTTACCGGCCTGCGCCTGATTTTTCCTGTAGGTTCTTTTTCAAATGCTCATATCCGCAGGAGACAACAGACGATCTCTCGTCATGACGGGGCCTAGATCGCTTTCACACAACATCCCAATATCCTCCAGCATAGAGGCTAGCGAAGTTGGACCAATGCGCCATGATGGCTGCAACATGGCTACAAGCCACATTGCCAGAGATGCCTCCCGACTCATGCGATTATCTCCTGCGCTAGCGACGATTACAGTATTTGCTGTATACGTCTGGCCTTCATTTTGACGTTTTATGTACCGGATGGAGGCTTTTGTTTCCATCTCCCGTCTCAAACCTGCATATTGAGTTTGTCACATTACCTGGCTTACTTCGGGGTTTCTCACCGTCCCGGTGTACCCACTTGAACCTTGGAGCCTTAGACTGCTAGAAGGTATTACTGTAAGTGTCTGCTACTCACTGCGGCCTAGTTTACAATGAATTAAAAATAAATAAATAAATAAATAAATAATCGAAGAATTCATTTATTCCTTGAGACAGCCTTTCTTTTCAATCATCGCGTAGACATACTGTAGGTACTATGGTAGGGTGCTGTACGTAGTATCTTACCAAAACACCAAAAACACCAAATTTACCCCACTTTATATGTCGGTCGACAAGTTAGCAAAGCCTGCGTACGATTGCTCAGTTACTTCGGTAGCTGCTACAACTGTAAGTGGCAAGCGGCAACAATAATAATAATAACAATAACAACAATAACAAAAATAATAACTGTCACATCTAAGGTCTAAGCCTTTAAACCACTAGAACATGTTCTTCGTACAACGCCAAAAGGGTACAAGATACCAAGATGTCGCATCTTGGTACTCGGCAGGCTTATATTAATAGGTCGTGCATGTAGTTGTGACAATAACAATGACAATAATAACAGCAACAACAACAATAACAATAACAACTATTTCTTTTAAGTCGCTGATCTGTTGTATAGCTAGCAGCTTGGCCGCTTATTTTATTATTATTATTTAGTATAAACAAATATGAAAACTAAAAACTAAAAACAAAAGTGGGAAAAAAATAGGTTTGTCGGTATTGGTACTCTATGGTATGCATCTCGAGAGACAATCAGATGTCAGATGTCACGTTGCCAAGGATTGGCGCATAACGCCGCCAAGGATTCGATTGCCTGGCTTTTCACGTCCGAATGCGTGTCGAGCTGACGAGCTAGTTAGCTGAGGAGAGGCTTCCAAGATCCGACACCCTCTTTATTTAGTTGGGATTCTTCCATACTTAGAGCGCAGTATAGACTATATACTGTGCTAGTGTAAGGATAGCTATATGCGTAGATATGAGAGATATATTGGATGTTCTTATGACTATTTGGTACATAGCAAACTTGGCCGCTGACGCCGTGCCGGGAAATATTATATCTACGTACCTACTAGAATATTGTACCTAGGTCTGGGTAGGTAATCGGTAGCAGGCATTAAGAATCGCAAATTTGCTATGTACTGTACTTATAATTGGAAGGTAGTAAAAGCTAACGCTTACTTGTAGATTCCTGGTAACATAACACCGATCCCGATATCCCGTTCTAGGAACTCCTGTGACGACTGTAGACCCTGTATGGTGCTGCATATGCGTACATTGTACGAACCTGCGGTGACGACTGGCAGTACGACTCAAGATCTGCCAACGAGCCTCTCCTGACTGGCTAGTCGACGCCGAACGACACATATGAGCCCACAATCGAAAGCTCACGGCCCATTGTTTCCACTGCCTGGTGGATGTGTTTACTGGTGTTTTACTGCGTCTAGCTCGCTGCGCTAGGGGAGAATTTTGGGCTTGGCCTGCCCGGTTTCCGCTGCCTAGCGTGGTGATCTTTTGGCGAGTGGAGCCTGAAAATGGAAATATTTCTCACCCCCCGCATGTCGACAGCGGCGGCGCGTGTAAGTGGTAGGATTACCTACAGAATACCTCTTACCTGCCTACCAACCTGCCTACATACACTAGGTACGCATACTTCTTGCCTGAAGATGCCTATATACTACCTAGGAACGCTCTAGTAGGTAGGCAGGTGGCGCTTTAAAAAACCACTTATACGCACACAATACACCTTCTTTTCCCCGAACATGCACCTTCGTTTACTATTGCCTACGACGGTTACACAAGACCAAGGCCGCCTCCAGGTAGGCTAGCTATATATACTATTGAATTCTAGAAGACAGACCGAAACAGCACAGTGGGAGAACAAACGGTGTGCAGCCAGGATCCGGGAGTTTATGTAGAAGAACAGTACATACGTACAGCGTAGAAGGACGACGACAGACAGGGTCGAGTAGGTAGTTAAAACCAAACGATCCGACAAGATCTGGCATCGCCTTTCAACCGGCCTTCATTAGCGGCGAATTGCGTGCCTCGTTTCTCTCATTAATGAGGGGCAACATTGAGCAAGGTTGTGTGTGTAAGTACGCATACATAGGAAAAGTACTTCGGCGGTACAGCGAACGAAAACGGAGCGAGGAGGGGAGTCGACCGCCGAGTACCGTAGTACGTAATGAACTGTATGTCGGCTACCTTGGCCCTGGCGGCTTCTTGCTGCTGAACATACTTGTACGTATTCTGTATAGTGCCTACCTACCGTACAGATGCCGTACAGATGTAGGTATTTTGTACTTGCATGCCTCTCATTCTGCACACTAGTAGATTCTACCTACTGCGCACATACCTGCTACCTACTGTACCTACTCAAACGGCAAGCCACCTGGGCGGGCACGGAGGAGACGAGACGAGCTAACGAGCTACCTAATGAGCATCGACGCAACGGGCAAAGGTCGCCTTGTCCACGTCCACATCCACATCACATCCACCTATGCGTACCCATCCACATATACATCCACACATACCATCCACGTCCACGACCGGCTGGCGGGCTGGCTCTCTGTCTGGCTGGTGGTATATTTCAATTACATAAAACCTTGCTGCGCATTTCCTCTGCTCTCCTTCACCCAAACTTGACATTGCCAGTCCCCCCCTCTCTTATCACTTGTCTCTCGACACCGTCCTGCCCATTGAAGTTTGGAGAGATACCTACGGCACTATACGCTGGATCGCCCTTATCTCTGCCACCCCTCCGAGAGCACTTGTGTTTCCCTCTGTGCTTGCGAGCCTCTTACATAACATAGCCCACGCTACTGGATCCCGGTTCCCCAGATTATGTAGTGTGTTAGCGTTGTTGCTGATGCACCCGCGCGCTTCACCTACCGCTACCAAACGACTGTTTGCTGCCATCTGCTGCCTACCTACGTACATACATACATGCCACATACCTTTGCCTACAGCTCACTTGGCCTGTTTCCCCTAAACCCCGATATTGAAGCCCACTATTGCCCGCATCCTTATATCTTGTCCTTAGTCTTGTATGTGTGGACGTCACAACTGCCCAGATAGCTACACACATACGTACACATACGTATATACAACGCTTGTATATACGCATTTGGGGGGCAGGTGGACGAACTATACCACGTCAGGATCCGCCGTACCACCGGCACTTGTTACCTGTTTCAAGAGAGGCCAGGCAGCAGGTGTCCGCCTAGCTTGCTGCGTTGGTTGCTACATCGACTCGAGTGTCGACGCAGCTGTATAACTCTTCCCCACTGAGAGGCGTTTGCTGCTAAATCGGCAATCGTCTCCTACCGCCATTGCAATGTCAGACAAGATGTCCATTGACAAGGAAGAACACTGTCAAGAAAATTCGGAAGAGTCCGTGGCTTCAAGTCCCGAGAATGGCGCAGAGCCTACACCCGCTCCGCAAGACGCCCAACCTGTGAAGCGGAAGGGTGGTCGAAAGCCTGTAGGTGAATTTCTATTAAATCACGAAAAGAGCGAAGGCCTAACTTATGCCAATTATTTTTGTATGATTGCGCGGGTGACAAAGTAGTTTGGGCAGATACATATTCGGAACAAAACATATGGGACTAGTTTGTGATATCGCTAACACAAGGGGAAAGATATATGCCACCTCTGAAGAACGCAAGCAAAGGAACCGTCAAGCTCAAGCCGCCTTTAGGGAGAGGCGCACCGAATATATCAAGCAGCTTGAAGATACTATTAGGGTTCATGAATCGAACCTGACGAACTTACAAACGGCCCACCGCAACGCTGCAGAAGAGTGTTTGATGCTGAGATACAAGAATTCTCTCCTAGAACGCATCCTTCTCGAGAAGGGTACGGCACTGCACTCGCTAAGCTAACCTTGAGCCACTGACTAACAATTGGAACAGGCATTGATGTCCAAGCTGAGCTTCAGGCTAAAACTGGGAGCCCCAATCTCGGTCCAACCCACATGCCTCAGAACATGATGCAACCCCCGCCTATTCAGCGGGCCATTCTCAATAGACACCATAACTCACGTAGGCCAGCATCGAGCATAGCGCCGAAGCTTGAGCCTGGAGTCACCTCGGTGCCAGCTCAGCTTAACATACAACCATCGGTAGCTTCACCAAAGACGCGGCCAACACCTCCCTCCCACGCCGCTTCACCAACTAACCCAACACCACCATACAGTGGCCACATGGCAACAGCTTCGCCAACCGCTGCAACTTCAGACCAGGGGAATATTCGGGCAGTAATGCCTCCACCCATGAAGCAGCCCATGCCACCAATAGCTGGCATATTACCTGGTCCTCGTCAACAACTAATGCAGCAGCAGCAGCAACAGCAACAGCAACATATTCACCACCAACATCACCAGGCTACATCTGGACCTCGACCACCATCCATTTATCCGACTTCGTCGTTCCAAAGCCATTTCCAGCAGCTCGGCAAGTTGGCCCGTTTTTTTGTTAGCATGGAACTTTGTCGTCCTAGGGTTAACTCGTGAGTACAGAACAGGAGTACGACGCCACAACCGATATAATGGACGAAGCCGATACAGAGACGCCGCCTCAAAATCCATACGCCTCTGGTTATTCGGCTCTACCTCCACCCAACATTCCTATGCACCAACCGACGGGTGCCCCATCTGGACAGCCGCCAACGAACTCTCAAGATCATGCCGGGCAGACCCAGGGTCAGAACTATCCGAGCATGACTCAACTCCTCGACCCTGCGTTGGACTGGGACCCGTTTGGCCTAAGCGCATCTATGGCCTTTCCGACCCAGTTTTCTTTCGATACGAGCAACATGAGGTGATACAGCCTAGATAGCTGCAAATAAATCGAACGTTAAGCGATAGGAGTATGGTTGGAATTCGGTTCCGATTCGGCGCGAGGAGACGAGTGCTCCCTAGTTTACGCCAAGACTATGATTGATTGGGTGGCTAGTGGGGAATTATTCGAGTGCGAAGCAGGAAAGAATATAGAAACAGGTAGGGGAACGACACCAATTTTTCGAAACTCACCATGGGAAGGCAAGTGGTGAGATATTGATACCCACGGTGGGCGGTCAGGCTAGATCGTCCACCTCTATTATCTACGTTTTAAGCTCAGGCAGCAGCATCGGGGCGTTCCGGATAGGGTATACCAGAGAACAGGTTTCACTATTCGATATGATGACGCGACCCATCGACCGGTTAACTAACCCGACCTTTCACTTCGTTTCGCGGGCTAGGTCGGGTAGAGTTCTATGATACAATTTATCTCTAGACTGGACGAATTGTGAACGGCATCGATGCGAAATTTTATGGCTAGGAACAAGCAGGAAGGGAAAAAAGAATTAGCCATCACATAAAAGGAGTTTTTGGACGAATCCGAAAAGTTTACGATTTATTTATTTTCCCCCATGTTGCACCAACAAGCAACGGGGCACAAGCGCCAGCAAGAGCAAGAGCAAAGCTGTTTGCGTACTATTCACGCTATCTACCAACGATACGACAGCGTTCGGCTGTGTGTTTGTTCATTCCTGTTCATATTGTCGATTTACTTATTTACGAAGAAAAGAATACCTACATATTGTTTTGGGGGCAGGCATATCTCTCTATTTGTTTCTCGTATTGTAGGTGTTGGTCTGAATACTATTATGTCAGAAAGAAATTTGGATGGGTGTGATTTTGCTGGTATGGTCTGTCTTCTCGTTTTTATTTTACTCTGCTGGTGGGCTTTCTTCCCACATTTTCTCTTTCCTCTTTTCTTTCTTTCTTTTCTTATGTTCCCCCCCCTGTGCTGCTGGGTTGTTGATTGCTATAGCACGGCGTATTTTCTTGTCTCTACTGTTATACTTGAGGTAGGGCTGTGACTGTTATGGTTATGAAATGAGATCGGGCGGGTGTCTAATGGGGGGGGAATAGGGTTCAGGTTTCTAGATGACGCCTAGAGGGTAAGATAACCACCCCCCTCACGGGCCACCCCCTCGCGGGCCACTTTGGGTTAGGCTTAGCGTATAAAATCGAATAAAATAGTAAAAAAGATGGGACTAGCGCTACAATAAGTAACAGTAATTTATATTTAAAAAAGAAAATAAGAAAAAATAAAATATGTAATATAATTATTTATTATAATATATTTAAAAAGTAGTATAGTTTTTTCAAAAAACGCTAGTTTTAAAAACTAGTTCAAAAACGGCTATTTACAGTATTTTAGCCCCACATTTAAAATATAAGCTTATAAATAGCTATTATATTTTATTTAATTTTTGTTTTATTTATTATAGTTTTATTATAGTTATTATTTAAATATAAGCTGTAAATCCATTGATATTTTTAGTACTTTCAGTATTTATTTTATGTGTAAAAATTTGAAATTTTTGTCTCACCTGTTTTTACTATATTTTTACATATAAAATAAATACCGAAAAAAACGGTAAATTTATAGCATATATTTAAATAATAACTATAATAAAAATATAATAAATAAAACAAAAATTAAATAAAATATAATAGCTATTTATAAGCTTATATTTTAAATGTGGGGCTAAAATACTGTAAATAGCCGTTTTTGAACTAGTTTTTAAAACTAGCGTTTTTTGAAAAAACTATACTACTTTTTAAATATATTATAATAAATAATTATATTACATATTTTATTTTTTCTTATTTTCTTCTTTAAATATAAATTACTGTTACTTATTGTAGCGCTAGTCCCATCTTTTTTACTATTTTATTCGATTTTATACGCTAAGCCTAACCCAAAGTGGCCCGCGAGGGGGTGGCCCGTGAGGGGGGTGGTTATCTTATTTGTTACCTATAGGCTATTACACTGTATATAAGGAGTGGTATGATGATGGAGGGAAGGGACTAGCTGGTGTGATATTGTTACATACCGTACCTTACCTATCTAGCTTACCTACTTACTTTACATATAGTACGAATAGTAGAATTAGTTTCGATCACGTGGAGTGTGCCAATGACCTATACCAACTCATTCTCGTACATGATATAAAGCTTGAGATTGCCTAGCTACTCAGAGGCGGCCATCCTTTTGTTTAATACTGTAGATAGTGAAATAAGTACGAGAACGGACGTTGTGCCATTAGACTACCTCCTTAGCGTATAGTATGTAAATTAAGGTACCTAAACTACCTACCGCTTCATCTACCTAACTCAGACACTAGGCCAATATCGTGAATGGATATGGAATACGCCAAGGCAACTTGCGGCTATCCATGGCCTCGCGAGACAAACTACGCTCCATCCAGTGGGAGACGGGGCAATACGTGCATGAGTTAGCGCACACCTACACTAGCCTGCCCAGTCTCCCTAGTACTAAAACTACTGTAGATAGATACACGAGGTGGATGGGTTTGGACCGAAAACGACCTAGCCTCGAGGAAAGCCCTCAGATCCCGCCCAGAGCCCGAGTACCGGGGTCGTTGGCGCGGTTCGTTTCTGCGTTCGCCCTGCTTAGGCGCTGGGCTAGCTGCGGTAGCCTTTCTGGCGTCGTTCTAGCGTGGGCGTTGGACCTCGTTCGCGGTCCGAAGTCGGGGGGTTGTTTGAGGTTGGTGGGAAAGGTCGGCATGGGGGTTTGGTTTGGGGGTGGTGGTATGTTGTGTGGCGTTTGTTTGTTTGTTTGTTTGGGTTGGTTTTGTTATTGTTGTTCAATAAGGATTGTGACAGCCATGGCTATGTTGATAATATTGATGATATTGATATATAGTAGTAAGTATTGAAGTATATAAATGTAGCTGTGACTCCTCCAATGCATACAAGGCTCTCGTGGCTGTCGTAAACGCAGATGTAAGGATGGAAAACAGGGGGGTTATTTACACTGGAGTCGAGATAGATACTACCTAGGTAGATGGGGGTAACGGTATACAAAAGTCTGTTGCACTCACCTTTGCATTGGAGGATAATCATAATGTTTATGGTGGTATTCTGTATGCGCCATCTATCCATCATTGATCTTGCCTAAACTCACCTGCCTACCTTGATTCTCCATGGTGCTGTTGGATGCTGGGTGCTGGGTGCTGGGCAATAGGTGGTATGTAGTAAGTCTGCCGTGATCCGGTAGGCAGCCGCCAACCTTCAACCGGCGTAGCTTATGATTTATAGCTTACGGCTGACCTACCTGGACAGACCTACCGACTTACGCATACGCATGCCTATTGTACGTGCGTATGTAGTGCAGTCCCTGGATTCGCTTCGCTTCGGTCTGGTATAGTTACCCTGAGGATATGTTGTAATACTGTGTACCCCTCACCCCTCCTCCTCGCTACCTGGAGCTATACGTTTCCTTAGTTTCGGATACCGTTACTCGCTGCTCACCTTAGTGTTAGGTAGGTAGGGGCGAGCCAAAGGTGTAGTAGATGTAGATAGATGGTCACGCGCTCTGCTTTTTTTCTCGCCTCCGTCGTCCAATCTTATGCTGGGTAGAAAAGAAAAATGATAGGTATGCGACGTAATGCGGTAATGTGATCTGATGTGCGAGAGGTGTTCTGCGTTGTCCTTGGTGGTCTGTCTCGTGATGCACTCTCCTCGTTGACGTGGTTTCGTCGTAGCTGGTGATCCGAATCTGCGCGTTTAATTATGGGCGCGCGTTGTCCCGTCCTCGAATTGGCCCTCCGCGGTTCTTCTCCTCCTCCCCCCTCTTTCTGTTTCTCATTTCCCAATTGAGTGCGAGCTCCCGATTCACGATTCTCGTGGGTCCGTCCAATAAATGCGCGCGGCGGGAGACGTAGAAAAAAAAGAGGAAATTAGGTGAGTGTTAGAGGCGCGTGGAATGACTAGCTAGCGCAGCGCATGCGAATTGCCTCCACTAACTGCCACACGTACCCGGCGTACAGTGAGTACAGTGAGCAATGGCTAATGCCTGTGGCCGTAGCGTATAGCGTAGCGTGGTGTAGTGCTGTAGGGTCAGTGTTTGTAAGTTGGTAGTCAGACGGGGAAAAAAGGTGGACTCGGTTACGGTGCCAGTGGGAAAAGGGGAGTTACTCGTCTATTCTTCGGTCCTGTTGGAATAATAATAGGCGACCTTTTTGATGCCGGTTACAGTTCCGAGGAAGGGGTAGACAGTAGGTAGACTAGGGGCGTGAACCAATCTATTTTCTCGCATCTCCTCGGGGCGAATGTTTTTAAAAAAGTAAAAAACCGTTTGCATGGGGTTAAAACGAAAACACCGTTTTCTCCACCATGTCGCCGGGTTTCATGTCACCTTATTTCGTGCCTCCTCCTTTTTCCCTTTCTCTCTCTCTCGCTTCTCATTCCCCGTTGGTACCCCGTCCCCTATCCTTGGTCCTTGGTCCTGCAGTCGTGGTTGGTAGTTACCTGCTCAATCGAGATGGTCCGCATTCGGGGAGAGCATGACGAGATCGGGCTGGACTGGAGAACGCGGGTGGATGCGGGATCCCTTTTGACCAAGGCCACACCACATCAGATCGGCGTCGGATCAGACCAGGCCAGACCAGACCAGACCAGATTGAACCAGAAAGACCATACAGGAAAGATCAGATCTACTGATTGGAGATCGATGAGCTTAGCTGGCTTCAGTGTTGAGACTTGTTTAATTGGTTGGTGAGTTCGAGTACCATCGTATAACCATCAATAAGTGTTTCCGACTTCCTAGATAAATAACCGTTATTCCCATAGTCCTTGCCGATACCCATGACACCGAGAAGCCAGTTGAAGGTCCGTGGATCGTAGGGGTTGTGTGCATGTAGGTAAGCTGATGTTAGAAGCTCTAACGTGCGTTACCTACATGCGTACTCAGTATGTATCTACTGTAAGTGCAGTGCGCGGGGTCCATTTCGGTGGTGTTGACCAGCGGGGTTCATGTAGTGTACATCTCATCGTACAGCGTACAAGGGTGTGCAGTACGGTCATGCTGTATTAGGTACCGTAAAGCAAAATCTTGGACAACGCTTGGAAGCTCTCAGGTGTTGTTGCGTATGATTCCATCCCACTAAGCATGGTGGTCCTGTGGCCTGGGATGCATTCTAGACCGACATCGTCAGGTGTCCGTCCATTTGGTCTTCTCGGTCTCATATGCACTCCACACCGTATTAACCTTTTCGTCTGTCGAAGTGGAAGTGCAAGTGGGAGTCTGATCACATGAGCCATCTTAACACGAGAGTTGGCCTCAGTTGTTTGGTTTGGCGCTGTTTAGGTGTGCTGGTGGACAGACGATGGTCATGTCTCCTTTGCTAGCGCTCCGGTCCTTTCACCGCCTGTTTGATTGATTGAAACTGCAAAACATGGACATGCCAAGCCTTGGTCTGCTACGTAGGTATCGTACAGCTGGAAAGGGTAGGTAGCGTTTGCTTGAATAGGTAGCGTTGACATGCCGCCTAAGAGGTATACCGTTTAGAGTCGACTATCATAGATGTGGAGGATAATTGAGTCTTGGGACCATCTCACTTGGGACTGGACAAGGCTCCCTCACTCCAGGATAGTAGGAGAGCATAGAGAGATATACTGATAGAAAGAATAAGTACGTCTCATCCCATAGCCAAGCACTAGCTTCTAGCTCGCAGGATAGGGCGTATGTGGTAAGAAAAATAAAAGATGTTCCTGGACTGTTTTTTTCGACAGGTCAACTCTTTCATTCATTCGTTCCTGGGACAAGGAGAGTCGCAACTGGCCAGGGAAATAGTCAGACTTTTGGGAGATGGTGTAGATATTTCCGGATCGAAGAAAGATTTGTTATCTTCGCAAGACGGCCAGAGAATCGAGACTGCAGGCTGGCTAGTATTTGTACCCGGGCGTCCTTATCTCTGGCTCCTCCATGGTGGCATGGTCCCCCGACTGCCTGCTAACATTGCTCATTAGGTGATCAGAGATAAGCCAATACTCATTATCAACAAAAATCAAATCGAAATGCCTCGGTGCCAGCAGGACGTCACACCACCCCACGGTTTTGGGCAATCGATTACCTACTCTGTATGTGGCAGGTATCCGTACTCTTCTTTTTTTCTTGTCTCCTGCGTCTCTCTAGTGGTGTTTTATGTGGCATGGGAGCTATGTAAGTCTATGCGTACTTACATAATGTGTGATAAGAACCTAGCTAATGCCCCTTGTCTATATAGGTACACCCATATATACTCAGTTACTCAGCGTATAAGTATATTCCAAGATACGTCACCGCCGTGATGGATATCACCTTGTGTACAGAGTACAGGGAGATAATGTTCATGACGGACGAATCGTGTCATCCCTGTGCTGGTGCTATCCCGCCGCTTGCATGGGATGATGCTATGCAAGTCATCAATGGTTCCTGCATGTCGGCCAGGAGCCGGATAAGAGATCCCCCCACAGAGTTTGAATGCCTCTGTCTACATACTCTGTATAAGTATTTGTACGTGAAGGTAATTAATCTATGGGGGAAATCTCCCAGACGTCTTCAGTGCCTACCGAAAACAATAATCTAGATACACGGTAGCTTCTCTACATATATTCTCTTGATTGCAGCAGACCTTTTTGGACGACTAACGCATACACCTGCCTATTTCGTGCTTATCGTGGCTAGTGTAAGAGGTATACTCGACGACTACCTAGCGAGCCTATCTTCGTGCATCTCCTCATCGGCATGTCCAATTTCACCTAATTCGAGTGTCATAGAAATATGTCAATATTGTTTCAATGTTGATCAGGGAATATCCTTCCATCTTTTACCATCTCATAGGGTGTTTGGGATAACAACCTACGTTACATGCATTGACCTGGATGCTATGGTATAGCCGTATAAGTGGGTAGCTGATGAGCTCTGTTCTCATCGAGTTGGTATAAATACTATGTGTCTGTCTCTTCGATTCAAGTAGGTAATAAGAATGAAATGGGGAAACCAGCTGTCATCGGATAGCTAGCTGTATGACTCAGCATACTTATATGTAGCTAGGTTAACATGGTGAGCTTGACATGACATCATGACTGAAAGGTACCGCTACACAGTTAGCTGGCTCCGTGGCAGGCCTGTGACGGTTGGTTTGGTTAAGAATAAAACTGTTATCTAGGACCTTCGTAACTTAATTCCATCTCAAGGTTATTGGTGAGTGTCAAGCAGAGTGCCGAGAAGGTGCTGACTCGATGGAGCTACATTTTGAGTGCAGCTCAGGCATCACAGATTGCATAGTTCTATAATCTGTAGGTATGATCTAACATGTATGCATATATTCGATGTATATCATCATTGAACTTTGTCATAGCAGCTGGAGATATCAGCTTATAAACTAAACGAAGAGGTGAATAGTGGATTATAGATGAGCCGATACGGCCTAGGTAGATAAAGATAAGGTGGCAGTAAAAGCTATATGTAGGCGAGCTCTGGTTTATATAGAATAGGTACATATAAGTATAAGTAAGTGGACTAGGTAGATTAAGTGATATTAGAATTTCCGAGGTGCGAGCCCTATGTGACCCTATCTCCAGAGCTTATCAAGTACTGCCCCACCAGAGGTTGATGAGTCAGCAGCGCACTAACTATCAAGCTCTGAAAAATTGCCAGTGGGCAAATCAAAACCCCACCAAGCTTGGCCTTCGCGTAACACAGCTACCTCCTCCTCTACCACCTAAATAGCCTATAGGTGCCTTAGTAGGTAGGGTTAGGTAGACAGGTAGGCACCTAATTCTGTAGCGTAGGTAGGGTGACAGCAGATCTCGGCACTGCTAAAACATTTTCCGATTCCGCCTAAGCGACTTCTGCAGGTGGTGCGGGCTTGCTAGCACTGAGCACTGAGCACTGGAGGGAAGCAAGCAGAAGGTTCGTGCGCAAAACTGGCGAAACTAGCAAAAAAAAAGGTGGGAAGCTAGAGCAAACTCTCACACAGGCGCACCGCACACAACCTGCCTACGCATTACACTTTCTGTACCCACGAGCCCACCCACGCACTTCCTTGCCTTGAACAACAACACACGTACGTACCAGTCCAGTCCACCACCCGAGGCGCAGGACGAACACCTCCCCTCCTTAACGCCTATCTCTTTTTTTGTTTTTTTTTTCTTCCTGTGGGATATGACCGAGTAGGCCGTATCCTCTCCTCATCCCAACTCTGCATCGCCCAACGCCAGCTCGATTGAGGTCCATACAGCTACGCCTTGCTGAAAGGCGAATAAATTGGCGACATCATGTCGGTCGCCTCAAAGGTGCGTGTCTTCCTTGTGTCGTATTTGTTTCATTTGTTTCGATTTCTATCGCTTTGTCTACGCCTATCCTCTTTTTTTTGTGTGTGTGACTTGTCTGTTGTTCGGTCTCTGGCCTAGCTTCCAGATGAGCAAGGACACGACGATGCGAGCATCGCCATGGCGATTACCACCATGTTCTATCACATAGTGGTTAGGCCGTTGTCTTCTACATTCAATTGACTTCTTGATCTACGTCGGCCCGAGCTAACATGATGTCGGTAGAACCTCTTCGCCCTTCTCGGTATGTCGATCCATCTCACAGTTGCGACTGCATGAACTTTATTTTTCTATCGCAACATCTTGTTGCCTGCCCGCTCGCCTGACTGCCGTTCCGTTTACTTGACATCCCAACGCCCACTAACCCGAATATTTCCACCCAATTAGGCAATGACGAGGAGGATGACCAACCGTCCGGCCCTGTGAAGACGGTCGACAAGAACCTGCCGCGCACCACCAAGCGCAACGTTGAGCCTCAGGCCCCTATCAAGCCTGCTGGCACCACTGGCACCCGCCGTCCTGGACCCGGTGGCAACGAGGGAGGTAAGTCGTCCCCAACACCCCAGCTAGAAGTCCTAATACACTAGTGACATGCCCTTACTAATACTGTCTTCGCTCTTTAGCTTTCCGCGATCGCAACGCCGGTAGCAACGCCAACCAGCGCAGGACTACCGACGAGGTTCCCCGGGGCAGCCGAGGTGGTGGCCGTGGAGCCCGTGAGCGAGGAGGTAGGGCACATGTATAATGTCCTCATGATACATAAGTCATCTAACCGTCTAAATCTAGGTCGCGGTGGCCGTTTCCCGCGAGAACGCGATGATAGGCATTCTAAGGGTATCGCCACGTAAGACAGACATCCTCCAACTCCTCAAAGTACTACGGTTCTAACTCGTAACTAGTGGCGGATCGGATAAACAGGCCGCTCAATCCTGGGGTGCTGCCGAAGGCGGTGCCGAGGCCAAGGATGAGCAAGTAGGAGAGGAGATTGCCCAGACTGAGCTGAAGGAAGCTACCGCTGAGGATGCCGAAGACGTCGCTACTCCCGCTGAACCCGAGGACAAGCACGTCTCTTACTCGGACTACCTCGCCCAGCAGGCTGAGAAGAAACTTGCTCTTGGTGACAACCTCGAGATCCGCAAGCCCAACGAGGGCAGCAAGGCCGACAAGAAGTGGGCCAACGCCAAGGCTCTAAGCAAGGACGAGGGAGATGACTTCATCTCTGCCACCGGTGGCAAGACCAAGCGCGAGCGTGAGCGCAAGGCCAAGCAGGTCGTCGAGATCGACAACCGTTTCGTCGAGCCTGACCGTCCCCGTGGCGGACGCGGCGGCGGCGGTGGTGGCCGGGGCAGTGGCCGGGGCGATGGTCGTGGACGTGGCGAGGGCCGTGGACGCGGTGAGGGCCGTGGTCGTGGCGGTGGCCGAGGCGACTTCCGTGGTGACTTCCGCGGTGGCCGTCCCGCCGGTCGCGAGACAGCCGCGGCCGCCTCGATCAACACCAGCGACGAGAGCGCGTTCCCTAGCCTGGGCGCGTAGACAGTGATCGATGAGAGGTTTTATTGGAGTCTGTGTAGTGCATGACGACGTTTATGTTCTTTCGGCACAACCTTCCCAACCCTCCTTTTTCGTCAACGGCGCACCAGTCTGGTCATTAGGACCGTTAGCCCAGATTATTCTGGGCGTGAGCTCTGAGAACCCCCTTCTCTCGGAAGCCACCCTTTTCCGAATCATAAAAAAAAGTTACTTTCATATCCAAGCATAAAATGATTGGTTGCTTTGCTTGGACGTGAGGTAAATGACGGCAGCCATTTTCATTGACATTGTACTGGTAGAAATTTCGGCCTGCCTCAACTGCTAATTCTCGTTCTACCTGGCTGTCCTTGTGCCAATCGTGACATGGGCGTATTTTTGTCATAGCTGCCTTCAACTAATTGTGACAAGGTAACTCAATCTAGTGATCTTTGTCTCTAATAAGGGGATTGTTTCTTGTGTATTCCTAAACACGGGCTTTGTCTTAATCTTCAATGCACATTGTCATATCAAAGAATTCCCAGTAGAGTGTAACCCTTCATTCACAATAATAATACCCTCGCCATGGAGTTAAATACGAGGATTCGCCAGTCTCTTCGGTCTAGTCCACTCTCACATCTCATCCTCGAGGCAATCTATCAAGATAACTCAATTGAATAATCATCGCGTAACGCTGTTCCAGTCTCTTTTCTATATCATTATAAGTGCCGTCTCTCGCTCCCAACACAAACTACAGAAGCCGGCACAATGTCCTCATCGTCAAATGAGCCCCTTCTGCCGGCGGAAGCTCCTCTTTACGCGACCAATAGCTGGGTCATAAGTCGTTCGCGCGCTCTCATAAACTACGATAAATACGATGCCGTTTCGCAGTGGCTCGATGAGGTGACGGACGAGGAGGGTGAGAAAATTGACGCCGGTAAGGCTCTTAATCGCTCTGAAAGGGGTCCTGAAAAGGTGCGTGTGCTGTGCGGCCACGCAGCTGGCGAACTGGAAGACTATGACTCGGACTGTTGTATTCTCTCACCAAACACGATTGTCGAAAGACTCGAGGCAGTGGCAGCGGAGATGGAAGCCAGACATCATGACGATGACGATGACGACTCCCATGAGTATAGAGATGATGATAGCTCGTCGTCGTCGTCCTTGTTGTCTTACTACTACTCCCTGGCGTCAGGCTCGCTCGAGACGGAATCTATATTGATCGGATACAAAGATCCGAACTTCATAAAAGAAGCCAATTCGGGGACAATGACAAACGGCAACTTAGACCAGTCTACAACCAATACGCTTCTAGGCCATAACCGTCCAGCCTCTGCTCTCCCGTCGACTTTAGACTCAGGAGCGATGCCAGGAAATGGCATGAAAGCAAACCCATCGCGCCCAACAAATGAATCCCTTGATAGAGTAAGTCCCACGCAAAATGGTGTACATTCTAACGTGACGTCGAAACCACCCAAGCGATCTAAATTATCCACGCTGCTCAAGGCATCCAACACCAAAACCCCCTTCCTCACAGTCCCCCAGCCTCAGCACGGTAAGTCAAGCCGAGAGGCGAAGCCCTCCGGCGCCTTCGTGTACCCGTTCACGTACGGTTACCCGGCCGCCTACCCCGAGATCGAGCGCGGGCCCTCGCCGCTGCCCCGCGTCCGCACGCCGCGCGCCACCGCGCCGCGGCCTGGGACGCCATTTCGGCCGTCTAGTTCCGTAGCACAGAAGATGGATGCGAGCTCATCCGGCGCAAGCCCCTCGAGCACCAAGCTGAGCGGCGGCACCTCCCCAGCCCGGCCCTCGACCCCGCCCACACAGGATCCCGTGAGCGGACACATGCAGCCGGCGGCGGCCCCGGAGACGGAGATGGAGATCCTCGCGCCCGTGCCCCGCCGCGTTGGGCGTCTGTTTGCGCCACGGCCGTCGTGGGCGCGGTTTTGGGCTTCGTCGTTTGGGCGTGGGCGGGGAGGGGGTAAGTAGGAGCCCGGTGGCGCAGGGTGAGGATGAGAGTAGGTGAGTTAGGAGTAAAGAGAGGGAGGCGGGCTGATTTTTAGACAACTAGATTGATAGATTGATAGAAGACAGAGTGATAGTGGTAGTTCCTTTAGATGGGGCAATAAAAGCGTATTTGTTTTATATCTAAGATGACTGTTGTCTGTCAGCTGTTTTGCGTTTGCTGGTGAAAGCGGAATATTATGATTTTGTAGGTATACCACATCAGCGTTGAAGTTCGGGCTCGGGCTGCGTTGGGCTAAGCTAATTTTTTTCCCTTCCAGTCCAGCGACATGAGAGTAGCTAAATATCTTTTAACAAAAGCGAGGTTTGAAGGCTGCTGTGGAAGGGTCCGATTAAACTTATATTTACATCAATTAAGATACCAGATTTCGCCCTCCGGGCTACCTGATAACTGCCCTCTGGAATATGAGCTAGATCTTTCTAGTTTACTTTCTATACCTAAACTGTATGCGAACTATTACTACGTACCATGCTTCGTATTGAATCTTCTCATAGCCCCATACTTTTCTAGGTAGTGTTCTCACACAACTTTGAGTTGCCTAGGTTGCAAACCTGTAAATGTTAAATGGGGTTGTTACAGAGTGAGTTAGGTAGGTACCTACCTAGGTATCGGGGAAGCATTTTATTGGTATATCTAATATATGCAAGAAGACCTGCTACTCCACTTTTAAGTCACCTAGCCGTCAAAGGGATAGGTATATATACCTAATAGGTCCTCTGCCGCCCTAAGGACCTAGAGAGCCACGAATCAAATGATAATTCTGTCATGCCCTATACACCCTTTATCATCTGGTAGAAGTAGATGGGAAATTGATGAGGATAGAACGGTGACAATATGCGTAGCGTGATGATGGCCACTGGTCGCCGCACAGAGATACCCAGACATAAGTGCAAAACCCTTTTTCCATGTACAAAGGTCTTGTAAACAGCGATGAAAAGGATTTTGGCTCTACCAATGATAGCGGGTAGTGATTTTTAGATTTTTTTGCCTTTCTAGTATGGACTATTCCAGCCTACTTAGTCTACGAAGCCTTATCGCCGGGCAAAACGCGATTAGTGGCCTGTATGCCCTGCTTTCGACTCGCTTTTGACTCACAGACTAGCTTACTACGGCTCACGGCCCCCAATATACGTTCTATCTACTGCGATCGAAATGCCCTGAAGTATAGGTATACTGTAGAGAAATTATTTCCCGACAAATACACGGTGTGGGACGCTTCACATGTCGGGTGGAAATATATCTAGATCACTCTTAGTAATGATACTGGCAGTAGAGTCGTCATCTTTGCTAATTAGGTACTTGGGTAGTGACATGTTGTAGATGCATCTTTCTGCGAGAAATTATAGCTTAGGATGATAGCCCTTTTAACCCTCACGTCTGTTTCTGCTTCTTAAGAGAGCTATTATAGAGTGTCGCGGAAAAACGACGCCGTTAATTCGGGATTGAATTAACGGCATGAATGGATAGGTAAGTACCTGCCGCTTGCTCTAAAGTGAGCTAGCGGACGTCGGGTGATCCCGCGGCGGGGTAGGTGCAAAACAGTGCCTTTTTCTATTCTTCAGGACCGCTATATTTATAAAGTACCGAGTTATACGCTACTTAAGTAGAGATTACTACTATTACATTTTGAAAGTTTGGTACAGTTGGAAGGTCTAATCAGAGGCTCTGATAAAAAGTTTAATATAGCCAGGAGGTAAAGTCTACTAGACCCTCTAGCCAAACCTGACAATAGTGTGTAACTATGTGCCTTATCTATAGCGATCTTAAGGGGTCTTAGGGATACAAAAGGGCAATTAAAAAGCAAATTATGAAAAAAAGTGCATATGTTCAATTGATTGGCGGATTGGCGGAAAACCCCTCAGTCAATAGTGGTCAGGCTCTAGAACAACTTAATCACAAACATAACATTGACACCGCCAACGCCTATGGTAGAAAATGGTCAAGACATACGTTCTCGCCCCGAACTGGACTACGGCGCCCCCGCCAGACGGTCCAATAAAGCTTGGCCACGTCCTGGATGACCTCACCGAGTTTGTCCCCCTTAACCGTAAAGATTTCGTCAAGATAGAGCCCGAGTACCTAAACAAGACCGACACTAAAGATGGATTCACAACGTCGCGCGCCGATCTCCTGTCGGGCGCGCTCGGCGTCTTTGCTCGCGTCATAGGACTAGTGGGCTTCGGCGCTGGCGCTGAAATGTATTATCGGAAGGATAAGAACGACGTCCTAGCATGTACGACGCTGGACACTATGACCTTCGATCCGACTGTCGAGTACATCACGGAAACAATGGCGTTGGGCGAGATTAAGGCGTTCATGGAGGGGTGCAAATTCAAGGCGCCAGTGTACATGATCACAGGACTGAAGATAGGTCGAGGGGTTTCCCTACAGAGCAGTGGGAGCATCGAGTATGGCGTGAGGTTGGACGGCGGCCTTAACCCCCCCGGGAGTGCTGCGCAGATCGGAGGTACGGGCGGCGTAGCCGTAAAGAAGGGCAATAGTGAGAACTGGACTGGCTCGACGGATTTTATTGTTGCATTCCGGGCGAGAAAGATCTGGTATCACCACGGAGATTTTAAGAATAAGACTAACAAGGACAAGGTTGTTATGCAGGATGGTACACCGGTTCATATAGGCCCAGATATGACGCTACATGTAGACGACGAGATCCCACTTGAAGATATTTTCACAGATACACCTCTGACAACTACTCAAGATGATGAGGATGGAGAAGCGGTGAAGTGGGTTATTCCCGAAGTCATAGGGGAACTGACTTTGTAAGGGAATGCTTGGAGCGAAGAATTCAACAGGTCTTCGAGTTGTTCTAGGATTTGCTGTGGCGAAAGAGTATATACATGAGTCCATTGACCAAACCCCATCCCCCCATTCAATGAAAATCCTACCTCAATGCTTCCTTGATTATCATAGCGACACGATCTGGCATAGACAATTTCCACCAGGGCGCAAGGTATTCATAACCATCTCGGGGGTTTGACATAGCTATCAAGATGCTTTTCATCCCAGCACGGCTAGATGCCTCTTTAAAATGCTCCTCCGTCAACTCCTTGGTTTCTGTCAAATGTTGCACGAAACGGAGCACGTTGGCTGCAATACCGGCAGCCACGGGTGTCGAGTAGGATGTGCCTGACAGGTAGATGTCTTTTTCTGTTATCGACGGGATTGCAACTCCTAGGGTGCTAAAGTTCTCGCGTCCTATACTGGGTGACGGATCCATGCCGCTCTTGTTTCCGTATCCGTCTGAGGCATGGATACAGAGGACTTTCTCTAGTGTCGCCGGGAATGACCTCTCCGCATTTCCTCCGTAGTTTGAGGCCGCTGCAAATATGATGACCCCATCATATTCTGCCTTCTCGATGGCAGCCTTTATGGCAACGTTTTTTTCCGTCAACGCAAATGACATTGTAATGATATGGACGTTCTTTGTCTGTGCCCACAGAATCGCCTGCGTAGATGGGACTTGTCAGTCGTAAAAGCCGTCGCTTCTTGTGGACGGTCATGGACTCACTTCGACGATTTGACTTGCCTGATCTCCCTGCTGAGAATGAGATATTTTGGCAACATAAAGGTCTGCGTTGGGGGCAATCTTTAAAACTAATGCAGCCACATTCGTGCCGTGCCCGAAAGTATCGGCCCTCGGTTCTCCAACAAAGGACTTTGTCTCTTGAAATGGACTTGACCTTCTCGATCTACGCACACCCCGAAAGAATGCATTGTTCTCATCGACACCCGTATCTAATATGGCAATACGAACTCTTAAATCTCCTTGTAGATTTCCGTGAAACTCATCTGCACGCTTGAAGAATCCGTCTGCGAATGCGATTTTACTATAAAGCAGTTAGTCTTCTACTAACCAGCCACTCCTCGCTCTCAGTAGTACCCACTCAGAATCTACTGCGTTACTATGGTGCCTCCTGTCATCAAACAGGTCATTCAGTAACCCATGGTTAGGTCGGATAGGTGCATGGAGGGAGATGGGCTGCTGGCTGCCGAGATTTTTCGATGAATAAGGCTGGACGAGTGGTAATGGAGTGCTATGACTTTGAGTGATTTTCGGGACCGATAGTTCATAGGCGTAGTTGGGATCCCGTCTTGGGTCCCTTTTAGCATTTCGACGGGGTAGAAGGTCTGTTCGCGCAGATTCGAGGAGGGAAACGACCTCGAAAATAACATTTTTACATCGCCAACAGGCGTCGGTCTTCGAACCGCCTTGTGCGCCCTTATCATTGTCATCATCATCATCATCATCTTCATCTTCATTTTCCAAATTTGCTTCCAGACATGTTGTAACGGCTTCCACGTATTTTGGTCCCACATTCTCGGACAGCCCTAGCACATCCTCGTCTACTACTTCAAGTAGAGCCACATCGAGACGGCGGTTGAAAGGCCCTAACGGCCTATCTAAGGCGATTTCGAGAAGTATCTTGGCAAAATAAACAAGGATGGTGAATTTGATTGAATTGGCCAGTTCGGTATCCTTAGGAGCCTCCGCCTCCATCAGCGAATGTGCTAGGTAAGGGTTGTACGCTTCATACATCTTTCCCTTTGAAGGGTCAAAGAGGAAGAAAATATCTCGGGCCGTCCACTGCCTATTTTGTATTCCGGCGTGGTACATGCGAAGAAGCGTATAGGATAGGTTCAATGCTAGGACAGCTTTGTGATATGGTTTGAAACCCTGCCCGCTAACAAGCATGGCTTCCAACGATAAAGTTGGCCAGATAGGAGGCATTTTAACAATTCGGGGTGGCCCTGGGTGTCGTAGAATACGAGATGCATACACCCATACGTCTAGGGTAGTCTCCTTGTTGAGAGTGTTGCGGATAGTTTCGCAGACGTTCCGAACGTTCCTGAACTTGAGATTAGAAGGCGGCCTAGCAGTCAATCTTCTATTAGGACATATCGATCTTTAACATCTAGTGATAGTCTTTACTTACAACTGAGAGACGATTGTGCATGCTGTTTCTTGCCACTTTTCTTCGGCTGAGCAGCAAGATAAGAAAATCTTGTGCTGGATGCCATTGGCGGACTCAGTGGTACTATTGGGATGTTGGATCTGGAGCTTGGTAATGTGTTTCAAGTTACACGCTTGAGCATCGATGTTCTCCTTCAATGCGCTCAGCAATGTTAGTAGAGATTGACAAAAATCATCCATGCTCGTAAATATAGGGTTGGATGTCGTCTTGTTATGATATGCGCTCTGATAATTGATATCCCAAGCTTCATGGCGCGTGATCGTGTTAAACCGAGCGATGTTGCTAGCATTGAAATCAGTTATCGTTTTCTCTACCTCCTTGGACCTGTCGATCGTGTCTGGAAGACGTAGAAATGTAGAAAGATCCGAAGACGTCGATTCGCTCGACACTCGCTTCATTAGAGCTTCGAGCTTTGGATATAATATCGGTATCTTGGAAGGCTCTTTGCTAGGTGCATTTGAGGGCGTGGTAGCAATGTTCGCTACGTGATATTCTATCTCTTCTATAGCATCAGGCGGGCCGTTCTGTGGGTAGAGGACTCGTTCGTCAGTAAGGTCCTCAAGCAACTGAAAAACATGGTGTAGGCCATCGAGGAAGGCTTTATGTTCATCTGACGACAAATCCTGGCCTCTTGCAGTGTAAAGAAAGACTTGGTCAATCTCGTATTTAAAAAGCCTTCTGGAGTTTAACATGGCGAGGCTCGATATCCTTTGAGTGTCGTCCCTGATTCGCTTTTCAATAAGCGGTGCTATCTGTTGATGCACCGTGCTGAAAGCTTGCAGCTCAGGGCCTGCAAATTTATCTCGAGGCATATTTGGCGTAGAGGTGATATCAATCCTAACTATGAATGAGAAACGACGTCGATTATGGGATGCTTAATGTCATATATGAGTACTTGACCATTAGCAACCTAAGTAGTGCGCCTATATGCGTATAGCGCCGTAGTTCTATTGCGTGACACTCAATTTCAGCTGCTATCGATTTTGGGTCTCGGACCAACAAAGGACAGAACCCAGCTAAATAAGTGACGGGAACCTGCAACCTACGTCCTGGTCGGATTGCCATTTTGGTACAGCATGTCAGCATATGCTCATTGGGCCAAAGTAATGTGAATTGCGAAAATGACTGCATGAGGAGACTGCACGAGGATGCTTTGGAAACCTGTGTTAGTACTAATATGTACACTGTATAACCGAAGAAATTTGAATGCCACCACTGCTTCCCCATTCCACTTCATTCAGCTGCTAATCTCTACGACTCTCCATTGTAGTGCTCACGGCAATAGGAAAAGACCATAACTAGGGCTCAACGTTTACCCATTATGGCGTCTGCGGCTTTTCTTGAGCAGCACCCGAAACGAGATATCTTTCAACTGGCTCAGACCTGTGAGAGTTTGTTCCTGCAATACACTGATCTGCAGTTTGAACCGACAGAAAATCGTACTAAAGCCGACCTCCAACTGCAGCGCTTCTATGTCTGGGCTTCTTATCTTGGAGTGTTTGCCAGCTATGATGCTTCCCTCGATAAGCGATTAGAGTACAGCGATCAAGTCCAGGACCTTGTACTACAATTGCTATCATTAGTGCGAATAAACCTCGAGTTCCGTAAGTCTTGTAGATCAAAAACAGTCGGTATAGGTGTCGCTAAGTGCCCTTTTCAGTAAATTCCGAGGACCTCAACGACAAGCCGATGCAAATTGCAGTGGAAACCGAAAGCGATATCTTAAAAACAGAAGGAAAATCCAAACTTCAGGGAACCGCCACCGAAGCCTTAGACGCCGTGGAAGCTACAATCAACCGACTGAACAGCCTAGGCATAACAGTTCGGAGACATTCAGCCTCTAGCCTTGATGATCGGGTGAAGGCTTTTACGAATAGGCATGGGGATGACAATTACCCTTACACAGAGTTCGCAAAACAGATTGTTTATCACAAATATCGAGCTGCGCCACCTTCCCTACAGATGCAACTCGCCCTATCAATGTCGGCGAGACGCCAAAGATTAGAATATATTAAACAGCATCAGCGGAAACTCGCCATTCGCTCGCCGCACGACGCAAGAAATGAACCGGCAAATTGGCTGCAGACGAAACAGTCCGGCTTACGTTCAAATAACGCGCCAACCACCGGGTCAGAAGTAGATCAGAGAAAGCTAGCATTCGGCCCATCTAACAACAATCTGCTAGTCGGAGCACTCGCCCCCCCTTCTGTGCACACGAACGCTTCAAACTTTAAACAAACACCATCGCTGATGCTCAAGTTACGAGTGCCCGACGGAGCTTCTGTAGTGTCTTCATCGAAGCAGAGCACAACGCTCATAGCTGAGAATCTAGAAGAATATCCTGAGCCACCCAAAAAGGAGGCCGGGAAGCCGGACCCAACATGTCCCTATTGTTACCAACCATTCCAAGATTCTGACTTAAAGATTCAGAACTGGAAGTAAGACAACCATCGCGCCAAGGCCTGAGCCAATGCTAACAGCCAGCAGAAAACACGTAGACCAGGATCTTCGGCCATTTGTCTGCATTTCAGACAAATGCAACCAACAATCGCCTCTAGTGTCCCAAGATTGGCGGATCTGGGCTAACCACATGAGACAATCCCATTCAAATAGGTGGACACAGTTAGTTCACAAACCAACTGTCTGGCGCTGTGACCTTGGCCACCAAAGTAATGTATTTACTGACAAAGAGAGCTTTGAGGAACATCTTAATAGCATGCACGGAGACTGTAGTGAGGCGACACGAAGGGCCATCTCCCAATCCTGCAAAGTTTATCGAAGAAGGGGGCCAAATATTTGCCCTCTATGTGGCTACGATGTCTGCAAGCCTCGTTCCTCAGACGCTTCGCCAGATCAAACGAAGCTCGACGACGCCGAAGGCCTCACCAGGCTAACGAAGCACATCGCCGGCCACCTTCGCGGGCTAGCGTTCCACAGTGTGAATAATTTAGGTGCTGAGGCAGACGGAGACAGTCTTCCCGGGAGTATAGAGACGTCGAGCAGGAACAAGCTGGACGGATCCAAAACGCGCCCACCAAGCGGGCTAAAGGATCTTTCACGTGTTTCTTTAAGCTTTCCTAACACTCCAACTCTGGAGTTTAGGACCGATGCCGCCGAGTTTGATGCAGATTGGAGTCATGCTGAGTTGACACTTTTAGGGGCGATCCCGGAGGAGCTCTCCTTGGCCGATGCTGTCGACTGGGACGCTGTAAAGGCGAACCTGAAGAGGCACATAAAACCAGAATTCCTTGCAGAGCTGGAACATGACCAAGAGCCAGAATCTTCTGACCCGATTCTTCAACACCTACTTCAACAGAAATTGTTACGAGAGCCATTCGATGATGACATCGGGCCGCTTGATTTGCAAGATGACTGTGGAGGGCCTACAAGCGGATTCGACCTGGTATTCGTCCATGGCCTTCGCGGGTCACGATTGAAGACTTGGTCTCGTGATGGTATCTTTTGGCCGCACGATCTACTCAAGGACGATCTGAAAAATACCAGGGTAATCACATGGGGTTACGATGCTAATATCGCCAACGCCTTTCAGTATTTTAGTAATGAGAGCCTCTTTGGACATGCCACTAGATTGCTAAACGACCTCGCCAGACTCAGGCGGGGAATAGTATGCCCTCCTCTTCCCACCACCTAAAAGATTATATTTTGCTTACCAGACTGAGCTAACAATGTCTGAACAGATCAGACCCATCATATTCATATGCCATAGCCTCGGTGGCCTCGTTGTGAAGCAAGCCCTGATCACCTCGGACAGCTACAACATTCATGGATGGCCACCCGCCAACATCGTCGCCGATATCTATAAGAGTACCGCTGGAGTTATTTTCATGGGAACGCCACACCGAGGGAGCCTCAAAGAAACATACGGCGAAATTGTGGTAAAGGTTGCCAAGCTGTCTCTTCGCCGACCAGATGACCAGCTTCTCCAGACATTAAAACCCGACTCCCATATCCTCGAGAAGCAACGCGATGACTTCATAACAATCTCAAAGGATATGACCATTGTCTGTATCAGGGAAGAGCTTCCTACTGGAGCTGGTCTGGTACGAATATTTTTCTCGTTAATATCACATTGCTCGTCGCAACACCCTACTAAAAGTTTTCATTACTAGATTGTTCCGGAAGCATCTGCGACGTATGATGGGTTTAATGTTGTCCGCGGCGCAATCCATGCGAACCACATAGACATGGTCAAGTTCGCTACGAGGGTTGAAGGCTACGAAAGAACGCTCGGCCACATCCGAGACATTATAAACGACAAATTGTCTGAGGTGCAAAAAGGTATTCAGCTGAATTCTTTTCCTAACCCTATTAATAATACACATAAAGTCCCGGGATCTACTACAAAGCCCCTTAAATCTTGATCTATGACAGTGGGGTTTCTATTTTGATCCTGGTCCCATAATTTCCCGCAATATCCGATCCCTTTCGTAATAGACAGAAGCTGACATTCCCCTAGATCAGAAGAAAGTCGAAGCTTGGAATAAAAGTGAGTCATTCTATGCCATGCTGGACCTTATCAAATCGTGTACTTAAGATTTTGTAGAAATCCTTAATGCTTTGAGGTTCCCAGGAATCTTTGAAAGAGAAGAGATGGTAGAGCAGGCATATGCCGAAACTTGTTCCTGGGTTTGGGGTCGTATACCAACAAGTGGTAGGACGATATTAGCGGAACCATGTGAGTTTATCTCATGGCTTCGGAGTACCGAGCCGCTCCTTTGGATTAGCGGCAAGGCCGGGTGCGGGAAGTCCACCCTCATGAAGCATATTTACCGCCACCCAAGAACGAAACTTGAGCTTGAGAATTCATCGTGGGCCGCCGGGAAAGACTTGATCTTCATCGGGCATTTCTTTCACGACCGCGGTACGAATGACCAGAAGTCAAGGGAAGGAATGCTCAGGAGTATTTTGTCTCAGGTGCTTGATATGCAGCCCCATCTTATCCCCATAGCTTTCTCTGAAAGCCGATTTGCCCACAGCGATCACTCAGGGAACCCAGAATATAAGCTGGAGATGACGACAGAGTTGCTTACCTGGGAAACCCTCAGCAAGGCTTTTCTTTCCATGCTGCAACATATGGGTAATTTTAAGATCTGCCTCTTCCTGGATGGTTTGGACGAATATCGAATGGCTGGAAGGGAAGACCAGTATACGGAACAGGAGCTGAACCTAATTTACGATGGCACTAACGAAGATGAGGCCTGGGGCCGAAGTAGGTGGATAACCGAAGGACACAAAGAGGTTGCGAAGTTCCTTTTCAAGTTCAGCACTCACAAGAACGTGAAAGTCTGTATATCCAGCAGAGAACTAGTTGTGTTCGAGCATGAATTCCGAAGTCTACCGAGAATTATGGTCGATACTCATACAGCTGAAGCTATTGCCCAGTACTGCACAGGCCGCTTAACGAAAGAGACACCTGATCTCGTGGAGATGCAAAGGTTTATAGCTGAGATTACGCATAAGTCACTCGGCGTATTTCTCTGGGCCCAACTTGTTGTCGACTTGTTGGTTGATGGACATACCAACGGCGACTATGATAGAGAACTCTGGGACAGACTGGGCAAAGTTCCTGTAAGACTTGGGGGGAGAGACGGCTTGTACATGCATATGATGCGGAATATCGAGCGAAAATATCTCCCGGAGTCGAAGAGACTGTTTCAACTTGTTATGGGTCCGTTCCAACTTGCTATGAGATTCAGCGAGAATGATATAGACATTATAACTTTGTTCCTAGCGGAAGAAGGGCATCTCCAAGATGGTACCACGGAAGACCTAAGAGCTATTAGTGATGACTATGAGCTCAACACATGGGATGAATGGGCAATTAGACGGGATAGGCTACAAAAGCGCCTCAAGAGTCGTTGTGGCGGTCTTCTTGAAAGAACAAAACCAGTGCAATTCATGCACCAGACGGCAAAACAGTTCATTTCGAGGAAGTATCTGTGGGATGAAATTTTTCTCAACGTCGACGGGTTCACTTCTGAAGTGAATGTGACCCTTGCGATGGCAAGTGGATTGATTCGACGCCTGAAGTGCTGCGCTGAGGCTGTTGTCATTCATGATTACGATAGCAGTCGCGATGCCGATAATTTGCACTCAACATACAACTTCCCCGCCTTTATCTTTACAATTGTGGAACTTCTAAAGCGTGTGGAATTACCTCATCAGATGAACGACAGCCCTGATGGCTCTGAGAACCACGCCCAGAGGCTCTTCGAAGAGCTAGATCACGTTGGGCAACGACTTACACGTACCTTCAGGTCCTCTTACAAACATTTCGAATCTTGTTGGCCTGCAGCTTATTATGATATCGTGCATGCCACATCTAAGCAATTAACCAGTTTTTTGGACTTAATGGTCGTGTTGAAATCTGAGCACTATGTAGAGATAAAACTGGGAGCTCAAATTTCTTCTAGTGACGAATTAGCGCGCCTCTTATCGATTGCCGTGTTTACTACGCAGTTGCATTTCAAGAGTGGCCGTGCCGGCATAGTCGTGAATCGATCCGCCAAGATTATAGAGAGCCTCCTCAAACGAGGCGCCAATCCAAACGCACAAGTTGATTCAGAAGATGGCCTAAGGCCAAGGATAACTGTGTGGGTATGCTTTCTCCAAAACATAAATTGGAATCCAGCGTTTATGAATCGTCTTGAAGCGGAAATTGCGACTGCGAAAGTATTTATAAAATATGGGGCTGATCCTACAGCACGTTGGGATACCGGCACACCGGAATCGGTCTTAATGCAAGGGTTAGACCGTGCGCCGGAGGCCAAGAAGGATATCGACGAGCTCTTAGAGCTTTTACGCCAGGCCAGGGAAAAGAGCGTGGGTCAGGAGATAAAGTAACTAGATCCTATAGGGTGGTTATGCCTATGGTTTTCGCTATATATATAGGACCTCTGGTCTGAGTCTTATACTACACTCCTTTACATTGTTCTTTCTAGCTTTTTACAGGCCTTCTATTTACTCTGTGGCCAACCCCTGACAATAGTACCCCTGGAGTCGTTTTCATGGGAACGCCACCCTAGAGACTAACACATTGAGAACATTTATACATCTCCTGTAATATGGCCTATGTGTCTTACATTTCGTACCCTACATATGACACCTTAAGTGATTAGTATATAGAACCATTGAATAAACCAACCTCTCCCAGGTTGTTTTCTTATTGGTTTCACTTCAATAATAGTAATGGTTTTACAGATATCAGATCCTTTGACTCTGGGTCGAGCAACTGATAATCATCCAAGCATGTTTCAAACATGATGTAACGATGCTGTAGCAGCTGGCTATCATCCAGGTCACGATCTTGTGATTTAAGCGCAACAGTAAAATCAACCATGCGTTTGACTATGTTAACCGGCAGCGTCATGAGGCGGACCCTCATCGTCATGCACCTCTTAGACCAACATTTGGGCGATACGCTCTCGAGCACGACATCTTCGTAGCGATTTAGACCTTCTACCTACGATACGTATTAGCTGATGCCACATGAAACATGGAACGACTCAAGAGAGAAGGGTCCTTACTTGAGCTAGCTGCGACGGATCGATCCTGGAAAGCTGGGTTTCGTAAAAAGCGTCTATGGTGTCCTGTTTATCCATTGAAACAAGGGGAAGGATAATATCCTCATCGAAGTCTTTGCTGGAAGACCTGAGAGAACTAAATACCGGCGCTAAGAAAGTCCATTGCGCTTCATAGAACCTGGCAAGATCTATGAAGCTCCAATTCCGGAAGAGACGAGTTTCAGGGGAGAACTTTCTGAGAGGAAGCAGGTTGTCATCAAATCCGTCGCGCTGTACCTTCTGAAGTAGTAACATGATAGACCGGAGGTCAAGCTCACAATATACCATTATTATAAAGAGCCTCCTCGCGCGTTCCACAATAAAGTCTACCACGCTAGCATCCACAGCCAGCCCTATATTAGAGTTTTGGATCACCCTCTCAATAGTCTCTTTGGTCACTAAGATCTGCTGGAAACCATCTGGGAGGAACTTTCGGTTTGGCATGACGGCACTTTCCAACAGGTTATCAGCGATCCTCTTAGCCAAGCCGTCATTGGCAGAGTATTGCCTGACCAGCCATTCGGCGGGCTCTCTTCTAGCCGGACCTTTGGTAAGGTTTCTAGTTAGTTTCGGCCCTGTCCTGGATAGTTGTCGCACTACAGACTGCAGGAGTTCATTAATAACCTTGAACTCAGTATCCTCGGGGTAGAGCCTCGTCATAGACGAATGACTTCTATTAATGGCAATAGGCATAAACTCGGGTAGTACGGCCCATTCTGGAGATATTATCTGTGGCAGAGTTAGCTGGACGCACAGTCCGGCAAGTTTGTAGCTCATAACGAACATACCAATTGTTTGATAGGATCTCGTAAACTGGAGAAGCAACCAGTCATGATCGCCGCAGAACCAAAATCCTTCAGTCTATCCCTAAATTGCCGCTGCATTGATGCAGTCTCCATTATCTTATTCTCAACTAGCGACCAGTCTTGAGCCTGGGCCGTCTTAGCACATTTAATACCATATGATTTAGCAACTATGATCGCCCATTGAGCGATTCCAGCTCCGAAATGCGGGGTGCCAAACAGAAAAGCAGCATGTCTTCGATTACAGAGCACCGAACCATCGCTATCAGGATCCAACACGGACCAGACGAACGCCTAAGTGAACTGAAATTAGACAGCTTGTCTGTAAGAGTATAAGCTACGTACCTGTTCGTACATGATCCCACCAAGCCCGTGAGCAAAGACAAGAAGAGGCACGTTTGATTTGTGATTATTGCTCCCTAGAAACTGGAGTAGCTCTCTGGAAAGGCTGCGTATGCGCTTTGGGCATACAATGTCTTCGATGGTCCTGACCCAATCGCGTTTGTATTGATATATGAAGACTCGAGCCGAGGGGAAGTGTGTGAGACGGGTCAGCCAGAGTTCCTCACTATCAGGTTGTTTCCACGCATTATCATGGTCCGGAACAGCATCGTGGATGAAAATGAAGCTACATAGAGGTAGATTTAGAGCTAACCCTGCAGAAACACACGGGATTCGTAACTTACTCGATTGTATGATTTTCAATATCTGGATTAAGAATACGGCACTCAGTCTCACTGAGTAGAGTATTGACGCCATGACCTTCACCAGTGGCGTTGTTTGAAGAGACCAGCCATCTAAAGGGGTGGAGAAAGGAAGTCATTGGGTGGAGGTTAATTTTCGATGGTGTAATCTGTTCACTTTCGTAGGAAATAACACAACTGGGTCTGAATACTAGAATATTTTCGCATCGTAATAGGCGCAGACTGAATGGGCGTATTTCTTGAAGGTTGAACTAGGTATGAGTCTAGGTTGAGTAGGTGTATGGCGAGTTTCAAGAAAGAATATGAATGCAAAGTTATTATTCAAGATAAAACACGGGGGGAACGGCGTAGAAACCACTCTATTCCAACCTACTTTAAGGCGTGGAATATATGGATCGAGCGAGTCTGCCTTGTGCAGACGTCATTGAAAGTCCTAATATATTACCAGTACGAATGCCTGGCTTACCAGCCAAGTGAATTATTACCGCCCAATGGGTGCTCAGATGGATGATTCGAGTTACAGCGCCAGGCTAGACCGTTGACCATCGGGAACACAGGGGGGAAAAGGTATCATAAGATGATGAATGTAAGGATGAATGCTACAAGGGAACGAATACAGTAAAGAATAGAAGCGTATCTAGGGGAGCAGCTAACCTGCGCGATCGCATAGGCCTACCACAATTACCAACTTTTAAACGATATTGACGTTAACATTGAATATGACTTGTCCGCCGTTAATGGTTTTTGGAACGACTTCAAAGCAGCAATCTACTCAACCATTGGAGGGTTTCTATTATCAAAGCTAGTGCGTCCCTTTTTTTAACACGTGAACCAGTCTCGCCATCATATATCATATTACGAAGTATTTCGAGAACGTCTAACGAACCTATCAACAACATAACATAAATTTTTCTCGAGAAGTCATATATGACAGAAGCTTCAAGATTAACTACAGGATGAAACACATCACTATTAGTCCCCTAGATATCAGTTATCTGCTAATAATCATTTATATATCGACGATCTAAAAATAGTAGTGGTTATTGGCTGGAAATAATAACCTGACAAGACTGCTGTAGACGGATGTAGATATGCAGGTAAGGCTGAGACACATACACCGGAGATTCCTCCAGAATGCTGGGATGCTGGATTTTTACGTGGATAATGATGAAATATCAATAAAATTATAACTTGTCGCTCACCTAGACAACTTTCGTCATAGGGCTAGGCGAGCAGATCCTACAAAACACATACTGCGCGCCTTAAAGACTTAGGTCACGACCAGACAGTCACTTAATAAATGCTGAGAAACATCATTCATAGGTGTATAGAGGAAAATTAACGAAAAAGCAAGGATCTACCAAACCCAAATCGAAAGACTTCCCATGTGCCCGGATCAACGTACAGTATTAATGTATCCTACACCGGTGATAAAACTGTGGATTGTAGTAGTATAGTAATTAGCAGCAATTATTTCCTCCCATCGTGTAGTGTAGGTATAGGTAGAGAGTTGTTAAGAAATCCTCTCTCATCCGATCTCACACTCCCAGGAAGAGATAAAACGAACCATTAGTACGATCAAAAAGGTTCAGGTTCCATCGTCTTCAACGCCATGCACATAATTACTGATATCAAGAAGCATAGGATAGTGTATAATAGATGGCCATTTGTTTGTCTATTTTCCTCCCGCCTTCATATTCATCGTCTCAAAGCAAAGGGTATCACGAACTTTTTAGCATAGGTAGTCGTACATCTCATAGTGGCAAGGACCCCAATGACGGGTCAATCAGACCATTGAGTTCATCCGACCCAATCAGTCTTCTCATCTCGGCTTCGTCCTTAAGCCATTCTTCATCGACACCCATGTTGTCCGCGTTGAACGTCTCCATGCCCGCATCAGCCCCAACCCAGAAATCCTCCCCGGTATAATTCCATTCAGGTACATCTTGTGCGACATCTTGGAGGGCCGGCAATGGCTCTAGGGCGGCGTCGGGATCTACAACACTATCGAGAAGAGCTTGCTCTATTTGGTGTTCGCTTTGAACATGGGCCTCTAACTCGCCACTGTAGGTGAACTTCATAAAGCAGCCAGGGAATGTACATGGCATTGTCCTTCGTGATTTCTCGCTAAAGCCTGTCAGCTGTTCCAGCATGGTAAGATTAGTTTGATGTTGCAGCGAAGACAGCGGACCCGTTGAATGGTTAGGTTCTGGTCTCTCCTGCATCAAGTGTACGTAGCGCACGTGATTCTCTAGTGTAAGCTTGAGATTGAAGGCTTGCCCACAACCTTGGCTGTTTGACCAAGTCGCCAGATCTTCCGTCTTGCTCAAGTCAAACTCACCACACACGAAACGCACGCCTTTATGAGCGCTGCGAATGTGTACATTCAAGTTTGACGTCCTCGTAAAGGATTTGTTGCATCCGGGCCACGTGCAAACAACCGTCTTGCGCTCTTCCGCCGACCTGCGGTTTGCGTGGTCGGACTCGAGATGTCTCTCAAGTTCTTCCCTTCCCTCACAGGACTCCCCACAGAACATACAGTTGATATGAGAATTCTTCATATGTGCCTGCAGAAGAGTAAGTGTGGGGAATCCCACTTTCTTTGGGTTGCCCTGGTCGTCCTTCTGGGTGGCACATTCATCACACCAGAAGCGGTTCTCTCCATGATCCCGTTCCTGGTGTCGTCGTAAAGCACCGGCCGTGTCAAACCCCTGCCCGCAGACGTTACTCGATTCGCCTACTTTATGGGTGCACGGGAATGCCGGTTCGTGTTGATGCTCGGTTCGGATATGGCGCTGGAGCGTCTGGTGCTTGCGAAAACTCTGATTGCAGGGAGGGAAATCGCGGCATCTGAATCGCTCCTGGCCTTCGTGGACTAACTGGTGTCTTCGGAGGCGGGTGGCCGTCATGAACGACTTCCCGCAGCCCTCATAGGTGCAGACGTGATCTCTCTCGGCTGTGTGAGACCCTTTGACGTGTTGTTTGAGATGCTTCTCCTCTATGTAGTCCTTGCCGCAGCCGGGGTATGGGCAGCTGAAGGGGCGCTCATTATTATGAGATCGGAGGTGGGCAGCAAGACGGGCTGGGCGGTTGAAGGTCTTGTTACAGTCTGGATATGTGCACTTGATGGTTTTCAGGTCCGAAGGCCACTTTCGAGCTGGGCTCAGGGGTGTAAGCGGCGTGCCTGCTAGAAACGTGGATGTGATTTCGGTATATCGAGACTCGGTGTCAGAGACATCGCAATTCGGGTCGAATTCAAAGTCGGGGCCCTCTGAGAAAACAAGAGAGCCTAGTTAGCTATAGCTGGCCTACGACGAATCGAGATGGTACCCTCCCCAGAATACGAGTATAGCGTACCAGTGAGAATGGGAGGAACATCGGTTCGGCCTCGCTTTGACAGAGGAGAACCCCCTGGCGCTTCAATGGCTGTTCTCTTCATTACGAGGAACGTGTGAGCTGCATCATCTCTACAGCTAATTGCTGGGTGAAGAGTGTGCAAATAGGTAGCTGTTTGGTGTTTGGATGTTGAATAAATTGAGCTGTCGGTCGAAAAATTTAGTGGGGCGCAGCTGAGATACCAGATAGTTTTAGTCCTCGTTTAGATATCGATATGTGTGTACCTGAGCTAGGTGTTTAAATCGCTAAGTATCTAAGCAAAACCTGGGCTCTGATAAGTGCATATCGAGATGCTAAGCTGGATGCATACGGGAGCCCCACACAGCTTCTAGAGCTGAAGGGATGGATGACCAATTAAATCCGTTGTAGCGTAGACTTTGGTAGACTGCTAAACTTAATTTCTTTCAGCCTTCTTTCGGGCCTGAAATTTTCAGATCGCATTCAGTCAAGCTGCCCACCAGGTGACTCTTGCGCCCGCGCTTCGCCCACAACCAATTTGCCAGCATCTTCGCAACTACACTCACCATCCATTATCTAGACATCCAACTACACGCTACACATCTAATAGACCACATTCGCTCATTGCCATTCGATATACAATGTCTGATTACGGAGACGACAACGATCTCGGAGGTGGCGATGGCGGCATGTGAGTTTGCCCTGTTTTGACGCGCGTCGCCTAGCAATCGATGCGGCTCTACTAACAGGCTCTTGCTCTAGCGATGAGCCCCTGTACGAAGAAGATGAGGAGGTCTTTGAGGACGAGCTAGACCCCGAAGTCCCTGACGACGTAGACGATGACTTCAACCGACGCGGCAATGAGGAGGAGGAGAATGTTGTCATCTCGGGCGATCCATCGGCCAACGCCAACAACACACAAAAGGGCCCCTCTGCCAACAGATCCATAAAAGACAAGAGAATCCCTAACGAGGAACGAACAACCACCCCCTACATGACCAAATACGAGAAGGCCCGTATTCTTGGCACCAGAGCCCTACAGATCAGGCAAGGAGACCCGATATCTGGATAACTGCACGAGCATGACGTGGCTGACTTGGGTTGTGAATAGCATGAACGCGCCTGTTCTTGTTGACTTGGAAGGCGAATCCGACCCGTTACAGATTGCCATCAAAGAGATGAATGAGAAGAAGATCCCTCTCATTGTCCGCCGGTACATGCCAGATGGCTAGTATGTGCAGCCCTCTTAACCTCCCTCTTCGACGCAAAGATTCTAATAACAGCCCAGTTACGAAGATTGGACGTGTGAAGAACTGCTCCAGTAGACCTGCTCTGTTGTTGCGTATTCTGATCTCCCACCTAAGTATGGAGGCAGCTTGCCGAGGAGAGTTATCCACTCTATCTCCTGTACCATATCTCTATTGAAGGAAAGGGGTGCTGCCATAGCTGCGGCAGCTACAGAGGCAAAGAAGAGTGCATAAGCGAGGCGTTTTGGTTTGTTTTAATAGCACACGCCAAGTTTAGCTCTTAGCCATCAATGGTAAAGGCCTCTTGGTAAGAATGTTTGTTCATTGTGTTCTCTTCGGGGCGGGGCTCTATAACTGCAGCTATGAACCACACGAAGAGAATGTCATCTAGGCTGTGTACTAGACTCAATATTGCCAGGCATGGGTTTGTACACTAGAGGCCAATAACACTCCCTGCTTCTGACAGTCTACACTTGTGCCTCATGAGACATTGATGACTAGGAAGCATATATAAATAGGCTCGTCATCCTACTTTTATCACTGCGACGTCGATCTGCCGATGGCGCGGTACGGAAGAGGGAAAAGCCCAGCGCTGGCTGTGTTAAAAGATGGTGCTTGCCAAAAAGCAAATGCGCAAATGTTAGGCTGAAGAATTGGTAGTGGCTTTTGTTCAAAGCTTGAGGAACCAGTCCTATTATACCTATTTAAATACTATAAACTGTTCTTGTGGTTTATTTTCGGGCTTTATGATTTGTCCACTCTCCGGTTTCATGCCTTGTGGTACTTTGACTAGAGTCTACCATTAATAGATGGAGTGACACAGCTTAACGTAAAGGGCATAACACTGATCTAAACCAGGCTAAACATAAGTGCGTAGGATGCGCTGTCACAAAATTGTCACTTCGATCTACAGTGTACTACAGTAAATACGTATGTACAGTACATATCTAGCTCCTTTTTCTCCCCTAGTAAAGTAAACATCGCCATGAAATGCCCAAGTACCGAAGCCGTCCCGCCTTAGCCTGGGGTAGCAGCCAGGGGTCTAGCAGTATGACGTAGGGCACCGACAGGGGAGCACTAAGGGACCTAGACCAATCAAAGGTGGCATTTCTCTTGGAGATTACCCGTATTGGTTCATCCACACGACCGCTAGCTGAGCATAATACGAGATGACACCTCACGATGCTACACTGCAGATACTGTGCCGTCGTTTGCCAGAAGATGCTGTTTTGAAAACTCTCCTCGTGATGGCCTAGAATATGTATTTCGTATAAGCTAGGGTTGTCTAGACCCTTCTGTATCTCCCATATCTGTCATATGTCAACATCTATATAGACTCTAGAGGGGGCTATCATGTAGGGAGCACAGCACAGCCCAGCAAAATTAGAACGAGGCACAGCTAGGACTAGATCGTACGAGCACAGCCGAAGTCCCGTCCGTATCCCTGGGTTAGGTAGATGATGTCTAAGTGGTAGTTTACGCATACCTACAGTAGGGCAACACGAGATTCGCCAATGAAGTCGTTCGAAAAGGAGGTCCCCTGGCGACGATCTTTTCTTGACTCTGCCCAATTGTGAGCTACCATGCCATTTACGATATTTTAAGCTGCCCTAAGAACTGCCTCGGGTTACAGACAAAGACAACGACACAGCGACGATCAGATAAGGCACCTGGATAGGTATGGTGTCTTCCATAAATGGCATATTGTGTAACCAATAAAGAAGAATACGGGTACTCCGGCATGCACGCCATGGACGGGACAGCATATGATTCAGCAGAGAGAAAGGATGAGCGGTCTGCATGCATGTGCAGTAGGTAGGACACCACTGCCCGTTTTTTGTCTTTCATCGTCATTGCTTCGGTTGGTAGGTACCTACGGTACATATATTTATTGATTGCTTAGAGCAGATCTAGAAGTTAGGTGGGTAGGTGAATTGCATACCCCTGCTCTTATTGAACAAAATTAAAATATCCCACTACTCGGACAGCTCATTTATTATCATCCCTACCATTGATAAAATCGAGCTATTACAATATTCACTTCCCAGACCTGCTGTTGTACACTAACAAACAGCAACTTCATCTCCTAGGTGAAGTGACATTTATCACCAAACAAAGAAATACATAAAAGGCCGCCAACATCTGTTCACTTCAACAGTACCTACCCTTATCTTCATCCCCCCACGATCAACCACACCGACCACCTATAGAGCTTCCGCCGTGACAGACGATATCATCATTCCCAAGTCATATCCCACAGCAACATATACACGTCTAGCTCATATTCGAAGATGCAATTGTCTGGGGTCATTACTACAATCATCGCAGCTGCGACCTGCGTGTCAGCTCTACCTAGTCCACCGATACCCAAGCGAGCTCTCGGTGGTGTAAGTGGTCTCCCATGAAATCACGATTCCTCTTTCCATGTTATGAGTTAAGGCAACATCTAGAGTCGCCAACTAAAACCTAGCACACTATACACACTAGCTAACCTGTGTTGCTCTTTTGACACATAGGTCCGTCTATGCACTGGTGCCAATGCCACGGGTGTCTGCCACTACGAGGTCTACTCCCTGAACGCATGCCACGACGTGCCCAAAGCTCTCTACCAGAACACGCGAACATTTGCTCCGGACAATGACGATTTCTTTTGTTGGCCTAGGGTGTAAGTACTAAGTAGCTCCTCAGCTCCGCCTCAACAATCCATCCTATTGAAACAAAGCACGTGCGCTGAGCTGACGTACAACAACAGAAATACATGCGAGGAGATTTGCATGTCGCCCACTGGCTGCACGTTCGGTGGCGCGTTTTACTATGCCAACCCGAATAAGTACGACCTAGCCAAGATATCATGGGACAAGAGCCTCGGGTCCTTTGACTGCCACCTGAACACAACTACAACTACTACCGCTGTTTAAGTGAGGCTCTGTTCAACCGATTTGAGCATTAATCCTGTCCTATCAACAAACATTCTATCAGCCAATCGATTAAAGATGCAGGTTGCAAGGGTATATCTTTACCGCTTTGCTTAAACACATGCTCTTGCTACACCAAGTTTAATTACTTAATAACACGCAATAACAAGGAGCCGTGGGCCAGGAAATAATGGTGGATTGGTGGACACCATACATACGTACGTGTGCTCTGCTCGTGCACTGCGCTAAACATTGGCTCACTGGCGGGTTGATTTGGGATGGCATTGCAATACACAGCGCCAGGCGTTTTAGAGGGGGGAGAGAAATAGACGATACCTTAGAATCGCAATATTCTAAAACCAAAAACACTACCTAGGTATGTTGCGTTGCTATTTACTTAGATAGTTCTTAATTCTACACACCTACATATACAAACCACCTACATGAATGGAGATGCAATCAGTAGATAGATATTTCACGTAATCTCGGGATTCGGAGTTTGGCTGGGATCCAGCCCCTGCAACCTCTCTGGCTATGACGCACCCGATCCGCTTGGCTTTGTGGGGTCGTCTTCCGGCGGCGGGGTAAAGTAAGATAAATGGATAGGTAGCCGTAGATAGAGACTGTGAACCCTCACGGTTTATTTATACAGGCTGGGACCAAAACTGCCGAATCGGAGACTAACTACTACATGCCCATCCAACAAGAAGAGAGGGGTGAAGAGGTCTAAGAAACATCCCGATCTACGCCGCCAGCAGTCCTAGACTATATCATTGGACCCTTTCTTGAGCTAGGTACAATGCTATCATGGGGATGGAAGAGCAATTGGATATATAGATGAGGTGGTGGGACGACATCTAGATATATGTATCTGCATGTTTAGTTCTTGGTTTTATATACTACATTCTACAAAATTGGCTCTGTATATGTTAGTACCAAGCTATTTATTACTACCACTTCTTCCATCATCACGTACCCCTCTCCATCACCGTGTCTCGATTAAAGCTCCCAAGCAGTCTATCCAGCTCCCCTCTCCGAGCCACCAACCCCAACCATCAACTATATCGCAGATTCAACTATCCTCGCAATAATCAGAACCTAAAATCAAGTACGCATCATAAACCCGCCAAAATGGCCTTCGAAACCAAAGCCACAATCGCCACCTTCGGCGGCCAACTCCTCAAGCTCACGCACCAATCCACCAGCACCCAAACCCCCATGAACGTCTCCGTGTTCCTGCCTCCCGCCTCCAAAACCGCAAAGGTGCCCATCCTCCTCTACCTCTCGGGCCTGACCTGCACGCCCGACAACTGCACGGACAAGGGCTTCCTGCACGCCGCGGCCTCGAGGCACGGCCTCGCCGTCGTGTACCCCGACACGTCGCCCCGCGGCGCCGGCGTCGCCGGCGAGGACGACGCCTACGACTTCGGCAGCGGCGCCGGCTTCTACGTGGACGCTACGACGGCGCCGTGGGAGGCGAACTACAGGATGTACAGCTACGTGCAGACCGAGCTTCTCCCCTCCCTCCTCGCCTTCGCGCCGCGCCTGGACGGCTCCCGCGTGAGCATCACGGGCCACAGCATGGGCGGGCACGGCGCGCTCACGCTCTACCTGAAGAACCCTGGCTTCTACAAGAGCGTGTCGGCCTTCGCGCCCATCTGCAACCCGTCAAAGTGTCCCTGGGGCGAGAAGGCGTTTGCGGGGTATCTAGGCAGTGACAAGGCGGAGTGGGCGAAGCACGACGCGACGGCGCTGGTGGCGGGGGAGGGGTGGAAGGGGAAGGACCTGAGGGCGCTGATCGATGTGGGCACGGGGGACAACTTCTACAAGCAGGGCCAGCTGCTGCCGGAGAACTTCGAGGCGGCGGTTAAGGGGAATGGGGTTGAGGGGGTGGAGGTGCGGTATCAGGAGGTGAGAGTTTTTCTTTTTTTCTTGCTTTTTAATTGCTGTTCCTTCCTGCATTGCATGCCTTTCTTGGATGATAGGTGGTCATTTTTCATTTCATTTAGTTCGAGTCTTTTTCTTTTTCTTGCTTTTTGCTATGCGTGTTCATGCCTTTCGTACATCGTCCACCACGATATCCCTGACCAAGTCGCTAACCACAGCTGCTGAAACTCACAGAACTACGATCATTCATACTACTTCATCTCGACCTTTGCGCAAGACCACGTCGAGCACGCCGCCAAGTACCTGCTCTAGTTACAGACCAGGATTCTGTACTTGATGGCAACGGTATACAACCAGGGAACTTGGGGTGTAATAACGTCACTACATTAACTTGAGTAACTCAAGTAGCATACTAAAATTAATAAACAAACTTTCACATAACCTTTCACTGTTCATAAAGCATATCAACTGTCATAGAAGCAAGCATCGTGATCTTCAGATTTCTCATTCCCAGTCAGGATATGCCCCCCCGGCATACCATTCCTGCTTCCATCCATCCGTCCTTGCTCCTCTTTGCCTCGTGAGGAGCCTTGAAAAGCAGAAAATAAACACCATTACTATGTACGAGCTGTGTGGGATATCAACACGCCAAGAACAAGACAAGATCCTTAGACGTAGACGAAAAAAACAACAAACATGTGGCTTGCTAGTCGTGTGAATGCAAGAACAACAACATCAATATGAACGCGAAATGGACAACAACAAATGATCATCGCCGTCATCATCGTCGTCGTCGTCATTAACTAATCCTTTTTCCAGCTTCGGGAGTGATCCCCTCCTTCTCTAACTGCATCTTCATATCTATCTCGGCCTCCCGTCGTATGCGGTGGAAGGCGAGCTTCTGATACCGGCTGAGGCCCTTCCACCAGTGCTGCCCGGCTTCGTGATCGGCAATGCGCTCCAAGAGCTCCGACGTCTTGATTCGGACGTCCTTGTCTTTGTGGAAGAGGCCGAGGGCCAGGTAAAACAGACCCGCGTGTGATTCCGGCGCCACCGTCAGTAGGAGACAAATCTCATCATATGACCAAACCGACTTGGCAAAAGCGAGGTAAATGTCCCGACTCTGCACAGCCGTAAGCCGTTGCGTGCGCAAACGATCATGCATGTGGTGCAGGTCGAGGCCCTTGAGGGGTCGGATGGTATATATCTGGGCAAGGTCCTATGCAAGGGGTTAATTACAAGCTGATGTGGCGTAAAGGGCAAATTTCCAAGCGTACCTGAATAAAGCTGTAGTAGCTTCTTGTGTTTCTCCAGCCCTCAATTCTGTAGACATTACCGGCTAATTCTTTCTGTCTGGCAGTGTCATCCGCCCAGACGAAGCCGTGTCCACCCGTGATTTGCTCATGCTCGTCCCCTCCAATATACAGCGCGCTAGCCCCGTACACGCCCTCCTCGAAAGCTGCAGCTATGCGAGTAAACCTAAGAACCCAGTCTCGCCACTTGGCTCGGACAACTCGTTCACCACGCCTCGCTGCTATGCTCTTCAGGATGTCGTTCATAAACACCACGTCCCCGGTCAGGTCCGTAGAGGTATTAGAAGAGCCGCCAAGCTGATTGGCAAAGGCTGGGTTCTGTTGCTGGAAGTAAACCAGGCCTTCTGTGACCGGCGCTTGCTCTATCTTACTGCTAATCTTCATTCGCCCGCTGGGGAGGTCACACAACAGATCCCACCACTCCGGATGCAGCTCAAAAGTAGGGTTGGTTACACCTGCAATGAAACCGGGCACTTTTAAGAGATCATCAATTTTGGTGAGATCGGTATAGGGAAATGCGAATCGAGTAAAACCCCTCAGCAAGCCACCGGATGCGAGAGCACAAGCTGCCAGCACCGCTTCTGCCACCTCGCCCGACGGTAAATTGTGGCCCAGGAAGATGATCCTCTTCTGTGTCAGCAGAGCATTGGCCAGGACCATGATGGGATGGGTACCAGGGCCATTTGTTGTTAGATGGGGATGCGATGTAAAAGGTTGCATGGACTTGGCATGTGGCTCGGAGAAATTCTGTATTAGCTTCACTAGAGAGAAATCCCCGACGGTCTCAGGCATGGTAGCTGTTGGGATCTTGACAGGGATGGGAATGCCCTTGTACATAACCTTGCTCTCGAATTCGTGGGTATCTCGTGGTACAGAGTAGGTAGTTTGACCTTCCAGATACGCTTTTGTGCCGGCCCGAGAGATGCCTTGTGGCTTAGGCGGGCTCTTACTGGCGTCGAAGGGCTCGCCAACTTGATCGGCCCTGTCCTCTGCAATGCGCTTTTGCACCATGCGCTCAAATTTTTCGACAAAAAGATCCTTATTATCGCTAGACTGCAGGAGATACTTCTCCAGCAGGCTGAGTCGTGGCATCAGAGAGAGATCCATGTCATTGACTGCGTCGTAAAGCATAGATAAGGTTTCTGGGACGGGTGACTTAAAGTACTCCTCGAGGGCCAGTAAGAGAAGAGGCTAAGGAAGGTTAGCAATGACCGACGCGATAATCTCCTGCACAATGGCGCCACTGACGAACCTTATAGATATGCAGGAACGGATGTCGGGTACATATAGCCATGGCCTTGACCACGGCCCCTCTTTTCACAGTCTTGTCATGTTTTGTATATACCAAGTTCAAGACATAGATTAAAGGTGGCCCCTCCCCTCCCTCTGGTTCCGAATCGGTTGAATCGTCGTCGCCCCAATCATCGTCGTCGTCGTCGTCGTCGTTCTCGTTATCTCCGGGGCCATCGTTTCCCTCGTCGGTCACATTATCCCCACCGTTCAAGGCTCCGGCTTCCCTATCCCTCCTCTTCTTTCTCCTCCGCCGGCGAGCCTCTTTCCGTTTCTGCTCCTGCTCCTCTTCTTCCTGATTAGAGTCTTTATGTAGGAAGAATATGGTCCAATCTTGATTGCGTGCATGGGCCTGGTCTGGCAACATCAACTCGGCCAACATATGTTCGTCACCAGTAATGGCAACTGGGAACTGATGCTCCATGACGGGGCCACGATCGATATCAAAGGACGCGACTAGGATATACTCAACATGGTTCTCGGCGGATTCTCTTGGGTATTGGGAACGTAGTTTTCGTGGTGACCGTGACATAGGGTGGCTCCTTGCCAGGATGGACACGGATGAGTCTTCGGAGGCGACAGTTTGGCTCGCAAAGGACGAGGTCTTCGAGTTGGTGCTCGGGTGGGATGTGCGGTCCGTCTCTGCTCGTAGAGGCCGTGAAGGAGGTGAGATACCAGAAGCCGAGTTCGAACGCGACGAGGGAAAGGATGAAAGTGATGTGCGCTGGTTCCCGCCAGCGCCAGCGCCAGCTCCAGGGCCAGGGCCATTGGCGAAGGATTGGTTGGTAGTAGTTCGCGTCAGATACGCCATAGCAGACTGTGCTGAGGCCATGGCCATGCTTGCTAGTCAATCAACTCTGTTACCTGCTGAGTATTTCTCTACCTATGCCGTACAGTCCTCGATAAAGCAGAAGTTGAACAAGGGTATTTTCCTCCTCCCGATACTTGTCGGGCCGCGCGAGCTTCGCAGCCAGCCCCTATCATCCAATGCAGTACACAATTCTCGTGGGTTGATATTTTGACTCGGATCTGTAAGACAATTGGTTTGAGGCGACACAAGCCGGTGGCCGAATGGCGTAGCAGAATATCGAGAACCGCACGAGCGTAGCACTCTTTTCGATGGGCCTGATACAGTACCACGCAGGCCGGGAGCATGCGAGATTGAATGGAGATTATTGTGCAACCAACGCAGACAAGGAAGAAAGAGGAAGGGAGTTGGTGTGCAATCGAAACACGATTTGCTATATGGCCATGATGACTGATCTTCGCTCAAGAGCCGGCGATGTTTCAAGGTCGGTAGGTATTGTGTCGTAGTAAGGGGGCGTCTTCGCTTTCTAGACAAGGGGTAAGTAAATGGGGGCTCGACTTTGCAGGGTTGCACCATAACGCTGAGGTACCTAGGTACCTACGTATATACCTATAAATACGTAGCGTGCCGCCTGTCTACAGCAGAGTCCTTCTTTCTTCAGGTCTCCTTTTACCCCTCAAACCCCTCTAAAAGTACCCCTGGTTTTAGTTCAAGTACCTAGGTACAGTTCTATGTATCTGCCTACTACAACAGAGCATTAGCGTGCCTTCCTACGTACATAGTAGGCATAGTCACAGGTAGGGAGTGCTATGCCCCCACTGTTAATAACCGCCAATTGATTTTTCTCCCACGTTTTAGTGCTGGACGTCTGTAACTTCAATAAGTCTAATATCCTATAACGGGTAAGTCCCGTCCCCTTGGGTACCTACATATAAGCTTAGGTGCCTTAAACTTGCATTGTTATTGGAGAACGCCGAAACAATAAAGAGAAAAAAATATATTTAATCCCTGTCTTGCCATATGGATCATGGCTGACAGGCGACAAGCTTAATCCGGTGCGGGAGAACGCCCCTGACACTGCTGAAACCAAACTCGACCAACAGCCTTATCCCATTTGCTGGCACAAAGCCAAAGTTAGAAGCACAAGCCATATGATTGCGCCCACTTTACGCCCATTTCACGCCAGCCAAGCTTGCCAAGAACCATTTCATCCTATCTAGATGGATCCTGTCCAGATTGGGCAGTTTCCAATATTTATTTCCAACACTGACTTTGGAACGAAATTTTACCCAATGCATACATGTAAAAGCTCGGTAAATCACAACAGTTATACTAGATGGTATTGGAGTTTAAGTACATGGTACTTTACAGCTTTATTTGTACTGGTCTGTTAAGCTCTTAACAACAGCAAATTTTAAATGGCCATTACAGTGAATTTTTTTACTACTCATATTTATTTGTATTGCACAGAGTATATAGCAGTGATAGCTTTTACATTATGTTATACTTAGTTGAGATGCAAATTTTTAAAAGCCTAAGTGTGAATCCTTGTGCTTTAATTTACTAACGCTTGTTGTTAACATCGCAAGATTTATATAGCAATTGAAGACCACAAAAGTTACAGTTGGAGAAGATTATGAATTTCTTCAATTTCTCATTTGGGCTATTATTGACCAGAGTCTGCTAACACCATCCTTAATATTCATCTAAGGAGTAAATCAAAATCAGGTTTGTAAGATTGTAGATAAATTAAAACTTATAGAAAAAGGAGAACCACATTATATTTTCACTTATATTAAATCTCTACTGCCCTTTTTGTAGGTATGCACTTACCATTTTCTATCTGTTTCATAGATCAGTTCAACAAACTACCCAACTTAGCCTGATTGTTGTTCACATCAACCTAACTAGTCGCACTTGCAAATCATCAGCACACCCATACCTACATTTATTTTTACTACCTAGACCATGATAAAATTTGTATACAGCTGTGCTAATACTAAAAAGACGCTCTACTTAGCAAAATTCCTTTGTGGTTCTATCTAACGGAATTGATTGTCCTCATGCATCAGGGGTAGTTGAACAGGGTGTAGAGGGAAGCCATATTTTTACTCTTGCTTGCTTCTTGTTAATGGCATAAAGTGTGTTATGTATAACTATAACAGATAACTATACAAGATATAAATAGGATCATTTTCTATATGCTCTACAACATATCACTATCGGTCTGTTCAACACCCTTATTCTACCACTCTGCTGCAATTTTCATACATTACGTTGAAGGGATCATAAAGGGAGAAATTCAAACATAGACTTCGCTATGCCCTAGGACAATTTATCTCTTGGAGCATCTAGCAGGTGCTGCCCACCCTCGGAGGTTCGTATTTTAAGAAATGTCATTCTAGGTTCATTGGCGCTTTTTTAACGGGCTATTAGCACCCGTGCGCTCATTGTTTAACTACACCCTACCCCCTAATTACAGCTATGTTATGGATTACAGATAATAAAAATGTGGCTTTAAACTGACATGTGACCAGTAGTTACCTCCCTTGCTTTATTCCCCTTAATTAGGACTAGTGGGTGGATATATCAAGTCTGATAAAGAGACGCCTTTTATTCTCTTGACGAAAAAAAATGATAAACCATCGCAATGTTGAGTATCTGTCTTTAGTTCGCAGCATGACGAGTATCGTGGCTGGCCACGGCACATATGGAGGTAGTACAGGCATCTCTCGACCAGTTAGACCCTTTTTCGCACGCTATCACTTAGATTCGTTAAAAAGCCCTCTGAGCTCTGTCATTTCTTCTCCATGTCCCAATGTTTCTCTTAGGGGCCGAGGGCAGAGACTGATTTGACCGGGAGCTTTGGCTTCCTACACGTGTGTTACCTACTTACCCCCTTACGGCTGCTCGTGGTCCATAGCATGTATCACAGGCGGCTCTAATATTGTATCTGAAACATGGCGGCCGTTAACCTAAACTATAAAATAAAACACCTACTGCATCTCTCCATACCTCCGCTTTTCTCTACATACCCAACTAATCCTAGTACTAGTGAACGATGGCAAGCACCGTGAAAGCCAACAAGAGACTTCTGGACTCCAACCTGCTTCCCCCTTGCAAAGGCCCAAAACTACACGCCTTTGCGGATTCCGGGGCCCCGATAACTTTTCTTGAGCTACTAGAGCGACGCGAACCATATGGCTTTCAAGCCTATGTATTTAAGGTCCTTATTAAATCTCGAGTTTATGCCTTGAAAGTTGTAAGATACGCGAACGCACTGTTAGCGAAATCTCAGTATTAACGACAAGTATCAGTTCAAGTTCTACAAGCCGTCTGATGGAAAGGCACTTCTGAGCAAGATGCGAGAGGAAATGGTAACAGATGAACTGGCAGCTTTTCATTGCGACCCATTTTACGCCGAATGCCGTGCCTATGGAAGGATAGAAGAGCTGAAAAAGCAAGGGATCATCAAGAGAAAAGTTGCAGCAAAATGCTATGGATTCTTGGGTTTAAGATCCAGTGAAGAAGAGGAGATTAATCGCATGGGGGCCAAACTATGGGACCTCCCTAAAGAGGATGACTATCGTAAAAGAGCAGAAGGGAGCCCGCCTCGAGCGATTGTGAAGGAATTTATTGAAGGAACGACGCGCCTTGGACTACGAACTTCTAGGCACATGCTTCAAAGCTTGCGCCTACTGAACGAGCATGGAATATTTCTGCGAGATGTCAAAAGAGAAAATTACAAAGCCGGGGTTTTATTGGATTTCGGATCGTCCTGGACGACACCACATTCGATTATGGATTCAGTACCCGATGAGGTCGCGGAAGTTTGGAAAAGCGCGGATATGCAGATGTTCGATGATATGCTTGAAGAGTGTAACTTGCATTTCCGCTTACGAGCGGAACCAAATACGCGGTATCAAATGAAGCTCCGATCATGGGCGTCACGGAATAGAACTACCAAACGTGGAACGTTGTCAAGGCGGGAACCTTGACCGTTTGCAGGCATTATATATGGGACTGTGGCAGCGCTGTAACGTAAGCTGCCATTGTCAGATGGAGTTGATGCGGCGGTGGTAGCGCCAACAAGGTTATTGGAGTTTTGTGATGAGACAACTATCTGCGGATTAGTGAACAAGGGCGTATGTATGTTGTTATGAGATATGTGCTGGTTCTGTACTATATCCCTAACGAGCTTTTCCAATTGGACTAAGCGGTCTTGAACACTCGGACTGGCGGTATGAGGAGGTACTGCCATAATGTGGTTATTATGAGCATACGAATATGATAGCGACAATCCCCGTGAAGGACATGTCTGACATAGCTGCTAACGATCGCAGCGCAATCTAACTGTATGTTAGCGAGGGCGGCAGCAAGGGTAGCCACGATATGGCAATGTACTCGGCTGGGAGGCGGTCTACTTTAGCGTATCTCGGTTTTCAACTCACTTTCAACGGCGATAAAGGCTAAAAGCCCGCGTAGACTTGGCTCACTGACTACTGCTTCCTTGTTTCGGTAGAGGGGGCGGAAGCGAAGAGACTATACTTTCTATTCTGGACTAACAACTTACAAGCTCGATTCTGTTTTATCTAATGTGTTACTAACGATATGAAGAAACAAACTTTGCCACATTTGCTTCATGAAAGGGCAATCCACGTAACTAATAATCGAACCGTTGAACAATTTATGTTAGGTCATGAAGCTCTGACAGATCCACCTTATCATGTGAGACAAGACCCAACAACAAAATAGGAAGAACTTAGATAGGACTACAACAAGTAGAATTGCAGCTAAGAATATATGTTATTCCGACTTATGTAATCTGACATCGTTAATCCGATACGCGGAGCGGAGTCCTACGTACCATACAGGTGGAACCATCTCCGTCGTCCACGGAGCAGGTCGCCGATGACACGGAGACCTACGTTAGCGTAAAGTATATTACTGTACATTATCTGAGCGCTCATAGGCTATGCGATATGTCTAACTCTCAGTATATAATTATCTACTTGCTATTGCGCTCATGCCTCCTTTACATACACCGCCTCAGGTTATAATAGCAAGATTGCATTCACGAACGGAACCCTTCTGCAGGTCATCAATCTATAATGGCCGACTTAAATATCGTGAGGGGCCCTCAGGATCTTCGCTGAGGTAATATCAGCAGAAGACCAATAGCTATCTCAAACCAAAGAAGAGGAAAAGGAGTGACTGCGCCACATCTTGTTCAAGCCACACTTGACAATTCCCAAACCCCTAAAAGTAGATTCACTTTTAGGCATTCAAAATTCAAATCGTTATTCAATCCGCACAATAGCTTTTGTGCCACGATAGAAGATATCGCTTTGTTCAAACAGTCCCAAGCCTAGCCGTTCATAGACACCTTCTTTTCCAGAATCACCTAGAAGTAATGCATGAAAACTAGGACCTTCGGTTTGCTCAGGGTTAATATCCATCCCAAGGAGAATACAGAGAACGGTAATGTCGGAGTACGGTTCAAACCGGGCACCAGGTCTCCCCCGTCGGAGTGTAGATCCGCTCCTCACCAACAGGCAATCCTCCATAAACTGGGTTAATAAATCTGGGGAGTTTCCAAGCTGGAATCCTGGAGTTAGAACTGGTCGTGAAAGGTGTTGCTGAGACAACGAAATTTCGAAAACAATGCCGCGGAGTACTAGTTGCCCACTAGCAACTCTACCTAAAGCATTCAGGCCGGCAGGCTTGCAATGAACCTCTTCGACGGTCATAAATCGTTCAGAATTGTAATAATCAAGAATGCCCGGAAAATATATTGATTGCCCAACCGAAGCCCAGGACCAGGATGGCGCAATGTATTCACTATGCATAGTTCTTAGGGGAGTCGGGTCGTCTTTACGTCTTGACACTGCCCAGGTAAGACTCAAAGGCAAGTCCTCCTTCCACAGACCCGCAATGTACTCCCAATTGAGTTGTCTTTCGAATTTAGTAGCCACTCCACTCAAGGCAGGAAGACAGTCAGTCGGGTATGTCAAGTCACGACTCGAGAACTGACTTATGAGACTCCTCCAAAGTTTGTTGGCATCCTTACCCAAACTTGAGAGCTCGCGACTGCAAAGTTGATCGGCAGAGTTAATAGAAGGTTGTCTCTTATCCTCTTCCATCTTGCTCGAGCGGCACGCCCAAAATAGTTTGGCGCCGGTATAATATAAGACTCTCTTCGATAGGAGACCCTCCTGAAACGTCCATGCTCTTGTAGCGAGAACATCTCCATCTTCTATGGCTTGCCTAGTCGTTGAAAGATAGCCGCCTGTAAGAGCAATCCGCTGTGATATGACGTTGATTGGTCGTCCCGACGACTCTATGTACTGAAAATATTGAGGTCTCCAAACCTCGGAACGTTGGCGTAAGAATGGTACTGATCCATCTCTCGACGAGGAAGCGGAAATGGTAAAAATTGCATTTTCGTAGTAATCGCACATCTTAGCCGACTCTTTCTCCCAGTCCTTTTCGTCATTTTGGATAATGCACAAACTGTCTATCCAAAGATAGTCGATCCTCATGTGCAAGCAAACTTGTATTGCGTCTTGGAAAACTGCAGATAGCTGAGAGAAAGGGATGCCTTCCTTCAGAGACTGGCGGTTTGAAAGAAGAGCTCGCAAGGGTTGATAGTTGCCCCAACAATGGCTGAGAGCCACGTAGTGAGCTCTATCAACTTCATCTTCGCAAAGTCTAAGAACTTTTTCGTGACTCGGAGGAGGCCATGTGCCCCCATTTTGGATTTTTAGGACTCTTTTAGGAAGATTAGGAGGAGAGGACAACGGAGTACAAGACTGATGCGACGAGAGACATTCTTCCAGACACACACGAAGAAATTCAAAGCATTCATCCGAGTCGGATCTAGAATATGGAGATGTAGGGCAAAAAGGAACTAATTCGAATTCCTCGGACTACATAGGTAGTTAGCACTTTGATTGATGGGGATCTTAAAATAAAAGGATAAGTATTACACACCTCATGATCTAGGTAAATATCCAGCAGTGTATGAAGATTTCCGTTAGCTCGCAGTTGGATCAGTGGCCGGCGACCCGGGGATGACATCATCGTCAGACTGAATTTGCCATCCGAGATATGGGGAGATACTATCGCGGCTAGTATTTCACAGTATTTGCAATTTCCGTCTCGTTGGCTGTCAAGCCACCGCTGATCGAGATCTAACCACCATGAGGACCAATTATGACAGAGTCGACAGGTACCAGTCACCATGTCCGCGATAACAACTATTGAAGATATGAAATGTCGAAAGTTTTGGAGCTAAAGATACCTCCTTAGCATGCGGGCTTTTATATCGAAAGTCGTAAGCAGAACACCATCGGGAGATTTAACCGCAGTACAACCAAAATAAGTTAGCTGGTACCTGTCACGTGATATTGTAGATCGTCAGGATCGCCCCGACAGTAAGAGAATGAACTAAGAATTACTAAAAGCCTTTTAATATATTGAAATTTATAACATGGTGTAGCTTCGAAATAGAGAGAGAGCGGGGGGAGGAACTAATGATGACGCGGAACTAGTTAAACTTATAAGTTACGTCAGTTGCTAAGATTCTTCTTTTATGTCACCACTGAGTCTAATACGATACCGCCTGAAATAGTAGGATTAATAGATATGGCAATATTTCTTTTACGAAAAGGGTGGATGATCGCACACGACGGCAACTGGGAGAGATTATTGACACGAAGGGTCTAAGAGGAAGGGCTGGGCGTGGTGATGATTGCAGCATTGGAGAAAACAATTTGATTTGTTATTCTATAAGTATATGGAGACGGGACAGGCTCATGGGCCATATAAATGCGGGTTGTCTATAGATAGTACCTACAAAAGTAATATTCTAAAGAAATATTTTCACATCATCAGGTGCGGGGGGGGAAAAAGGGGTAGGGGGAGGTGAAGATAATAGAGGGATATAAAATGATTACTACTCTATATATTGTATTGCAAACATCATCAGGATAACTGGGTCGTGTGAAAATAATCAATAGACAGAAACGTACTCAAAAATCGATTGTTAGTTTACCCCTTGCTTGCTTCGGGGATCTGAAAAGTACGTCAAGCTGAAGATTTACCTTTTCCTTCTATCTTTTCCGCCATAGCAACTAGCCCACGATTGGTTTTCCCCTGAGCGTGTAACCACCATAACCCGAGCGAGGTGATGAGTACCATTAAAAGGCAGCGATCTCCCAGCTTGATGAATTGCGCATCTCCCGTAATTGTAAGATCGAACGGGTGTTTGGGATGTTCGAGGAATCTACGCCACGAGAATATAGCAACTACTTCGTTCTCATTGCTCTCTTTCGCAGCGCTCTGGCTGCTACTACCACCCTCGGGACCGCCAAGCCCCGAATTAGGAGATAGCCACAGGAGCTTGAAGCCACCGTTCTGTGTGCTGTCGTCTCTCTCGTTCTTCTTCACCTTCTTCCACTCGAACGTCTCGCGGCGTATATGTTTCCCGCGCCCGACCGCGAGACCGAAACGAAACGCGACGTTGTTGTCGGGCTTAGGTGTAGTGTGCGAGCGCATGGTCTCCGATGTCCACCCGTACGGTTGGCTTCCGCGCAAAAACACAACATTTTTGTTGCTGATCGAGAACCCGGGCAACGCGGATCGCTGACCAAATGCGGCAAGCAGGTCGTCTTTAGTGCTGGGTCCGTTATAAAGATGTAGACCTCGGTGGAGTCCGAGAGGCCCTGACACGCTGTAGCCACTGTGCCCCTGAACGGCGAAAAGACGATCGCGCTCGTCATTTCCGCAGACACTGGTGATAATAGTGTTAGTATAAACTGTAGTTTAGCTGGGAATCTTGGATCTCGAATCTCTTACTGAAATGTTTTGAGCCCCGCTAGGTTCCACTGGTAGTAGATTTTCATAACTGGAGGAAAGTAGCCATACAACAGTAGTCTCGGTGCTTTAATTAGGAATGAGGTTTCATCTGAATCCTGATGTCTATTTGCAGCTTTGAAGTGATCTAGAGATCCCTCCTCCTCTGCCTCTGCCTTCTGGTCCTGTTGCTCGACCGGGACTTCAGCTCCTGACATATCCCTCTGCTCCATAATGACGGTAGTTTAAGTAATAAACTAATTCTTAGATATTGGTAAAGATGATATCAGAAGGTGCTAGGTATATCATATTAACGAGAGCTTGGTTGTTGCGAGCTGATGTTGTCAAAGGACAGGCTACTTGTAGAGGACAGGTAATGATTATACCCCATGAGCCTCGGACGAGAATGCCCCTTGCGTCGGTATTCTGTACAACCAACAACAACAAAACAGCAACCCCTGCCATACCTACCACCTCGGCTATTTATTCCTCCACAGGATCACTCCAAACAGCGACCACGTTCTACAAACTCTGGTTCAAATGAGTTCAGCTTTGTTTCGTATAAAGGACTACTTGAATTTGCTTGTTTGCTAGTATATGAGCCGTTGATGAGTTTGCGCAGTGAAGGCTCCGGTGATTCATACAGGTTGCTAAAATTAGTTCGTACGTACAGATGCTCGAGTGGCGTGTGGTTCGAGTTGTTTGTTCGGTGCGAATAGCTAACGAAGTCCTTGTATGTATAATTCGTTATATTTGCACGTAATACTTGTACCGCAAGAAATTTACATCCGTGCGTAAATATAACATTATAAACTTTAATTCGCGCGTAAAATATCGTGACTAACAACGAGCGTTCGGGTTTAAGTATTCTAATACACACCCAAATGAAAAGGGACGTAAAGTGGTGTCAGGTAAGATCCATGTGTAACTGCATTTGTGGATACGGCTAATACTACTTGCAAGAGTCTAGTAATCCATTGCAATGCAGTTTGAAGGTTGAACAACAAACTATCCTTTAGTTTACATGTTTAGATCCCAAAACAGACACAAGTTACACTATTATTTAATATTATTAAACTATTGCTCAGGATTTAGGACTATTACACTCTTAAAGTATTTAATCATTCAACCAATTATTCCAACGTATTTGGGAACAGTAGATTTGGCATAATAACCCAAGCCACGATTGGGTACTCGTCTACTGAAGAAGCTGGGCAAGGATTAAGGGATACCTCCAGCTAGGTACTAGGCAGAAGAAGACAGTAACAACCCAAATATAACCCAGAAATTTCAAGTAGGTAGTCGTGGGTTTCCTCGGTAACCTTGTAGCAACCAACTTCTCCATAAGACAAATAGAAAAATTGGAGAGAAAAAACCGAAGCTCAGGGACTACGCCGCCTTGGCCAAGAATAATCCAGTTCACCATCACGTGGAAAAGCCCAGAAAGCATGAAAATCCAAAGTGCCCGGAGTGCTTTTCCACCAGTCCCAGAAAGTTTTCTCCGCCGCCCTGGTGCTTGTTGAAGAGAACTGGCCAAGAATTGCGGCATAAAAAGCTCGAAAGGAGCTAGGTGAAGTCGCTGCCAGAAAATACCCCAAAAGCGCAGTAGTGAGTATGCTTCAGCCACGGACCCAAACAATGGGGCCCACTCATCAGGCAGGTCCCATCGTAAGATGGCAACGAATATCAGAGCAAGGAAGTGGTGACATGTGTTGAGAACGAAGTAGGTATCCCATATCCAGTTTAATGATAACACTGCTCTGAGACAGAGGTCTGTTTTATCAAAAGGTGGGATGATGCCTTGTTTGACCGATTCAAAATCTGAGAAGTGGATACCCAAATTGATGAAAGCATGAAAAGAAAGAAACGAGATAATCTTCTGCGTGATAAGCAACAAAAATATCTGTTTAGATTTCTCCAAGATGAAAGCGAGGGTGTTATAGGAGACAGTGCCAATCTCTTCTCTCAGTGGTGCTCTGCGAATGTTGACCCATGTTCTGATGACGATCTTTAGACGTTGAATAGGCGGTATATGTCTTAGAACAAGGAGTCGTTGTTCAAGAATAAGCACAGATAAGGTATGCAGTGTGGCCCATAGAACAAATTGCACCCACACACGCGGCGGTATGGGCAGAGACCGAAGAGCTTCTGCCCGTAAACAGGCCAACAGGCTCAGAGAATGGCCAATAATTAGAAGGTGTCGCATATAGCCCCTCTGCCGCTGGATCGCAAAGTAGAAGATCCCGAAGGAGAGGAGAAATGAGGCGAAAGGGTTCATCGAAACAATCAGTAGTTCTAAGTCTTGCCGTCCTAGCATCGGGAAGTGTTCGTTGATGAGTGAAACAATGGAGAACAGAGAAAAGGCCATTTTTGACTTGGTAATTATACTTGACGAAGCAGACCTGCAAGGGCCAGGGGCCCCCATTGGTAAATATCATCTCCGACAACAGCCGATTAACAAACGAACATAGAGCTAGCCACTTCACAAACTGTCCCCACTGTCATTTCCAGCACGATAACCTCGAAGGTTGAGTGAGTATAAGACTAGAGGCATTGCCCTAAGTATATCGGTTCAGATCAGTCCCTCATCACAACAGCTTATTCACTATTACTCGAACTCTCAGTCTCTCATCTACCACCACGTCCAACAGACCTCAAGAACAATTCTTCCACATCGCCCACTATGCCTCTTGAACTCATCGTAGAGATCGCAGAAGCTGTTAAATTTGCCATCCTTGGTGGTGCGATTGCCGGAGCTATAGGCGAGTACTGCAAACACCACAAAAATGTCGCTGGCTGCATTAAGAGCCGCTCAATCATCGACACCGAGAACGTTCCTCGGATGCGAATCGGGCGCGGGGCCGCGGCCGGACCCTGCGGCGTACCGCAGCAACATTTCGATGATTGTCACGCCCAGCTTGCTGGCACTCATGTCAAAAGCTCAATCCCTTCTCCCGGTGGTCAGTTTATGTGCTCTTTTGTACAATAACCAACATATTCTAACGAGGTTGATGTAGTGGCTCAATTCGACGGGGTACCTCAAGCATGCATGGACCTCGCCTCGTCTCTAACCGGGGCCTGCGGCGACAAAGGCCCGGCAGTCAATACATGCGGCTCGGCCTGCCTTCACTATTCCAACTTGAGTGACGAGCAGTTCGCGACGCTATCTAACGCACTCACCGGCAAGAAATAGAAAGGGGGACACTTTCATTTGAGTTGGATTGAACGTGGATTGTTAATTACCTCGTTCAACTGTTTTGATCTTAAGACTAGGATAGAGACTTCTTGCTCTTGTTTTCACTTCATTTTTGGCATATTCATAGGTATTGCACTGGTGTATATTAAGCATTAAATCTAGACAATTGGGCTCATTCACCATCATATTATCCAGTGCTATATTACAGTCTCCATGGTTCTTGAGTGCCAGTTTGAATTCTAGACCTTGTGAGCTTGCAATGGTAGAGGTAAGCTTGGCTAGAATGTAATATTCGAAAAGATCTCACATTCTCCGAGTAATAAAACATAGCAAGAAAGACTGTCAATGTACTGCCGCTAGCCTAGTAGTGATTTGCAGCTTGTGTGAATACATCTAAGAAACAGCTGCCCCATTTTAAAGCTGGACCAGACCCCTCCCGTGTAGCTGTATGAGTCGTTTTAGCTTTAAGATACCTGGTTCGTAAAATTCGCGAAATGTAAACAGGATACTATTATATACAATCAGCCTTGATATATCTTTCTTTATTTCTGACATTCAACGATATTGTCGAAGTTAACCGCCCCACCAAATCCTGCGAAGCGAAAAGGGAATGAAAGATTGTCTTAACGTTTCGGGAGCTCTTGTTCTCCTACATGCAGGGGAGTTGAAGGAAAAGGGGGTGACTCAGGTCCAGGTGTCCTTGGGAGGAGTAGGAGAAGTTGCCTTTTTCCGGGAATTTAATGGTTCCTTTTTTTGTTCAGACGGCATTTGAGTGGAGATCAAGCACCGATAAAAAACGGAATATAGGCCGACTAAGGTTCACCAACAGTCCGGGGTAGCAGAGCCGCCGGATGAGTCAGCAGGCGCCTCCATAGGTGTTCACCACTCCATACCTATTACTTCTGCTCTCTCATCTTGGTAGAGTTGGCAGACATGAGAGATTACATGATAATTCATCCTAATTCCTTACTAGCTAAAAAAATTCATTCACACACTCCGTCGCACGTGAGACATTTTGAGAAAAAACTATTCAATCATAATCCTTAACATCTATATACTTTCAATCAATTTTAAGGCATCAGTCAACCGTTGAGCTATGGAGGCTAAGCTGAGCTCCTCATTGGGCTGCTCGCCCTCGCCCTCGCCCTCGCTGTCATTGCTGTCATCGCCATTTATGTCGGTTCTACGCTGGGAGGTTTTCTTATGGTTTATTGTCACATCTTTCCCTTTAAGCATAGTTTTAGGTATGGACCTAACTTGATCGTTTTGACAGGATTCGAGATAGAACAGCAGCGCTCGTTCCTTCTCTGCTAATTCACCGCCGAAATAGTCGTAGTCCTTCCTCCCGACCTTCAACGGCTTCACCCGGAGTTCGACCTCTTGAAGTGCAATGGAGGCACGTACAGCCAGCCAACTGTAGCTGTCGAATGTCGAGTCTACAAGGCGATCATCTAAGAGCTTTCGGACGTCGTCCTGGGCTACGAAGTCGCGCGTCGTGCGATGGAGATAATGTACTGTCGAACGGACGAAATGATGCTGCGCCGAGAAAGGCAGTTTGTCATGCTTGATATTACAGTCAGGATTCTCTTCTATTGTCGAGACAGGAGACCCAGCTCCGTCTACCCGTAGCTCTAGCAAGCTCGCATTAGCTCATCAAGCTTAAGTGCACTTAATAACACCTCGCAATCTTGGTCGGTATGCTCATACCGAGTTCCAAAGCATCATACCCACGTTCCCCAACATACCAGAGCTGCAACGCGCTCGGGGGAGCAATCGAACTCTGCATGACGCTGAGCAAGCAGGTAGACGCGCGCCAATAGCGTTGGGGTATGCGCTGAAGCATGAGGCGGTAAAGGTCGTTCAGATCTCCAGGTAGCTCTTCGATGCGTTGCCCCAAAACGGATAGTTCGTCTCCATTCCGAAGGCCGTCGATCACCGGCTTGATCACCAAATGTACCCAGAGAAACACGCCTTTGACCTTAGAAAGAATAGTCGAACAGAAATCAGGAATAGTTCCCGGGTTGGCCGCTTCCAAGATCCTCATGAATGGCTGAGCATGAAAGGAATTAGCTGTGAGTTGATCGACATATAAAGTGGGATAAATTCAGTGTTTTTGGTGTTTTATTTTTATTTTAGTTTTGTCGGTATTAGTATACCTAGCCTACCGTCTCGGTACCTGCCTAAATCCCCGCCCGATCCTCTCCATTTTCATCCACAAACTGGGACAATCCGTAGAACCCTACCATTTCATCGAAATCTATATTTATCGCATTTCCAGCTTAGACCTAGAAGTCTTAGACATCAAGGCTACTATCAGCGAACAGAGAAGATATATCCATGCCTTGAGGTAGGCTCTGGAACTGGCTATCTAGCTTTGCGAATTCCGTAAGTGCAAATTCATTGCTATACGACTCCAATCCGGGGAAGGCTGTTCCAAAGAGTAATTGTGATAAGCTAGTGCGTACTTCCATCGTAATGGGGCCGTCACGGGAAGCCGGGGCATCTCGCGACATATCATCTTCGCGGTCAGAGTCATTCTCTGAAACTACATCTTCCTTCACTATTAATCTCAGTTCTTCCCTCGCTTTATTGTGCTCATTCCATAGTGGCTCCCTTAGGCGGTCTTTCCGGACAGTGCTGCGAATGTGTCTATTACGATGGCTTTTCGTGCGGAAAGATTTAAAGCAACCTTGGGCTGGGCAAGGAATCCGAATTGAGTTGTTCTAATTTATATTGCTAATTAGCAAATGAGTAGCAAAACCATGACCCCAGCACTCACGATTTCTGTTTGTTGACCCTCGATCGCTTTTGCATGATCCTTGATAGCCTTTCCGTGCTCATCGCTGGAGTCTCTTAGTTTCTGAATCTCGGACTCTAGATGTATGACTTTAGTGAATAGGAGCTGAAGGATCTTCTCCAGGGGGGAGGACTGCATAGGTCTGTTGTTCATACTACTAGATTCCAAAGCTGTTGAGCAAAAAGAGTATTTTCTCTTCTAGTAATCTCGACGCTGTGCTTTATTGACCTAGGTTAACGCAACATGACAGGCACTTTGATGGGCGGGGCAATACAATCTTTTTATATCATATTATCTCGTGTTGGCATATGGTGTTGTTATACCAGTATTACCCGACAGTTGAACATCTGGTGCGCATTTGGTTTGTTCCCACCCAACAGGTCGGCTTAGTGTTGGATTGGTGACGTTTATACTAAAAAATAATATGTTGCATAACAAATGACATTTTGGCGCAGTGGTAAAATCCAACATAAGCCTCCAAACCACTAGGACATGTCCTGTCAAAAGGGTACAAGATACCAAGATGTCGGAACTTGGTACTCGGCAAGCTTATATTAGTAGGTTGGTCGTTGTGACAGCGTCACAGCTAATAGTTGACTTCGTACGCGGCAAAAACTACATTACTGTCCCGCCTGTCAGGTCGGACGTAGATCGACCTACGTACAATCGCCCAGATTAGACTGCGAGCCACGTCGCACCCCCCTGTTTGGACAATTTTATAGGGCAGAGTCGAGCTTTGGGCAGTTGCAATCCGCCCGGCAGACTGCAACTGACCGAACAAGACTGTCGTTTACCGACAACCACTTTGTACACCTACCCCTTCGGCCCGTCCCAGCCTTAGACTAGCGTACAAAGAAGAAGTCAAGACTTACACGTATTCCGCCTGTCAGACTACGGTGTATTTGGCCTATGTAGGTTAAGCATTTACACCCGTTATTCCGCCCGCCAGAGTACGTTGCAGTCGGCCTACGTATGTCAAGCATTTACACCCGTTGTTCTGCCCGACTGACTACGCTGTAAATCGACCGTCGAAAGGCCGAGAAAAACAGGACTTAGTTGACGTACTACCTAGACCAACGTTGATACCCTTAACCCCTTTTCCTACTCCTTTCCTGTTAGACAAAGCGCTACTATGGCGTGGACCAGTGACCCGACCATGGTTAAAATTGTTATATTTTTAAGCTATATTAACTTTTTTAATATTATAAAAATTATAATATATTATTATTGTATATAAAAGTTTTTTATTTAAATTAAGCTAAAGCTTATACTATAGTTTTACTTTAATTAAAGCTTAATATTGTAACAATAACGAACCTCATAAACCACTACATTGCTTAAGAACGCTCTAGGCAAGTTCACAGGTTTGATTTGCCAAGAAAGCAATAGTTTTTGCTTATATAGCAATTAATAAACAATAGCGTTTCGCTTGCTTGCTAAAGCGAGGAAGGGTGTTGGCATGTGGTGTGGTTATACCAGTATTATTCGACAGTTGAACATCCGGTCCGTATTCGGGTTGTTCACATCTCCCTTCAGAATTTTAGACGATTACCTACCCCTGTCACTTCATCATTTAAGCTCCTGTCCCCCCTACTACTTGCGGAACCCATCCGGTAGTACCGTCTCTACAATCCCGCTTGCAGTCCATCTATGGCGTCCATCTATGCAGTCCATCCGTGCACTCCATCTTTCCTCCCTTATTGTAGCCTTACTGTGGCGATATCAACTTTTCTGGACTCCTTTTTTGGCATCCAAAGATGGCGGTCTAATCCAAGCACAAATTGTAACATTATTACGTGGCGACAGATGTTTCCACCATCTCTACGCCCTTTGGACTTCATAGCCTAGTACTAACTACAATTACCTGCGTAATATGTTTAGCCATCGTAGTTTACTAATCGTCTTCGCGCTCGAGCATAAAATAGGCATTAGTCGTCTCCCTAAGAATAAGTTCACATAACATCAGCATAGTAAACCGCAATTGCCACCAATATAGAACGCTTTACCACACATTACAACATGTCTGCGCCAGGAACCGTCAGTCGTCTCTCAGCCAATCGGCTAGTCTTTGTATTTGTCATTGATGGCCTCCAATACACTTTCGAAGGGAATGTCAGCCCATCGCTTCAGCCTTTTACATCTAACAACCTAATTCTCAAATACGAGAATGTCGATCAGCTGACTTCGACACACTCGTACAAAGGTCGTATTGGAATCAATAACCTCGATCTCGAGTGGGACAATGGACCTACAGTGACTGGCGAGCTCAACAAGCCCGGCATGTCCCCAGCTGCCTCCGTCGATGGCTCAGGCTCGTGGGAACAGAACTAAGGTCCGTAAACCTACCTCATCTACCCACTCCAGTCACTAGAATTTATGAGGACCAAACAGAATGCATTTGAAGAGGCTAATAGAAGTGAAGATTGCATTGCACACGGCTTGCGAGTATAGCCGTGAGGCCACGAGCTCGAGGTTGGGATTGGAATGACAGAGATCCACAGAATACACTCATTACTGTCTCCTTCGCCATGTTGCAGCATAACAACTAGCCTGTTGGCAGGCTACGTAATACGGGATATTGATTGAAGTAGGAAAGACACTTGTTTCGAGTTTCATTTGAGAAGGTGGCGAAAACTCATAGTGACAACTTTGTGCATAAAGCAAATTTTACGCGCGAAGGAACGAACGGATATGCTCACATGGGTTTTAGAATGCGCCTACACAGTCCTTACCTTAAGAATTCTATAGTACGCTAATACAATTGGTTAGCTGTCGAATGCATGTCGAAGTGCTTGTAACCAACGTAGTCTGCTTGTTGATTCACATCTAAGGCAATCAAACTTGATGGAAAGCGGGTGGTGTCGTGAAGAATAGGCTCGGGGATTGAATCAGTGAAAAGCCGGGATGTGACTCAAAAAGGGGTGGATCGCCCTATGTGCGAGACAAAGAGCACTAGTGTAGGAGATAAGCTGAGAACTTGTCTCATCTGTCGGAACAGGCCTCTAGATCTTATGCTTAAGTAGAATCGGTATGTACGGGGTATGGAATACATAATGGGTTTACGCAGTGTGGGCATCCCAAATCGTCACATCTTTATTGGCCGTCCGAAATGGGGGGCCATCATTTTGATCACACCTTTTCTGGCGGCCATTTGTTGGCCTATGCAAATAGTGAATTTAAATAGTTTCACATGCAATCAATCATTTATTCGGGCTTCCAATAAAGGGTTCACTATCTGCTACCTGCAACTGGAAGTTACTGAAGCATAACAATATTGACGATGCGTTGCCCAACTTCACAGGATGCTAAATCGGACCAATCGGCGGGTTTACTCGGGCAGCCAACTAGAAGGTATGTCAAATATGCTTCCTTGCAGACGTGTAGTAAATTAATTGAAAGGAGATCATGTCTGGATTCCAAGAACTCGAAGTGGATCAGTACTAGCATAATGCATCCTCTGCCCTGCGAATACCAATGCACGGATGAGATACTCCGCCTGCAGCCAGAACTCTCTCCAACTGAAGAGGCGCTATGTACGATGCCTTGCAAACGCCTACGCCACACAGGCGGGTTAATCAACCAGGGTAGCCGGCTAAGCACAAGATACGATGAAGGGCTGAATGGGAAACTAACGCCAACTTATCATTCATGTCAAGGAAGGCGTTTAAACAGTCTCGGAATGTGGGTCGTGAGAGAGTATAAGAGAACCAGGAACTTCACCGACTTAGAAGACACACTTCGGCGAACCGACGAAGCCTTGGCCATCACCCCCTGCCACCATGCCGACCGAGCATCTTACTTCAACAGCCTCGGAATTATGTTAGCAGGCAAATACTCGGCAGCCGGATTGCTAACTATGTTATCGATCAAAGGGACACTCGGATTAAGTCCTACCTGCGCTCCTGAGACAACGAATCGCTCGAATGGTTTGGCGGCGATAACCTACCAGAAATATCATCACACGGGATTCCAGGGTGACCTAGATTATGCCATCCGTCGGGCTGAGGAAGCCCTTGTGGCTATGCCCACCGACCATCCATATCAAGCGCTCGGTTTAACTAGCTATGGGGATCTACTATATTGTAGATATGGCCAGCCAGGCGCAACGGAGGCCCAAAAACGGCGCGACTGCACTGATTGCGTGTCACACTACCAACAAGCCTGGAATAGCCCCAAGAGCCCACCCGCTGTACGGATACGAGCAGCTCAGAAAGCCGCGAAAATTCTTCTGAGGTTAGGGAACTATGAGGGGTCCAATATTCTTCTCCATAATGCCGTTTCACTACTCCCAAGTATAAGTCATCTCGACTCAAATCAGCAACGCCGGCAATATATCCTAGAAGAATTCACAGGCCTTACTACCTTAGCTGCTTCTATGGCCCTCGAAGTATGGAAAGAGCCGATACGCTCTCTACAACTTCTCGAAGAAGGTCGAACAGTTAATGTAAGACGACAGCTTAACATTCAGACAGCCTCATCAGCCTTCGAATTGCAACAGCTAGATATATCTCAGAAATTGAAATGTGCTGATACTATTTCCACATCACGAAATTACTTTGTTGCTGCTACACAGGCAGATATAGCTACCGAAGCTATAAGCAAAATGCCTCATCTTGAAACAGTTTTGTTGTCCCCCATTGCGGCGGAATTTCAAGTTGCGGCGTCAGGCGGCCCGGTCATCGTTATAAACGTCAGTCCTTTCCGTTGTGACGCGATTTTGATACAGAACTGTTCAATTCGCTCTCTGCCCCTTCCTAGCCTTAATTACAAGGTTCTGAGACAAATGGTTGATCTCTTTACGGGAGCTCGTGGCTCAATGAAATTTTTCTGTCACCAAGGGGAGGTTAATAAGATGTTAGAATGGCTTTGGGATGTGGTAGCATCTCCGATTCTTAATGAGCTTGGTTTTCGGGAGCCACCACGTGAAGGCGATCCGTGGCCGCACGTTTGGTGGATACCAACCGGCTTGCTGAGTATGTTGCCAATCCATGCAGCCGGCCGTCATAATTCCGTATTATCAGAAACAGTTGTTGACAGGGTCATATCGTCATACTGTCCGTCTATAAAAGTTTTGCTTTATCAACGAAAGCAGACCGCTGAGTACAGTCATGCCTGGGGGGAGGCCTGCGTCGTCTCAATGTTGACAACACCGGGGTGCTCACCTCTGCCTACCGTCGGCGAAGAGATCGAGTCGGTTAAAGCCCTATTGCCGGCGCTACAAATTAAGTCCAGCCGACTACTCTATAATCCACGAAAGGAGGACGTCATTGAGGGACTCAAAAGCTGCGACTTCTTTCATTTTGCAGGCCACGCCGTTTCAAACCCTCTGTATCCGTCAAAAAGCTACCTCGTTCTAGATGACTGGAAGGAGAACCCGCTAACGGTTGAAAGCATATTAGAATCAAATTTAGAAGGTAAAACCCCCTTCTTAGCTTATTTATCAGCATGTTCCACGGGCGCTGGGCCAACGGAGTGTCTAAACGATGAATCAATCAATCTTATGACAGCTTGCCATCTAATTGGTGTTCGGCACGCCGTGGGATCACTATGGAACTTGTTCGAAGAATATCCTTCTATTGCTGCAACCCAATTCTATAAGACACTTGGAAATAACGACATCGTTGATGACCATGCTGTTGCATTAGCAGTACATACCACAGTAAGGCGAATCCGCGAGATCACCCGGAACCCCGAAGACTCTGGCCGTGGCGCCGGTGACGTTTTCGCTTGGGCTGCATATATTCATATTGGCCCCTAGGCTGTTCATTTATGTTCGCTTAATTAACTTCAGCAGACTGACAGTTTACGGATAATCTATGATTACAACTGTTGTTTTGTTCTTCATATAGAGGTCAAGATCCTATTGTGAAAAATATGAAAAAATCCGATTTTAATTGCTGAATAGAATGTGTTTGGATACTTCGTTAATGTACAGTAAGTTTCAAACGGTATATACCCCTTTGAATGCCCCTTCGGCACTAGTACTTAAAAAGTGGAAAATCGGGTCTATGTGTATAGCCAGATACACCAATCGAGCGTTTATTTAAGTATTATATCCTAATCTGATTAGATATAGCTGTTATACATAGACCTGATTTTCGATTTCTTAAGTACTGGTGCCGAAAGGGCTTTTAATTAGATAATAAAATATAAATATTATTTAATTATATAGTATTAATAATAAATTTCCTAAAAATTTCTTTGGGGGGGGGAGGCCTGGGGGAAGAGCATCTCTTCGGGCCGTGCCAGCTGGCGATATTTTCCCATACCAAGATATATGACCTGTTAACGCGGCTCCTATCATGCAACGATGAGCAATTCACAATGGTTCATTGGCCTCGTGGCCTAATGGCTAGGGCGCTAGATTTCGGTGATACAAAGTATCTGATTCTCTAGAGATTGTCGGTTCGAGTCCGGCCGAGGTCGAATTATCTTTTTCTAAATCCAATCATGAAATTTTCCACTACGCGAGATTTCAACACAGCCTTTTTTTTGGTGTTGTGTGTTCTGCTACTACGAAGGTGGGTGGTAGGATAATTTGAGGTATTTAGGTACCTTTCCAAACTTCGAAACTTCGTGCGACACAAGATGGCAACTTAACTGACTCTCATAGTGGCCACCGGCGGATAGTGGCGGGCGCGCAACGGCTTGCAGCGCCTGTTAGCGGGACTGCTCGTGAATAAGGTACCTGGAGACTGGAGGCAGGCACGCCCCCGATCTCGGCCGGTTCTAGCAGAAGCAATGTTTGACCGCCAATGAAAAGAGGCGCAATGCGCAGCTCTTCTCGGCCTCTTGCTGTCACGACCAATTGCGGCTCTGCGTCAATATAGAAGCAAGTTCCTTCAGAGCAGCAGCGGCAGGAGTGCTCGGCGCGGGCAGGTTCAACACGACGACACCATCACTTCACCATGTCCGCCTCTCTCCCTGGCAACCGGGAGCTGCCCGAGTCGCAGTATGACCTGAGCACATATTGGGGTCGCGTTCGCCATACCGCGAGCATCACAGATCCGAGGTGAGTCTAGTCTTTCTCTCTTCTGCTTTGCGCCAATTCTCCCCGAGCAGAAGCAAGAAACATACGATAAAGTAGCATCTTAATAGAGCGACTATGACTGACCTACGCGTGCTCTGTATAGAACCCTCTTGGCAGGGAAGAGTGGCCTCGACGATGCGAAGAAGTTGATCGTGGCATACAAGCAGGGCGAGATCAAGGAGATGACACCGGAGCTATGGAAGGCGAAGAAGATTGTCGACTCGACAATACATCCAGGTACGGTGGCACGCTGATTCGCGACTTTGCGACTTGCGCCATGGCACTTGGCTAATTTCAATACGATGCGATCAGATACCGGCGAACCTGTCCTGCTCCCCTTCCGAATGTCATGCTTTGCGCTGTCGAACCTGGTCGTCACGGCAGGAATGCTGACGCCAGGCCTCACTGTACGCGCTCCCCTCCAACCATAGTATCCCATCCCTTTGCGAACGCGACAGGCAAGGGCATATGATCCAAAGCACCAGCTAACTAACCTTCCACACCGCGCAGACCACCGGCACCATCCTCTGGCAGATCGGCAACCAGTCCCTCAACGTGGCCATCAACAACGCGAACGCGAACAAGTCAACACCGCTCTCGTACGCCAAGCTGGCACAATCCTACCTCCTCGCCGTCGGCGCCTCGTGCTCCGTAGCCGTAGGCCTGAACGCCCTCGTGCCGCGCCTGAAGCGCGTATCGCCCTCGACCCGCCTCATCCTCGGCCGCCTCGTGCCCTTCGCCGCCGTCGCGTCCGCCGGCTTCCTCAACGTCCTCCTCATGCGCGGCGAGGAGATGCGCGTCGGCATCGACGTCTACCCCGTGCTCTCCGCCGCCGACAAGGCGCGGCTCGCGGCGGAGGGCAGGCCGGAGGGCGACGTGCCCTCGCTCGGCCGCAGCCGCAAGGCGGCCACGCTGGCGGTCGGCGAGACGGCGCTGAGCCGCGTGCTCAACAGCAGCCCCATCATGGTCGTGCCCCCGCTCGTGCTCGTGCGCCTCCAGCGCACCAGCTGGCTGCGGAGCAACCCGCGCTTCACCCTCCCCGTCAACCTAGGGCTGATCCTCGGCATGAGCTACGTCGCGCTGCCGCTCGCGCTCGCGGCGTTCCCGCAGCGCCAGCGCATTAGTGCCGAGAGCCTTGAGGAGGAGTTCCATGGGCGCGGCGGCGAGGGGGGGATGGTCGTGTTTAATCGCGGGATATGATACCCTGAGATAAGATGTTTTGATAGAGTGCGTCTATGCGCGAGAAGCGTGTCTTTGAGCGTTAGAGATAGAGACAGACGAAGAAGAGTAGAGATACAGTCATAGATAGATAGCGAGACGAGCGTCTATTTATCTGTCTGTTTGAGAAGTAGGTCTACGGATGCTATACAGGACGGTATGCTAGAGAAGCAAGTCTCGGGACTCTCGGGACGCTTTTATATCGTTACACGCGTGCGACTCTGCGCGCCGCCTCATCTATTCAGGAGAGGCTAAGAAGCTAGGAGGTTTCAAATCTCTGTTGGTGAAAAGCGGCGGTTCATGCTTTGCGGAATGAAGATACGATGTATAGATAGATACGACTATTTATTTCATGATCAGCCCTTTCACCTCGTGCTCTTTTCTCTAATCATCCCTCTGCTTTGTATATGCTTCTGTCCATGTACAAATCGAAAGCTGATGCTTATATATATATACCTCAAGAATATTGTTATATGCTTTCAGTCACACGAATCGGCGAGGCTGCCATGTTATCAATAAGCCCAGTAGGCAGACAGGCACGGCATCATCGGCTCCCCGTCGAAGAAACCAACTGCCGTGTCACCTGCGCAACGTTCCCTACGTATACGCCTGCAAAGCCCTTCGGATAGGGATAAGGGAAATTGCGCGTTGGTCGTGGCCCCGGGTGAGTGGGCGAGTGGCGGGTAGATGCGTCAGATGCCCTTCGTCCTTTGTCCTCAGGCGGCCCAGTCCTCGAAGGGCACCGCGGCGGACTGGAAGGAGTCGAAGGGAAGAGAAGGGGCGGTGAGATGGGGTAAATATAGTCTGCCTATTACCTAATTGGGATATTCCGCCTCGAAGTGTTTGCTTACTATTCTTGTTTTCTTTTTTCTTTCTTCCCTTTTGGCTTTTCCCATTCCCTTTGGCCCAGTTGTGTATTTTGGATTTCTTCTTTTCGCCTGAGGATGACTTGATATTTATAAGTCCGGCGCCTCAGTTTCAGGGTTCATTTTGGGATCAATCTACTGTATGTAGGTATAATACGACCCACTTATCTAGTGTTGCCCACTGACTGCACCCTTATTATTATGCCTATACAATAAGATGGGATGATCCATGCCCGCGTGGAGTATCCTAACATGGCAGCATGAGACGAAACCGCCTACGTAATGGTGTTCAGTATACCAAGATTAAGTCGGTACAGTGCTGCTGTGATATGCGTCCAAACCTGCCGTCTTGATACTCTCTGTACTCTGCCTATCCAGGGAAAGTGTTGAAAAGATTGCCTGCATCAGGTCTCACAGACAAGGCATTTCCCATCATAGGAAGCCGATGGGGGGATTTCGGTGCAACAAATGTGGAGTAAGTACCGCTAACGGGCTGCTACCTACTATCATATGCATGTAATTCTGGTGCTACGTATTATCGGTAATGGTATACGCATACTCTGTGCTGCAGTTATGTGTGTGTGTATCGTACTGTGTAGCTTACTTTAGGTACCTACCTAATCTAAAGTGCGAAGTACGCATACATGTAGGCAGTAAACGAACTGCGGCAGACCGCACTAACTAACTACCTAAACTAACTCGCTCGCTCGCTCGCTGCATTTGCAGGACGAGATAGGGTTGGTTGGCTGCCCTTGCGGCCGCGCAAGTGCGGTGGCTCGATAATGATGTGAGTCTGCACCTTAGCACCTAGTGCACATATGTACGTAGCGCCCCCTGCGTAGCGAGCGTCGCCGGACGCGGGGTACAGAATACAGAAACAATAAAATTACTACGATGTGTTCCTCACTGGCGGGCTGGCCTTTGTTGTGTGCGTGCCATAGGTAACCCTCGCCATTTTTGGGGGTTTATTTAGTGCTGAGGGGAAGTACCAAACAAAAACAATAATAGGTGAACCAAATACTGTGAGTTCCCTTCAAGCCCTTTAAGTATGCACAATAAGGGCTTCTTCTAAGTTCCCGGCAAGGGTAACCGAGGCGCAGGCTCCAAGCTGGATGTAAGTACTATGGAACCGAGATTGATGGCTGGTGTGAGTATGTGTCTATATGGCGCCTTTTATTATCACTTTGAGGGCGTGCGTGAATGCAGTGGTCTCTGGTTTCCAATGTGGCGTGTGCTGATGATACAAGCTCAGCCAGCCTACCTGATTTCTGTGTTTGGCATTGACTTTTGACTTTTGGCTTTTGGCATTTGACCTGCTGCACCTAAGGGTATATTTCTGTACCCTCTATCTTACTTGGAAGTTTAGCTTTATACGTGCGTCCATTAGTATTGTACATGATGTTACATAAGCCGTAATTCCATATTTACCCAACCGAAAGGCCGATTCGAGACCCGACGCGATACGTTGCGGCCCTGAGAGCCGGGGTGGTACTGATCAGCCGTAGATAATCTGTTATCGTGAGTAAGTGAGGAGGGACAGCAGCAAAACTTACCCCATCTGATCATGGAGCTGGCAGTATGTACTGTATTCAGTAACATAACGCGCTAAGATCAACAGGTGGTGGCCCTACTGTGCAGTAGAGGATGGCGAAGCAGTGACTTCATACTCCCTATCTACCAGCCATGTATGTACATACAATAATGTGCAGGATACAGTAGTGATTGTAGGTAGTATAAATACATCCAGGGGCCAGGGCAACGACCCAACCGAGGGACGCCAGCGAATGGATCGTGCACTTGGACCCGTTGAATGGGACGAGAGAAATCCCACCCTCCATGACATCAAAGAGCCTGGCTGGAGAGGATGCGTATGATAACTGAATGGCTGATATGTCCACTGTAAGTGACTGAATGGCTGAATGACTGACTGAGTTGTCGCCACTGGGCTGGGAGCTGTGAGCTGGAACTACGGGAATAGACTGATGGATCGTGCGCCAGGACTTACGAAGAGGTACGTAGTCGCACAGTTCTGGAACTTGGTCTGACACTCCTCACGGCTGATGCTATCCTACCTCGTCGGTTCACCTTTTCCACAAGCGAAATAGTGAATAGCTGTGCAAATGAATGGTCACTCGCACACTGCTTATTAGTGGTGAAGGTACTGTACCAGTAAACCGGCAGGGCCGGAGTTTATAGCATGGTAGTCTTGTAAGTGCGTAAGTAAGTAAGTGCTGGGACAACTATGATTCATACGCCGACATAGGTACCGACCTACCTAATTAGTGTGCTAGTCCTTGTGAAAGCTGTAGCTGGATTGTGATTGTCTACTGGCGATCCATCAAGCCCATAATTTCTTGTTTGATAACTGGGCGATCTAGGTAGTTGTCAATGTGAATGTGTCTAGCTGGTAAAATGTAAAAAGGCAGGAAGCTCGACTTTCTTCTGGAAAAGCGACAGCAATGTAACCGCGTGCATTGACGGGATGATAAAATGCTGTTAATGATGTTAGGCAGGCATTGCACAATGAGCCACCAAGGTCCAGAGCAGCGAGAGCGGGCAAAATTGCAGCATTGGCGTGCTAAATGGATTCCAGGGTCCGTCATCACATTCAAGGTACTGCGTACAACGGTTTGAGGCAGTAGTCCCCTGGCAAAGCTGCTGGCATGGGCTATACTGCGTAACCAGATGAGGGGTTGTCCCTTGGATTGAACCCGGCAAGCAACTGCACGGGATGCATATTACACATACACTAGACTAGGTAGCACGGCTGCACATCGAGAGAAGCGAACAGGGATTTCGATCGAAATGTTTCTGGAAAAGCGTTAGAAAACATCACATCTGCAAACAACGACAAACACTTAAACGGTGTGCATGTGTTTGTAGAATAGCATGGCTGAGCGACTGCTGAGGGCACGAGCTGCTGGATAGAAATGATACGTGTATTGCAGTATGACGAACTTGCTGAGACAGCGGATGGCCCTCCATTACGTTAGTTCTGTATTTATAACCAGCGAGTGATTGACGGACGTGATGTGGAGTGACAGGTGGATTAACATGCGCAATGCCCAGGCAACCTACCAGCCAAGGTTAGATGGTGCTGACTTGGGGCACAAGGTTCTGTTGGTGACCAGAGTTACTACCTTAGTTAGTAGTACCTATACGTAAGTACCTAGATCTACTGTAATGTAAGAAGGAGGAGGCGTGGAAACAGGAGAGAACCTAGTGTACGTGGGTAGATATAGAGAGTCCTGTGCCTGTATGGGATTATAAAACACGACAGGTATTAGGTATGTTGTTGTACTTACATAGCATGGAGTAATTTATGTATCAAGCAGGCATATATCTTGAAGGGTTTTGTTCCCCTACCTACCCTTCGCTCGGTTATGTATAATGTATAATAGAATGCAGGAAAGGTTGGTTGGTTGGTTGATTGATTGATGGCCGTCGTCCTAGAAACTCCAAACACCACATCCGGGATAAACAGGGAAGTGAGATGCAACCCTGTGCCAAAGGCACTGTGAAATGTGGGAGACACCATAAACTGGGCTTCTTAGTTGTTCGTGCCTGGGCTGTGTGCATCTACTTTTTAGCCCTCACAGAACTATAGTCTTCATGCAGTAGAGCAAGAGTGTCCCATTAATAGCACGAACAGCATACAGTACATATACAGTAAAAATAATCTGTATGTAGCAAGCTAGCAGGTTAACTTAATTGACCTCGAACCTCAAGCCTTATGCAAAACTGGTTGGGTTAGATAGATGGCATATGTACCTATTCTACAGAAACACTCGATGGCATTAACAAGCTTCACCTGTGCCTGCTTACTTAGGTAGTGTTGTTAATAAATCTTTAGGCCTGTCTGTTTCTGTGTAGCCTATGTAGGTGCTCTATAGCGGATACTTCAGTGCATCAAATCCCTCTCTAATTGTTCGGTCCACCTTCAATATTTAGGTACCTCGATTATTTATTACATGTATGAAAGGGCAAACCACTGTTTAGATTTTAAAACTAGCAAAGTTTCTACCTGTCTTATATTCTACATTATTTATTCACCCACGCAATATATTCCAGAATTATTGAACCTTACTGCGAGAAGGAAAACTAATGTCACTCACCGTATTTACCTCGAATTTCTTACGCTCAGCCCTCGGCAATTATCCATCTTAGGCCCCGCCGCCACCCACACGCTCGACTTGTTGAGAGCACATACCACGGCACAAAGCACACTACCACGGTTTTATTTGATTTGGCCAACACGTAGCAAAACAATCAACAAGAAAATGAAGTTCGCTTGAGACGGAGAGAAGGCTCCCTCCGAATATTTACAACCTCTGCTATGAAACTTATTGGGAAAGGAAAAGGCCATATATCTTGCGCCGCTGTCCGACTGGGGATCTTTTTACGGGCTACCACCCATCTTTTTACCTTATCCGGCAGCTAGATACTTACTATCTCTCTCTGGCGTTAATTAGCGGGCTTCCTACCTACGACACACTAAATTTAGGGCTTTTACGGGGTTCTGGTACACTATCTATCTAACACCCGCTGCAGAGAGAATCTATTACACAGACACTGGCTACCCTTGTTGGGGTGCCTACCTGCCTCCTAGTATTGATTGAGTTGGTAGGTAAGTACTTGTGCTTATGACACTTGCCTCAATTGCGACTCCAGGTGGTTAGGGCCTATCTAACCTCTTGCAGAACTCGAGTGAGGTACTAAATCGCCCATACCTCCTACGTCGTGCATTCCCTCATTGCAATTCCTCGATTGACTGCTGTTCCTGAGTCTTTCTCGTCTGGGGTCCGATTCCAGACGCTACCTACATCTTTGCAAGGCAAAGCCGACAACTTGCTGATACAGGCTTCAATCCGACGGTTTACATCGCAGTCAGGTAGTGAGCGTACTCTGTAAGGAGATCCTCCTACCCGACCCAGTTCGTCGTCCGTCTATCTCCCTGCCACTTCCTCCAGTGCGTCTGCTCTGTCGTCCAGGTACTTGCTTCTCTCTCTCGCTCGCTCGCTCGCTCTCGCCCTCTCTCTTTTTTTTTCCCTCTTTCCTCCCTCGTCTCTCCTTCCCGCCCGGGTATTCGCCTGAGACACCACGACGCACTTACGCTGCCGTCAGTTAACAGTTGGCAGTTGACAGACGTCTTCTCGGCACAGGTAACTCGTAATCATAATGTCAACACCAACGACCGCTACGGCTACCTTGCCTCCGCATTACCGCCATCACCATCACCCCCCTCCACATCACCACTACTCAGCATATCCGACGCTATCAGCCAACAGCGCCCCTTATCGTGTTGCTCCCGGTCCTGGAAACCCTCTGCTTTCCGCTCAATCCTCGTCGGCCTCAACAGCCCCTGTTGCCAATCGACATCCGCCACAGCAGCAAAACCAGCACCAGCACCACTATAACAGCCATCACGCGGTCCCTACGCCGACCGCCTCTGCCGCCTCGTCATTTACAACCAACCTGTCGTATTCTGCAAACGAGCCGTCTTCAAATGGAGCCGTGGCTTCGGTAGCACCTGCGAGACACCTTTCTACAAGAACACATTCAACCCCCCAATCCGAGGCACATCAAACCAATATGCCTCCCTCGTCATACTCAGAAACGCATCCGAGAAAACGCAGGAGGTCGAAGGAGCCCGATTGGAACAAGTTCTATAAGAATGGACTTCCCAAGGAAATAATTGTCATCGACGACACCCCCGACCCTGAAACGCAAGAGTCCACTACAGCTACTTCTAGAACATACACCAACGACACTGTCAGCGGCTCAACAGCCAAGCAAGGTGCTCGCCATGTCGCCAAGAAACGAAGAAAAGAAGACGAGGTGTATAGCGAAGGTGTCTACGATGCTAGGCTGAATGCCACATATCAGAAACCTTCCAATAGTGGTTCCACTTCGACCGACCGCACCACTTCGGCCTACAATACTACCGCACCCACATCGCTCTCTTCCATCGGCCAGTATGATTATGAAGCACCCCCGACAGGCCAGAAGCGGAAGCGTACCCGGCACCAGATTGCCCAAGATGCGAAGCGGAGAGAAGTCGAGGTTCTAGGTGACGGTTTCCAGGAGTACCAGCCTCCCCAGAAGCCGATAAAGAAGTGCGGCGACGTTTCAGTCCGTGTTGTTAACGATGTGAGGAACCTGTCCCTTTATACCGCCATAGGATGCCATGTTGACTTGATGTTTCTAGCGTGCACATCAGACAGGTGTCAAGATTGATGATGATGACGGCCACTACATCGTAGTGCCTGAGGCAGATCTTACACCACAATGTTAGTCTATTCGTTCTCTATAATACACGCCTCCATTCGATTCTAACAAGTCCACAGATCAAATTCGGAAACTGCTCGGCCAAGGAACATTCGGCAAAGTAGTCGAAGCCCGAGATCGCAAGCGGGGTGGGCTCGTCGCAATCAAAATCATCCGAGCCGTGCAAAAGTATCGAGACGCTTCCAGAATCGAATTACGAGTACTCCAGACTCTCAAAGCTAACGACCCAGAAAACCGAAATCGATGTATCCATTTACGAGACTGTTTCGACTTCCGCGGGCACATATGCATTGTAATGGACTTACTAGGCTCGAGTGTTTTTGACTTTCTGAAAGGCAATAACTTTGTTCCTTTCCCGAACAGTCAGATACAAAGCTTCGCTCGCCAGTTACTAACAAGTGTTGCTTGTGAGTACGCTCGAATCTGCCATCGCCCTCTCCCTCTAATAGTGACCACGTAGTTCTGCACGATCTCAACCTCATCCATACCGATCTCAAACCCGAAAATATCCTCCTCTGTGACAGCGCCTATCAGACGTTTACGTACAACCGAAGGATACCATCATCAACCAACGGAGCGAACCGGCAGGCCACGCAGCGCAAGGTTCTCCTCGATACTGAGATTCGTCTGATAGATTTTGGCTCCGCTACTTTTGACGATGAATACCACTCGTCCGTCGTCTCCACGCGCCACTATCGCGCACCTGAGATCATACTCGGCCTTGGTTGGTCCTTTCCGTGCGACATTTGGAGTATCGGATGCATTCTCGTCGAGTTCTTCACTGGCGACGCTCTATTCCAGACCCACGATAACCTTGAGCATCTCGCAATGATGGAGAATGTCTGTGACAGCCGAATCGATACCCATCTAGTACAAACGGTCAACAAGTCAGCATCACGCAGTAGTAGTAATTCTCCTGCAAAGTAGGTTTCATGGTCCTTTTCAGGAAGGGGGGATCGGCTTTCTAATACGAGAATAGGTATTTCAAACGGTTAAAATTGGACTATCCTACCACGGATACTACAAGAACCTCCAGGCGATTCGTCAGGAACATGAAGCGTCTAAGTGTAAGTGAGTGTAAAAGTGGCGGGATAAACCTTGAATTAATGCAACTTTAGGATATCATTCCCGCAACTAGCCCTTTTCTGCGGCTGTTCTTAGATCTTTTACAAAAGATCTTTGTTTATGATCCAGCAAAGCGAATCACTGCCCGCCAGGCTTTGGCACACCCTTGGTTTCGGGAGGCTGCCATCCCGGATGATGGTACCGAAGCTTTAAAAATCCGGTTAGAACGTATGAGGGATAGCGATTACCACACATCTCGGGTCCCAGTCGCGGTATAAGGAGCGACAGTACTCTTTCGCCGACAACGTTGATATTGGGAGGAGGAAAATGTACATTTCACCAGGATCCAATGTTTATGATGCATACGTTGCGATTACGATGCCTATAATCTCTATCGGCGTGCATGCAGGGTGGTGCCCGAACGGCGTTTTGGCCAGCATTAGGCGACTGTGTCCATGGCGACGCGGTCACTTTACATAGAGAAATTTGCCAAAGGACATTGATGATCAAAGGAGAGCGGCGTGTGACGTCTTCTCAATATATACTTTACACCAAGCTATATTGCCGTTACTTGGTATATGTACCGGCATATCATGATGGTCACTCTTGGTGCGTTCGTGATAATTGAGGATTCAATCGGCCCAGCAAGTAGTTGCTAGATAGTTGAAGGCTTTACCATTTTCTTCTGGTAAGTACATATTCCTTCAACACTTCACTAACTCTGGTTCTACTTGTCAGGTCCCTCGGCGATTCGTGCCTGCTCCGGCTTAGGGTGCATCTCAACTTCGAGCGTCTAAATCAATGTCCATGTTTCTAAGACAAGCCGAGTATATCTATACGTATGACGCTCAAAACAAAGGAATTACTCGCCAGCGTCAACAGACAACTACAAAGGCGATACCCTTGAGACAAAGGCCCTTGTCTAGCTGTTTTGAGAGCGAGGTTATCCTGGAAAGTATAATACGAGGCTATTCTACGTGTTGTCAGCTTTACTCGACAGCATGTTGATTCAACAAAAAAACATCTACATACAATTGATTTACTAGCCGACATTGATTCTCTTGCTGCCTGTGAAATCACTCTAGCCAACCAGATATTCATTACGAAACTTTTATTGCTGTGTGTATTTCCTAATGAGTATCGGGATTCAAGACCTATCGGACGAGCTCATCGTCCAGCTAACCAAAATACTTGGACGGCGTCCTGAGTATGGTATTGCTATACCTTCACGGAGATGGCTGCAAAGGCAAGAAGAGAAGCTGAGGCAGCTTCCCAAAGAGCTGTCAAGACCGTCAGGTTTTAAGCGCCTAGCCATCAAGATTGTTGATAGCATTGACCCAAATATCGTGGACCCGCAAGCCATACTCTGCAAAACCCATTCTCGCCTGAACCCCTTCTTAATTCGAAGGCTGTTCATTGCCCTCGCGTATGAGGTCACAGTCCACACAGATCCCATACGTTCGTGGCAGGGTAGAATCTCGGATCCCGAACTTTCTGCTTTTGTTGGGCGACTTGACTCGATTACGGCATTATGGACTGAACCGCCACTTTTCCACGAGATATACGGGCTCGCCCCGTTCGATGGGCACCATGTATTCGTAAGATCCGCGTGTGAAGCTTGCTGTCTAGCTGCAGTCGGCGCTAGTGGCCGAGCACTAGCGGACCTTCGAGCCGCCCTCATAGATCGCACTGAGCGACGAAAAGGAAAAGGTGCAGGAAAACCCCCTCGCCTATACCGTGTCGTGGAAGCTTGGATCGACCATCTTCGAAAGAATAACGACGGAGGCCGACCCGAAGAATGTAGGGCCTCCAGCGAGGCTCTCTTGATAGAGTTAAGGACGGCTAGACCTCAGATCAGCGCGTGGCGGGCAGAGCAAAAGCGTCGCCACGCCGAACTACGAGCCGCGCAACGGCCTGTATATTCTGAGCTCAAAAGAACCAGCACAGGCGCCAAGATTGCCCCTCTGCCAGCTAGCGCAGGGCATAAAAGACGAACAAGAAACGGAATTCCAGTTGCCTTGGCTGATGTCGAGGGGGCTCAAGAGCAGAGAAGGGCTGCCATGTTTGGGCATCAAGCTGAAAGTATTTATCGTCCCGATAGTCTCGCTGCATATTCTGGAGTGAACATGCGACAGCAAGTTGCTTATGACCCGCCAACCGGCGAGGTTCCTCGTCCTCGTGCCCCTGAACCGGTCCGGGATAGTGGACCAAGCGACGGTTTGCCAACCCAATCCTTTCTCCGTCGGTTCGAGCAAGAGATGACTCTAGACGAAGAGCACGATTCGTATGACGACGCCAGAGAGCAGGAGCTAGAAGACGAGGAGTATACTGAGGAAAGTCGACGTAAAGTTCAGGATTGGTGGGCAAACCGATTATCTAAGTCTCAGCTTGATCTCGGTCGGGACGATGCAGAAACCGTGTTATCAATGATGCACCCTGCTTTCCGCCCTGATAGTCGTCGTCTAGCTGAATCTGCTCTGCCTGTCCCACTTCACGTCAAAAAGGATTGTAACCCACAACCTAAGACTCCAGGAGAGCAATATGTACCCGCGCGGAATGCTTGGAATCGTGAACCACAAGCTAACACTCCAGAAGAGCAATACGTACCCCAGAGTGTTTGGACTGATTGTACTGTGTACACGACACATCCGAATTCTCTCAAGCCTGGTACTAACGACATACCACCAATACCGAGAATACCTTCAGCGTATAGACATCACGAACATCCGTCAGGGAACGGTCAAGGGACTACATCGGTCGAAGCAAATCAGATAGTCCAGGATGAAAAACAGTCGGCCACGAGTCATCCTCAGCACGAAGAGTCGACCGTGACAAGAAGCCCCAAGCGCAGTAAGGCACCCTTGAACTGGCCCGCTCCGCCACAGGGACGCTCACAGCAGTTTTTCCTCCCCAACTCCGACGCAGGCTCCACGGTTTCAGCGCAACGATTCGACTTCCTCCAGGAACGCTTCAAGATGAAGGGGTCGCAGGCTCCTCGGCCAACGTCGCTGACGCCGAGAACACGAACACCGTCGACTCTATCTACAAATATGCAGGCATCCAGCTCTGTATACGACAAGGGTAGCGTGACGTCTATCTCAAGTGCCGTCCCCTCGATGGATTTACACAGGCCAAGGAGCGGGACTAAGGTCGTACCAAAGCCCGTTACCGTCGAAAGCGAGGTCGTCCATCCCGACGATTCTGTCAGTAACGCCTACCGGGGCACTCGACGTCCCAGCTTGTCATCTGTCACGCAATTGGGAGCCTTTCAGGGGAGGATGTGACGTAATGTCATCATATGGGGAGTAAGTACGTAAATATAATGTTTTAATAGACCGAAAATTTGTTTACCCTACAATAGAATTAAGCATCTCCGGTGAGTTTTTTACTTTGTCTACCTGATGTTTTAGTTATTTGTTACATAGCCTCATACCTCCTAGATTAACTAACTAGTGATATCTGTAAAATAACAGGGGAGAAGGAGTTTGGTGCAGGATTGAGAGTTGAGAGCTATTTAGTAGAGTGAATTTTGTGACATCCCGCCCTCCCCAGGATCAAGGATGAGGCTTCTTTTTTCATGTGTATGCTACCTCCCTGTGTTTTTGGTCGGCGCGTAACCACCTAACCCACACAATCGCAAGAGTTTGCCCCGTCGCATCACTGTGATGAAAGAAGCCAAAGCAAAAATAAGTACACCTAAAGATAGCAGCCTTTCCTCAAACCTTACATAGACCTGCATACACTCTATCTAGTCTGAGTCGTTATAAACAGCCAGACGAGCATTCAGTTGCTGGTGGTTATGAGGCGAGTCTGCAGTTTGTATGACATAACCAATCATTGGGCGAATGGTCTAGAGGTATGATATTCGCTTTGCATCATCGGAGAAATTACCTAATTAGGAAAACTCGGAGGTTAATTGCGATTGCGAAGGGTCCGGGGTTCAATTCCCCGTTCGTCCATTATTTTGTCATTTTGGTCTATGATCGACTCCAATAGGCTACATACATGCTAATCATTATTAGCTTTTTTTGTTGTGTTTCTACACGGTACAGTGTGGATTTTTTAGTCAATTCAAACAATTTCAATTTAAATGTTCAGAGTGAGAGACATGCTAGGTTTTTCAAATTGGCCATAATACATACGACTATTAAAGCAGTATAGGCAACCCGAAAATAGATCACCCTCATTCGTAAATTTCTTCTCTCTACAAGTAGCTCCTCTCACCCACGACTCTGGCCGATACCACAGGCCATCAATCAAATCAATAACAGCTGTGCTAAGAAACCACTGATTCCAATCGCTTCAGCTAGTGTTGCTGTCTTAGTCGAAGCGCCAGCCGTGATCGGCGGCGGTGTGTATGGCTTGGGGGTAAGGACCTTTATTGTGTAAGATATTAGTCTCGTGTGTCTGAGGATTTCATTTCACGTTTTTATCCCTCCGCTTCATGTCTACGAGGAACTCACCTTGTCAATGACGTGCCCGACCCCGTTTGATAGGATAAGATTCGCCTGCGTGATCCGCGCACCGTTGACATAGTATATCCCACTGCGGATACTAATCGCCAGAGTCTCACCGCGCTGCGTTGTCAGGACGGAGCCGTCCTTGAGGTCGGGCAGGTAGCTGACCGTGCCGGCAACGACGTGGTTGGAGAGCAGCTCCGGCGTGGGCGCCGTTGTGTTTGTCGCCGAGAAGGCGGCGTTGGAGGGGAAGAACACGGTCACGGAGGATGTCGAATCTAATGTGTTAGTCATGTTGCTCTTGGCGAGTAAGCCGGCGAAGGTAGTTTGTCCAGTTGCTTGAGATGTGCAGCTGAGTGACTGAGGTAGAGTGAAGTAGCTGTTGAATAGCCCATGTCAGTTGGTTTGTTGGTTTATAGAATATGATAAGACGACGGACCTGTCTGTGATATGGATCACTCCGCCATCGTATGGGATGTCCCCTTTGATAACATTGGTAGTATTTCCAAGCCCAGCTGAAATTCTGAGCAGCGATGGAGTGGTGTTATTCGATCTCTGCCGTAGACTAAACTGTGGGTTCCAGCGCTTTGTAAGGCGGGTGACGTTTGAAGGCCTTATGTCGACTACAACTCTTTGCCCTGCATTATTAAGTTGCGGAGACTGGTTAGCAGTCTCTAGGACGGCACCGGGAAGGGTCCGGCTAGCTATTCCTAGGCTGATCTCCCCTTTGGATGCTTGATATGTGACTTGTTGTCGCTGTTTGGGAGAGAGAGCTCGTTCTTGAATCAGACTATCAAAGACTGAGTCGGAAGGGGCAAATATTGTTTGGAATTCCCCAGAAAGGTACAATTGGAACACGTCTGGGTCAGACTGAATCGAGGAGGCGAACTTGGAAGCACCCGAAGCAGCGAGGGCATCAACGAGTCCAAGTGTAGGGTCAGACACTGCTAAGGTTACGATACTGAGAAGGGAAAGTACGGTAACCCAAGATCGTAAAAACATCTTGAACTCGGGTCCGACTGAACTAGAATGAATAAAACGAAGGTGGCAGCTTTGAGGTAGACGAGATACAGCGCTAAGGGGCAGAAGGATTCAAATCCTTTCTGAGCAGGGAGGAAAAGAGATCAGTGATCACGTCGAAATCCAATAGCGGCAGGAAACTATTATTTAAATTTTGCAGAACTTCTAGGTCTGATAAAAACACCCCGACCCGTTAATACATTGGTAAGTGTAATCAACACTCTACGCTAAGTAGTATGCAAGCAACCTGTAATCTCTACCCACGTTGAAAGCGATGCTTCGAGGAAGGATGAACATACAAATTGGAGAGTAACTTAGACGAAACGGAGCTACATGTATCTGCATATCGCTACCGCATTATATGATTCGAGGGAATACCGGTGGTGTAGTGCTACGTTGAGTAAATTCGGGCACCAAACCGCACGCAGCTAGCAAATCGTGCACCTTTTCGGGGACCTCGCGCAAGAAGTCAACATTTCATTGATCACTAAGAAAGCTCCATGCAGGCCAAGCACACTCCGTGGCAACACTTTCGTAAAGAATGAGGCTCTACATGACTTAGAGTTGTAACCCACCTGTTAGTCCCGAACCAACTCTTCGTAGGAAGGGGGGGAGAGGGGAAATAAGTCACAGCGAGGAGGAACAATTCCAGTGTATTTCCGCTCACTACACCAAGTGTTATGGGAATCTCTTTTTTTCTTCTCTACAGTTAAGTTTTGTCTCTACAGAATCCGAATTGTTTCAATAGAAGCACCGCAGAAACTACGACGAAAATGGTTGTGTCGACAGCGAAACAACTACAAAATACCTACAGACTATGGCGGCGGTTCAGCTTTTCTACAGAAAATAGATCTTGGGATACCGTTGCCGTCCCCTCATGGGTTGGTGATAAGCTCAACTCTGCTTTCACCGTCATTATCTCGATGGCTTTGGTGCAATTCTGGACTATAGTACTCAGTGTTATCTTCTACTTTACTTTGAGAAGGTACAAGAACGATGCTTCTAGGCTCGACCCCCTCGCTGTAACCCTATGGAACAAAAGAGGTGACCTCGTCAACTCGGTAACGGAGATGATAGGGTTTCGGGGGGCGGATTGGACACGGCCATGGCTTCTCGTCTCCCTCTTTATCGCGGTCACGGCTGGCGTTGCGAAAACTGCTATAACAATCGTCGTAGCGCCGCTCATCATCCTTGATCACGCGGCGCTGGTAAACCCAGCGGCCGTCTACGCCCCTGACTACGGAGCTCCGGGCAACGCGACCGCGGCTGCACGATTCGCTCTGGAGGCGCCACGGTTCTTCCGCGCACTTGGTAGTGCGGTCGTCGATAGCGATATCCGCCAGAAAGTGAAAGTTAGCCCGGCAATACTGCTGGGGAAAACGGCGGAAGGCGATGATATTTTCCGCGTTGACTATAGCTACGGAGCCACGGGTGCTGATCTGGGAATCCAAAGATACTTTGACCTGATGTTCAACGTCACTGGCTCCTGTGTCACCGAGTACGGGTGGTTTCTAGGAACCGACAACTCCGCTGGCGTCCCGGTCGATGAATACGTGATCCCTTTCGCTGATAGCATCCAATCGGCTTCTTTGTTCGACGGCAGGCAACCATCCGCCACTTTTTACCCAGGAATCCAGACGACAGGCACACTTAGTGACAGCAATACGACATGGGGGGCCATCGTATCATCGATTAATAGATCAAGCTTCAGCATTGGAACCGACCCATGGTATCTCACTGCGCCCTTGTCTGAGGACACAAATGCAAACAACATTGTGCTTCCGGGACGGCCCGGGCTTTCGTGCTGGCAAGACGATGTATGGTCATACCATGGCCATCAAAGCACCACCACTAGCTTGACCAGCGACCAGATCCCAGGTTTAGACTTGTCGGATTCTCTGCAGGGCATGTTAGCGCAATATCTCGGCATCCCCATCGTCCCACAGGTAGGCTCCCACCTGCAAACGTCCGCCCTTCTGTCGGCGACAACGTCGCTCGACCAAATATTCGACGCCGGCGCTAGCAGCTTCCAGAAGGACCTGACGCGACTTGTTCTAACGGCCTATGTGATCACTGTCAATTGTTTAACGGACACAACCTTGTACCCCGCGCCGGGCGCGGTTCCTAACGCTGCAATCGGGGACTCGGGGTTAGTCCCGGATGACCTGGATTATGTCGTTTGGAGTCCGGAAGTCGCAACATTATCTACGCTCGTCATTATTGTCATACCGACTGTATTCGTTGCCGTATGGGTTATAGCTATCACATTGATCTATTTCACCCCTGTCAAGATCGTCGCAATTCTGGATTCTAGCTCTTTGCAAGAAGATCAGAAAGAAAGTCACCCAAGCGGTAACGTACCGAGCGACGCCCAGGGGGCTAAACAATCCGAGAAACTGTAAGATAGTCTTATACGCTTACATTTATGTTTTCGTGATTAATAACGGTGCAATCAGGTCTGAAACAGCCCCAGAACCTTTACCATAAAGTTGAAGTTTTAATTACCGGCACAGCTGCCTGAGGATACAAATTGAAGAGACATCTCTAAATACAAGGCCTTAATTCCCCAGTGTCTGGGTATTATTATGGAGAGTTGTAGTGGTATTGCTGTGAATTGAAAGAAAAGGAAACTCCTTCATGAGATTTGCATGTTTGCCCCTTTTACTTAAAAATAAGTATGTTGAAGCTCAGAGTCCTCATTACGTATTAGCCTAGCTGCATTTATTTAATGCAGATTATTTTGCTATTTGGTCTTTTACACACCAGCAGTCGTCGGGCTTCAGGCACACTGAAAGTTTACCGAAAGCCCGATGACTGCTTCTCTAGTGACAAATAGCCGTTCATGATTATACCCACCAAATGCGACGCTACTACAGAGTAAAGACGCATGATTGTAAGCCGCTGTAGGTGTGTATTGTGTAAGAGCCGCAAATCCGTATCCCATCTGGGTAGATCCATTATCTAGTACTTATCTAGACAGACATGCATTTCCGCGAGAGCTTGATACCCAATCCTCATTTTTGCACTTGACAACAAACAATGTTCGCTAAATCGAGCCAGGGAAATTATTGGAAGACGGGAAGCCAGAGTTGCAAGCTGAACAATGCAATATATTTAAGCATGTTCTTTCAGCCAATTACCGTTGTTAACAGTACCTAAACCGGCTGCCTTTCCAGCCTGCTGCTACTTGCCAAGGGAAGGCCTGCATAATTATCTACCCCTCATTGCCTTGTTTCGATACCTGGCAGAGTTTAAAGGTGGAGAGGTGATTAGCACTATATGACAGAGCCTCAAAGTTAAAAAAAAGAGGGATTAGCGTGGTTAAGAAAAATGAGATTATGTACCCAAGGTCTCATTGCTGTGGGCATTCTATATTCCATCCAACCAAGCTAGATTCGACAAAACGCTGGCATACTAGTATATAACTGTAGGCCGCGGCCTTCTTAAGCTCATCGAAGATATGTTTCAAGAGGTCCCTCGGGGCAAGAACTGGGGCTTATCTGCAATCCTGCCCGTCATGACTGTGGCAGCCTGACGCGGTAAATTGACGTGCGGGATGGTGACGTGTTCACCTAGTGACGGCTTGTGTCGAACAACTGCTACCCTCCATCAGCAACCTAGTCTTTGCCTATGCTGACCGGATGGCGTTCCAGCCACACGAGATCATCGGCGTTGGTTTCGGAAAATGAGATGCTGGTAAACTATCTACCCACTTTGAGTATCTAATGCAATAGGCGGCGCCCTGATGCGATAGTTTTGATAATGTTCGAAGTTCGCTGCCGCCATCATCTAAGTGATCTCCTGCTGGACTCTCTGAGCTTTTAATCAAACTGTTTCTCATTTCCTTGGACTTTGACATTGCCGCTTACACACCGAGCTCAGTATTGGGGGCAGTACATTCCCAATGTCCTCGTCTCCAATACAAGCAAGATAGGCGTTAGTACTGCGTAGTTAATTCGTCGATGCACTCTTGGCCAGGGCCCCCGTAAGCCCCAGGCGTATGATTCGCCACTGAAACAAGGACAGAATCTGGCCATATGTGACCAGATTTGGGCATGGGGAGCCAGGATGGTGTCCAGAATCTGGATCCCGGAATCTGCCTCCCATGGGCCTCAATAAGGATTAAAACCTTGCGACCCTTCATGTTGCAAATCGAATTTTATACGTTCCAGCAAAACGTGACGTGTGCATACTTTACAGAGTCTCAAAACTTCTATGTACCAAATTTATTTCCTGTGCTCCTCCAAGAGTTGTTTCATTCGATAATAGATTCGCTTTACCACCTATTGGAACGGTTGTAGCTCGATACTTGAGTCACAATGCCAAATTTAACTTCCATTCAGTCTCAGTTGAGACAACACGAACAGTGGCTTATTGGGCTACGTCGTGATTCTAGTAAGACTCTTCGACAAATCAAGGACGAGTTATATGAACAAAAGGGTATCGCAGTTAGGTATATCTTCTCCAACCATATCCTCAATTAACGGCTACTCATGAAATCAGTGAAAACCAGTTGGAGATATATTTCAAGAAGTTAGGACAGCGCAAGAATCTCGCACAGTCTGAGTGGAGAACGGTGTTCCATTTTCTGGATTCCCAGAAGGCGTTCGGGTGTGTTTACGACCTCTACATCAGTGAAAAGTTGGTGTTCGAAAATACTCTGCGGAGAAACCGAAGGAGAACTGGGAATCTGCATCCGATGGCCTCGAGCCTTCGTGAAGCTAGTACGTGAGATAGTCTTGCGACTCGAGCCCTTCAGATGGCTTATAACGCCTTATGCAGATGAAATACTCACGAAACTTCCCGAGGGAGTCACCGTGAAATTGCGTCTTCCACGAGCCTCTCCAGGCCCCAGCCTACAGCGCAGAATTAATTCGCAGCCGGTGCTGGAGGCAGGTTCTACTACTAACTCGGGCAGAGAGCCTAGCGTGTTGCATGGTAGTATTTCGGCCGACAGCGCTATACTCGAGCCAATTGCTAGCATTTCCGATGTAATTGCGACCTCTAGCTCCATCGACTCACTGTCTGCGATCATAGGTATTCCAAGTCCATATCAGGGACAGCTTGTAGACTTTTCAGCCACCACGGAAGCACACGATATACTCCAGGGTATAGATTTTTCCATGATGAACGAAATAGGGAGGGGAGCCGAATTTGACTTCTTCAATATATCAGTTGCAGATTATCGTGCTAGAGAATCCCCCCCTTTCAGCTTTCGGCTGAATTCACAGTTTCAAGGTGCGTTTACATCTTCTGAGCCGAAGAATATTTCCAAACCCCTCCTATTCTACAGGTTCTCGTAGGAATGTTTCAGTTACTTATACAGCCAGTAGATTTCGCAAACCAAGACGACTGGATGGTGGGCTTGCTCATGCCAGCTGAACTTGACTACGGATATCAGGCGAGCGTCACTCCGATGGAATCTGCTCAACTCCTTCTGCGGGAGTTCGGTTGTGGGATCTCCCGGCGTGGACCACATGGGATGCATGAATCGTTGCCCACTGCCGAAGAGCTCATAGACAGCCTGCAATCCCTCGTGTCTATGGAGGACACGGGAGAGTTCCATGAGCCGTTACATGTTGTTGGTGGCAACGTACTATTCCCGGATCAGTTCGTTCAACTGTTCCTCTTCGCCACCGTCAACAACTTCGCCGGCATTGACACCATACCCATGAAACTAATCATGAGATTCATGAATCAGCACAAGCCTTTACGGTCTAGGATCCTAAGCTGTCTCACAAAGGCAGAACCCACAATCTCCTCAAGGGCTTTAACGGAAACTTTACTCAAGGCTGCGGTAGAAGCCGGTGATGCAAAAACGGTTCACGACCTTCTAGCGTTGAAATTTGTCAAACCAGATGACATCATATGCATGAAGAAGGGGTGGCGTAGGACGCCTTTGGAAAGGGCGTCAACAATGCACCACTTCGAGATCATGGAACTCTTGTTGCGTTTTGGTGCTGACGTGGACAAAACCTACATGGGCATAGAGTCCAAAAAAGAGCGAAGACCTCTCGAATGCGCCATCCGCCTATGGGGTGAATATCGTCCAACTGATATCAAGATTGTGGGTTTGCTCCTTGATTATGGTGCGATTATATCCAGTAGGCTAGCGGAGGCTGCAATCCGCTGGGGAGATACGCAATTAATAGAGAAGCTTATGCCGAGGTTTCTACCATTACGGCATGAGTATTTCTTCTCTACTTCCATGCTCATTGAGGCCGCCGGATACCTCAAAAATGACATAGGTCTAAAAATCGTCCAGCAAGCTGTTAGGACTTGTCGAGATATGCATGACAGCATTTGCCTCAGCTCGAATCAGCAACTGTTAGTCATAGCGATGATGCGTGCTGCAAATAAGAAAAACACCGAACTTGTCTGCCTCCTACTTCCACACGGAGGCCAGAACGGGTTGGACGCGGCGCTGACAGCGGCAGTGCGATCTGGGAGCCACAGCTTGGTGCACTTGCTTATTAAGCACGGTGCATGTGCAGATGCACCAGCTTGCGAAATTGATCCCCGTTTGCGCAGAGAACCTCCACGTGAAAAATCCCCTCGCACTACGCCTTTAGCAGAAGCAATCCGAGCTGACGATGCTGAACTTGTTGAGTTGCTTGCGAAAGAAGGCGCGTGGAACCAGATTGATGAATCTGGCCGTCTAGAGGCAGCACTGCACGCGGTCGCTGAGTCCGGTAGCTTGGTTTACCTCGACAAGATTCTACAGTTGGTACCCCATCCGGAACCGGAAGCCCTTACTCGCCCGCTATGTACTGCTATAAATGCAGGACATGAAGAAGTTGCGTTAAAATTAATGGGCGTTGGTGCCGCCGTGAATGAAGGCGACTTTACTAGCCGTGCTCTTCTTGAGTCCTTGCGAAAAAGGAGTCAATCTATCTTCTGGGCCATTTTGGAGTCCGACGTGCGAGTGCCTAGTGATGCTCTAGAGTTAGCAGTCGCATGGGGAGACCCGCAGATGATTAAAGCGCTTGTCTCTATGGGCGCCAATATCAATCACTGTAGCGATGAGGGTCAATTGCCACTTGTAACTGCTATACGGGCTGGCAACAGGTCGCTGATTAATCTTTTGATTAGTCTGGGCGCTGATCTGAACTCTCTTTCAGGTAGAATGTCTCCCTTGGCTGCTGCGGTGTTGGTTCAAGATGAAGAAATAGTTAGTTATCTGCTTGATCATGGGGCGGATCCAGCCGACGAGACAGCGTTTATAAATGCCGCCATTCACAACAAGGGACTACTGAACCTTGTCTTTCAGGCATTTGGCAAGCAATATCCGAAAGGGCTTATAGGCTTCGGTGTTGGGGTATTGCACCACGCGCTCGACACACAGGACGACGCACTGTTGGAACTATGCCTGACTGCAAGCTTTGACGTCAACGACTTGCCTTGCCGCGAACAATACGATGAAGGCCCGACGGTTAGCGCACTCGGATTTGCTATCAAGAAGTACCGTGGCGATCGTCTGGAGTTGATTGGTAAGCTTCTAGATGCTGGAGGCAATGCCAATATTCGAGCAAGCGAACGAGAGGATTATCTATTTCCAAGTTCTACCAGAATATCCATACGGCAAACAGCATTCCTAGACGCTATAGAGACGAAAAGCGTGCCACTTGTAGAGTTGCTTATTTCCAAAGGGGCGAACGTCCAAATGGAAGCGAAGTGGGGTCTCAAACGCACGCCTTTACAAAAGGCCTGTGAAGTTTCAAGTCATACTATCGTTGACCTCCTCCTCGCACACGGCGCCAATGTGAACGAAGCTCCGGCAGTTCGTGGAGGCGGTACTGCCCTCCAGCTTACTGCTAAAACGGGTTCGATAAGGATTGCGAAGACTTTACTAGCTGCGGGTGCGGATGTAAATGCCCCGGGCTCGCAGGTTAGAGGATATTCTGCCATCAACTATGCCGCAGCATGTGGTCGGCCTCACATGATACAACTGCTATGGAATGCCATGGGCGCAAGCTTTACCGCCGACAAGTGTGAGAGCGCGATTGCGCTGGCGCAAGAGAATGGGCACCTAGCTTGTGCAGCTCTGATTAGTAACCTCTCCTCCGGAAGTCAGGGCTTGATTAATCTTTGAAGAATGATGGTTAGAACATGGCAGTCCTTTATATGTTTTTAGAATGGAACATCTCGGGGCTCTGGGTAGTGGTCTCCTTTGGGGTTGAATGTGCTCGCGCTTTTCTATGGTGTTACAGTTCCTATAAGTTCTATAGACAATGATAAGTCGTTACCCCTCACTGTGGCTTCCAGGCCTTTATCAAAGTTGTAGTAGGCACTTCTTGAAACTAGGTCCTTAATGAAAATATCTTCACGTCGAGGACATGTGCGGCCGAAGCGAAGAAAGGCAAACATTGGAAGAATATGTCACCCTACTTGCCAAGAATCTGGTGCAGCTACTAGGAGTGAGCGCGAACTGGCCTATCTGAAGATCGACGGAAACCAGAACGCTGGACGCTGCCTCCCTTGCCTTCTCTCTGCACCTTGCCTTGAACTACACCAGCTGAGCCCTCAATTTCCATTTCTCCGAAACCACTTCTACGTAAGGGGATTTTGCAATCGCCACATCTTCACTGGGAGTCCCTGTCTAGTTAACGTGGCCAAGTTTCTGAGGAGTGAATGCGGCACAAGTTAAATGAGTCGGATCCAGTATCGATTCAAGTTAATCTCTCATGCTAGGTCCACAGAGAACTACTTAGGCTCGTGATTTCCGCCAATTCTGCTGCAGGATAGTACTGAGTTGCTCGAGTCAAAGCCATCATCGGACCTCCCGGCAACGGCAACGAGAGACCAGATTCCATATGACTGGAAGTATTAATCCACCAGAGTTCAAACTAGCTCATTACGCTAGGTCACTCAGTACTGCCATCTCGAGCCTATCCAGCCCCTTTATGACTCGGCAGCCGATTTAATACTGCGCCAAATGCGGCACGGAAAGATCGTTCGCCTCAATCAACTGCCGCACGAAGCGCTCGTTCGCTTCCAGCGTCATCGCCGCAGTCGGCACGGACCCACCATCCCCCCCGTTATCCATGACGGAATCGCTACCGTGCTCCTCGGCCGGCGCGGACCGGCTGTAGGGCCGGCGCTGGTACTTGACGAAGGGCGTGGTCATGAGCCAGTCGCGCAGGAAGTACGCGATGACGCCGAGCCGGAACCCGGGGTTGATGCCCTGCCAGGGGTAGCCGAGGGTGTTGCGCGCCGGGCCGGGCGTGGCGTCGTAGTTGACCACCGGACACCAGCTTTTTTCGCCGTCGGATGTCAGCGCTCAGTCCTCGCAGAGTCTAGAGAATTCAAGAGGGAGGTAGGGCGGGGAGGTAGGTGGCGTGGACTTACTGCCAGTTCGTTCGCGAGGTCGCGGTGTAGCCCTCGCGCGTGATCATGCCGATGTACTAGATAGTTGTGCAGGCGGGTTAGTTCATTATACTCGAGCGGGCAGCGATATTTGGGGTCCGTGACGGAATATGCGTGCTTATACACCCGGAAAGAGGGGAGGAAGAGGGAAGCAGGAAGGAAGACTAACGAGAGGCCTCTCCATCCCGATATCCCCGCGGTGGTATCCGAAGATAAGCAAGTGATTCTAGCCCATCATCAGCAGGCAATTCGACGAACCCAAGCTAACCCAACCAGCGCCTTACCGAGGGTATATGTCGGCGAGCCACGTGGCCCGGTGGGTTCAAGTTAGCGAAGTCGGCGCCGAAGTATGTATTCGCCTGGGACACACACACAATAAGTAAGCCTCGGTTTCCCACGTCTTTTTCTCACATGAAAAATATCTTGACAACTAGCTAGCTACGATGACGACGTACCTCTCCGAACGGGAACTCGAGGATGAGATCACGGTTCAGGTCGAGCTCGCCGCCGCTGCTCGCGGACGCGGCGAGGTGGCCGCCCTGGCGCATCTCGCGGGGCCAGATCTCGCCGTTCTGGCTGAGGCCCGGGTGGTCCGGCGGCACGTTCGCCGGGTCGAGCATCATGGAGCGGAAGAGCGAGGAGCCCCAGAGGACTGCGAGGCGGGATCGCCGCCGTACTTATTAGCTTAAACTAGCCGGGTTGGATCTGGCTGGGGATGTTAGAGATAGAGAGAGGAGGCAGGACGCACACTGGTCAAAGATGGCGGTCTGGTGGATCATGATCTGGCGCGTGCCGCCGTTGTTGTTGATGGCGCTGCGGCTGCTCGCTGACGGGCCGGCCATGACTCGCTCCGGGATGTTGTTGCGCGGCGCATCGCTGGTTCTCTGGTTAGTAGACAGTATCTATTTCTTAGTTCTCGCGTAATATGCGCTCGTGTCGGTATACTGCGTCGAGTAACTGCGCCGACGCCAAAATAAAATGATAAGGGGGATAAAGAGAGTGGAAACTCACGCTTGGTACATCTGTAGTTGGCGTCGTGACTCGTCGTCGACTTGAGGCACATCGAGCTGTGGATCGAAGGGAGGAGACACCCAGATCGGTACTGGTGTGCGCGTTGGACGTGAAGGGCGGACGTCGACAGTTGGGAAGTCCATTTTGACATCGTGATTCTCAGTTGATGTAGCAACAATGGTGGTTGAGGTGCCGAAGTATGACTTCCAGACAGTTGCATCGCGAGTTTGCTCGTTGATGGTCGCGGTGCTTGAGATATTGAAGTTTCCAAGCGATGTAGCCGCCAGGGCAGCCCAGAGGGTCCAGACAACGCAAACTCTCACTATATAATCGCACGAGTTAGGATATATTTTGTGTATCGTGTATGGGCGGGATGGGACTGACTTGTCTCAGGGGTGGATGGAAACACTGTAGAGTTGAGGAACGTGTGGGATGCTAAACTCAAGAGCAGTGGAATGGTTCTTGTCAGTGCTCGACCCGCGAGGCTCTTTGCACATGCTTGTCCCTTGAAAGGTAACGGGAAGGAAGTGCAAGGGGTTTGCTATGTTTGCCCCGACTGAGCTGATTCGATGGTTTCCTTTAATCCGAAACAGGTGAGTGGTTATGACGGCGTAGCGCCCTGGGTCAAAAAAGGGCAATGAACGAGGACAGCAAGGAAACGCAAGCACGCTTGCCTTCTTAACTCCGAAGGTACATACCTTGGAGAGCTACCAATACCGTAAGTAGTCCTGTAGTGAATGGAAACCCGCTCACTCAGTGAGCTAACAACTTGCTCACGTCAACGTCAACTCGAGGGTACGGAAGTACCTATAGTACCCGCAGTTCGTATGTCTCTTTCGCCTAGACTATGCACCTCGTTACAGATGTAGCCTTGGGAGCTTGGAGGAAAATAGCCTTTCAAGGGCTGGGATTTAGAGAGATACATATATAGGGGGGGATATCCAACCAAAAACCACTATGCTAGACCTGACCGATGCAACTCCCAAGTGCCTGATCACCGGCGTTGAATCTTTATCTACATGGAACCGTGGTTAATATACAAGAGGAACTGTGGGGTTTCTATTTCTATGTTTATTCATTCCGTCTCCTCGCTAAACAACTTCTGAATAGCGGGCAGGAACGCCTGCGCCTTTCTAAAGTCGCCGAGTTTGACTCGCATGTAGTCAAATGCGACGAGTATCACCTCGTCTTCCCTCGCCTTGTCCTTGGATTTGAATTCGGCAGGGATTTCGAAATCCTCTTCTAAGTTAGGAACATTCTGATATCTCTGGGAGAAATGCGTCAACAGAATTCTCCTCGCGCCCATTCTTCGCCCCACGTCGATCGCTTCCGACATGGTAGAATGCTTCTTGATAACTGCATCCTTCTTCAGCTCATCGTCGAATGTGCTCTCGTGTATGAGAAGCGTTGCGCCCTGGCCAATCTTCACAAATTCCTTGCTCGGGCGGCAGTCGCCTGAATATGCGACTTTCAGCCCCGAGGGGAAAGTAAAGACGGTTGCGAGTGCTCCCATGCAATGGTTAACCCAGCATCCCTCAATCTTCTCCAGACCGAACTGCTCGGTTTCCGCACTACTGAAGACGCGTGGTTCGGAGATGGATTCATTCGCGGCCCGCTTGTTGATCCCAACGGTAACCAGGCGCTCGAACCCGAAATTTTCGACATCGGAGTACTCTCGCAACCACTCGATCATGTGGCCGTGAGAGACGACCATAAGTTGAGCAGATGGGTTGGACTTCATTGTTTCCTCGTGCCAAGATTTGATGACGGATACAGTACCCAGATGATGATCTGCGTGGAGGTGGCTGATCCAGATTACCTTAAGATCTTGAAGCACAGAGGGTAGCTCATCACCGAAGACGCGGCGTAGCTGTCCCATAGTGTTCTCACCCGCATCGAAGAGATAGTTTCCATAGCCCGGTACACGAACTAGTGTAGCCGACACATTTCGATACTTGGAAGGTAGCGCCGACCCAGTACCGAGGGAGACAATTTCAGCGTCTCTATTCGGGATGTCGGCTTCCGCCTTCTCGACTTTTGCTATGAAATCTGGGTCGGAAATTTTGCTCCTTGCTTCAGCAGCTATTTCCAAGATGCTCTTATCGAAATCTGGTTGAGCAAGCTTCTGGATATCTGGAAACGGCACTATCTTGTCGTCCTGATGTATGTAATGAGGAGCAAATTGTATAGTCTTTCCAGTACGTCCGATTTCATATGTGGACGAGGGGGCCCCCCTGATCTCCAAAGGTGACGCTTCTTTATTGCTGTGAGCGGGTAAAGGGAAACGGTCAGAATCGATACACCGCAGCTTATAGGATTGGGTAGCTACGGATTCTAGGGCGATCATGTTGGGGCAAGTGTCGGTGGAGGTGACTATGTGCTTCATCGAGTGCATTCTCCCCATGAATTCCTCTATTCGTATATCATTGACAACGCCAGGACCTAGAAGCCAGAAGATAGAGCGTATGCCTTTAATGAGCTGGCCATCTACCCATTCGGGTCGGTTGAGTAGGGCATTAATGTAGGAGGTGTCTGGCAAATCAATAACTACAAAGCCAGTGCCAGCTACGGTCTCGCCAAGCACCATGTCCGGGGTCACCACATTTCCATCCTTGCCCTTGACACTTTGCAAGTTGGTAAGGAGCCGATAATCCGGCTTGGCCACGCCCAATCTTTCGGCTGCTTGGGGATTGAAGGTTCCTCTCCTGTCGTGCCCTTTCACAATGTAGCACATGGATTGCTTAGAAGGTTCAGTCCGGGGTAGGGTTGGGACCGTGGCGCCGGGCCAGGGTTGGCGAACCAATACGGGAATATCAGGAACCTCGCCACCGTCGCCGGGCATAGGGCCTTGGTAGGCTCTTAAGTGGCCCTCTTCGTCACGCACGAAGAGCTTCGCCGGTAGCTGGACTTGGTGCAGTGTCGTTTCGACGAGAGCGTTGATAGTCCAGTCAGAGTTGAACATATTCGTGACTACCATCTCGGTAAGATCTTCGCTACTCATATCCTCAGCAGAGGTGGGCGATGCTGCCACGGTGCCGTCCCTAAATTCATCGTGGCTCCGCTTGCGTGAGCTAGCCATGGCCAGATCCTTCCGATCAGACTGAAGAGGCATATACCACACCTTGATGTTTGAATCTTTCCAATCGGGCTCGGGGGCGGCTACTGGGTTGGTGGTGCGGGGGTCGAGTCGTATTTCGCGAGGCTGTATAGGAAGGCCTCTTCGGAAGATGAAGCGACGAGAGGTGGCCAGAAGGTGTGAGATATTCTTGCCTGCGTGGATATCCAGGCTGGGTAGCGAGGTTGCTACGGCGCGATCGGACTGCTTCTGCTGCGTCTCCTGTCTCTTCTTCTTCTGTGGCTTCTTCTGTTTTTCCCGCCTCTCCTGCTCCTCCCGCTTCTGCTGCTTTGCGGCGTTATTTACGGCCATGTTTTCTCTCGACGCGGCATGAATATCGGCAACGGTGAGAATCATGCCTAGAAGGCCGCCGGCATTGCTCCAGCTCACGGGGCCGCTCAGGAAGATATTGCCCAGCCTATTGAGAGCCTGTTTTCGCTGAACCAAGGCGCGTTGGGTCCCCTCGGCAACATGGCCGAACATATAACGTTGATCATCGAAGTGCATTATCAAGGTTGTGCCCGGGGTATCAGCCGTGGGTGCTGTGGCAACCTGCACGTAATTCAGCATCTTGCGGCTAAAGCTTGCTGTGGTGGACTTGGTGGTAGGGGGTGGCGGCGCAGGGCAGCTGAAAAGAAGGAACCGCGCGTTCCTGACTCGCTGATAGGTGGAAGCCTTCAACACCCAGGCGACAGCAGGTTCGTCGAAGAGGGATGTTCTTGGCACGGGCGTTCTCGCAAAGGAACCAGGCCTTCTGAGCGAGGGTGGACGGGATGGTGTATGTGGTATCGCCCTTGTGGCCCTGGAGTGTATTGAACAAGACACTCTGAGTTTGTTAGCTACCGCATACCCTTTCTTCATCGAGTGTTGAGTCGTGAAAATACCCCGTGTTGCTGTTATTGTACAACTCGGCAAGAATTCTCCTTTTGATGTTTTCTGCATTGCGATACTTATCTTATCGTGAAAAAAAGTGATTCACTATGACACGGCTCAGAATAGTGGGTCCAGTGCGGGATGCGGGGTGTCATGGTAGACACTAAGCCTTATTGGCAGTAGCTTACCTATGTACTATACATGTAGCACATGTAAGTTGGTACCAGGTAGGTACTGCGAGGTAAATTGATATCTACATATGTACCTACCTGAGGTATGTGCTGTGTGGGTTGCCTACTGACTTTCTATTGCATGCAATTTCTTTTCTTCTCCCTTCATTTCTGGGGACTATAAATAAATAGAAGATTAACCCTACAGAAGCAGTTCAGCCGATCTTTTACGCAGCCGTCATGTAGACAATAGCAGCTGCCTAGTGCAAGGCGCTCGTTCCTTTGAGGTACCGCATCATGGATTATAAGTGAGGACCTCAAGATTGCGCACTTGGTACAGAGTATCTGGAACAAGTTTAGCGATTGAGCAGGTCTGTTTATTATAAGCTCACTTACCACTGCTCGGCCCGGGAGACCCAGACGATCCCTCCATTTGCAAGTTGATGATCCTAGTAAGCATTCAATTAGCACGGGAAGCGTACCTACTCGGCAACTATTGTGAGGTGGCTTACAGATACATTGGCTTGCCGAAAAAGGAGCCCCCTATTTGTGTCGCAATGAGCGAGCCGTCCATATAGAATTTGACCGACACACTAAAACGTCAGCATCGATCGCCTTAACTCCGACGTTCGCACTCATTGCCAATTAAAAAAAAAATAAGCAATATCAGGAAAGAGAAACTCATGGTATCTAGTCATGCAAGCCTCGCTATCACATACTCTTTCTGGTTGACGTCTCGCACCTCGCATTTTATGGAGTGAAACTGGTCTGGGGTCGGGTAAGTCACATCTTTCCATGAGAGAATCGAAGAGGTGTTGAATGTGTTGAACGACTGCCGATCCAAAGTTAGTAACTAGTTCTCTTTAACTCCCAAAACGCGGATATCCACGAGGAAACAAGGTATACATCTTGTTCTAGGTATTAATTCGGCAGAGAGGCGGGGCGTTCGGACAGGCAGTATCCCACATGGAAAGTGGATGATGCCAAATGTGGCTTACAATTTTCCCAGACCCCTTCCATTCGGCCATGTCGATCTCTGGAGGCCAGCTATCCACGGCCGTGAGCCAGAAGGCCGGCCAGGTCCCCTTCGTTGTTGTCGCCTTGAACTCGCCAGTGAAGTCGTATCCGCCGCCTCGAGAGACGTTGAAGTGCTCCTTGGCGTGGATAGCGCCCGCCAAATAATTGATCTTGATTTTCTGACCGCCGTGTACTGCATCAGGCTGGCCAGCCACCTTCTTTGCTGTCAGGGTGAGCATGCCATCCGAGAACTTGACTTGGTCTTTGCTCATACGAGCTCCTCCATTGCTTTGGGATTAAAAGTCAGTTAATCGGGTTTCTAAGTCGCCCGTGGAATCTTTGGGAACCTGCAAACCCCCATATAGATCGGACTTGCGCGAAACGAGTTCCATCTTTTAAACCTGGCCACAGTGCTGACGAAATGACTCCTCATCTAACTTACTGGTCGGTCCCCCAAGGGTAGTTGAAATTCCAATCCGCATCGAAATCTGACTGGGAGTTGAAACTTGTCTTAGGAATCATTGTACGGACTGCCCCAATCCCAGCCGCAAGGGCCAAGAGCACTAATCCTTCCTTTCCTAGCTGCATAGTGAATAGTTTGAGAGTCTGGAATAAACTGGTCTTGAAATCAGTCTGTGGGATAGCTAGTAAGTCTCCCGCAAGACTTGAGATCGATTCGAGCTATTAGCAGTGTTTCTAAACAAATGGCTTGTACATTTCTACGGGTCGGCTTTTCAATGGGTAATAATATACCAAGGAATGGACACGACACTCCTCTCATTGGAGCGAATTCGAAGTTGCGCGGTAGTTGTACTTCCGCCGGGTAAACTGGGTTTTGGGTTCATGTCACCACCAGCGGGTTATTTAGATCCATTGCGACTGTCTCTTCCATAAATGGTAAACCATTTGTCGATCACGAGAAATCAAACAATTTTCGAGTGCTCCGATTTATCGAATTGCGAGGATATAATACGCTTAGACTGTAGTATAATTAAATGACTAAAATTGCACTATTCGAAGGACTTATAAACGAACTTTGTATTAAATTAGTATACAGCTATTCAATACGCACAAATAGAAAAGAGAGCCAGCAAACTAGCCCTAGTATCAGGCATCATTCAACTACCTCATAAGTAGGAATTTCCATATATTTCTACCCGGCGCCGCGTACAATCATTAATCACGCTTACCAGCGACAGCAGGACTGTTCCGTCGTGGAATTGATCTGATTGTTGATACTGTGCAAAGCTTACTCAAGGTGAACTGAGGTTTGGGTTTTGAGGAAACTTCGAGGCTAAGAAGAAGAAAACCATATTTCATATGCTGTCGCCGCTGGATTCATCATTTTGAGTTATTGGCGAAAGGTTAATCTAGCTCTTAGAATTCTATAAAAGTAGCCTAGAGCTCACGCCTCTTTTCAGATGGCAAAGATCAAATGTGTACATCATCAACCAAAACCATAACTGCATACATTCAAGCGTCAACATGGCAAGAGAAAGTGAAACTGCATTGTCGAAAGGGGAATCATCCCTTGCCCCAAAAAACGAAAGAAGAATCTATACATTCGTTTTGCCTAACCCGCCCGCGGCGGAATGCCCAAGTCTAGCCGGGCGTTACCGCCAAATACTTAACAACTTCCAAAGACAGCGCGATTTGGAATTGTCTTTGAGGCAATCTGCACCGTGTCGAAACCAAGTCCGCGAGGGCACAAACCAGGCCAAGGCGAGCACCACAACCACCACGGAAAACACGCCCAGCTGTATCTCCAAGCCGAAACATGCCGGATGCTGGTGTAACTGTTTCAAACTCGAGCAATGTAGACTGAATTAATAGATCTACGCCATTGATGCTATACACCAATCTGTGCGATGACCTAGTTTACCCGGGAAGGGGCTAGGTTAGGAACTGCACTACCAAAAGCGACCCTTCGAGAAAGGCATTCGACAGTGTACTGGCCCGCTCACGCCAGGAATCAATATCAACTGGGGATACCCGTGGGAATCGTGACTCAAATGTATTATTATCAAGTGATACATTTCCGTTGTTCAGGTCGAGGTACAATAATACCGAAATGGGATCTCACCGCAGTGCCAGGAAAACGTACTATACTTTCTGACTGGCTTCATCACATATCGTACGACTTCTACGACGAGGCAGCCATAGGTAAAATGGCGACAAGCGAGGACGGCCGTCCAATCTAGGGCTAGAAGCTTACCCATTTACAACCCGTCGTTCTCTAACACGAATATTATATTGCTATCTTCATTTGTCTTGGAATTTTAGCATTACAAACTAGTCAGTTCAGATCAAAATTATGGATTATATTAAACTATAAACGTGGTTTCTATGACTCCCTTGTGACTCTTTAGGCGTACAGGCTTCTACAAGAAAGCCGCTTTCATTCATTTTGTCTAATCTACTGGATCTGCTCTGAATCTTTTTCTATATGTTCCTTAGAGTCCCCTTCGAGTGTTCTCCTTAACTAGCTTGTTAAGCCGATCTTCGACACCACATCCAGACCATTATTTCCCACCTAGTATTGAAATAAAATATTCTCTAGAAGTTAAATCGTGATATTTTTCAGTCTTCCAGAGTGCGGTGTATGCCTCTCACACGTCCGTTTTAGAGTCTATGTTAGTGACTTTTCATTGGTTACTTCCCCTAGCACACAGCCCTTTCAGGGCCGGGACCAGGGGAAGGTAACCGTGTCCTCTTCACCAATTAGATTCATTCCAATTTAAGTTCTCATTAAGTTTCTCATAGTAGCTTAGAGTTCTCAGAGTTGAGTTTAGTTCGCATCGCTTACGCATCCATTTTATCCTCTTTGGTCATTCCACGCAGCAACACTACTTAACTTCTAATTATTGAAGCTGGATGAGACATCATTGAGACTACGGTGTTAGCCTTAATTAGAGGTTCGCCGAATGCGAATAATATTACACTGCGCCGCTGGGATTCGGGCACGATAAACCGATAGTGAACAAACCACGTAGTATTAGGTACCGAATGGTTGGGTCCATGCTTACGATTCGGGGTTTAGCTCGCGGTCAATCTAGGTTCTGTTTGGGTGAGGCTCGGCCCGAAGTAGCTACTCTTTCCGGCATTCACACAGCTGGCGAGTCCGGGGAATGATTCCAAATTTCATACTTACATAATTCCTATACTGTTTTATATTCAATATGTTCAGTAGGCTCGGTCAATTCAGATCAATATTTACGCGTCGACAGCGTGCGCGACAGCTCTAACAGCCCCGGTCCAAGCGAATCATAATTAACTTCTCGGTCGGTTCGGTCCGACCTATCGTAGCATTCAATCGGATTGCTGGATGCCGATTGTACTGTAACATCTAGTTGAGACCTGCATCGGTGTCTTCCTCAATAGTCCCAAGTCAAAAGACAATGATTTCATCACCAGCTGAATAGCTGCGCGAAATGTGCCATGTAGGTAAGAGAACTTACAGATGTCGATCAAGGATACTCCAGATTAGGATTTGTAAAAAGTAAATCTATATGTATTAGCACTTACGAAGTCAAATCCATGAGTTTAGCAATTTCAGGTTATACTTGGTATACCTAGATGAAGAACGCCACCGATGTCACAAACACTATTATTCGGCGAACTACTCCGACAGGTCCTACCTCTCCGGCCCGACACTTACATTCTTCACTTAACTTCCAGTTGACATACATTTATTGATTAACTCGCGACTCCCACCCAGCTGCAACCCTCTAATTCTTCTATACTTGCACCTAACGGGTGGAGTAGGCTTGAACGGCTTCCCGATCGCCCCCAACTACTATATCAATGTATTCTTTCCAATGGGAGGGAATGTATAGAAACATTGGAAGTCATAAAGAAGAAGAGGATGCACCACGGCATTTGAAGTGTCGCCGATACGACACCCGAGGTTCCCATCAGCGACGGGCTAAGAGCGGTGAGCTTTACCATTCGGAGGCTACTAAGAATCAGCAGTGTGTCTACGGTAATGTCCGGCTGGGAATTGACCTTATGGTGCGCCGTAATGATGGCTAGCAGTCTAGATCTTAGACTTGCTGAAGTCGCCCCTATTCGGACGGCTTAACGAGACCCGACAACGCAAGCGGGCCGGGATTATTCCATCGACACGCCATCTTAAGCGAGATCTGCTTGGAGCCAACCGAGCCATCTGCCGACTGCCGAAATGTCCTCTGAGCTATGCGTACGAGCAAGATATTAATGAGGAGCCGGAACAATATCATATGATTTGACCTCTTATCTGCTTATTTTCTACGTCGCCTATTCAATCGACGTACAGCCGGCGAACCGCGCTATTACATCAGTGCACATAAGCGCTAATCCGAAGTGCGCATGCGAAGGATCTTCTGTACTGCGGACGCAGATACGAATCATCCAGCAAGCCGCCAATTGACTGATTCAAACCCAGTTATCCCGCGAATCTGCAGCAGCGGAACTGCATATCCATGCCTCGGAACCCCCATGCCCGAGAATTTCCAGAGTATTATTTAATAATTCATGAATCGTACAGCAGGTCTAGACGGAGCCGCCCGAATCGCGGAAACAGAACCGCATCCCTGGTACAAAATCGCCAAGTATTCAACTTTGACAGACTGGAAACGACGAATTCTACTGTAGACAGACAAGGATCCATATCTTTCTCTACAATACCTACAGTATAGGTAGCGTTGCTTTACACGACTTGACTCGATATTCTACCCAACTAACAATATCAAACGGTACAGGGGTACTAGGCCTCTCATGCCCGTATCACCCTTGCTGGCGCTAAAGCACGACATGCTGCCGCCATGTTAGACTTATCTATGCCGGTTATACTAGTGTTGACTAGTGCTGCTAACGAGTTGGGAATAACGTCTGGGTGTAAGGGGGCCATCTATAACCCGCTATTGCTGCGCACGTCAACAGTACCTACAGTAGTCTACAGGGTCTACGATTCAGGGATATGTCATCCGCGCACGCGAATGGGAATTGATACTCTCCAAGTTGCAGACGACCACATCTTGCTCGGTGGTAAAACATATCGAAGAACGGCGTAGCAACCCGCCTGTAATATCGCTCATCACGCCATTCCCCGGCTGCATCGCTGGCATCACGCAGGGTTGGGGTTAAACGTCTTGCATTGCATCTGCTGACGGGTTAGATGGCAGGCTTGGTGTCGTGCGTCACCGCTCGCTGTTATGTCTTATTATGCACCAGGCTGTCTAGTATTGTTTCACCTTGCGTCGAATGAGAGGCGAGAATTAACAGTCTGGGGCGTGTCACCCGCCGGCAATATATGAGTGACGGGACTGTGAAATTGGGCCAGATATTGACAGCAACCACGGAAGCGCCTAGATCAAGGTATCGGAGTTCATCCCGGTCACGTCAACCTCAGATTAAGAAACTGCAATCTCACTACTCGTCCTAACTCTAGATGGGTGATCGTCACCGCCACCCGAGCATCCATCGCATGGAATCGGGACTCGTATGGATATGTAGGACTCACATGTTGTTTAACTAGACCTCGGCAGTCGACGTGCAGGTTCGATGCAACTAGAGCACGACGACAGCAGCCTCGACGCATACCAGTAACTCGGCCGATAAAACCCCAACGTCTATCGGGAACATGTCTAGCGCATGATCAGCTGGCCTGGAAGAGGGGTCGCACAGCATAAGTGCTGAGATGAGAGCACGATTCTCAAAGCTTCACCGCCAACGCCATCGAACGACCGCGGGTCGAAGGTGAGAACGTCTACGTTAACGCCGATATACGCGATTATTACATTGTATAGGTTTTGTGATAATATTGTGACCCCTTCTTCTCGGGCCACTTTCATGGTCCCTTGTCGAGAGAGATCACCTTGAAACTTTGATAGAGAATCTAATAGTATGCTCTAAGTCGAGTCTATCTCGGTGCACATGCAAAACCGTCCAAAACAACAGCCAAACTCCGTCTCTTTGCAGTAAACCACGTGAGAAACCCGTGCCAGCCATATGTACAATGCAAAATGCAGCACCGTCCTCCAATAATAGGAGAGGACGATGATGTTGTGATATATACACCCATTTTCCATGGTGTCGTCGTTCGTAATCGTCGTAGGGAGTGCCCAGCGGCGGCGTCTCACTCCTTGCGCCCCAGCTGCTCGGCGAGCGGCTGGCAGATGTCGTAGCCGGCGTGGAAGAACTCGGCCGTCTCGCCGCTGCGCCGCTGCATCTCGTGGTCGAAGAGGCTCAGCATGGCGCCCACGCCGGGGATCCGCTCGAGCCGGTTGACCGACTGGCGCCACGCGTCGGCGTGCCGCGTGCCCGCCATGGCGTTGAGCTCCCGCACCCGCGTCTCCAGCGCCTCCAGCACCGCCGGGTTCGCCTTCGGCGGCGACAGCGCCGCCGCCGCCGACGACGACGACGACGAGCCCCCGGGCCCGCTGACCGGCGGGGCCTTCCGCATCCATTCGAGGTACTCCGCTACTACGGACGAGATTCCGGCGATTTCTGCCTGCGTGTTGAAGACGGCCATGCCGAAGGCTGTGAGCTCGGCGAGGATATGGTTGGCGTCGTCGGCGCGGCAGCCCCGCCCGCTTGGTGATGGTGGCGGCGATGTCGTGGACGTCGATGAGCCGTTTACTATCCTGACTTCCCGGAGACTGGGCATCTGCCGGTGTGAGTAGACGCTTTCACGCCGATAGGAGGATGGGGTGGTGCTGGGCCCGGACATGTCGTCCATGCGTCTCGGGTCTTCCATGTGAAAATGAGACGGGTCGTTAGGAATGCCCATATGGGGACTTGGTAAATAGTTCATGAAATCGCTCTCCAGATTCTCCGGTGACATGGGTAGTGAGTGATGCGAGAAAGGGGTCGGCGGTATGCCATGGACCCCCGCGGACATGAACGGGTCTCCCGTCGGCACCGTCGTTGGCATTTGCAAGTTGAAAGACGAGCAGTCCGGATACTCGACTCCGATCGCCGAGTTTGGTGTTGGAATCGGGGGGTGATCATGTGTAGCAGCAGGCTTATTCGTGTGACTGTGTCTTAATATATAGGCTTCTGCCTTATCTGTTTTCGCCGCACGTCAGCCCCTTGGCATGGCCCTCCCGATAATCTTCCCAGGTTAGCAAGGACAATACCTAATCGATCTTGTAAACTCTCGATGGTCTGGGCCAAGTCGGCCTTGGTGGGTTTGTGAGTCGGCACGTAGATGCATGCCTCGCCGGACCGCCGACACTTTTCGCACGAGGGCTGGCCCCCATCACACCGCACCTTTCTGTCGCGACATAGTTTGCAGGCTATGTGACGAGAGAGGTTATTCATGGTGGAGTGAGAGGGCGAGAGGGTGTGTAAAGCCGGCGAAGAGGGAGGGGGGGCTACCTTAGCCGGTGGTGAGCCGAGCTCCCTCGCAAAGTTGAAGTCGATGAAGGCCTTTGGCTCTCGACGTCGCTCCACACGTGTGAGGCGCGGTAGGTAGCAGTAAATCCGTAGGTTTCTGTGGTAAGTGCTGTGTACGTTGGGAGCTGAGGGTATAAACCAAGGTAGCCGCCAAGCTTTGGGTTTTGGGTCGATCCAATCCCCCCCAGGTCCAATTAAGCTACCAGGCTTACTTGTTACGGCGGCCAGCCAATGAACACTAGCTTATCCCTTGAAGACTTAACCTGGATGGGGTCGGAATACATTGCTAGGATCTGAACGGTTTATGTTGTGCTGTGGGGGGCTTCCGCCTCGGGTGTAAGTATAGTCGCGGATTAGTGGAAGAGAACATGAAAGATAACCAACCCTACTTCCACTCACTCCTCACTCAGCGGGATGGGGATAAGTACCAGGTACCGCAGGATGAAGGGTAAAAACAGGTATTTGATTCGATCAACAAGGTACTTAATCGATAGTAAGAGATCCAAGTTCAAGAAAGTTACTCTCGTGTTCCTCGGCACATACTTATTTTTATCATATGGGATATTCGAAAGAGGCAGATACCCAGCCAAGCGGCCTGAGCTCAATTCCCTACTTAATATTATTTTCTACAGGGGGTAAACCGGTCATAAAGCCCGAGAGACACTTCTCAAGCTGAAGGTCTAAGTACTTCGGGGAATGTAGACTTTTATTAGATCAGTGAGGTTTACTACATGCTGAGAGAGTCAAGAGTAAGAGTCGGGGCTTACACGTATTCGACCCACTTGAAACTAGTATTCAGCTCACCTAGACAAGGCTCACGGCGCCGTAGTAATTAGTCCTTCTGGTTCCCCATCAGACCCCGATCGTATTTTGGCGTCAAAGTAATCCGCCTGTCAACTTTAAGTATGCGGCATAGCGTAGGACATGTCTTAAGTGAAACGGTCTTAGGGTTAGTTTCAACCCACGACAGCGGTCCCTAGCAAAAATGGCCTTAACAAGAAAGTGTTTACTGGGACTGGTGCGCTAGAACCAACCTGGCTGCAAGGTCCCATGCCAAGGTCTTGGCATTGACAGCTGCAACATGTGTGATAAGCAGACTTAGGTACTTTGCGGTTCTATCACTGTGACAGACCACTGGTCAATGCTTGGGAAAGGATACCTACATTTCGGGAGAGATTACCGATAACATCATGAAGCCTTATTTAGAAATGGGCATCAAATGCCATATAAGCTATTCCATGTTCACGCTCCAGCTGAAAAGACCTGCCTAATTGGAGTCTTGCGTCATACCCTTCTCATTGAGGTGGACGGTGTGCAATCTACTTACATAGCAGGCTCTCTTCCCGAACACTAAGGCAGTTCGACTAAGGCAACGCCGTGTGGGGGACAATTTCAAATCTGGGTAGCAAGCAATCCTCCTACTCTATGTAACGTCATGGTAATGGAGTTGCTAGTTTTACTACTGTATGTACTACTAAACTAAGAGCTTAGTTTCAACGGCATCATTATGCCACTAGACTAGTACTCACCGCACTCCCAATTAATCATCCGTGATCTCCCCGTTCGCAGGTAAGCACGGGAATAATAAACTGACCCATCTTTTCATGTAGATGCATGCAGATTTCGTAAGTATTCGCATTGGATTGGTAAGTCAAATGCTCGAGTTGATATTCTAGTAAAAGTACTTAAACATTAGGGGGTGAGAAGAGCCTCCCACGCGCATGTTAACCAGATAGAGCACCCCCGAGGTGAGAGTACGCATACCTACGTCGTATTCAGCGATAGTCCGCTTCTCCTTCTGGTAGGTATGGCGTCAGCTGTCAGTGACAGGCAAAAGCAATCGAGGTCTGCGTAAACCGGGTCGGCCCGCTATCTGGGAGAATGATATGCATCTCTATGGCGTAGGCAGCGGGGAGGCATGCAAAAGGCCATGTTGTTCAAGTCGCACAATCTACAACCAGGGCCAATATTTGATACATACGTATAGAAGACAAGACACCGGAAATGAGACTCGCATTTGGCAATCTTCTTTCCTTTTGATCAACACGACAACTCGCCCACATACGTACGTGACAGTACGTGCGCATCTACATATACAGTACCTATGCTGTATTGATAAATTGATAAACACGGGGTTGTTCCACACTAATTCCGGGGTTTCGCCTACCCGCAGCTGGCTTTACCAACCTGCGTGCGTGCGTGCGTTGGTGCCAAACGAGTTGACGTATCGGTACTTGTAATATCATTCCAGACAAACCTATGTTATTGTTATTGTTAAGTGAGGCTTACGATCGGCTCAGAAGACCGGCCCGTCAACGTCCGCGTCCACGCACGGTGATCCGACGAAAACGAAGATGGCGCACTAGTCAAGCATCCCTATAGGTTTTTCATGCACACCTAGAGCTCACAGCTTCGTCCGGATTCTGTCCTACCATGGCAGAGCTGAGCATGTTTCCATGTTTGCAATCGGGATGCCAATCCTAATTGCCGCGACACCCTGCGCTGCCTACGCGTAGTGTACTAACTTGTCGCCAAGTCTCCAAAGGCTAGACCTGTCTCATAATTTAAGCTTACTCCGAACTGCAGGACAAATTTAGCCTCCAAGCTAGAAGCGTATGGCGCACGTCTCCCAGCGGCTAATTTAACATCATCACGCTTCACATCAGTCAGCCATCAGCAAGCGTCGCCATACATCGTTCCTGATTACTGCGTTGCGAGCTGAGCAGCTCTGAGCAGTAACAGTAAGAGCCACAACAGGTTTGCATAGGCAGCCGAGAGTGGCTTGCAATATATTACTGCGAAGATCGTCACTTGTGACTGCGGTAATTCTTCAGACAGATACAACCTAACCCAGTCCACGAGGTTGCAGTGTCGCGACTCTCATTGATTAAAGCAGCCGGATCGTCCACAACGCGGTTACTTCCATTCCCACGAATCAATTGAAAAGTCAGAAAGAAGCTGCACGGAAATCCGTAGTGAGGCTCCATTGACTGATCTATGTATAGATTTAAACTTACTACATACATAGACTGTATGTCGTCTTCCTCCACTTGGCGTTCTACGACCCCAGAAGTTATGAAGGTCACCCGCCAAAGGAAATGACTTGCTTCGGCCATTTTTATACCCCTGTACGCTAGTAAGGCTTAAACAGATCTGTACATACGTACCTATTCCGAAGGTGCCGGTGCTGAATGCTAATGCCAAAATGACACCTAACGGCCCGATACATACTGTGCTGCTACTCCATGAAGCAGCACGGGCTTTCGAGTTGCCTGCCGGAACTATGGCTGCCCCTGACAGGAGTGAAGCGATAAGGTACCCCCCTGTTAATGGCTAGGATCCCTGCCACGTGGTGGATCATTAGGTATGATTTCCATATAGCTTTCATAGTAATCATTCTCCACATTATAGGACTACATACTGCTAAGATATATGCATACCTACAAGACGCGTAAGTCCAGACTTGGTTTCTGTATGTAATCAAGTAAAAGGTATATTATGATGATCCCGATAAAAAGCATCGGGGTTTAGAGGTTTCGCTCCTGAGTTAGGGCCGCCTTGAGGGGTCTGTTACTTTGAAGTACAAGCCGAAGCGTGCACTAGAAACTTAGACGTTATTATTCCATTCCACAAGGAACTCGGAATTTCAAAATAACAACTCGTTCATAGTAGACAACATGACAGTTTTGTTGAAGGTTTGGTTTATTGTTCTACAACTAATCATTCCAAAATAGATCAAACAGGACCGAGATAGTCCATGATAAAGGCTTATAGCAAAATACCTACTAAAGAGTAATGAACTACGAAATGCATGGCAGGGTAGTCTTTCAAACGCAGCGTACGCCTATATGTTCTAAATCAAGTGGCCCGAGTTACGATGGGGCATTGTGGAGAGGAGGGAAATATATGCCTACTACTTTCGAAGGGAAGCAATGTACAATGTGTATAGTAGCCTTTTTTTCTTGCATTAACACATGGCAAGATACGAGTTTTTCAACCGGAATAGGTAGGGGTTCTCAATAGGGGCCACGACAGCAAATATGACTAAGCTACAGTCGGGTCCCTCATCTTTAGATGGACTTAGGAAACACTAGATTTAGCACAGTGTGCTCTAAGAGTTCAGGGTTGCTACTGAACATACACCCAAGGTGAACTTAATACAGACATATGTTGCGAATAAATTGTTTACAAAGAATGTTACAGGGTGTCTACAGGTTACACTAATATGTGCTGAATCACCCGAGTATGATGTAGGATTTATAAGGAGGGTGGTTCCGGTTTCAATTATCCACAAAATATGGTAATTTATCGCAATCTTAGATCGCAATCTAATGCTTTTGCAGCTGGTCATATTATTCATATCTTAAATTAGAATAATCAAGTATTAATACCAGCCAATGAGCCACGGATCTCTACCAGGTGCGCCTGGCTAGTTTAGCCCCAGCCGTATTATGCGACAGGCATAGTTGGGATGAGGTTTTCGTAACAGCTCCGAGAGAAACTTAAAAATCAATCTTCATAATGAGACTTTAAGAGTTAAATGATTACAATTACGTTCGACTACTCGTAGAGTGAGTATCGGGATCGCCCACCAGGGAAGTTTCATCGCTACTCATCTATCAGAGCGATAGGTCTTTTAATACCAAACCAGGGTCATTCATGATCGCTGGAACAAAAGAGAACGGTCAAAAAACTTTAAAATCTAGGAAACTATTATAATATAAGACTGCAGTTAAACAGGCTCCTGAAGATTAAAGGTCTATCGCTAATTAAGCTGGGCCTGACATATCTGTGCTAAATCTTCCCTTGATATTCTTTACAGTCCCCTTTGGATAATACCTTAACCTGCTGATTAAGTCGGTCCTCGAGACCAAAATTCCACGTATTATTTCCCTAGACTTCAAGCTTAAAAATCCCTAGAAGGCCATCGTACCTTCGTTAGGGCCCCTTAGTGCAGAGTATGCCTATCACACGTTCCGTCTTAATAGTTATTCTAAACAGCTCTACGGTTACGATTTGCGTTGATGTGCCGCAAATTGCAGCGCATCATAGGCTAACTTAGAGACATTGTTATCTATTCTAGGCGGTATCAGAAGTATCAAGTGCCTCGAGCGAAACATGTAAGTAAGCAAAGTCCTAACTCTTCAAGTTTCTACCGGTATTCTCCTGAGACAATAGAACATCGCGAGCGTCTACCTGTACTTACTAACCTAGATGAACCCTCCTCCGCCGCCGCCGCCGCCGCCAGGCTCACAGAGATTCAAGTAGCCGCTCGCCTCTTTACAGAATTCGCGAAGGCTTTCGCCTCTAGGCAACCTACTAGTGATCTCTGGCCAAAATACTTGCATCGTTACTCTACTGACGGTTCGCATCGAGAACTTTTACTCTTCAGAACCCTTATATCACTACAAAACAAAGAACATGGTTTATATGCTTAATGTGCCTCGTCCAGTTACTCAACTCGAGATTGAAACTATCACCTCGTAAGTCCCCCTCATCCCCCTATCCAGATAGAATACACCAAGACGTCCAACGGTCCCAGATTGACTGGTCGGGTGAGGTGATAGAGCGACCCAACCTTATAAGACTAACTATATCTATGGTTTTAGCTATATATAAAAGACCTCTAGCAGCACTGGGAACCTAGAGGGCCAAGAATCAATTGGTGTTCCTATTGAGCCCCATGCTACACCTCCATTCTTAGCTACTCGGAAGCCTCCTATTCACTCTGCAACTAAATCCTCCGATAAGCCGTTCAGCCCAGTCCGTCTAATGCTGCCTCAAGAAGAAGTACGGGAATTCACAAGTTGAAGGTAGGCAACTCCTGCTCAGACAAGAGTTCGGTGCGCAGGGTAGGCAGAGCATAACCTCAAGTGACGTATTGATTCTTGTGTGTTTCTTTACGCAGTGGGTTATTTATAGTAAGATTTTTTTCACACGTTAATGCCAAAATTTAAATTGTAAAATCCGCATTTTAGTTCAAGGGCCAGGGGTTAATCGGCAAGGATATATAGATCAATACAGAATTAGAGGGATTGGCCGCCAAAGGAGTCGATGCGACATGATTCGGTAAACAATAGGATTCAACGGACAGGGTTATTTACCGAATGGAATCTATTAAGCGTTGAAACACGGGAATGATCCTGGGGGAAGGGCTGCTAGGCAGACCGAAGGTGAACAGCATGAACAGCCTAAAATAGTTAAGCAAAGCTAGAGCGCATGTTATATCATTGCAATTAAAATAGAGTCTTGGGGATAGATCTAAAGGCCTTTCGTCACCACATTATTGGTCTTTATACCTAATACAAGGCAAATTGTTAGATATATAGGGGGTAAATTAGGCCCTGTATTTTGGGTGCTGGAAGGCTCTAACCAGAAGGGGGTACCTTCTGTTTCAGGGGGTTCCACCTATGTACCTATTTTGTATGCTAGAGAAAAATCTCTCAGAACAGCGGTGACACACAACAACAATAATAACACCAATCAATTCAATCAATCTAGAAGGCTTATTTCTAACACAAATCATTACCGATTTAATTGAACCGAAAGGCGGGGTAATTAGGTAAGCGAGTCCATTTGCGCTTGAGAGGGACTAGATTTAGCTAGGGAGAGGAATGAAATTATTTCTACCAGAGGGCTTTCACGAAGTGCCTCTTTATTTATCGGAAACTTATATGAGTTTCAAATTTCAGTTATAGAAGTGCACTCTATGAACGTCTGGGGGATCTCGTAGGGCTAGATACCTCGGTACCTTACCTAACTACTTGTACCCCGCACTGCTTGATCTACATGGGTTAGGCGATGACCAGAGTAAAAATGATTACTCAACTACAATAATGATGTAACGCTTTAGACTACGAAGTAAAATACTAATGGTGCGTTTTAACTATTATACTTTGCACCCGGAAATAACTTGAAAAAAAGCGACCACAACTGAAAGAAAGTTAGATAAATACTATCTAGGCACCTAAGACGGGCATGTCATCCAAAATTTCCCCTTTAGATAGAATACGTACCTCTAGGTAGTCGCTTACTCACTCCCCCATGCTACTATTGCAAGTGACGTACCTGGCATCCACCACTTATCCTAACCTAGAGGAATGTGCTTGCTACGAGTTGCCGAGAAGGTACCAATACCCGTAGCATGTACCCCGCCTAGTCATGTCACTGCCGGCTTCTACGGTTACTGCCGGCCTTTATTGGCCGCAAAGATAACGACAAACCAACGGACGCCTCGCTGCCGCACCCTCACCACTCCTTCTCGCCCTACCACCTTCTTCGTCGCCAAGGCACCCTCGCCCCGTCGCAGCCGTTCCATCGCCACTACCACCGCTAGCATGTCGCGGCACCCGGACTTCAAGACAGTAGAGGCCTCCCGGCCGGACTGGGACACCTCCTCTAACTTCCGGTACACCAAGACCGCCGATCCCAACTGGACCCCCGGCTCCGGCGCCAACGCCCTGGACTCCGCCTCCGCCGCCGCCGCAAAGCACGTCGCCATTGACCCCTACGAGCCAGGCCGGGCCCCCACCCTCAACTACAAGCTCCTGATCTCCGCCATCACGCCGCGGCCCATCGGCTTCATATCCACGCGCTCCGGACCTCGCTCGGGCTCGGACCCGGCGGGTGAGGGGGAGAAGGAGACGTTCAACCTCGCGCCCTTCTCCTACTTCAACGTCGTGTGCACCGACCCGCCGATTTTCGCGCTGGGCATCGCGTCGTCGCTGGCGGCGCCCAAGGACACGCTGCGCCACCTCGTCGCCAACGGCGAGTGCACCGTGAACATCATCAGCGAGCACTTCGTCGAGGCCGCCAACGCGACCAGCGTCGACGCGCCCACGGGGTTATCCGAGTGGGTCGTGAGCGGGCTGACGCCCGTGCACGACTGCGGCGCCGTCGCGGCGCCGCGCGCGCGCGAGGCCGTCTTCGCCGCCGAGTGCCGCGTCGAGAGCATCCGCGAGTTCGAGAGCCGCGCCGTGCCCGGGAAGAAGTCGGGGTGCCTGGTCCTGCTCGAGGGCCTGCGCTTCTGGGTGCGCGAGGACGCCCTCGACGAGCAGCGCAGCGCCGTCGCGCCCGAGGTCCTGCGCCCCATCAGCCGGCTCGGCGGCATCTCCTACGGGCGCACCACCGAGGCCATCGAGCTGCCGCGGCCTGTGTTCGCGAGGGATCTGGGGGTGGAGGGGTATGAGAAGTTGGTGAAGGCGAAGGCGGCGGACGCCGCGACGAATGGGGCCGAGGAGTGAGAAGGGGGCTTTCGCTCGGTTGGGAGGAAACGTGGCTCGGCGTGCGCGATTTCTAGAGGGGACACGTGATATAGATGGCGTGGCTGTTTCTGCTTGCTAGACGTAAACTATTCTATGTTTCATGAGAAGTAGACATTATCATACATACAACGCACGGCGCATGGTATATAAATGCGAATTCCACTTCTCTACAGAGAATACTCCTCGCTAGCCTTCAGTGGGCAGTTTTGTGGCCTGTGCCCAAGTCACTACAGTAGAAAGTATTACGAACACATTCTTGTTTGTTACGGAATAGAACTGCGATACTATACAACCTTAGTACCGTGAAAAAGGTAGAACATTGTTCAGGTAGAAAGCTTCGTCGTCCAAAGCCTCTTATATATGGGACAGTGAGATAGTGCTCATACTGTTACTCGAGTATTATAATCTGAGGGTACTTGTTAAGTAATAGAGCGCACCTAGGAAATATGCTCATCCATGAAAGTAAGAGTTGATAAGAAACATGATTACTTAAGTGAGAATGGCCAGCGGCTAATCTCTTGATGGACGCTCGAGCTGGTAGGTATGCTCTACATTGAATATTAATCTCTAGTTCTCCGGGTGCCTTGTCTCTATGATAGCTCACATTCCGAGTTTCATTTGTAAGAGTGGGACACCACTTTCGATATTCTTCTCATGTCTCATTACTAGTGCACTGCACCCATATTATTCTATCCCTTGCACCCTTTCCACTTATCGACCGCCCTATGGATAGATATATTTAGACTATATTGCGCTAACCTTGGACTTTATGTTATTGCAAAATAGTATATTATAGCGTCTGATATCTGTTCATCGGCATATGTCCATACTTCCTTTGGCGCAATGGCTTGGCGGTATTACTGCCAGTAGGAGACAGGTACACCACCTCTTTGTAAAACCCTACCCGTGACGCCACAGCACTGAGTATAACGCATGATATAAGTTATTCGTGAAATTCACGTTCCAGTTCGTAGACATGGTTACACGAAAAAACGTGTTCTGACTTGTCTAAGTCAAACCCCAAGCCACATAATCAGCGTGGGTGAAGAGTGGGGGTTGTTGGGGTTTCTATTCTATTAAGGGTAGGGTCGGCATAGTAATGGGGGTATCGTTATATCATCTCCATTTAGTGTTCCTTTTTGAATATCGTGCCCTCCTCGAGAATGCCTGCTTCTTCGCACTCATGCAGGGCGAAAAGAGTTGGAGATTAGGGGATATGGTAGTAGAGCTCGGCGATGTCGCTAAATAGAAATGAAGCCAGCTACACAAGGCACCGCGTATATCTATAACTATCTTAAAGGAATTCGTGTCGTGCGAGGCAATAGTATGCGGATTCAGTCAACGTCAAGTAAACGCCATTGAAGTATATCATAGGTTCCTCGCCCTGCAATGCCCATGACAGAGTAATAGCTAGCAAAGGAACATAGCGTGGCAAAATGCTCCAAAAGTCATCCTTGGTCAGCTCAGAAATGTCGATATCCCACTGATACAGGACACCCTTTCTACGTGACGGAGGTCGTTCTAAAATTTGTTAGTAACGGTTCGCTTCTACCTTGTTAGTCCTTACGTATAAGATCCGGTGTCTCCCCTTGGATAATAATGTTCATCATAGTGGTTCGAGCCGAGATAGGTCTCGTTTAGTTGGTAGTAGCAAGATAAAGTTCGAAATCCAACGAATACTGCGCCATACAGCGTACCTAAGATTTGAGGGTTCGCGGCCGTTTCGACGGATGGTTTGGGAAACTGGTCCTTGTGGTAGTTTGGTTGCAACGTATAAGGGTTTCTGGCTCATGAATCTAATTAAGAATGAAGTATAGTCTATCGATACATATAACACGACTGCCGGGGGGAGTGAAAGGGGGTAGATTTATATTTAGGGAGGATCTGGGCATAGTTGATCGATCTGCTAGGATGATAGTTAGATAGGTTGTTCGCTGTTGCTTCTATAGCACCAAACATTGACAACGGAAGCTTGCATGCGACTGAGCGATAGACGTGTGCATGATAAAGTAAGGCGTTGATTTGGTGTTACCTCCACCTTTTATTGAGTGAGTAATACGGTCAAGTCGGCGCCAGAGACATTGTGTCTCAGCTATAGATATGGTAGGAGACCAATAAACGGGTGCAAGCCCCGGAGGTGTGGTGTGCGATAATTGAATCTCGGGGGTGATTTAAAATGTGCCACATGTAAACCTCCCTTGCATAGATCAGCTGCTCTTCCCGACGGCCTATCACAAATATAGTAAGTATTTCATCTCTCAAATCGGTCTCACAAGCCACAGCACTTTGTTTGCTCTTCAGCCGGCCTAGTAGTCTAGGGCGCGTGATTTCCCCCTTGTGTCCGGCAACACCTTTTCAAGAACGAGTAAAAGTCTCAGTAACTATGCCGGCACAGAAATTTACCGATTTCGTTATGAACGTATTGCGTTCAGCTCGAGGCACCCTGTTAAACGCGACGAAGAATATCAGCCCTAAATACGATTATACCATCGCCTTGCCTCATGTTGATTTGTACAACTATTGGAGTCATGGGGCCATCTCCGTGTGCCACTGGATGCTTCAACTGCCCCTGTATTATCTGTAGCGACATAAACAGCAGTCCTAGCTCTGAGCTAAACTGCATAACGACGGGCCTTCTGATGCCTCTTTACCTAATCGATTAGAAACTAGTCAGTCTGCGACGTCGATATCGAGGGCTTGACATAAGAATAACTATATTTTACACAAACTGAATGGGCTACGATTGGTTGGCGGCATGTAACATCGCACGTGGTGCTTCACTAGGCATAATAGTGATTCGTCGACCGAGTTACAGGGGTCAACGCTTTGCGGCCGAAAAGACACAATTTCGCACAAATACATGGAACCTTTTAGTCTCATGACATTACTTCAGTCTCGGAAGCCTCACGAAGGGTAATGTTCTGTTGTTAAATTTAGGCCTGGGGAAATGAATATTGTTACAAACACAATAGGAAAAGAAAAAGAATGCGTGCGTGTACAGGTATCTCGGGACAAGGAGGAGGTCGAACCGGTTTCAATTCTGCGATAGATACCTACTGAGCGCGGAACTCCCCTTGGGTGCATCGACTCGTACGGTGCAAGTAAGGAGTTTCCGTAATTTATAGAACAGGTATGCGTCAGTGGCCGACTAGGGGTGTTACCACCGTCTTCGTGATACCGAGGCCGGCAACAGCATGCCTATAGTACTATACTCTACAAGACAAAGAAAGCTGTTTGTGTGTTAGATTAGCCTAAGAAATAGCCACGTCATAAGTATCCTAGTATTCTTACACAAGGGCAGCCAACCACGACGCCCCTCATTCTAGAAAGCAACGAGAACCGCGGTAAGTAAAGGAGCATCTGCAATTATTGAACAAAATTTCATATCTAGTTAACCTATCATATTTGGAAGTTTCAGTACCTAGTATAGAAGCTTTTCAACAACCAGCTTAGCTTAGAAAGGTACCTAACCCTGACATGGAACTCTGATTTATTTACTTCCGTCAGACATTGCTTAATCCCGTTTGCATGATCTTCTCAGCATGGACTCTACCACTCTAGCCCTGATCATTGTCTTTAGCCTCAAGGTTCTTATTGTCGAGCCTGGGTATTTCAATACTCGCGCCTTTAGCAACATCAATCACGTGCCAGCCCGAGTGCCTGACTACGCTGAATTCAACGCTCATGTACGTGCCGTAGAAGCTAAGATTGTAGGCTATTAGCCCGGTAATGCTGTAAAAGCTGTCGAAATCATGATTGATCTGGTAAACGGAACAGGTGTTGCAGCTGGGAAGGAAGTTCCCTTAGAGTCACACTGGTGACTGATGGTTAGGAGAGAATCCGAGCGAAAGGAGCTAGTTTAGTCAAAATCTGTGACGAATAGGAGGACATAGCAAAGAGCACGGATATGGATTCCAAAGCCAATTAGTTCATCTCAAAGGGTACTTGCCTTGTACTATTATTTCGCATTGCGGATCTTGGTATGCGATTACTTCGTCGGAGGATAGTAACGAATGTAGTCTCGTTGAATTCCAATGTGTGTCTAAATTGGTGAACATTGCGATAGTTTCAGTAAGAACTGCTGAATTTTGATTGAGATTTAAAGGTGCGGCAAAACAGAAAATAATCAAGAGAATCAGAACCTGTTCACTCATTTACTTTACATCCGCCCAAGAGCTTCTCGATTACCAATTCTACAATCTGAGCTACGGAATCTTTCTTGTAGAAGCTCGTATTAAATGAAGCTCCCAGATTCAAACAGCCCATCCAACTCCATACATGGAACTGGATACCCCTGTTTAGCATTTCAGTTCCAATCCATATGTTAGCCACCTTGATCGCCTCCTCGCCTTGTTCAATATGGTATTGTGGCTGAATGTATCGCTCCACCTTTCCGAGACTACTAAGATCAGGTGTCTGGACAGGTGGAAAGTTCTCCGGAGGGGGTGTACTAAATAGAATCGTAGTTCGCCGGACATACGCCTCCACCAGATCTAACAGACTCAGATATTCGTCATCGTCACTGTTTTCGGAGGGTCTCCAAAAGCGAACGTGATCACGGGCGTAGACGCTTCCCAATTGTCTCGCAATTTGTTCGAATGACGTTCCCGCTTGTTGAATTAAAGTAGAGTCGATATACACGGGTAGGCCCGAGAAGTACAAACCGATGCTTTGATTGGCACGGCCACCAAGTGCCCGGCGTAGGTCTACTGGCACGAATGCAGCATAGCACTTCGCAAGTGGATGTTGTGGGAAGCTCGCCGTTGCACAGACGATAGCCGCATGAACAGCACTTGTGACAGTGAAACCCATGCCACGGCATGCCAATACAAGGCGCGCTGTCGTATCTACATCAAGGACCCGAGCTGTGCGACTACTAAAGGACGGGATAGCAGTCTCTGAGTTCTTTATTGTTGACAATCCAATGCTTGGAACGCCTTTTAGGAACTCGGCTACGAGGGCGTCTGCACCGGCGGCAAGTATTGGGTTCTCCTCACGACCATGCAAGTCTCGATGGCGAGACTGAGTACGGGCCAGTTCCTCCAGAGTACTTGGGATCAGAACCTCGCCTGTGGGGGAATAATTCAACCCTAAAGTCCGAGCGACAGTCAATGGTTCAAGTCCAAGTCGCATCGCCGCTGCTAAAGCGGTCATAAAGCTGTGCCCAAGAAGGGTTAAGCCAACACCGTCTGTACGCCAATGTGAAGCACGTATGACAAGCTGTGACGACGCTGGTAACCAATTGCATGTTGGGGTTGCTGTGGTATAGAGGCCAGAGAATGTTTCATCTGCAGATGCGAAGTTTTGAAACACAATAAAGGTATCCTGAGCCCAGGCATCAAGATCTAGGGTACTTGGTACTAGGCGTTGTTGAAAAGTTAAGTCCGTAGTTCATGTCCGGAGTTCACAAAAGCGCCCAATTCCGGGTGTTGGAGCCTCACGACTTGCCAGGCACACCTGAGGTAAGGTATGGGGTCTTGTAGACCCGGGGAGAATTCTAGGGTCATGGCCAGATGGATTGTCCAGTGTTCGCGCTTGAGGGGCTTGCCTTGGTCTGAAAGGCTCCTGAAGAAATTCTCCAGGTTACCCAAGGGGCGGCTAGGGGCGCTCGCTGGAGTACTCGAAGAAGATTCCATAGTATAAAAAGCGAGCTTAACTTTTTATTAAGAGAAACTATTATTAGTAAAGACTCCTCGATCTAGGTTTACATCAGAACCTGGCGAACTTGCGGCAGATATTGAGGTTTTGTGGAAGCAGAGGACAGCAGCCAACAAGGGACAAGCAAAGCCCCTATAATCTTACCGTGTCATTAACATGACACTCGCACTGTGTTTCATTCTTCATAAGATGTTGAATTGGTAGTATGTAAGAAATGCTTACAGGCCACAAATAACATCTTGTCCTTATTCCCTCGCATCGTAAGATAAGAAAGGGGGGAGGGAGGAAGGGGGGGCAAACCGCAAACCGCACCGCCTCTAAGGACTAGTCATTGACAAGCTTCACATCTTTGAATTTGAGAACGATACAAACGATCCATCGCAGCTTGCGTACTCTTTGCCCTCTTTATCATTGATGACGACGTGCATATGCATCTTCCTCCCCTCGAGTCGCTCCAGGGAAGCAGTAGCAAAGACGATCTGCGGAGTAGGCAGCATCTTGCGATACTTGACGTTCATATGCGATGTGGCCGCTGGGCCGAAGTCTTTGGAATCCATAGGGATGATGCCCTTAGATTTGGCCTCCCGATTGAGGAGATAATTTTGGAAAATGAGGCTGCCCATTGCCTCATCCATGATTGCGCAGCTTAAGCCGCCATGTACGGAGCCGTTGAATCCTCGTACGCCATCGCCCAGTTCCAGGACGAGAGTGACGGATGTCGTAATGAAGGGTAGGTGGGGGAACTCCTGAGCAGCGCCATGGAAGGGGTGTTTGCAGATTCCGAGCATGTGGGGAACACCTTTCGGGCTGTTTAGAAGGTCCCGAAATAGGGTATCGCCGGAAGAAAAGACGTCTTTGCCAGTACCAGGCTGCTCAGGCTCCAGCCGTGATCCTGGCATGAAGGCAAGTGTCGATGGTGCCGCGACTATGCTTACTCCCTGTGATAGAAAGTATTTGATGTTGGCTTCAAGTGATGGAGACGTAGGGGAATTTTGAGACATGTTTATGATTTTCTTCTTTGGCTTGCTGGATAGTCGCTTGAAAAGAAGATGAGAAGGTGAGGCGAAACCGTAGTCGTTTGACACGGCTAGGGATGGTTAGCAATCCTTATTCAGAGTATTTGGTGTTAGCGCTTAGAGGGAAGGACTTTGGAAATGAAGACGGGAGGAGAGATCGGGAGGGTTGGGGGTTGTTGCATGCCCTTTGCACCCCGCTATATAATATATTCTATCTTGAACACATAACAAGAATTAGCAGACTAGACTACGCGGCAGGTATCTCAACTGGTCTATGAAAGTGGTAGATGGGACACGCATTAAAATAATGTTTTACTGCACATATCTGGAGTGATCTATCTAGGTACCTACTGCATGACCGCTAATGCACGTTTTGCGACCTGCAGGTTAGTAACACTAACCGGCTCTTTGGCACTCTTAGTCCAATAAAAGCGTTGTATTTAAGAGAAGCTTATATGGACCCAGTCACGTGAAGCCCCCACTTCTCCACCTACCGAGGTACTCTGCTGAGGGTCTCCATCTAAAGAAAGGGGTATTGCCCCAATTTCGAAGCTCAATCAAGGTTCAAGATAGATATCTCCCTACGGCCCGTGCTGTAATGGCCGACCAAGAAGACGCATCCGACCGTGATATTGAAAGTGTTGATGTCGAATGGCTCATCTCTGAGCTGGATCGTCACCAGCGTCGACCGCCATGGTACGACGAGGCAGAGCCTCCCCATTTCTCTGGTCCAGCAGATTCCACTTTTCAGAAGGACAAAGTAACATGGTCGGCGTATCGGTGCGCTAAGAGAAGAGCTCTCTGTGTTTCTCGCTTCGAAGGCCAAGCGGCCTTGCGAAGAAAGATCGAGGCGCTAGATAGGGCAGCGTCTCATCGCATCGAAGCAACGGCAAAGAAACTCCGCGACAATGTGAGCCCCGAGCTAAGAGACCGAGTTGCGACTTGGGAGGTCCACAAATACAGAAGAAGAAGAAGAAGTTAGTATATTGCTCCACTCATCCCCTTATCATCCACGCTTGCCCCTCGTAATAGCTGCTCACATTGCCTAGCCCGACGAATCGATGTCGAGTTGATGTCGTCTTCAGCACCGGCCCCTGCACCATCTCCTGATGCAGACACAGAAAGCCAACTCGCTAGCAGTTCCCCTACGCGACAGTTATCAGACGCCTGCAATACACCTACTAATTCCCGAAGTCTACCAGAGAGTAGCCTCCCTAATTTGTCTCAGCCATTTACCACGCTAGACTTCCAACAGTCGTTTTCAACCGCCTCCCCATCAAAAGCTAAAGCTATCCTGCCAGATGACTTGTTTCATGCGTTGAAAAAGACATACTCCGGGAGAAACGAACTCGTAGTATGCATTGGAATGTCTTACAATAAAGAGAGGGAGTATTACGTGATCACCCTCGATATTAATCCTAATAAAGTGCAGCGTTTTGCTAAAGAACTATTTGGGATGAATATAGAGACAAGCGCTGGGCACCGATATCTAGCCTTCGGTAATATCAAGGTATTGCCAAACCCGAAGTCTACGATACAGGGATGTAGACTCAACATGATAGAACCGTTTTTCGGCCGTACCTTGCAGAGCGCAGTCCAAACAAGCGAGGTCTGTAAAATAGATATTCAAGAGTTGTCAGATCATGCCCAGGCAATATCAATGGAGATGTCTCACAACGCAGAGGATGGGGCAGTGTTGATATTGCGAACAGATTTTTCAGGGTTTGCGGACGTATGGGCCAAACTACACGGTCATGAATAACGCGATCCAATTCTATGACCCTTGATCAACCCACCTATTTCCACCTCCTATAAATAACTGTATGCTATAGGGAAAGACTACTTCTAACCGCCAGCCCCAAGCCAAATTCATGGCTAGTGAGCAAGCTCTGGACTTCATGGAGACGTAGATGAGTTCGCCTTCATGCGATTTAATAAAGGTAAACACCTAGATTTGTTCTGTGTATTTATCGTCTCTAGCGTTTTCCTACTAGAAGTAACAACTGAAAACGGCATATGTAGAAAACCTGCGCTGTTCAACTAAATTGGTTCTGCGTCACTATGAATGCCCACATATTATCAAACATTTCTTCCAAAAGGTCAACTTGTTTCTAAGAGCAGAAATTACGAGATTCGCATAGGAGGCTCTATTGTATTACAGTAATTCAATTTCTATTACATTCTCTAGGTAAAGCTGAGGAAATTAGCAGCCCTTTCTCCCCCCCCCCTTTATATCTAGGTTAGATGGGATTTGAAGACATAGTTAAGAGAGGAGTTATAACTCGTTTTCTTATTGTTACTTGAATATTTCTTAATGGCACAGCTCTATGGTATCTAGCAACGCCGCAACGCCGTCTAATAAGGATGGGTGGGTATATACAGCAAATCCACAATTATAGCAAAAAGCTCTGGCCTGTGGTCGAAATGACGAACTCGCAGCCCAACTGGGCCTCCTTTTCAGCTTCCAAGAGCTGCGCTAAGATCGCATCTCTCGGCGCCTCTCCATCCACAAGCTTATCCTTTACGTGGATGATGACCACCTTGAGTCCGCGGAGCGCATTCACAAACTGCGGGGCCTGGATAATGGGTACCATCCTAGCTTCATAATCTCTAAGCGATAGCTCTGCTGTGGGAGTTACGATGTGTGGTGTATCAACACAACCATGTTCCGCGCCAGGCAAGGAACTCGGCCCTTTCTTAGCGGGCCTCGTGGACTTGGGCGAAACGGGGTGATCGTCTTTATCGGCCGCATTGGCGCCGTGGGTTTTTCTGCTGGGCTCTCCGGTATCTCGCTTGCGCTTCTTAGTCAACTCGAGTCTAGCGGGGGCCTGGCGAGCAATCTCGACAGCAGAGGCGAGGGCTTGCATTTCCCGGATCACGTATCGGGGCGTGAGATGGCCGAACAAGCGGTCATCCGTCTGGCTGTCGTCGTAGGAGCACTCGATGAAGATGGCGGCTAAGCTCCCGTTCGCGATACGCGGTGCCGCTTCCTGCCAGATGCCTAGATTGCGCGGGGAGAGCGAGATCGCATCAGGTTCGACATCACCGAACATCAGGACTTCGCGGCCGGTGGCGTTGTCGCGGATGAAATACGCGCTTGAGTCGTACACGCAAAAGGACTCCTTCTCCTGGCCCGCGCCGGAGGTTCTGAACAACGGCGGTGGGCCGGATGCGGCTGTGCTACCAGGCGCAGCTCTTGGGGACGCCCCGAGCGAGGTCGCGTCGAAGCTGCCAAAGCGGGACGACGCCGACGAGCCGCGATGTGGGTGTCTCTCGATGCAGTGACCATGGCTGACGCTGAATAGCTTGACACCCAGCCCGTCGCTCATCTCAAGGTAGCCTTTTCCATCGCCTTCGCCAAGGGCTGGGCTTCCTCCCTCGACGAGTCGCATATAGGTCACGAGTCCAGCTCCGTTGTTTTCGTCTGATAGGTTAGGCCAAATGACGTTATTGAATATGTGCTGCTTGAAAGCCGCGATAGTTGACGGTAGACCGGCTAGTCGCTTGGGCCGAGACCCCGGGAGTCCCGCAGTGTTAATAACAAAGCCACTAATGTGATCTAGATGCGGATGAGTGATCAGGAATGTGTCGATTAGATGTCTTGTAACGTAGCCAGCGTTGGTAGCGGCTGAGGCAGATGTGATCTCCAACCCAGCAAAAGGACCAGTCTTAAGGGTATGTGGTAGCGCGATGGTAGTACCAAGGCCTGCTGGCTGTGTTTCTTCGAGTATTTTAGTTATAGATGAGAGATGGACGCCAGCGTCGAGGGCAATAACTGATCCCTTAGACCATCCCGTATTGAGGGAGCGTATAAGTAGAGCCGTCACATTATTCTCTAGGGGGCCACCTCCTGCGCCCTATTTATAGCACCGAAGTTAGTATATATGTCAGAAGAAACGAGTTTAATGAGCACATTAGAGTTTGAATCAAAAGGGGGGGGATATGGTGTTGAGAAAATGGCTTGAAGATGTAGGTTGTTTATTGGTTGAGCCAAGTCTTGTCTGCTGCATATTTCCGGATAACTAGACATCAATTGTTCCAACCGGTGCGTATCGATAAAGGCGGGAGAGATGAAATAAACGAGGAGGCCACGTGATGTGTCGAACTAGCTCTCCCTGTGTCGAGGAATTTGAATCCGACCTTGGCCCCAACTCTTTTTCTTCGCCACCCAACACTAAACCTGCATTGGATGACGTCCAGCTCAACCTATTCAAGGCGCGACATCACCTATGGAGCCGATGCTAGCTCAAATACCCAATTGCCATAGTCTCTGGACCTATGCTAGTTGGCACTCGGTCCTCGAATCGAGGATGTGAGACATGCAAGTATTGAAAATTGAACGCCGAATATTGAATACTGAATCTCGTCGGAGCTTGGCGTCTGGGGAAAAAGCGCAAGCGCGCACCCGCGCGGCACCATTGACTCGATAATCTCGGGCTGGATCACCCATTCTGCAGAAGATCGACATCGCAGCTTAGAGCCCGGTAGATGGCGGTCCAATGGCCGCCGAGGGCACTTCGCGCGCATGATGTCGAGATGACAAAGACCGGATCTATGCGATCTATGCTGCTCCATGATTTCTTTTTATTATGCAAAGGGGCCGGGTGGTTGTTCATCGAAGGTGTGCAGCGCCAAGGTCGAGCCAATTGATGCCACTATTTCTCGGTGTGCTGCAGTGCGCCCGCAGCACCCACACCACACCACTACCCTCACCAAGATGCGAGGACAAAGGAATTGTGCAGGCGCATTTCTTATGGACTCAATGCTAAAGAAAAGAGAAATTCAACTTACGAGGACAATGACCTGAATCGCCGGGGCCCTGGCACCATTCTCCCCCTCGACTTCTTGCGACATGTTCTCTTGGCCACCGAATGTAGGAGCCAGTGCCTGCGCTGTTCCTTCTTCGAGGCGTTGACTCTCCTGTGCCTGCACCTCAACAGAAAAGTGGAAAAGAGGATAAATGTGAACCGAATATAATTAAGAAATACGGACAAGTGTTTCGTTTGCTCGGCTGGATGAGTGGAGTGCTGAGACGTTGAGTTAAAGGTGTCTGGGAGAGATGTGAGTTGAGTCTTGTAGTGCAGGAGGATGGAATTGATGCACGAGCTAAGTAGCTGTTCCCACACCCCCCAAAAGCAAAAAAGCACGCTATGATTCGGAATGGACTCTCGGACGCCCTGCCTAAGCTACCTACCTACCTTATCTCGAACAGAACATAGCCCCTAAGCCAGCCACGTGACGTCCCTTAAATCTATCTGGTCCCTTTTCTTATTTTTATTTCTGATCGCAGGCTGCAACAAATATAGGCAATCAGGCTCTCACGCTCTCCGGTCATCTGCCTCTCTCATCCTCCATCCTTTTGTTTCGATGTCCGTCAATCCTATTGACTCAGAGGCAAGTGACGAGAGATAAAGGAACTTTGAGAGGGGCGGAATACCCAAAGGCTTGGCACGCCTTGGACGCTTTTGGACGCTTGGGTAACACTCGAGAAATAACGGTGCATTCGGTAGTGGCACACAGCTGCATACGACTCCAGCAATGTGATCCAGGAACCTGGGGAAGGCCACATTTAAGGTTAGATTCATCGCAACGCTGTACAGGCTGTATGTAAGCATGGGGCTCTGGGGTTGTCGCAAATCAGGGAGCTCCGGTCAGCCCAGCGTTACATGCCTGGTCTCGCAGCTCCCCCGCACCATGGTTCGACCTTTACAATTCGCAGAGTCGTCTTGAAGCTGTTGGTATCGGGCTACCCTGCGTACGCAGTAGGACTATTGATCTAGGTAGATGCATTACGCCATGCAGAACTCCGAGTGTGGAATTGTCTTTGTAAAAGCTCATTCGCCAATCCTCAACAGGTCCTACGATACACCCGACCCCGTGCCACTAGGTATGTGGTCAGGGTAGCTCTGCTCCCTGTCGGGAAATTCGTCATTTCCTATCGGAGAGCCCGCTGTGACGCCACCCGCCTGCGGCAGCCTGGTGGGGAATGGCTTTTCAAGGGACACGGCGCCGCCGGCCACTGCAGGTACAGTGCCATGATAACTTCTTGTGTTACCCATCATGCTGTTCATCCTACGCCTCGCCTGTGATGCCGCCTGCATCTATTGCCATCCTCTATTAGATGGTAGCTCATGTACGATGGATATATCTGTCACACCGCATCAACGAGGTATCCATTATCTCAACTATCTAGCCATTCATCCCCAACCCGTGTTCGAGACAGTAGACGCAGCTCTCATCGGGAGCTCATCTTATCGTGTACATTTTTATCTACTACTTTGTTCTCTTGGCTCGTCTTACTCTACATTTTCCTTCGCGCCGTTTCATGCATGTCGCTGTTATCGTTGGCTATCGTGGGCTATCGAATCGTGGCTCGGCCACCCCGGTTGAACCATGGATCTACTGGCTACGGGTAGATCGATCCGATTGGGGACTACAAAGTAGATGAACCAGACTATTACGCCTTTGACGCCATAACCAGGTAAGAAACATCACGAGATCTAGGATCAAAAACATGCCAGACTATCTAGGTAGGCCTGGACTGCAATCTCTTTACATATATCATCTGTTACATAATATTTATTCATTTTCATTCATATATTTCATGGTAGCGTAGTATTTCTCGCGATTTTCTACATGGGTCTACAAATACTTCATAATCCTGTCTTTCGCCTCTCAAGGAATATACACCACTCAACATTACCTAGAATTAAAATAGGAGATACTCTGACATAAGTCATAGGTAAATGGTAAATGCTTGTAGATAAAGACTGTCTAGGTACTTACGTCTTGCCATCATGCGGTGTTAGCACTTACCGTGGTTTGAAATGCGAGAAACATGAAACATGCGCTGGCGTACCCATGGTCTCCTGCCATGGACTTCGTGACTCATGATTTCGTGATCGTACATACGTTCTCTACTACGACCTACCTTTCGCTCGTTATCCAAGCATTGGCGTAGAGAGCTCCGACTCGATTAGAGAAGTGGCCACCTATCCTCGGCGTGGCCGACGGACTCGGAGGCTTTTTTTATCGCTCTCACGACTAACCAAAAAGACTGGCGTGGTCGGAATTGCTACCCTCGTCTGGGGGGCGGGGCTCCGGTTCAGGGTTCGCTGTTGCGTGTCCATCAGCACCGCCGAAGAACTGGTTAAGGAGCCTGTCATCTAGGTCCTCGTTTAACTCTTGCGGGTCCACGTCCGCACTTGCGTCGTGCATCTCTAGGTCGGGATCGCCGGTGGGAGCGAAGGCGTCGGCTGGGTTAAATGCAGGTGTGGTTTCGGTGGCGGGTTGGGGGGGAGCGGGCGTGCTGTCAACCACTCGTTGACGTTTTGATGGAGGCGTTACTAGGTCCACTACTGCTGGCGGTTCACCCGCCGCCCCGTTGGACACTGCGTCCTCTGTGGCGGTCTCATCTCGACTTCGTTTATGTCCTGCAGTTCCGGCTGGTAGGATGGGTGCTGGTAGTGGGGTGGGAATGGGGGTGATAGGTTGGTTGAGATGCGCGAGAGTAGCAGCAGGCTGTAGGGGCTGTGTGCTAAATAGCGGTGCCGTAATATAGGTTGGCTGAAAAGGAGGGTGAGGGTACCACTGTTGGCGAAAGTTCTGCTTCTCTCGCTTTTGCAGCCTTACCCGGGCCTCCATCTCCTTAAGGAGTTCATCGGCACCAGGGACAGGGAATCCGTTCTCGTCAAGCAAGCCGAATTTCCTGAAGGTTAGCAATTTTTTCTTGAGCTCGGGGTCGCCATAATGCTTCGACATGTCGACTCCGCCCCTGCGCTGTCGCGTCTTGGCCTGCCCCTTAGGCTCGTGTCGGATCTTGTACAAGATGAGACAATTCGCGAGCGAGGTGTCATGGGCCCGCGGCCGCTTGATGCCTAGCCCCTTAGCCAGCTCCCAGGCCGTAAAAGCGCCGACCCACCACTGCTTGAGCCGCTCATCGACGCCGGGCACCTTATGGTCTAGGGCGAAATAGGGGTGGGACTCCCGCTTGAGCAAGCGGTAGTCGGGGCGGATATCGAGGACGTGCCACAGTTCGACGAGGTCGAAGTGGTACTCTAAACAGTACAGATGGACATAGCCGGCGTTGTGGAAGGGGTCGATGAGCTCGCCATCGACGTTCTGGCGCTCATCTAGAATCACCCAGGGATCGCCCACCGCGATGGTGTTGTGATACCTGCAGTTCGAGAAGCGACACTTGGTCGACTCCCCGCCGCGCGGGTACCGCGAGTTTGCCATGGCCGCCGGCCACCCGATCCACAGCGTGAGGCCCTGGCGGAGTTTCCGCGTGGATTTGACGCCTGGGAGGCGCGGCGGCGCCTCGAAGGTGTCGAACATGCTTGGCCCTAGTAAGAACTGGCGCATCTCGTGCGCGGAGAGGAATAAGCCAGCCGCCAGTTCTCCCTTTTCCGTGTATGTGAATAAGTGCCGCCCTCGCGCGTCGATCGGGCCCCAGTCCCGCGGCTTTGGCGGCGAGGGCCCGTAGTACCGCTCCGGCTCGATGACTAGCGGCCCCTTATTGGTATGCGTCCGGCGCGGGATCTTGTCATTTAGGAGGGCCTCTCCGTGGTGGTTTGTTGCAGGGCGCTTGAGTGGTGGAGAGGTGGTGATGGTCCCGGGCGGTGGGGGTTTCTTGCTGTGCCGGGAGACATCTCGCGCTATGGGGATGTCGGAGTCGCGCCTCATGTCAACTGGTGGAGATGAGCCTTCTGGGAGTGGTTCCTGGGCTTTTTGAGGCACGGGTTTGGGAATGAATTGGGGAACGGGCTGAGGAATTGGCTGCGGCGTTGGGTGAGGGATAGGCTGTGGGGTTGCTTGTTGTGTTGGCTGCTGAATTGGCTCCGGGCTCAGCTCTTGGTTCCGCTGCTGGAATGCGAACTGATTCGGGAACTGATTTGGCTGTTGCTGAGGTTGCCACGCAACTTGATAGCCTTGGTTCATGGGCTGTTGACTCATCTGTTGGCCATTAATAAATGGATTTCCCATTGGCTGCTGGGGAACAAACATAGGTTGCTGAACCATTTGCTGGCCATTGATTTGAGGGCCCATCGGCATATTCGGGATATATTGAGGATACCCCTGGTTAGCGAGTGGGTAGGGACTAAAGGCGGGATTAAAAGTCAGCATGTTCTGATTCGGAGCAGGCGGCCAGTTCGGATTCATGTTGTTGCCCATAGGATTATAAACCTGGGGCATGTAAGTAGACTGCATAGGCTGAGCACCATTGTAGGCCAGCATAGACTGAGCATCATTGTAGGCCTGCATAGGGTCCGTGAACTGTAGTTGCTGTAAGTCCACATTAGAAAAACTAGGGACGAGTACCTCTTGGTTACTAGGGGCCTCAGGGGCATCCAGTTCAACTTCTGCTGGCGGTGAAGGACTGGCCGGAACGTCCGTGGCTGGAAAGTCTTCTGCTAGCCGAGCCTCGAAGTCGGGACCTGCATCATCCTTGAAATTCACACCAGGGAAGAGATCAAACGTACCCTCCGGATAGTCCCCCAGAGCCTCATAGTCGACATCTTGACTTGTGTCTTCCATTGTGCTTCGCCTACGTCACTGTACGGTCTACTGCTTAACAAGATCGGCTGATGGAGAGTCTCGGACTAGTAGTGAGGCCTGCTGCACTACCCCGATCGTGTGCAGTTAAGACGTCCTCGGTCAGTGGTGCAGATCGAAGTCTGAGCTAAAAGTTGGACCAGCTTTGTGTCGAGGGGAATTGTTATTAGTTATATAAGGCTACAGATATATCGTCTTTATCCTCCTACTCTGATCAATAGCGTTGTTCTTGTACAATTCACCTAAGCTGTTAATGAACACGCCCATCGTGTTCTTTGATGACAAGTGCCTTGTTCTTGTTCTTGATTTTGATTTATAAACAATCCATGATTGCAACAAAGCCTTACAAGTTGACCGGTAGCATCAGTCTTCGAAGCTAATCTCTCGACTAGCTATCTCGGGCCGAGTACATCGGACGTAAGTATCATAGCTAACGAAAGCTATGCCTAATGTTCAGGTTAGGGTATCAAGCAGCAAGAAAATCCCTAAATTGGAGTTAGCAAAAATCCAAAATTAGAAAACCACATTATCAAAATAAGAATGGGAAAGGCGGTCAGTAGAGCTCATGCATTTTTTCCACATAAATGTTCAGAACAGGTCTGTGAATGCGTTGATTTCATCATGTAAGACGTGTAGGGGAAAATTGGAGTTGGGCGCTTACCTTGAGCAGGAAAGGATGGAAGATTTGAACCGACGGCCATAGTCATGTTTAATTCATAAGCGAACAATAAAATACTGGATCATAACTTTGGCTTCAAAGAGACCAACGTAGGCTTTACTCTTTTATGTTGTATCCAGCCACACAAGTAGTCAGATGAGTTGTTTCACGACACCTGCTCTTCACTCCGGGTTTCCCGGGCTCCTGCGCATTGGAGCAATAACCAGGCTGGATAGGCATTGATTAGGTAGATAGATGGAAATTGGAGCTGTTGACCTAAGAAGAACATTGTTCTTTGATATTCCTTAACTATCTCCGGCGAGGAGTGTGTTGTATGTAGGTGAATGGAAAAGTTCTATATTTAGGAAAATGGGGAAGGGAAAAAAAGGAAAGCTCTTCTGAAGAAAGCTTATCGATACCCCTAGTCAAAACCAGGTACGCTACGGCGGCTACCTACGCCATCAATAGTACCTAATGTAGATCTATCCCTAATTTGAATGAATCCTAGATCTTCTGTACCCGTTTTGCCGAGACTTTGCCGTCTATTTTCGGCAGATGGCCATTGCAGAAGATCAGCAAGCAATTACGTAGTTGGTCTATATATGTAGTTGTACTGTAGGTAGTGGTATATCTGCCTCGCCTAAGGATGGTACATGCACGTAAGGTTGGGCTATGATTCTGTAGGTTAGGTATGTACGTTAGTACACAGCAGGGTCACCGCGCCAAGAAACCACACACTCTCCATACACCTATTAAGGCGTATAAAACAGCAGATCTTTTGTAGTATATTACTTGGCCATTACATTAGTTTTATACTACATTAAATATATAAATATAATGCTCTCGCTTTTCTTTATAAAAATATACTTTTAGTATTTTTCTATGATTTTATTTGACTGTTTGGCTGGCCTTTGAAGTAGTAGAGTTTAGGTGTATAAAGAGGTGTGTGTGGTTTCTTGGCGCGGTGACCCTGTACACAGCATGTACGCATAGTATATGTAGGTACCTACAACTGACAGTGACTTGGAAGATCATCAGGATGGTGTACTGTGTAGAGCTATTGTTTGTACTGAGGCACCATTCCTTGTAGCGAGTGTTACAAGCAACTACAAATACCCGGTAGGGGCAAGGCCCCTTCTTCAAGGGCATTTTCCCGATAAACGAGAAGTGGCGCTTCGTATTCTGTTAGGTACGGTACCTACCTGCTCTGTATTTGTCCAGCTCTCCCCAGCCTGCCCCGTTCTTTTACCCTCTTCTGGCGAATCAGCGCTGGCAACCAGTCACAACGGCTTGTCCCCCTCTAACCGCTCTCTAACAGAAACATCCAAGAAACACCGCCGACGCCAGTCCTCTTATGAGACGCCTGCAGTAACATTAACCCACGTAACTACGTAGCCATACTTTGCATTCAGACCGAACACCAAACACCATACCACACTACTACTCATTGCTGGACTCTCCCTCTCCCTGGCCATTTATTTTTTCTTTCACCTCGCTCATTCCGTCTATTGCGTTTCTGCATTGGTCTAGTCGAGCTTGGTTGCTGTCTGGGACCGATTAGCGCATTTCGCGAAAGCCATGCCATCCCTCCCTACGTAATAGGTATCGCGATACACTCGCCGGTTCAATTCCGCCCTTCCCGCCGAGCTGTGGCCTAACCGGTGCCATATATTCCCCATTCGTATCACATATTACTCGCCCGTCATTATCTTCTTGGTACCTGCATTTTATACATTGCGCTTGGAAACATGGCCCAGCTGAGCCAAGACCTGCAGGAGAAGCTCAGCGAGCTGGAAAAAGAGCTGCAAGTACGTCGTCCACCACTACCAACTTCTACACGCACACGCCCGCATCTGTACACGCCACCCCGCCTACCAGTGATGGTTTGCGGTTTGCAAAGACCGCCCTGAGACATTCCAAATCTCCTAAGCCGCTGCTAACTGATCTTGTCATTATAGGAGGGCGATATAACTGAGAAAGGGTACGCTCCCCTCCTCGTCACCATGATCTTCGACTACTGTCTTCGCAAATATTTCCTCGCCGCTTGAATCAATCTACTAAGTCTCTAAGCTAACCAAGCACCTATTCTTCAGATTTCAGAAAAGAAGAACCCAACTCCTTTCGCAGTTTGGTAGCTCTAACGGCCCCAGCGGCTTTGGCGGCCTGAGGATACATACTGTCGACGATGACGCACCCGTTGCCGGCGGCGACCATCGAGGCGCTGCTCTGGCCGCCCTGAATGCCGCAAGTCCCGATGCCGATACCTCTTGGTCTCCCAATACGGTCACGTCTCCCGTCGATTGGCGCCCTATGTCCTCTGAGCGGTCTGCTCCAGTCCGTTCACCTCGTGGTGTCGATGCTGGTGCCGATAACCCGGCCGGCCTACTAAGGCCCGGTGGTCCTCTCGCCGCCGAATACCGTCCTACTCTATTACAGCGCGATTCTCTCTTCCTTCCGCCGGGCGGGACCTTCCCCGAACCCATGGCATCCGACCCTCCAACACGATCAGGCACGATGGTCTCTGGTGACTACGCCTTCAAGCCTGAATACCAAGGAGGCTATCCTCAGCAGCCCGCTCACCACTACGACGCCCGCACCGGTACTATGGGAGATCCGCAAGCCTACTTCTCGGACTTTGCTGGCCAGCAATCGTATGAACAGCCGCCCGTGGACTATGGCGGTGGTGATCAAAGGTACTCCGTTGGCGATGCATTTTCTCCTACGGTGGCCATGGCGCCGCCAATGCTGACACCAAACGATCTGCCTCCAGCCGAGCTACAATACCTTCCACCCCTAGAGCCGCGTGAGGTCCCATTTGCTATCCATGACCCCCATGATGAAAACACGGCTATGTCAGTTTTTGACAACATTGCCGCCGTACTCCGGCACAGAGGAAGAACCACAGCTAAATTGCCCGCGTACTGGGTTCTCGATAGCAAAGGGAAAGAAATCGCATCAATTACCTGGGATAAATTAGCTTCGCGAGCAGAAAAGGTTGCCCAGGTGATCCGGGACAAGAGTTCTTTGTACCGTGGTGACCGCGTAGCTCTTATATACCGTGATACGGAGGTTATCGACTTTGCTATTGCCCTACTCGGTTGTTTCATCGCTGGCGTTGTCGCGGTCCCTATCAATGACTTGCAAGACTATACGAAGCTAAACTTGATTTTGACCTCTGCTCAGGCACATCTGGCCCTCACGACAGACAACAACCTGAAAGCCTTCCAGCGAGATATAACGACTCAGAAGCTGAACTGGCCTAAAGGTGTCGAGTGGTGGAAGACAAATGAGTTTGGAAGCTATCATGCTAAGAAGAAGGAGGATGTGCCCCCCTTGTCAGTCCCAGATCTGGCTTATATCGAGTTTTCTAGCGCGCCTACTGGCGATTTACGTGGAGTCGTCCTAAGTCACCGCACCATAATGCACCAGATGGCGTGTCTTGGTGCCATCATATCGGCACTGCCTAGTCATGGTCCAGGGGATACCTTCAACCGAGCCCTTAGAGACAAAAATGGCCGGCTTATCGGGGGTGGCGCTAGTAGCGAGATCCTCCTGTCGTACCTTGACCCAAGGCAGGGTATAGGCATGATTATCAGTGTACTCCTAAATGTGTATAGCGGACACACGACAGTTTGGGTTGAAAATCGAGCTGTGAACTCACCCGGCCTCTACGCCCATCTCATTACAAAGTATAAAGCAACATTACTAGTTGCCGATTATCCAGGTCTAAAACAGGCTGCATTCAACTATCAGCAGGATCCTATGGCCACCAGAAATTTCAAGAAAGGGATGGATCCGAATTTTCAACACGTTAAACTGTGTCTCATTGATACATTAACGGTCGACAGTGAATTTCACGAGGTATTAGCTGACCGATGGCTCCGGCCACTACGAAACTCTCGAGCTAGAGAGGTGGTGGCGCCGATGCTCTGCCTTCCCGAACATGGCGGCATGGTGATTAGTGTTCGTGATTGGCTGGGTGGCGAGGAGCGTATGGGATGTCCGTTAAAGTTGGAGTTTGATGTAGATGCCGAACCGGAGGATGAAAAGGAGAAGGACGAAGAGAAGGATAAAGAGAAGCCAACGCCAGCTAATGGGTTTGGAAGTCTTTTAGGAGGCGGCACCACAACTACCAAGGAATCTGATACCGAGAATGACATTCGCGAAGTCCTATTAGATCGAGAAGCTCTGAAGACGAACGAGGTCGTTGTTGTCGCAATTGGCGAAGAAGCCAGCAAAAGGGCCATGACAGAACCGGGGACGGTTCGCGTAGGTGCCTTCGGCTATCCTATTCCTGATGCTACGCTGGCTATTGTAGACCCCGAAACAGGGCTGCTAGCATCCCCACAAACTGTGGGAGAGATCTGGGTTGACTCGCCATCCTTATCAGGAGGCTTTTGGGCCTTGCCTCGACATACGGAGCAGATTTTCCACGCAAAATCTTTCAAGTTTGAGCCCGGGCAACCAACCCCTACGTCTGTTGAGCCGGAATTCCTGAGAACCGGGATCCTGGGGACAATCATTGAAGGCAAGATATTTGTTCTTGGCCTCTATGAAGATCGCATCCGCCAGAAAGTAGAATGGGTTGAGCATGGTCACGAAATTGCTGAACATCGTTATTTCTTTGTGCAGCATATCAAGGTCAGCATTTTACGCAACTTGAACAAGCAGGTGTTCGACTGCTCGGCTTTCGATGCCTTCGTCAACGACGAGCACCTACCCATCGTAGTACTAGAATCATCGGCAGCATCCACGGCTCCGGCGACGTCAGGTGCCCCGCCTAGGCAGCTGGACACCGCGTTGCTGGATTCGATTTCGGAGAAATGCATGGATCTTTTACTTCAAGAACACCACCTGCGAGTTTACTGCGTGATGATAACAGCCCCAGATTCGCTACCACGTGCTACCAAGAACGGCAGGCTCGAAGTTGGCAATATGCTTTGCAAACAGGAGTTCGACTTAGGAAATTTACCCTGCGTCCATGTCAAGTTCGGGGTTGAACATGCCGTGCTAAATCTACCCATCGGCGTGGACCCGTTAGGTGGTATATGGTCGGATATTGCGTCAGATTCTAGGTATGATATCCTAGGAAACGTCGATAAGCAGTACTCTGGTATAGATAGGCGAGAGGTAGTGATAGATGATCGGACCTCGACACCTCTCAATAACTTTTCTAGTATCACGGACCTCATACAATGGCGAGTTGCACGCCAACCTGAGGAACTCGCTCTCTGCAGCATAGATGCTAAAGGCAAAGAAGGAAAGGGCATCACCTGGAAGAAGTTTGATACTAAAGTTGCAGCTGTGGCACTGTATCTCCGCAACAAAGCCAAAATACGACCGCGCGATCATGTTATGCTCATGTACACGCATTCGGAGGATTTTATCTTTGCTGTTCACGCTTGTATCAACCTTGGAGCTGTAGTGGTCCCTACCGCGCCTATGGATGAGCGACGCCTATATGAAGATGTGCCAGCTTTCCTTCACCTCATCAATGACTATGGTATCAAGGCTGTATTAGTCAATAACGATGTCGATCACCTACTGAAACAGAAGACGGTTTCACAGCATGTCAAACAAACAGCACAAGTTCTCAAGATTAATGTGCCCACTGTGTTCAACACCTCAAAACCTCCAAAGCAAAATAGCGGCCTCCGAGATCTTGGTATGACGATGGATCCTTCATGGGTTCAACAAAACTATCCTGTCGTCATTTGGGCATATTGGACGCCAGACCAACGCAGAATATCGGTACAGCTCAGCCACACCACCATTCTAGGCATGTGCAAAGTGCAAAAAGAGACTTGTCAGATGACTAGTTCACGTCCAGTCCTCGGCTGCGTCAGAAGCACTACCGGTCTAGGTTTCATACATTCGTGCCTCATGGGTATATACATAGGCACGCCGACATACCTCGTCTCGCCTGTCGATTTCTCACAGAACCCAATCTCTTTGTTTTTGACACTTAGTAGATACAAGATCAAAGATACTTACGCAACACCCCAGATGCTTGATCACGCGATGAATACAATGCCTGGGAAAGGATTTACTATGCACGAGCTGAAGAATCTAATGATTACAGCAGAAAGCAGACCCCGCGTGGACGTTTTCCAGAAGGTTCGGCTTCATTTTGCTGCTACCGGCTTAGACAGGACTGCCATCAACACGGTGTACTCTCATGTGCTCAACCCAATGATCGCGTCACGCTCGTACATGTGCATAGAGCCCACCGAGCTATGGCTTGATCAACGAGCTCTACGAAGAGGGCTGGTGATCCCGATTGATCCAGAGTCGAATACAAGAGCCTTGCTTGTTCAAGATTCAGGAATGGTGCCGGTGTCCACGCAGATAGCTATTGTCAACCCAGAGAGTTGCTCATTGTGCAGTGATGGTGAATTTGGCGAGATCTGGGTCGACTCGGAGGCATGTGTTAAGGGTTTCTATGGATCCAAGGACCCCTTTGACGCCGAACGTTTCAATGGACGCACCGTTGACGGCGATCCCAATATCCGTTATGTCAGGACTGGTGATCTTGGCTTCCTCCATACCATCAGCCGGCCTATTGGGCCAGGCGGGACACAAGTCGAAATGCAAGTTTTATTTGTGCTCGGTAATATCGGAGAGACGTTTGAAATCAACGGCCTCAATCATTTCCCCATGGACATCGAGGCTTCGGTGGAAAGGTGTCATCGAAACATCGTCCCTGGTGGCTGGTAAGTAGTTTGTACTGTATTGGGTGTCCCCTGCTAACACATCTCCAGCGCTGTTTTCCAAGCCGGCGGCCTCGTAGTTGTTCTAGTTGAAGTGTCACGCAAGCCATATCTGGCATCTATCGTCCCAGTCATTGTGAACGCAATTTTAGGTCAGCATCAGATCGTGGTTGATATCGTCGCATTCGTGAACAAGGGCGACTTCCCTCGTAGTCGGCTTGGCGAGAAACAACGTGGCAAAATTCTGGCTGGCTGGGTAACTCGCAAGATGCGTACAGTAGCCCAGTTTGCGATCCGTGACACAAACGCAACTGCCTTGGAGGGCGCTGGCGGCACCGCCGACAACGCCCATCGCGCAAGTGTCGGTAGTATCCGAAGCAATAACGCACCTGGGGCAAGTTCTTTACGGAATATGGAGCATGCACCACAAATCCTCGAGCAAGAAGAGCTTGACCACCAAATGGACAAGATGTCAGCTCTTCCACTACGCGTCGAGTCTACAGCTAGCAGCAGTCGACACGGTACCTCAAATTCTGAACACGCTGCGGCGTACGGCTTGCCTCAATATGACCGCTTTGGCGATGAATTCCAACTGCCCACCCAGCAACGAGGCCCTCCCCAGATCCGACTCCCTACCGATGACGGAAGACAAGCACAGGCATTAACTGAGGATGAAGACTGGGAAAATGACGCAATTAGACAGATGAATCTGGCCAGCCAGAGATAGGCTGATTGACTAGAACTGAGAGCGGTGGCCCTCAAATGGCACACTTTACACACATAACATAGTTTAGCTATGGATTTGGGTCCCCGTGTTTCTTATATGCTTATCCTGGGTTCTTCATTGCGTAGGAGTTATTTGGCTACTTCGCGGATATCCCTTTGTAGGTACATCGTCCTGGATTCACTGGGAAGGTAAAATTCAGGGCATCGATGAGAGAGGTCGGCTGATTATCAAGACGACGTTTATGGTTAAGCAGGTGGGTGGGCTTAGTCATTACCTTCGCCTAGCAAATTCGATACATGTTATTCAATGCACGAGAGAAGTATTGGCGACAGAGTTAGTTTCTAAACAGTTAGTTATGAGTTGAAACAACACGCCTTAATATGACTTTGGGCGTGAAAGACAGATTTTACGGTCCGCAGAAACCTGATTTTACCACGGTTATGTTTGTGAAGCCGCAGCTATCTCTTACGATTACAACCCTAGAGTTCCTCATCACTAAGCAATAAGCATGCGCGTAGTTTATCCTCAGCGCAAGTGGAATTCCTCCACTTAAATAAATCCAAATTGCCCTTGGTACTCTCAGGAGTTTCATACCAAAATGCAGACATGGCCAATATATCATTTCAGGTATTCAACAATAAGGCTTTCCCCTTTTTCATATGTATCTTGTGCTATCAAATGATACCCTCGAATATATACCAGTACTCACAGTTCCCACAGATTACATAGCTGCGTAAGATCTCACTGCACAACAAACCGCTGAGTATGCGACTTATACAGCACAGACTGGTCCAGCACCTCGCCCGTCGCAGAGCGGATGAACTGCACCTGCAGGTTATTCTTGTCCAGCACCGACACGCGCGCGTAGCTGAAGTCATCCGCGTACGCGAAGGCGTTGTACGCCTGCCTGTCGCCCACGGTGCTCAGGCCCTCGATGTTGCCCGCGCCGCCGGCGACGACGTACATGGGCGCCTTGGGGTCCCGCATGCCGCTCGGGTCCGCGACGCCCTGGTAGGTCGGCAGGAAGCGCTGCGAGTTGTGCACGTGGCCGAAGATGGCGAGGTCCACGCCATACTTGTACAGCAGCGGCTCGAACGCCGCCTGGCAGGGCGCGCACGCGCTCGAGCCCGCCGTCGTGTACCATGGTCTGTGACCCCCCACGATGAGCCAGGGCGTCACGGCGCGGTCGACGGAGGCGAGGTCCGCGGCGAGGAAGGCGAGCTGCTGCCCCGCGGCCGCGAAGGGCCCGCTGTTCAGCCCGGCGCTGCCGCCGGGCCCGTCGGGGGCCGACGCGAAGTCCGTCTCCGTGTCGAGCATCACGATGTGCGCGGAGCCGTACTCGAAGGAGTACCAGAAGGGGGGGTGCGCGAGGAGCGCGGCCGCGTTGGCGGAGGCCTTGGCCGTCGTGTTGGAGGAGCGCGAGGGGAAGGTCGTGGGCATGAGGTCGGCGAAGCGGTTCATGTAGTCCGTGAAGTTCTTCTGGCCGGCGGCGCAGAGGATTTGGGTGCTGCGGGCCCCGTGGTTAGTTTCCTTTTTCTCCATTTCCTTGGATTATGAGTCTGGAGAGAAACTATTAAAGGGGTGGGGGGAATGGGGAATGCGTACTATGGGACCTCCTCGCAATTCGCTTCGTGGTTTCCCGGCCCGACCATGTACGGCTTGCGGCCGGATATGGGGGCGAGCTGGCCGTAGAAGTTCTCGACTATGGCGGCGTAGGCGTCGGTGCCATCGAAGAGGTTCTTGGGCGTGAGCAGCCAGTCGTCAGCGTAGCCCAGGTCGCCGGGGTGCAGGACGAACTCGTAGTCGTCGATGGTGTTCGCGAGGCGGCCGATGGTGGTGTGGTTGAGCGCGGGCTGGATCATGGGGATCGTGTCGCGCTTAGCATTATCGGCCTTGATGGTGTAGCCGTCCTCGCCGTACACGCCGAGGTCGATGACGGCGTTGAAGGAGAAGGCCCCCGTGTCGCCCGCCGGCCGCGGGCTGAGGAAGTGGTCCACGCTCGAGTTGGTCGACACGATCTTGTAGTAGTACGTCGTGCCCGGCAGCAGCCCCGTCAGCGTCACCGAGTTGCCGTACGTCCGCGAGTTCGGGTACGTGATTGACGTCGTGGAACAGGCCGACTGGGCGAGGACGCTGCTCAGCACTCCATATTGCACGCATGGTTTGCTCAATTGCTGATATGTGTTCCAGCCAATTGCGACAGCTAGTGAAGCATCACGCCTCAGAATCAGCACTCATGATCTCGACCACAGGCGTTTACATTCTCTACTCACAGTTAGGTCCTTTGATGGCTATGCGCTGCTGCGTAGGCGTTGTCAGGTCTGCCGGGATAACCGGATAGTCGGCCCCTGCCAGGACACCGGCAACGAGAGCCGAGGCCCATGTTAACGAGGCGGCAACAGACTTCATGATTGCGTGAGGTCTCAGGGTAAGACACGAGTGATTGTCGAAGTCTCAACGTCTTAAAGCCAAGGCCAATCGCCTACTCTTCGGCCTACTCGGCCAAACGTCTCGGCTGCTATATCCACCAAGTTCACATGCTGACACCGCTCGCTCGGGCAGCGAGAGAAGATCTACATTTATACCAGCGAACCAAGATGAGGTTAATAGTCACCACGTGCATAGAGACCCGGGGCAGGTCTCCACATGGCTGAGGTTGGTTCCCGCATAGGCAGACAGATTTGGACTTTTTACAGACTAGCTTCCACTTGCGGTTGCTTAGTTACGTCTCGCGTGGAGGTGAGCCGGAGTCCCGTGGGTATCTTGGGCTGACTGATTGGATAGGATCGAGGCCGGGGTCTCGAGCTCGAGAACGGAGATGATCGGCCCTAAGCTCAACCAAGGTTTTTTCGCCCATGTGCTTGCGCAATCCGAATCTCTCGAGTCGGGATTGGTCTATCGAGGCATACATTATTTTTTGGCCGCGCATGTCTTGCTAATCCCGGTTTTGTATGGTGCGCGGTTAACGTTGACTTGGTAGCCCGCATGCCGTGGCTGAAAGTATGATATCACTCTGCCTCTAAGCGATCGCCTAGCAATCGAGAAGCCACACCAGGAGCGCTAAAAACATGGCATCTATAGAATCCAGATCAGAGCCAAGATACGAGCCAAGATACGGTACCTACATTAATCGATATTCGCTAGCGGTGAGCTTATTTCTATTCAGTGGGTCGATTGCTATAGCGATGTCAAGCTGCAAGAGAGGAATGACACATCGATACATATGACCTAAGCATCTGCATGGTAATTAACCTGTATCAGAAACGTCCCAGGGCCGCAGAATTCAACATCCAGAATTGTAAGTGCTAGCAACTTTATGAAAATGGCGATATTTTGACAGTGCGTGTGGCCAACTCACACATTCCTAAGAAGTCTGTTGATTCAGGGGTGCTAAAATTCGTTGATTTTTTTTATATGAGCCTAGCTAGTTTGCTGCCCTTTCAGAGCGCGCACTTGGATCAGCTTAGCCAGTTTCCCCTTATTAGAAATCCATTGTTTTGCCTAGATTTGTAATGAAATGCTTATATGGTTATGTGACAATGGTTATGCCTCTAATAAGGTGCAGTAGAGTGTATCAGTCGATCCGTTTTAGTACTAAGCACAAAGATTTCGTGTAAGTACCAACCCAGAGCATGTGTGATATTGCATACAAGTATTGACAGGAACCTCTATAGACTATGAGTAGACTTTCTAGAATACAAAAAAAAAAAGTAATCCTTTATCCCACCTCGCCCCGCAGAGGCTTTCCTTCTATCCATAGATTGTGTCACCAGGTGTAGTGGCGAAACAGAAAACAATTACGTACAGTCGCAGTTCCGACAAGGCATAATTAACATCATAAGAAACCTAAAGCTAATTTCAATTGATAATATCTTCTATTTGGAAGACCCCTCAGCTTCGTCCATATCAGGCGGGGAGGGCTCTTCTAGACCTCTAGGGGTATTTATATTAATTACCCCTATTATATAAGAAGAGCAGTTCTCCCCAAGTATTTGGGCAGGATTCAGCAATCAATGAAATTAAGCCCTGGCCCTATTCTGCTACCTACCTTCGTCCTAACTTCATGGATCTATGTGACCTATCTTCACTCTAACTAAACCCCATGGCAGGCCGGCTTCCAAAGTATGATCAAATACAGAAGCCTGCTTTTCAACTTGTGAGGCTCCTCAGCCTCATTATCCGGAGTCCCCAAAATAGGAGCTTGGATACAAACACGGTTGGGCTAGCTCACTCAAGTCTTTTTCCAAAAGCGAACGGAAGAGTAACCACGGCTAGGAAAACAACTACAAACGCGGGTAAGCAGCTAGCCAGAATACACTGTCGCGCAATGCATCAACAACTACGCCTAGATCAGTAGACGTGAGGTTTCAATATTTAGTAGATTACATGCCTCTGTTTACTTTGCACATTGTCCGTTTGCCGGAAGATGATAGATCATAGCCGATCATGAATCATATCCACCTTCCGCCCATACCACCGCCCTATCATCTGTGACACATCATTCGTGCTTGTCCTACAAACAGAGCCCGTCTTTCATATATGATCTCGGACCACTGTGTCACAATAATAACTCGTTACGCTGGTATTACGGTAGTACGCTCCTTCTCCTGTGACGCCAGATGTTTACAAGACGTCAGCCACGAAGAAAATACGACATAATGGGAACCCACAGGTATTCCGAAGCATTTCTAGGCGCGTACTACAAAATATGATACGTGCCTATTCTACGCCTAGTTAGTAGAAGGCTAGGCCCAAAGATAGAATAATATCCTTAAACAGTTGTTTATGTACGCGCTGCCATAAGCACCGATTGAAAAGGGTATCTAAAAGATTTCCATGTATAAAATCCAAGTACTAGCCTTCTAATATTGCTTTCTTAATTTCTAATGTTTCCTCGACAATCACCTTCTCGAATCCTCAGTAAGCACCCTCTCGGATACTCGACAAAATGGAGTCCCCAGAAGAGTCTTCAGACTCTCCAACCAACCCACAAACACCTGATCAGATCGAGGAGTTATGTGTCAACCCCTTGCCTCAAGATCTCCAGACAGATGAACAGCGAAAAATCCTTGATATGATTGCTCAGTTTCGAAAATGCGGACTCGAAAGTGTCGTATCCCTCCCACAAATCGTTGTCTGCGGTGACCAGTCTTCAGAGAAAAGCTCTACCGTAGAGGCTATTATGGGGATTCCCTTCCCGCGGGGTGAGGATCTATGCACCCGGTTCGCGACAGAGATCATTCTTCGTCGAGGTCTTACCAGTACACTCACTATCAGAGTTATCCCTGATGAGACCCGATCTCAGAAGGAGAAAGAATCCATCAAGGCTTTCTCCAAGTCCATCACGGACTTTGAAGAACTGCCCTGGATCATGAAGTTAGCAAAGGATACCATGGGAATTACGCCCGAAGACGGGGGAAATGTGTCGGCGCCCACCCGAGCCTTTGCTAGGGATACATTGAGCATCGAAATTGAAGGCCCATCATGTCCCCCGCTCACTCTCGTTGATATTCCGGGGCTTATCCACACATCTACTTTGGGGATTAGTGATGAAGATGTAAATCTCGTGGCTGATATCACTGATCACTACATCTCACAGCCTCGAACAATCTGTCTCGCTGTGGTATCTGCCGCTAACGATGTAGCAAATCAGACGATCTTAACGAAAGTTCGACGGGTAGATCCGCACGGGGATCGAACACTCGGTATTATTACTAAGCCGGACATCCTCGACCCCGACTCTAGCTCACAGAGCAAGGCCATCGAGCTTGCTCGGAATGAGAACGTGTATCTCGAGCTTGGTTGGCATGTAATTAGGAACAGCAAATCTAAAAAGAGCGACTCCCCCCTCCTTGATAGAAATTTTGACGAAACAATGTTTTTCCGCACCTCCAACTTCAAATCCCTACCGAAGGAGTCTGTCGGGGTCGCCGCACTAAGAACTCGCCTGAGCGAGCTTCTATATGGGCATGTCAGGCGTGAGTTGCCTAAACTCGGACACGATCTCGAGGCAGCCTTACACGAGACACAAAAAGACCTAGAACTTCTCGGGGTCCCTCGGCCTAATAGCACCGAGGAGTGCAAAGCCTATTTAATGCAACTAAGTTTTGATTACTACAACCTCTGCAAAGCAGCTGTGCGCGGAGACTATGAGGGTAGCTTTTTCAATCTCAGCTCTGATGATGACTTCTCTTTCCAGTCTAGCACAGCTGCCGTCAGGCTGAGGGCACTGGTCCAACTTATGCATACTAACTTCGCTGAAACATTCGGTAAAAGCGGTAAAAAGTATCAAATCTCCCCACTCGATGATGTTTCAACCCGGTATACATCAGCCAAACCCAACGATGTTGGTCTGACCAAGCTTTCATGGGAAGAGGCAGTCGAATGGGTTCGGAAGGTCCTTGTTCGCACTCGAGGCAGGGAGCCTGTCGGAAACCTCAACCCCCTCCTGATGGCCGAGTTGTTCTGGGAGCAATCCAGTGGCTGGAAGGCACTTGCATACAACCATGTTGAAGAAATTTTGCAAGCCTGCGAGAAGTTCCTGAGAATTCTTTTGAATAACAAGGCACCTAAAGATGTGCAGTCTAGACTGTGGTCATTGAAGATCTCGGATGCCTTGAAGAATCGTCGTAGAGCTGCATTTCACGAACTGGACAGGATTATGGAGGACAAGAAACGCTTCCCAATTACCTCTGACCCTAACTATACAAATGATGTCTTTAGGCACCGCCGAGAGAGACAAAAAAACTTGTTTCTCAACGCCTTAGGATCTGGTAATACTGAGAAGGCTGTTGACATCTTCTTGGGGGAGGTTGATGCGGACATAGAGAAGGTCAGTTGTGAAGACGCTCTTTACCGCACGGCTGGAATATACGAAGTAAGCCTAGCCCCCCACCCGCTTGTGTACCATCATCTGCTAATTTTACCACTCTATATGTAGAACCAACAAAAGATTTTCGTCGCCAACATCATAACCCAAGTCATTGAACGTCATATCATCGATGGTCTTGAAGACATATTTTCCCCCGTCGTTGTTAATACCATGTCGAACAAGGAGGTCGAAGATATTGCTTCCGAGCTGCTTCCCGTTATTAGGAATCAAAGAGTCCTTCTCAACAACAGGATCAAGATATTGGAAGATGGACGGGAGATCTTCAAAACCATGATAGGGGATGCCGCGAAGTGATTGGAAGTATTGTATCGAGGCTGGTACTGGATATTTTATAGATATACAGAAGGAAAATAAACGTATTTAATGCTTATCTAGTACTAGATGGTTGATTACCTTTTTTCTTTTTTTTTAAAAAAAAAAAGAAAAGGAGGAAAAAGAGTAAGGATTATAGAAGATGGGATAAGTGTAGAAAACCAAAGAAGTAAATGCTTAATTTGTTTGCTTTAATCCTAGCCCTAAATCATGATTTCCCACTCTCTCATAATACCTTCTAGTTCTAAAGTGGTACTATTAGTACTCCTTAATTCTACCCGGATCATCAAAAAAGTATTTTCAAACTATTAATAATATTTCTAAGATGGTATTCTGTTACATTAACTTGTCATATATGGTATACCGTACGTAGCGCACAGGGACCAGTCACGCTACTAGGAAGAGTTACAAGTTCACACTATATCAAGCCATGCAAAGGTTGCACCTTGCAACGCCTCCCCATCCATGATTTGATCAACATATGCTTCGCTTACAAGGTTGTATTTTCCAGTCTGTTGCAGGCGAAGGATGTAGGGGACTTGAGCACCTCTTATTATGGTAACAACATCTCCTGCTTTAATGTTGTCATAGCCAAGGCCCAATCTCCCTGTTTCAGTTATGAAAGGTAGCCGTTTGAGAGATCGCCCAATGATTTCGTTGGGCATCTGCATCGACAGAATTTTCGCAGAGCTAAAAGCATCTTCGGTCCCAGTTTGTGCCAAAAACTTGCGTACTTCGATTCGTATGTGCCTATCTTTAACACGCCGAATGCTCTGCCGAAGGAGACGAGTAGCCTCGAGGAGGATATCTTCACCGGTCCTGACTACATAGCCTTTTAAGTCAAATTTCACTCCTGCTAGTGAGGCTCTAGCCACAGCTTGCAAGCGCTCCCTAAACGAAGGAAAGTTGGTTCTGGTCTGGTATGTAAGACGTAAGATTTCAACTAGCCATTCTTGCGGCCATGAAGACGTTTTCTCTAGAGGAACATCCCAACTGGATATCCTGTTAGGAAAGTATCCCACGCTATGAACCTTATCGCAAATAAAACCCTTTAGAGATATGCCGTATGCTACGGCTGAGTTGTTGCTGTCAACTTTTACGATGGGTAGGGGATGTATTTTGCCGGAAGCACAAAATTCGGGTTCTAATGTCATGTGGTCGTCTTCAACTATCTGCAGCGGCTCAGTAATAGGCTCATGCCAATTTGGAACCCATGATGGTAGGTTCTCAACTATCGAGCGCCGGTGGGGTTGAACCAGAGACAGAAGCGATATATGTCCTTGTTGAAGCAATGCGGATGTGGTGAGGCTATAGACTTCCCGGTACGACTTTCCGTAGTCTGGATTGATGCCTTTCTCGCTGAGATCTTCTCGATCGAAAGCCAGACCTAATAATGCAAATATCTTGTCACGGGGATCGCTTGAGTCCAGGTGGTGAGGGCCGTGCTTTTGGAGATTAGGACTCCCGACGCAGGTAAGCCTGAGAAGAGCGATCAACGGAAAGTTGCTCATGCGGACCCGTGGGCCGTTGACCATCATTGAGGCACGAATAAAATGTCCAGAGAGTATAATCTGGTAGTGATATGAATTCAATGTCCCCAGGTCTTTGAGCATTCCGAATAGGGTTCTGCTAAAGCACTGATATGCATTCAGCGCAGCGGCGAGTTTCCTTCTATTAATTTTCATAGTCCCACAGATGAAGATTGCTTCCCGTGACAGAGCAATCTCTTGAAGAACCCAGACTCTTCCGAACCAAGGCCGCTGAAGCATATTGTTCATTTCTCGGACCGGGAAATACTTTCCCTTGCCATCCAAGCCATTTATTTTGCGGAAAAGGTTTCCCAGCCTTATAAAAATCGGTGTATAAACGCCAAGTACTTGTTGTAGGTACGTGAAGGAAGAGTCGCATGTAAACCCGTCCGGATGTCTTGCATAATATCGGGCCAACTCTCGCCACATGGTATCGCCGATATGTAGATTGTGGTAGAAACCACATGAGTAGGCTTCTTCGCCTAATTCATCCAAATATTCGATAGCTCGTCGACTTTCACCATCGCCAGGGCCCAACCATGCTATAACCTGATCTGCCCGCTTATATATGTCTCCCATTAGAGCTACCTGCCAGGCCTTCTCTCTATCATTTCGCTGGTCGATACACAGATAGTCGACCCACATCAGAAGAGGGAATTTCGAGGGTCGAAGTACAATCAAGGCATTGAATAGATTTTCCGGAATCCGGATGCCAATATCGTCTACTCGTATGACGCGATTTTTATTGGCATTTCCCCAAGCATACGACAGCGCTTTGTACGGGGGAGCCTCCCGTAAACCTGTCTGCAATAACCGGCAGCATGGAATTCGTGCGTACTGTGCCCCTGGGTTTGGTAGAAGCTGCAATAGCCTGATTTCGCTTCTCTCCCGACTCAAGTCGAGATATTGGATAGACATGACCGTTGATGAATTTCAGGACCTAGTAGAGAAATGCCTAATACGTGAAGAAATGGAGCGTGTCGTTCAGATTTGGGTATTGAACAGACGCCGGCGAAGAAGGCGCAGCAATGTTACAGTCATGTTGCTGCCCATGGGCTGCTGGTGCCTAAACGAAAGGCAGAAGCGATAGCAAATCATTGTTGGAGATAAATGCTTGCCAGATTATCGAGGGTGTCTCCTCCTTATTGGATATACGGTCCCCCCCTTTGATAATCCAACCTATGGGCAGGGCAAATATTCCGAGAAAGGCGCAGTTGGTATTCGAGAATGAAACATAGCCTGCCAAGCATGAGCTTCAAGAAATATGAGAGTCAGTAAAACCCAACCGCGTTAAGTGTGCTCACACCTTGATCACCGAGCCAAAAGTATCCCATCCTCGGTTACTTGCACGTAAATTCCTTCTTTATAGCAAGCCCCGGCCCCCGGGACTTGACAGGGAAGTATTATAAACCTGTTCGCAAGTCAAGCACTCTTGCGGAAAGCAATTGCACTTACCTTAAAACATAATCTCATCTGCTTATCAGATAAGATAACAGCCCTCCTTATCCAAGGTCCTTGTAAGTTCCCTACACGAGACCTCATCTCCGTATTGGGTGCCGAATAATCGGTCCCGGGGCGGCCCTCATCGTCTAAAGCATGAGAAAAGGATTAGTTATTCCCACTCATGCCGCCCCGGAATGTATTCGCGCGATGAGATCTGCAGCAAGATCCAGCAATTTTACCGCCAAGTAATCCGTCTCCCATATCTAAACAACGACGATGGCACCCTCATCATCCCGCCCCCGGAGGGCTGGAGCTCCATCAACACCACGGCCGGCAAGACCGAAACAGCCGTCGACCTCCTCCGCCACCTGCCCTACCTCCGCCCCAACCCCAACAACCCCTTCCCAGCAGGCCACCTACTCATCTACCCAGGCACAGTCCAAGTATGCTACCTAGACAGCGACAGCGAGTACCAGGAGGACCTGTACCCCCTCCCAGCGCACTGCGTGTACCTCGCCCGCCGCGCCGACTATCTCGGCAGGGACCTGATCCTGGACACGCACAGCGGCGCCGTGACAGAGTTCGCGTCGGACAACATCACCGTGCCGTACGACGCGTACGAGAAGCTACCCGAGGCGGAGCGGTGGCGCGCGCATCGGACGCTGCCTCTCGCGGAACTGCTGGACGAGTGGATCCGGATGTACGAGGAGCTGGAGTGGATGGTCGTGCCGAACCCGATCGCGCGGCCGGAGTTAGGGCGGTTCTACCACCGAGCTGAGAATCCTGGTCTTGACGATGTGGATTTCGAGGGCGGGATCGAACTTTATCGGGAGCAGGGGAAGGTGATTAGAGAGCAGAGGGACCATGCGGCGGTTAGTGCACAGGTATCACTTGAGTTGTACACGCTCATGCTAATTTAATTTGCAGAAGGTCTATGAGGTGTATATACGCCATGGATGGCCGGGTCGTTTTGACAAGGAGCGATGCCGGGCTGAGTTGCTGGAGCTTGAGAGAGCGAAGGATGTACTAGAGAGGCGGCTTATGGATGAGATGAATCCAGATGCGGAACTTTTTGACTAGAAAGCGTTAGGAAATTAGATTAAGCTTGCAGTTTGTGCATATTCTTCTCTTTATATTACATGTGAGATCGGTGAGGACGCTAGTAGTACGTCCACCTCACTTATGGCTGCAGGTTTCTTGCTAGGGGTACGAATGCATGAGAATATTAATGTTGACTCTAGAATGACTACATAATAGAGCACATTTCAAAGAGATAGAAAGAGAGAAGAGGGGGATGAGAACGAATTTGGGTATAGAACGTTAGTATAAGCACAGTTTGTCAATTGATCTGTAAAATAACTTCAGCTCTGCAACTCACGCGGGAAATTCTATGTATAAGACTGCTATAGAAAGAACCAAGGAATAAGTAATGCAGTCTATTCCGTTATTTTGTTAGGACTCAGCTGAACTCTATTTGAACTGCGAGATTCAAAAGGGGCGTTAGATCCGGGTCTGGAAAGCTGGGTTCTTCTAGATAATGTGCGGTTGAATCTCGAAATTGAGTTGCCCCAACTTGTCTCACTAGAACACTAACTTCTGAGTAGGGTATAACGATATCCAGCAACACATCTATAACACTCCGATCCATAATGTATCATTAAAGTCTAAGACGTATTATTAAGGGCTTCATAGCTTATTCTTAGTATGTATATATCCGCACTCGAGAGATATCGAGCCAGGATTCTCGAACTCGTTCCATATCTCATAAGGTCCGATCAGCAAGGCAGAAAGTGGGCATTCTGCTTGTGGTTCATTCACGAGCCTCAAACCAACCACTCGCCCGTCTGAGCGGGCTCCCCTGCGCCAGTTCAACTGTTCTTAAACCTCGAGAGACAAAAACGACCGTATCCGCTACTGTTGGTAGCGATAGCATGCGCCTTACTCCTTCCATGCTCTCCCTCATAGCCTCATATATAATAACGAGGCGAGGGATCTACCCAAAACGTAGGTACAATGCATTGCAATATCGGAAATGTCATGTCGTAAGGTGGTTCGTTGTGCGTTATTGAGCGCCATATGTGTTGTACAAAAGCGATACCTAGGTATATCGGTGGGTTTCACGAATCAGTACTAATCTTGATTGACGGTTTGCTGTAGCAATATAAGTCAGTAATTGTGAAGAAGTAGAGTTGAACTGAGTGTTCGGGCTTAACTTACCACCAGCCAGTCCATTCCATCATTAATGCCACTTCCATCGACGGCAGAGCATGCGACAATACTCCAGTTCCGATCCCGCAGCTCACCCAGCCGGAGAGCCTCGGAGATCTCACCAGCGCCCTTGGCTCCAGGTTGATCTTGCTTGTTGGCGAAGACGAGCAGCGCGGCATCCTTCAGCTCCTCCTCATTCAGCATGGCAGCTAACTCATCTGCCGCGGTTTGGAGACGCTCTATATCGGTGCTGTCGACGACGAAGATGACGGCGGCGGTATTAGCGTAGTAACACCGCCAATAGGGTCGGATAGAGGTCTGTCCGCCGAGATCCCATACGTCGAAGTTGAGGTTCTTGTAGGTTACGGATTCCACATTAAAGCCTATCGTCGGGATGGTTGTGACAACTTCGCCTATCTATAAGTAGAGTTAGCTGTACGGGACCTTTGTGCTCCCAACACCTTGGGTGAATCGAGAGAATAGACAGCGCGCCCGCTATGGATAGCTCACTAACCTTAAGTCTGTAGAGGAGTGTGGTCTTTCCGGCGTTATCCTACATAGTGATGACCGACCCGTTAGCGCTGCCTACTATCGGCGTCAATTCGACTTCACGGGGGCCAAGAAGCATACCAGACCCAAGATCAATATCCTGATTTCCTTCTTCGCCCAAAGCAGGCCCGACAGCCATGACACGCTTTGGCCCATCTTTTATTTGGTATAACGATCCGCGTAGTATTTGGGAAGGTCGAGGTGAGGTATAGGGCCGTGCCACCCGAGTACAGTGACACTCAAATCGTTGACGACTCCTTGGTTGGAGGTAGGTTCACAAGGAGAAAGGGGCTATCGGTGATGTAGATCGCGCCCCCAAGGATTAAAACGGCGCAGCCTATGGATTATCGATGCTTTATAAGGAATAGATAGTTGGTGTTGTGATGGTGTACGGGCTGTATCGCAGGTGATATTTCGTCCAGGTTCCCTTATTCGACGCCGGTTCTCTGTCTCCTTTGATTCTTCAAGGCCCAAGTCCAAGAGGCCGCCAGTTTCCAGGGATGAGCTGTTAGCGATTCGGCAGGCTGCCCCGGCGCCTTGGCACCCAAGGATTACCGGTTTAAGTCGTGCTTGTTGGCTTATATAATCAGGCGTCTTACTACCTGGTAACCTCAAGGTACCTAAGCTTTTCATGTGCTTATCTTAATTCTGGGCCTTACCTTAGGTAAGCTGGCAGACTGCTTTATCTTATCTGGACGACTGTCATGTGACTTCTTCTAGCACAAATGACATGGGACGTAGATAGTACCTAATCTGAGACACAATCAGCCGAAGATTTGCCCACAATTTCCAATCGGGGCTGCAAAACCCTCGCGCAACCAAAATTTACTAGCCGGCCATACTGACTGATTTGACCAGCTACTCCACCCACCCTACCTCTTCCTATTTCTCTACCAAGAAGACATCACCAACATCTCTCGACATTTAGATTCGCACACAGCAGTCAAAATGCCGGTACGTAAATCTCGACTGCACACCCTGTTCTCGCGAGAGAGGTGACTTTGTCATGGTGCAACCATGCAGCCAATCTCCTCGCTGCGGGATAGGTTATCAGGCGATTCCTACGACGAAAAGGACATTGTGACACCAGAGCTGACGATAATATCTCCAACCACAGAGCCACAAGTCTTTCCGGACGAAGCAGAAGCTCGCCAAGGCGCAGAAGCAGAACCGCCCTATTCCTCAATGGATTCGTCTCCGGACCGGCAACACCATTAGGTACGACTAACAGCTCCGTCATTCGTCTCGTCGCCTCTTGAATCACCATATTTACCCTACCATTTCGTCCCCGAGACACACCCACCAGACCCAGATTAGACAATAAACCAGGGCTAACGTACGCATCAGATACAACGCCAAGAGACGTCACTGGCGCAAGACCCGTCTCGGCATCTAGATGCCTTTTCTCTTGTTCCGCCTACATCGACCACACCATCCCGCCTGCCCTGTACCCTTGTGGGAGAGCTTGCCGATCCCAAGGTCGCCCATCAGTATTCACAGGCGACGAGGTCATATTTATGACGAAGATGGAAAGGGTACTTGAAGTGGACATGTACGTCTAATAACGACGACTTCCTTTTTCGACCGGGCAGATGGACAAAGACAAAACGAAACGAACTGGTCGATGGAGGGGTGGGTAGGGACTTGTGTGTGGTGTTGGCGAATCGGGTTTCTTCAGGGACTTTTTGTCATTTAAGGTCTGCATGGTACCGGTCACATGGGAAATGAAAATAAGCTGCGAACAGAGGAAACTCGAGAATCGAGTTATGACGTATCTTGTGCGCGTGACAATGCTTGATGCTGGACGTTTCCTTCAAAATCTATCGACTAACGTGGTAGACACCCTCCCTACCTATCTATGTGTAGTCCTGGAGTATACTCGATATTCTAAAAGTTGGCGCTTAGATTAGCCAGCGCTAACTTACTAAATGAGGTTCTAAAAGCTTAGCATTCGGATCATATTTTGCTATCTCCAACATTTCGAAACTGGAGAACTGTAAGTCGGAGACAAACTGATAAATTAGGAGTCCACGCTATCAACAGCAACTCGATTCCCGACTTCAACCTCCATTCTTACACCCTCTACCTACTTCCATCTAAAAACCGTATAGACAAGCACAGCGTACCTAGTAGTGAAATATGCATGAGGCTGCCACGCTACGTATGGAGTCTAGTTTCTGTATAGATACAATGCGGTAGCTACGTAGGTATGGGCTATGTGTACTAGGTTAAGTACGCTCTACCAGCGAGGTACACGCTGCCATCGAAAATTTAGGGCATACAATTAAACATTTTTAGACTAGGTAGTCAATCAGATGGAAGAGCCTGCACTTTGCTCCCTGTAAAGTCTCTATGGGTGAATTGGGTGATGAAAAGCATTTATTTGTAAAAGAGCGTTGACCGCCGACAAAACAATATGCAGTATCGCAAGTTCCGCCTCAGAAAGAGGACAGACATCAGCAGTCAACCCTGCAAATCTTCCCCACGTGTAACTCAACCACACCTAGGAACGCCGTTGCCAAAGACACTGCAAACTAACGCCGAGCTATGATGTGCATAGTCACACTGTCATCAAACTACTTCCTCCCTGTCATTCTGAGCTCCTGGGCTCTCTCTGGAGCTCAGCATTGGCACTCCAGTTCCATCTTTTAGCCAGATTTGAGTCATAGGAGGCTTTTCTCGGACTACTCATTTGTTCCCAAGTAGTGCTTCAAGTTTTTTTCTAACGATCCTCAGCCCACTCATTCTCCCGTCGGATTTGTTCCTCCTCCTCAGGAGTGAAGTCGTTAGTGATGTTGAATGTTTTCCGAATCTCTTCGGGCGACTTGCCCTTGATCATATTTGCCACGGTCTTGCAGCCGACATCAAGGAGAGGCTTGATGTCCAGGTAGTTGGATGCCTGGAGAAGAACAATTAGTTAGCTAACCAAAGGGACAAATAAACACCCAGATCTTAGATATAGTCAACGTACTAGGATAATCTCGAACAGCATCTCTTGGTCGACCTGCATGAACTTCTGATCCCACTCATCGATGTCCGTGGTCTTCTTCCGGGTATCAGACTCGTCCTCGTTAGTGGACGGGGGGTCGTTGCGATGATGCTCGCACCACTCGATTACTTTGCGGAGAACTGGTTCCGTGACCTGGAATAGTAGACAAGAAAAGTTAATGGCGGACAATATTAGAGACACAAGTGCTTATGGGCCTAGCTTACGTTCGGAATGGGAACCGTCTGACCGAGGGCACTGTCTCCAAGATCCTCTAACATATTCTTAATGAGCAATGAACGCTCTACAACAGCTCTCTCTGGAGGGATGTTAGTAATGACTCCCCAAGCGATACACGCCGAGGCTAACGAGCCACGCGGAAAAGGGAAAAACAGCTGGAGTAGAATAGAACACATGGGTGCAAACTTACCAACCTCCATGAGGTGGCTGTCATTGCTTTGCAGCGTAATCATTGTCGGTGCGTTTTCGGTAGACATGATGCCGATTTATTGTTTTGTCTTAAGAAGTCGGAGGTGCGTATCGGTTGTTGGTAAACTAGATATGTGTGGTAAGAAGTGTATCCTCTAACGTAGACAGGCGGGGTTTATCGTATGCCGGAAGTGTAATAGTTGAGTGGGTGATGACAAGGGGAGCTCGATTAAATGTGCAGATGTGGAAATGGGATGTGGACGTGAATGGCGTGGTGAATAAGTTTTAGGTCCCTAGGTACCTAAGGTAGATTAAATACCTGGGTTGTGAAGGTGCCACAGAACGGTAGTTGTGTATTGTTGGCCGTGTAGGAAGGTGTTGTCTAGCAGAGGGAAGCAAGCTGCCAGGTCAAGAGGTCAGGCAACAAGCGAATCATCGATGTCTGCAGATGAAGAAAGAAGAAATAGAAAGAAAAGGCTGAGCGATGATAGGGCCCAAGGCAACAGTACTCTGTCTAACGGCCGGTGAATGCCCGATGGGGTCTCTGGAGCTGACACCTGCCTTGTAGGCCGATGCCGTCATTTGATTGGGGGGCAATTTGGAAGGAAAGTGGCTAGGCGGACAAGTATGAAAATGCCGAATAATCCAAGACAACTTACCTCTCTTGCGAAGACGCGAAGGTCAGATGTTGACACCGGGAAGCTCTGGAGAGTGCGTTAGGTAGTCGAGTTGAGGTGGTGAAGTTGTTGATACGGAGTAGGAGTGATGAAGAGGATTGGAAGAGGTGTTGGATCGATGTGAAGGTGGAAGGCTGACCTAAGTACAGCAGATATAGTGGGGGGACTTCGCTGTGGGTCCGAGAGAAAGCGCGAGTGGCACCATTCACCTACCTATGCGTTAGGTACTACGTATATATACTATCTAAGGTGTTTCTCAGGTAGGTTTAGTATCTGAAAGCAAACTGAAGGTTTGCTCACAGGTATTAGGTATTCACTATCTTCTAACGCCTGCCTATTTCCCTTAAATTCACATATGTGCAGAGAAGCTTCGAGTTACATAATGGGGGGTTTTACTTTATTAAATGAGCTTAAACCTGCAAGGGGGAAGGGAATGAAAGAAGAAAAAAAAATAGCCCATTGCGACTAATACAAACAGCCAACGTAAATGCAGACAATAACATCTACACCTACTGCGTATGCTACATGTATGCAGCCACAATGTATTAGTTTAATGCTGTGACAAGGTAGAGAGACAGACCCTGCACAACCTCTCCATGTATCTAAGGTACCTAGGTATGTATACAGGTACCATTGAGCTTCTCACAACGTTCGTATTGAAGGGGTAACTACCTAAGTATTGCGTACTATACTTGTACAGCTTCAGACAGGACAAAGAGAAGGTAATTTTCCTATTACAGTGACGCAATAAATGAAAATAAACATCGTAGACTACATCCTTAGAAACCTAACATTAGTACATCTAGGTACTGATATAGAATTCAGGGCGACAATTCTACGCGCTACTAGGTTCCTAGACGAACTTTGTTTGTTACACGAGAGCAGTGACCACAAGCAGGCAAAAGCGTGATAAGTAAACAAACATTTTGCTTCAGAGGCTGTATGCGCAAGTTGTCATATGTGACTACCTATCCTACCAACCTAGTCCGGCCTAGCATACCTAAAAGCATATTGCTCCCTGGAGACTGGCACTTTTCCTCCCTCACCCTACCTACCTAACCTATCTACTTACTTACCTACCTACCATGTACCTAGCTACCGTGTAATATGTAGTACCCGGAACAAAGAAATTAAGCATTAGCCAATAGAAGAATAGGGTATGTATGCCCACCTCATGCCTCCCAGAGAGTGAGGGAAGGCACTAGTGTGTGCGTAGCACTACCTAGGTAGTGTGTGCGTAGTGTTTGATGTGTGTGTGTGCGCCTGTGAAAATGGTGGTTTGGGACAGGGTATCAAGAACCAAAAAACGACCCGAGACCAATAGCCATCCAAACCATGTATGTATCCAAGGAAACGAAACGAAACCCTAAGTGAGGCAAAGAAGTAAGGAGGAACTCCGTACCCTGCCATCGCCCTCCCATCTATCCCTAGCAGCCTTCGTATCTACAACAACAAGGTGCACAGGCCGAACGCACGCAAAGCAGGCCTACCCATGCTTCACGCCCCCCTCCATCCGCCTCAGCGCCTCGCGATGCGCATCCATGAGGTCCCCTCTGCGCATGAGCTCCTCGAACGCGCGCTCCTGCCTCTCCTTCTCCCAGCGCTCCATCTCCCTCCTCTGCGCCTCGTGCTCGCGCTGCGAAAGCAGCGCGTTCCGCTGCATGTCGATGGCGCGGCCGATCTCGGCGTTCGTGTTCGCGGGCCCGCCGCCGAGCAGCGACGTCGACGACGCCGATTGCTGTAGTAGCGGCGTCTCGCGCGACGTGCCCTTCTGCTGTGGCACCGCGGCGGCGGTGGCGGCGCGCAGGTCGGCGGCTACGGACTGGCGGAACTGGGAGAGCCGGGCGTCGCGCTCCGCTTGCGAGAAGCGCTGGCCGTGGCGTTGCGGCTGGTGGGAGTCGAAGCGGGAGGATTCTGCGGTGATGGTGCCGATGTTTGGAACAGTTCTGGATGCAGGGAGTGGTGCCGTGTTCATCGAACTTTTCCGCTGGGGCTGGCCTCCGAGGGAGTTGGTGGAGTTGACGGAGGGCACGCTGCTTTGCCGCATGAGCTGCTTTCGCTGGCTTAATGGGATATCGTCCGCATCCTGGGTCATTAGAGGTGTCGGTGTGGCGTAGTTAGATGTTATGGCCATTTGACTGGCGGATCTCGTCATGTATTCTGGGTTTTCTTGGAATGGCGGCGCCGTGAATAGCTGTGACTGGGACTTATTACGCAGGAACATCTCGCGCTTGCCGAGGAGCGTTTGCGGGCTGGAGTAGGAAACGACTCCTGGTACAGGCGCAAGTGCCGTGGGCGAGGGTGGTATTGAATTAGGGGTGGAGCCACCATCGCCATCTGATCCAGCTCCCTGGTCGACGGGAAGAACTTGGCTAGCATTTTCTTCTTGTATTGGTTGGTTGTACACCTCGGTCGATGTCCGACGTCCTCTATTCCTGAAACTGTGGCCCGCCTGGGGCACAGCCATTGGTGTGGGTTTTACGGAGCTCGGGTGAACCACAGCATCTGAGCTCGCGCTCGTGAGGATGGCGAGCGTGGCTGGGATGTGTGCTTTTAGGGGAGTATAATATGAACCTGTCCGAGATGTGGAGCGCTGCGTAGGTGAGGAAACTTGAAGTAAATTTGATGCGTTTGAGTCGGATCGTATAATGGGTGGTGGGGGAGCGCCGCCCTCGGCAGTCTGCTGGAGCGCCTCGACATGAACCGGCGCTGCAACTTCGACGTCTTGCTTCTCATCACTCTGCTGTTCAGAATATTCATTCAATTGTAGTTGCTCCAACGGAGGCGCCTCCGCTGCGCTCAAGTGCTTTGCCCATTCGTTGGTTCTATACGACATAGCCACGCGGGGGAGGGCTGAAGGGAGCCGGTCTTTGGTGAGGCTCACATTGGTTGAAGCTGTCGAAGGAGCTAGAGACTTCGACGGTTTGGAAGTTTCCGAAACTGCTTCCACGGCGTTTATGTCAGTGGGGCTACTAATCTCGTTGGTATTCTCCGTCTTTTCAGTGCTCTGGTTCAAACTGTCTCGTTTTGACAAATCGCCGGAAGATCTGTTCAAAAAAGAACTGTCGAGGATGTCGGTCCCAACCGTCTCAGCTGACGAGGTAGGTCGAGCATCAAGGCGCCATGCGGGACTTGGAGGCTTCAATTTCATTTCACTGTCGCCATCGTTTTCCGCGTCCAAGTTGATCTCTAAAGCATCTCCAAAATCGACCATGACTGCAGGTATAGACATTCGGTCGGCTTTGTTTTTCGTAGAGTAGTCGTAGGCGTCGCCGTCTTGACTTAGGCCATCGATGGTGGCAGCAATCGATGATCCGTCACTGTGACGTTTTGAGTTTTCGACAAGTTCCTCTGTGCTTTCCGCCCACCCTGGTGACTGCGACACCACAAACTCTCCAGTCTTTCGTTTTCCCGCTTGAGGACGAGCTGATCTTTGTGAGAGGTTATGTATGAGGTTGCCTGAGCTTGCCGAAAGTCGATTAACTAATGACAGCCTGGACGGTTTGTTGCTGAGCACAAAATTCCCATCGTCTTCGTCGGCATATGTAGCAATCGATGAACGACTGTCATTTTCATCCAATCCGTTCGGAATCTTAAACGGAAGGGGGGTGATCTCCGGCCCAGAAGGTTTTGAAGGCATTTGCGACGTTGGGGGAGATATAACTGAGCTTCGTCGTGCTTCTCCATCGCCATTAGCAATCCACACCTTCTCATCCGAGTTAGATATAGGAGCTGTGTCCTTGTTTCCGTTCAGCTCGTCATCCTTCGCAACTCTAATGATCACTCTGCTGTCATCATTTTGAGTCGTCATGATTCCATCAGCAGGCTTCTTCGCAGCATCAGGCGAGCTTGCAGGATCGGCAATGGGAAGCTCGACCATCTCAATTTCATCTTCGTTTGACGATACTTGTCGCACAATTGTTTGACCAGCACCATCCTTCTTCTCATCATCGACGTCCTCGACCCCAGAATCACCGGAGGCCGCTGAACTTCGTGGGAGCTGATTGCCATATACCGTCTCCCATTGTTGGCGTTCCCTTGCGTTCTCTGCCTCGATCTGTAGTCCTCGGTCTGCCTCTTCTTCATCACGCTTCCGTTGCGCCTCGGCTTGAACCTCGGCCTTCTTCGCTCGGCGCTCCTGAATAACTCTCCATAGCCTCAACTGGGAAATGATGCCTGCAATCGTAAAAACCACGGTGAGCGCAATCTCCACGCGGATGCCCTTGGTCAAAGGGTAGGTGTCTGCCGTGTCCGGGAAAAGATCACTGTTCAAGTTCCAAATGTAGGCCCAGAATTCTTTCAATCCAGCCCGACTAAAACAGTCAATTCCTATGACGGTCACGGTCGCACCAGCAAACGAGATCAGACCCATCAGCGCGTACGGTCGAGTGTGGCGGCTAAAGTAAAATCCATAGCTGCCGACTGTAAAGGCAGCGATAAAAATGACTTTGGATGCCGTTGAGGGGAGTAAGCCCCCAGCTTTAAGGGTTAAAAACCACATGGAGATGCAAAACCCTCCTAAGAGACATCCCAAGCCTTCGGTAATCTCGTGAAACACTGTGGCGGCTCCACCTAGAATAAGACCGCTCACGACGGCCGCTACTACGTAGGCCCCTTCGATCGCAATTGGTACGGGCGGATCCATTACATACACGATCAGGACAGTCACACTTAGTCCCGAGAGGAAGGCCGTCGAGAAAAAGGTATGCAGCGATGCATTCTTAATACCAATCAGAGTATATGTAGCACCGCTGATTAGAAGAAGAGCACCGGCGACCCCCCATCCTGGAGATAGTCTGGGTTGTATCGGTAGCTGGCCTTCTGGAATTGGACCTGAGAGAATGGGGTGTTAGTGTTCCATAAGTGAGGAAAAGGAGGTCTAGATGAGGAACTGACTAGGAGTCGCTGATGAACTTGCGTTGTCAGGCCTGTTCCCATTAATTGCTGAAGCAAAAGCAGTCGTCGATGTCGCTGTAGTGGTTGTTGTCGTGTGAGCGGTGGATTTTTGCGTCGACGTGGTTCCGTCTATACTCGTGGAAGAAGTCTCGCCATTTCCACCCTCAGTCCCGCTCGTTGTCGTTGTCGGCGCTGCAGTTACTGTAGGCGTGATATCATCGCGCTGCAAAACCTGGAGCGGCCCTGCTACTACACTGCAAATATGGAGGAGCAAGAGCAGAGCCCAAACACAACTCCATCGCGGAGTCATGGCGACGTTTAGAAAAGTGCGGGTGCCCTCTATAAAAGCGAACCAGAAGCCTTAGTTTAAGGAAGTAAACCCTTGATACCTGACCGAATTATGATATCTGTAGCTTCAGTATTCGTGACCAGGCATTCTCGAGTTGTTATTCAATAACCGCAAGTCCCAGTTACTAAACTTATCAATTCTTATTTTTTTTTTCTTCAAGCTGACAACAGAAACAAGCCCTAAGGTTAGAGAAGTTCTGGCTTTGGGACGAAACACCTGCTTGGGCCGGGCCAGCAGTGATAGGACGGGAACTCTTGAGGCTAGCCGGGTGTGGTATCAGACGGGATCGACGACAGGCAGAAAGCAAAAGGCTTAAGGCAGAAATTAGAATAAACGAGAGACGGGTGTAAACAAATTAAGCGGCCTGGAGGAGAGAACGAGAAGCGGCCGTAGAATGTGGCAGTGAGAGCTCTGTTACCGGCCGGATGCGGTGTGACCCACTGTGATTCTCAAACGTGCCAGCGGATAAGGTACGAAGATCAAACGATATCGAGGTACCAACTTCTTCGAAACGAGTGCGTATATTAAAGTGAGGTCCCGTCTATAGCCTGCCGTTCATGCGAGGCAATCCAGCATGAACCGTGCTTAACAGGTGCGATTCCAGGTAGGTGAAGAAAGGAACAAACCCTCGAATTCAGCAAGACGTCGAGATGGGCTCTCTACTACATACAGAATACTACATCGATGATCACCAGCTGCCTACCTGAGCTAAGAAGAGCCTTCATCGAAATTTGCTTTTCCTATGCGGTTCGCTAGGTAGAGCCCGCCGCCAGCTCGCCAGCTCTTGGGTTATCGCGCCTTAGCGTAGCTCCCGCCTTCGTCTTCTCTCGCGACGGCGGCGCACCCAATGACCAGGTGCCGAATGCTGCATTGTGGTTGGATCGCGGGAGATTAGCAGTGACGTTGCGATGGGTGCTATTGGACATTGCAGGGCTAGGCACGTTGAACGGTTTGGATGCTGCATACCGGACCCGCGAAGAAAATAGACCGGGACCAATGGGCCCCAATGATTCTCAGAATCGCTGCCAGGTATAGGCGAGGTATGGGTGAGCAGAGTATGGAGAGGTCTTTTTTCCTTCTGTCAGGGCAGAACCTTACCATGCAAGCTCAGGGGTACCTGGGCTAAGGGCCCCACTCGGTAGCCAGCCAGCACCAGAGCTAGTTACACTAGCCGGACACCCGATCGAGTCCCCAGCCTGAGAAGTCCACTTCCGGATTGGGCAATCTCGCGGCCCACGCGTGATTCGATTGGTGACTCGCCTTGTCGTTATTAAAACCCCTGTCTTGGGAATGGGACGAGAACACCAGATGTGCGCAGATCTTACGTCCACGTACCCCTACCGTAGTATAACGCGTCGCCCCATTGCTTTACCTATTTTATATCCCGATTCATAGCGTCAGGACGTTATACCTAATGCATGGGCCTGTCTCAAGGCATCATGATGTTAGCAAAAATCAAAAACAAAGGCTCCTCGCAAAAAATACCGAACCCAGGTTTCTTAAGAGCTACTTACACTACCACCCAAGTAGGTAGCATTAGCTCATGCCAAAGATGCTTTGATTAACTCGGTAGGTCGCATCTAACCTGCGAGGATCCGCTTCTCATATTCACGATCCCATCATCTTGCATTGGAAGTATTGATCCGATCCCGTCTATATACATGACCTATCTCATTTGGTTAATTTGTATACAAGTCGTTCATTACACATATGTACAGTACCTAATTATATTTGTGGCGCACATGAGAACACGGTACGGACACGACAATCGCTGCAATCGCTGCGAGTTCGGCGTAAAAGTCTTGAGGAGGCTGGTCGCACACCCGACTTTGCATTTCTGTATCGGACAAACATACATATGCTAGTTTACGTGGTTCAATCCGCTCCCAGCGTCCAGTTCTGGGGTGCTGGCATGGCTGGCTATGATCGAGTATAAGCGGTGTTAGTGCACGACAACGCACAATGTCGGGCTGATCGTCTATTGCTTTTCTAGTTACCGGCCCTCCTGCTTACGTCCGCATGGGTTTCAGTGCATGGATAGCCCAGCCTGTCCTACTGGAGGCCGCCTGGGGATTATAAAGTTTCAGGCTGTCTAGCTGCTTGATTCACAACGCAACTCCGTAAACAGCTTTTTTTTAACATCGTGATTATCATACTTCGATATTTCTTACCTCATCCTATACGCATGTAGAAAAGTGTGGGCTGACTAAACTATCTAATAGCGCACGCTACACGCGCGCGCATGGGTAGATCAGAGCAGATAGTTTAATTACCAACTTCCAAGCGCAAGGGACGGATCCTTCCCAGCGCACGCTAGGTAGCTCCCACACCCTGCGTTGCCGTCCCTCCCGCCCCACCATTCCCCTACATAGGTACAGCATACAGCGCATCGTCGCATCTCGCCGCCCTCGCAGCCTGCTTCTTATGCATGAATGTTCGCTATTAGCTATTTAACTCCCCTCCCACCCACGCGTAAACTTGTATAAGTAGAAGCGTAAACGTGGTGGTAATGAGCAATATGAATCCCTACGGTTGTATTGCAGCTTCTCATTCCCAGGTCCAGCATACCACCATACCTGGGCAAATGTGCAGTATTTACCCACCATAGGCGGACATTTCCTTCCCATGCTTTTGCCCCCCCGCATGCAGGCTTCTCAGCTGGGAAAGTAGAATCAAAATCAAGCTGTCAACGCGCCCCAACCATGGGCATCCCGACTACGCAGTATGCGTGCCTACGCATGCTGCGTAAGCAAGCACCGGTCAACCTCGTATCAAACCCGGCGTCACACGCTGTTGTGTGCGACGCCGGGTTTCCGCAGGGCAGGGCGTCCGTCAATACCGGTGTGGCTCTCGCTCTCGTAGCGTTACGTGTGTTGTAGTGCACAGCAGCATACCTAATTTGGCCGTTGGTTCGAGAAGAGCTCTCTGCACGACGGGTTACGAAACGGGAATCGTGCGTACTGTTGTGCTACGTCTGGCTACTTACTGTAGGTTGGGTAGCCAAAGCATATCTACAATGTATCGGGCGTTCTTTCTCTCGATCTTTCGTCAAGGGCTTATAGCGAAAGTCCCACAATACTACTTTGCCGGGTCCAAACCTCCGGCCCCCACCTATTAAAGTCAGCATCACGATCGCCTTTTCACTACGCATACAGTACATACGTACGTAGTGTACTTAGGTGCTATTCTCAGCTCGCCGCCATGTCTTGTCTGCTTGTCCGAAGTCTTTTCTTTTCTTTTTTAAATAGTATTGTATTAGTTTTAAGTCTAAGATTTTCTAGTAGCACAAGAAAGAAGATTATCGAGGAACTATAGCTGAGCGAGCAAGGCTAGTGTGCCATAGTTTAAGACACTAAAATGTGCGCAAAAGCTTTCGAATGCTTAAGTATCTGTGTTCAGGCACTCATACTGTGTCTCCTTGTTGGTGTAATCGGAGACTGGATTGATCGTATGTAATACAGAACAGAATACGGACTCGGTTAACAGCATCTGAATCATTCATTCGTTTCCGGAATCTGCCTCGTTCAAAAGAATATCGACCACCATCAAGGTCGCCACCATACCAACGCCGTCAAATAAACGTTTAAACCATATCCATACACTCGTAATAATAATAAGGGGCGTCGCCGCGCCGTGACTTGTAAACCGAAAGCTAAAAATAATCATGGTATCTTATACTCAAATAAGGGATTTTCCAGGTCTCACAACCATTATACTATGCACGATAGCAGCTTCATCTCCGAGACACCCGCGTTGGCACGCGATCTGAGCTGCTCCCGCCCTTCGCGGGTGGCTTGTTGCTGCGTAGTGGGCGCTGGGTCTTTTCGGGTGCCGGGTGTCCCTTCCAACGAAAAAGAGTCGATGCCGTCCGGAATGGGAACGTTAACACAGCCGCTGCTGCTTGGAATGGGAGCATGACTCCGGTGGCTATCCCCTCAATTAGCCAGCCTGCCAGCCTCCACGGAGAATTACTATTCTTAGCAGCGACCGCAGCGAGCGCAATAGCGTCGTTGAGCCGATATTCTGCATACTCGATCCGTTGGTCTGTCTGGTTAGCAAGGAGATTCAGCTTCTTTTCGTATCGGCGCATTGCCCGGTTCAGAGCTTCAAGTTCCGGCTGAATGCTTTTCCGGAATTCTCGTCCTACCGCGGATTCAACCAACTTCTGTGGTACCTCGGGTTGGATGGAACTGCCCAGAGAGGATTCTTTAGAGGATTTACGGGCTTCAAGTTCGTCTAATCGATCATTCAATGCCTGTATTTGGCTAGGTGTGACGGCTTTTTGGGTGTGCGGGTTTTGTGCGACAATTGCCTGTACGTGCAAAGTACGCTTCTGAAGCATCCGTATCAAGTGCGAGACAGGGCGCACCTCCGCAGCGCAAAGAAATATCGTCAGGTTGTAGTCAGACACTAAGCCTTCGGACGGCCGTGACAGTTGGCCCCGGATAGCATGTAGTAGATAGGCACCCAGCATTGGGAACACAAAACACCAGGCCAAGGCCATTATTTCGTGCACGTAGAGCTCCTTGACAGCAGCCGTCTTGCGCGCCTCCCATTTCGCGTTTCGGCTAACCGGGATATCCGTGACACTTGCCTCAGTTTCCTTCTCTTTTCCCTTCTCACTGGGAATATTCTCTAGTGCCGTGGTAACCGAGGCAGATGTCGACTCAAGGTCGCTCTCGGATTCGAAAACAGGTCCTGACAGAATCTCGTCTTGTATAACGCGGACCTGCTGGGCGGAATGATACCAATCCCATGGCTGTGTTACTGACCAGTGCAGAAAGACAGCGGCCAAGCTAAGAAGGATCAGGTCGGTGAAGAACGCAGCACCATTCTCGAAGAATACACCGGCTACAGCGGGCAGCAAGGCGAGCGTGAGTGGGATGTAAACGAAAGGCGACTTTTGGTTTTGCTCAGTATCGGTTTTGCTAGGGTTGAGCAGCTCGTCGGCACTCGTTTCGATGTAGTCTGAGTAGGTCGAGCTACGTCTGCGAAAATCGGCAAAGGGCGGTGGATTGTTCCCGGTTACGCGGCGACGTAGCGGAGAGGGCTGACCAAGGGTGGCTGCGCGTCGGAACGTCAGGCCCGGCGGCGCATTGCTCGTAGAAGGAGAGAGAGGGTCGTGACCGGGGTTTGTAGCATTAACGGGTGTTGTGGAGGTCGAAGCGTAACTCTCATCGGCCATGGCTGGTGCCTAGATTGGATCAGAATCCGACGGCCAAAGTTCGTACGCCTGCCATCAATCCTCAAAACAAGTGCACGATCCTAGATCTATCTAGGGCTACGGGGGATCTATGGATGTGCAAGGAAGTTTCTGGGAGTGAAGCCTCAGATGACCGAATGGCTCTGCATATGGGCGCATGGAAGGCTGTAGGAAGGTCGTAGATGGACGTGTCGTATTGCCGTGTCTATCGACGAACAGTTGAGAAGGGAGGGATTTGGTATGCACAGGGGGTCAGAGTAAGACAAGGCAATACTGAATTGAGAGGAGCTGTGCAACCATGATGGCAACAGCTAGCTGCTGAGTGGGCGACATGATAGGTCTTTCACTACGTCACTGACCTGAATGCGGTCCGTTGCGCCCCCAACCAACAGGCAGGCAGCATGCCACACCCAGTCGTAAATGCCGTAAATAAGCCTTTAGCGTGCAAGATGACTGTAAGTCATGCCCCAATGAAAACTAAACCTTTCTGTTTGACAAAAAAAGGACAAAACTGATTACTTTAGCTTGTTGGTTAGGTAAACATATATATACCCGCGAGGAAGAAGCGTTCAGCTGCGTAAAATATTCCCGGGGGGCTTCTTAAACTTACCTACTGAGTACATACTGCGTACGTATTAAACTTAGGTTTTTCCCCGAATAGCGATGGCGAGGCTACAGTTACTTAACTCTGGCCTCCACCCTCCCTAGCCAAGTCTTTTCAGGCCATCAACTTGTGACTCGCCGCTTCGAATGATTGTCCATTTCTTAAAACCACCGCGTGATCCTGTGGTCTTGGCTTCTGTCCTGCCTGGTGATGGCAAGGCGTACTAGCTGTTAGGGGGTCCAGCGGATGACAAGATGGCGGAGTTAATAGGAGTGACGGGAGCATGTGGCAGCAGAGGAGCTTTTGCAAGAGCAGAAAGGAGAAGAAGAAGCGATGGATGAGAAGCGGTAATCAAAAGACATGCAACCTACTACTAATAGATACTAAGAGATATTAACTAGCATCTCAGTGCTTGTCTCTTCTATATAAGGCCAACGTATCATTGTGATGTGGCTATAAATTGGTTGATTACGCATCTCTGCTGAGTTCCGAGCATTGACGTCAATAAGCCCATCATCAAACATGGTGCATAGGATATTGTACCAGCCCCATTGAGATTATGCAGAGGAATATGTCTGTGAAACACGATTCAGAATTTGTAAGAATTGAAGTTCCACTACGGTCGCAAACTGATGCTTCAGTCGTACACACGACACCCGTACCACAGTGACAGATAGATGGGACGGGTCTGGGACGGGTATAAAAGGGCTGTACGCAGTACGCAGTACCTACGCATACCTAGTTGTAGAAAGCTGAGGTCAGCGTGTTAAAAAAAGGAAATATTTACGTATGTATATATCGTATTATATCCGCCCAGCGTATATACATAGTATGACCTGGAACTCCCTCAGCCCATTGGCGTCTGTGCAAAGACGAGGGCCGCCTAGAATGACGCCAATGGGGGCGAGAAGACACGAGACAGAACGGCCATTGGTTCCGTTCCGGGCTTTCGCAGGGCCCATACGTTCGGGTCCGCGGCCTGGGGCAATGCAGGTCCAACTAGGTACCATGGTAGGGGTCCCTGGACGTTCAGGAGACGGCCTCCCCGAATAGGGTATAGCGTCAGCTCCGGGCTCTCTAGTTGAGCTGTGCGTCGAGCCAAATCAAGCGCAATCCTGCCACGAAATAAAATAATTTAAAGCCATTTCATTACAACGGTGCGTCTGTGCTACGGTACGGCATACCCAGGTATAGACTTCCTGTCCATCCTGGCTGACATGCCGCTTGTGAGGCACGATGACGAAAGACGCCTAGATTCCTCACAGCTACCTACAATTAGTGTACAGCCTACGGCTAGCATAGGTTCTATATAGGTACACATATGTTAAGGCTGTCTCATCTATCTAGGATGTGCCTATTGTTGGACGATTGCTACCTAAGCACTTATCTTTATTTTTATTTTATTTTTCTACTTTGATCTCCCTTTTCTCCATATCTACTCATAGCGCCCACAGAGGATCAAGCTTTTCTATCTCTCTTTGGAATGTGAAGACAATGTCTTGCTACACCTATTATATCTAATCATTGTTTACATTAAACGCGTGTTTATGGCAACAAACACTAAGACACCCTGAATACGTCCATCGCTTCGTAACGAACTGCTACTTTAGCAAGTCGTGTGCCGGGTATACATCTCACTAAATAGCAGAGACTGCCTATTCCGAGAGCTATAGGCATTGCGGCCGAAACAACAAACTCCCATTCTATCAACTACGCTATCATTTTTATTCATCACTGCTACGCCCCACGAGGTAGGCAGCTGGTTGCAAAAGAACAAACAGTTATATGAGGGTTTGAGAAAAATATTACATATCCTATATCCTATGTACCTCCTTTCACAGCACGGCACTAGCTTAGGTACGTAGAGGCACCGGTCCGGATCGACACTGCGCGTCTGTGGACACCTGGCAGCCACCTGGCGGGTCTGTCCCAACGGCAATGCCCGTGCTACCAGTCCGGGGTTGCATGAACTTGGCCAATCTCAATCTCTCGTATCGATCATCTCCCCTGAACACCAACTTTAACCGCGATTTCCATTACTCCTCGTCGTCACGAAACGGCCCGTCACACCAACACGATAGTATAACGCGACGGGTACACCAACCTTACCACAGCCAAGAAGACGTCGACTCGGTCGTGCAGAATATATCGCTTGAGAGCAACACCGTAAGTCCAGCCGTCGCGGCGGCTTTTGTTGCTTCCCCGTCGCCCCAACGGCTTCCCACGCCACAGACCGATCCGAGAATTTCGCATCGACCACCGTAGTAGGGACCGGAGAGAACGCGAATGTCGTTATATCGCCACCTCCCCTGCTAGGAAACTCAACCACCTCGCATCCTAACCAAGGTCCTTCTATCCAAGCTACTCCGGCTAGCCCGACACGCAAAGCACGACACGGCACTTATCAGAACATTCAAGAGCCCAGGCCCAATCGCCCCGGCCGTCTCCTACCACCTCCATTTCGCAATCGAGCTGCAGGTTCTAACCCGGAGGATCGCTGGCCTCCAAGCACAGGACCCCCCGGTCGTCTGTGGAATCCCACCAATTATACCCCGAGATTACCCCCGGCAGTCTATACACGACCCGCCCGATCTTCCCGGAAGCGACGACCCTCCACGCCTCCGCCCCCGTCATTTCCATTCAACTATCCTTCTCCTAATGATACCCGTATCCCAGATGATCAAGCTGCAGGCGATTATCCACTCTTGACTCTTCCTGAACAGAGGCAAAGCCGACATCCCACACCCACTCGCTCGAGCTTCCAGATTGAAGGACGACTGGGTGAGGGGAAGAGGATTAGCCTTCCCGGTTCAGTTCGCCATTCGTACGATATCAAGGGAACACTTAACACCCTATCAGACCTAAGCTCAGGGTCTAGACCACCACAACTCAAATCAAAGGATAGCCCTGTTAGAGGTATTCGAAAAAGAGGGCAAAGCGTGACAAAGAAAGGCCGGGATCGAGCTGTTAGCTTTGGCCTAGTATATACTGAGGAAACAGACCAACCTACCATCAAGATCGATAAAGGAAAAGGCAAAGCAGTTATGTCGTCACAAAATGAGGATAACCCACCGAGAGGTCTTTCTACTGACTTAGAGCGCGGGCCCCGTGTACTTGATCAACAACAGAACAGGTCAAATCTATCTATACCAGGCGGGATTGGATCAGCCATATCTTCGAGCAACTCTTCTATGATTGGGGATCCCAACCAGCCAGGGCAAGGCGACGAATGGGGACCCCAGCATCCTTGCTTCCCACATCTGAACCCCTACGTCCCAGTCAATTCAACTGAGTACAGGACAACCCGCATTATTCGTATTCGACGGGATTGGTTAGTTGCCGGTGATTTAGCACCCGCATTCTCTAACTTGTATCCCGAGATACTAGAACCGGCCGGCATACCGGAACAGGAATTTCGACAAGTCATCCAAAAACTCAATGGATCACTAGTCCCCATATTCAACCCATATGATTGGAGAAACATCCTTGATGGGGTGCTCGGCGTGCTTTCCGCTTGGATCTGGGAAGATTTCGGAATGACAAATGTGAAGACGAAATTAAATGAACTTGAAGCCTGGATTGATAAGTGGAATGCCAAAATGGATAAAGCAACAGGCCATGAAGACGGCGCGATTCCTCCCAAGATCATCTCACTGAGACGGACCGGTTACATGAGTGTAAGATAAAGTTCATTCACAATCATCGTTCAGGTCATTTTACTAACACATATATAGCTCGATTTTCAAATCCCCAATCCCGAGGTTTCCATATCAACCAGTGAGCCAGCCTCAAGATCTGGTCCGCCTCCCTCAGAACCTGCGTCAGCTACAATATAGCGACGCCTTTCGGCCACCATTCTTTTGTTCGCCTTATATTAATGTTTTAATTGCGCATCGCTCTTCTTGGAGGGCTCAACGACGAATTACGATGATACCCCATAGTCCGTATCCATTTGGACATAATTATTCTGTATACATATACTCCGACCGACCTTTTTTGACCCTTCTTGTCACGGGACCACGAGTACGCAAGGCGTCGATCGAGTCTCGCGATGTAATGTACTTGTATTCACACTTCAGGGCCTACCGAGGCACTATTTGTACTCATGTTAGCTCCGTTCGGAAGGAACAGAGTAAAAGAGAAATAAAGCAATATTTTCACATGTGTTCGCACTTACGTTAAACTTAGCCTGCCTAGTTAAATGTGATTGCTCTGCGCTTGCCATTGAACTTTTCATACTGAAATCGACTTTTGGTTAGGTCTACGCCAATTGTCAGTCACATATCTCCTGAGGTCCAGGATGTCATGTTGAGCTATATTACGAGCTATGTTATGCCGCGCTGCGTCATTATCACTCGTCATAGTGCACAAATGTGATTAACAATTTAAAAATGTCTGGCTTTTTGTGTAATGTCATTGAAAATATTTGCCGGGGGTCCTGGATCAGGGATCACTCAGAAGCAGGGGCATTCTGCATGGTGGTTACACGTTATACATAGGTACCTATATACATAGAACAATAAAAAACAGGGGCTGAATACCTAGGTAGCTACCCCTTACCCTAACTCTATCGCATCCCAATCTAACTACACACACCTACACATAGGACGGCAGCGCCCGATTAGAGCTAACAATCGCCCTCATCAACCCCAGGTAATTCAGCACCAGCTCTCCATCCTCGTGCAGATCGCGCTGCACCCAGAACGCCTCGACCTGCGCGCGGAACGTGCGCATGCTGCGCACGTACCCCTTCGCCTCGGTGCGCTCGATGAGGTTCAGTATGGCGGCGCGGTGCACGTCGCCGCGCGCCTCGCAGGCCAGGATCAGCAGCGGGAAGAAGTGCTTGCAGTAGCAGTCGCTGATCGGGCCCGCGAAGGCGGCGTCGATGAGCGCGTCCAGGTCCGCCGGGGGCGCGTGCGGGTCCTGCGTCGCGCGCGCGAGGTACACGCGGGTGGCGATCTGGTAGAGCTGGACGGTGAATTCGAGGTCGGCGCGGGCGCGGGAGGGGGGCGAGGAGGGGGTAGGGGGGTGAGGGGGGGGATGTTGCTCACGCGGTACTCGAGGGCGCGCAGCTGGGTGAGGTAGGGGACGGTGTGGCTTCTTGGGTCGCTGGGGTCGAGGAGGACGGAGCAGATTTCGGTGAGGAGGTTTAGGATGCCGTGGGCTGGGAGTTGGAGGGGGGGCGCCTGTTTGGAGATTAGTAGATGCTAGGAGCGGATTCGTGTCTTGACATACTGTTCGCTCTTCTGCTAGAGGTGCAAATTGGGCGATTTGAGGAACGGGAGTAATTGTTGTGTCTTTGGTCTCTACGGCTAGGGACTTGTGCCGCCAGTGATATAGGGTAAATCGAGACATTGAGTCGTGATAGTAAACCCAGTCAACCAGCTTGCTATTTCGGCATGAGTGCAACTGGTTTCCAAGTTGTGCGCGTTGTACTATATCCATGGCACCTCGGATATAGCAAAGCCACTCGCCAGAGCTCTCCGACGGCAGGAGAATCTACACATAAACCGTAAGCGGAGGCTGATGTTAAGTTTACATACTCGGGTTAACTCACTTCGAATGCGCACAGGATCATGCAAGCGGCAACGTGTTGCGCAGCTTCGACAGACCCCTGGGAAACCTCCTTCGCAGACGCAGAGAGGGCTTCGAGAGCCGCGACCTTGAAGATCATGGCCTGACGGTGAAGTCCGCTGCGATGGAGAGAGGAGAACGCGAGCATCGCGTTGAATAAGGCACGCCTTGACATTGTGTCTTGGGCAAAGGTCATTTGCATGATCACATCACGAATGTGGGATGTAGTTGGACTGAATGTAGCCAAAGAAGCATGAGCAGCATCACGGACTAAGGCGTGTTGCATGTGAGTCGTTTGTTCGTGATTTCAAACATATTGATATCTACTTACAATAGTAAATTAGTTCCGTGTGTGGCACTTCTAACCGAGGTTGCCTCCATAGCTTTGGAGTAGGTATACCTAACTTGGGGGCTTTCTGGGCTCCTTGTAAGGTAAGATGTCGGAATAATTCAATATCTTGAAAAGTTGCGTTGATGAATAGGTTGCGGCCCTTATGTCTCGTCCGTATCCATGATTGTGTGCTGGTCATCGGCACAGTTGCTCTCACGGAACGCTTCTTGTCGTTGTCCTTTGGCCACGACAGGCGGAGTCCATACCCTTCACATTCTCGCCGAGCTTGAGTACATCTCCGGCAAGTGGGCATACCCTGGTCACATTGAACCTTTCGAGCCTTACATGTCCAACAGCCCTGCCTCGATTTTGTCGTAGATTTAGATGGCATCGCTGACAGGCTGCACTGCTGACGATTGAGTTGCGTATAAGCTGGAAATTGGAAAAGCCCGGAGTCCGGAGTAAAGGTGAATAACTGCTTAAAGCCGAGACTGTCTAGTCATGAGAGAGGCCTCGTTAGTTCATAAGAATCGGAAAAAGTTGCTTGAGATGGAGTTGTCCTTATTTTTAAAGGACTCCTTGACTTACCAATATGCCCAAGTAGGCGTAGATGGCTGATCTTATGACCCCTGCCTCATGAAGTCCCACATCAAGCAACTTTGTCCGAGGGAGCATTTGTCAGCTTATAGCTAACTATAGCGCCGTCCTGGTATGGCATAGGCAACCAAATCATCATGGGCACCAGGTTTTCAGGTGTCGCGCGACACCAGAATATCGTAGGAAAAATCGTTGCGCTTCCGAAATCGAGGAGGAGGCGGTCACTCATGTTGTCTATAAAGGGGCAGGTGTGGCCATCTAGAAGTGCTAGATTCCTCAACTCGCTTCATCATCTTCATCGCAAGAGTACCTTCACCTACTTCAAATTCAACTGCAAATCATAATCGTCTTCTTTCAGAATACATACATTATAATGGCTACCTACCTGATCACACAAGCAACTGGCCAACAGGCTCAGTGGACCATCCGACACCTTCTCGCAGCAGGAGCAAAAGTCCACGCCATCGTCCGTGACCCGTCGAAGATCCCCGAGGTCCTGAAGAGTCCAGGCGTGACCATATTCAAGGGAGAGAGCGCCAACTTCGACGACGTGTTCCAAGCCGCGCAGGGCTGCAAAGCCGTCTACCTGAACACCTTCCCCATCCCCGGGCTCGAGCTGCAGCAAGCCCAGACCATCGCCTCGGCGGCGCGGAAGGCCGGGATCCAGAGCGTCGTGGCCTGCACGACCATGTGCACGGGGTACCGGGACATGTGGGACGACGCGGCGACCGAGGCGTGCCACCTGCTCGGGTACTACCGCTCCAAGGCCGCGGTCGAGGACGTCGTGCGCGGCGCGGGCTTCGCCGCCTGGACCATCCTGCGCCCGGCCTTCATCCACATCGACTACATGCTGCCCAACGCGCACGGCAACTTCCCGCGGCTGCCCACCCACGGCGTGCTGGACCACTGCTTCGACGCCGGCGCGCGCATGGTCCAGACCGACGGCAGCGACATCGGGCGGTACGCCGCCGCGGCGCTGCAGGACCCGGCCAAGTTCGCGGGCCACGAGATCGAGCTCGGCAGCGAGAACCTGACGATCGAGGAGATCCGCGACGTCCTCGTTCGCGTCAGTGGTAGGGATGTGGGCATCAGAAGGCTCACCCCGGAGGATGGGACCCCTGCGCCTGGCCAGCTATTCCATTTGTGGGCGAATGCCAAGGATTTCGGCCCTGTTGTTGCAGCTGCGAGGGAAGCACAGGCCAAGTTCGGCATCCCCTTCACTTCGCTTGAGGAGGCTTTGCAGCGGGATAAGAGTGGTCTTCTTGAGTGTTTGCCAGTCAAGGCTTAGTTGGCGACGTCTACCTACGTCCGAATGCTCTCGGGGTTTTTTCATTTCTTTGGGGCCTAACCTATTGTGATTCTTATTCATTAGTAGCAAAGAGATTATAGATTTACCAAGTCAACCTTATGCCTAGTGATATGCCTAGTCTAACCACTTGCCGTTTTCACTCAGGGGTCCCTGCAGCCAATCATCTTATCATTATATGCTGTGTTGCAACGAGGTAATTAGGCATCCCATGTAGTTAGCAGGTGGCCTCTAGCAACGTAATAAGCCATCAGCCTTAGCTGTGCTGGTCGCAGCATTCATATATGTCTTTGTTTATCCGTGGTAATTATGAAGGGTGCTCGAGTCAACTAACAGGAGCGGTAGTATGCAGCAACAAAGCCCTCAGGTACGTAATAATCATCACCTAAGAAATGTGACCTGTACTAATTCGAGCGCCGCGCAGCAACCTCCTTTTGCTGTGCGCATTTTAGACCTACAGCCGAACAACGTGAATGTCAACAGGTCTCAACCCGATAAAGCAAACCTTAGTTCGCTGTTGCCCGCATCCTATCTAACCAAGAACGATGACTTGGCGCCCCCGAAGCTCGACAATTTCAAACACACTGAGCAAGAGCTAGGCGTTGGAAGATTGGGTCAACCTCCCATCCCCAAATGGCTGTGGATCGCGGGACGGCCCGTGCCGCCGCGCGCGCTACATCACCAGCTAGTACTGGGTCGGGAGATTATGATTGTGGAACAGATGGATCTCCATCTCGTGTGGACGAGCGGCCGAATGTTCCTCAAGCCAATACCGCGATATCTACTAGAGCCTAGTTTTTGGACGGAGTGCCTTGCATGTAAAGGCCATTCCCCCTGCAATCAAGCTACCGACAACCCCTGTGACCGCCGCAAGCTATGGAAGTGCGCGCTCGGTTTCCTGTTCTCCTATGCTGCGTTAATACGCTACGAGAGCGATTTTCTCCTCGCGCAGGAAAGACACCTCGTTCCGGCAGAAGCGCGGTGGCACGGCTGGAGACGGCTCATCACCGAGCTCGACACTGAGCATATTTACGGCGAAATCGACGCGCGGTACATTTATGGCGAGCTCCGTCTAAGCCGGCTCAACAAGATACAGTATCTGCACGTTGCGTTCCGCGGGTATATGGCGTCCTGGCGACGCTACGGCGATTTTTTCTACGATAACTTCACCTGGCTCGCCTCCGCAACCGTGTATATTGCGATTGTCTTGACGGCGATGCAGGTAGGGCTCGCAACTGAAGCTCTCACTGACAATCGGGCCTTTCAGGCGGCGTCTTATGGGTTCACCGTATTTTCTATAGTCGGTCCGCTTGCTGCGGTGGGCCTGATTATTTGTATATTTTTCTACATTTTCGTGTCGAATTGGGTTGCAACGATAAGGTATAGAAGGCGGAGACTCCCCCATGTGCGTGGAAAGCTGTAGGCAAATTAGGCCTCCCCGTGCGCAGGTTTATATAAATATTAGTTTCGATTATGACATGCATTCTTGATAATATTTCCTCCGTGTCTTGTCCGCCGTGCCACCCATTGGTCTAATTTATATTCCGCTAAGGGGATATATATTATCATCTAGGCATATATCTTGGTCCAGAAATCTCAATAAATCTCATATTCTAGGTCCTTTATTACTAGCAACATCATTAGTTGGGGAAAAAATATTGTTGACTCTGTGTCGCTGTAATGGCGCCGCTAAGGCTCTCTATGAACATTACAATGCGGTATTCTTTTCCTCCCGCGGCCCCTTATTTTTATGCTCCTTTTCTATCGAGTTCGAGTGTCTGCTGAGGCCACCTATTACTTTGCTGCAACCTAATACGGCATAGCTAGGATGATTGGCTGTAGGATCCTCGCGTACTTCTTTGCCCCCAGCTGAACCAAGTCAGCAATAACCCCGCCCCTGGCGGCCACAACCCAAATCGCTACGTAAGTACTCATAGCAACAACAGGTGGTTGCTTGCAAGTGCTTTCCATGATCTATCGCCGTTTGTTCTTCTATAATAAATACGATATCATACATTACGAGGCTTTCAGCACGTTAGTGAAGGGGGCGGCAAGCCCAAAGTAGAAAGGCTCCGGCTGCGAAAGCTGTGCTTTACCAATAGCTAACGGAATGTCCTCCTCCCGTCCAACCCAATTCCCGCGACAAATCGGGGGGGTCAAGCTTGATCAAGTTTACCCTTCCCTCGAAAGCGACGCCATCACAGATATCGATATTATTGCCATTCATGGCTTGGACACGGATTCAACAGTCACCTGGACATGGAAACACAGGGATCCAGAGAAGCAGGCCGTCAACTGGCTGAAGGACCCAGATATGCTACCGCGGCGTATTCCAACGGCACGGATATTCACCTGTGACTGGCCAGCCAGCTTGTTCAAAGACAAACTCAACATCCAGATGACAGCAAAGGAGCTTGCTAGAAGCTTATTATTAGCTATCCAGTCTCGGCCCGATGCCAACCCGACCCGCCCTATCCTATTCATTGCTTCCTGCCTAGGTGGCATCATCCTGATTCAAGCTATGGCTCTCTCTGCAGAACCCGGAAGTGAATACAATTCACTATGGGAGGCGACTAGGGGCATTGTTTTCCTTGCTACGCCCTTTAGAGGAACCGCTTTCCAGGGCATAGCCAGCAAAGCAGTCGACTTTTTGAAAACCTACGCCAGCCTCACAGACAGAGTCGTGACCAACTTGCTTGGTAGTTTGAAAGAGTCTACTCCATTTCTCCAGGACCTCGTGTCAAGCTTCACATCAATATGCGTGCAACGGAAGCAACGAGATCAGTCATGTCGGCTAGCCGGCTTCTACGAGACAGAAATGAGCAACCTCTTACGAAAATTCTTACCTCCCCCGTTAGCAGATACTCTAAATGAACCGAAAGTGGTGAGCTAGCAAATACTTCCTAACGAATTAATCCCCTCTCCTAGGCTCAAAAATTAGACAAGCCGAAGTGCTAACACTTTTCTAGCTAGTCGATAGCGGTTCCGCTCGTCTCGACATTGTCCCAAATCCGATTCCTCTTGAGCGGACCCATGTCTTGATGAATAAGTTCTATGGTCCTGAAGATCCGGGATATGGTTCCGTCTCCGGACAGATGGAGATCATCGTTTGTGAAATTCGCCAGGCCCGGCCGATTGATAAAGCGAACGCCTGGATACGCAATGACAAATACTCTCTTAAAAATCTTGGGATTGAGCGGCTCTCGGGTGACCTGCTACCAATGGACCGATGCTATATCAACATGGCTATCGTGGAGGAAGCCAGCAATAAATCTGAGCGCTCAGCTTCCCCGTTCTCGCTCTTTGCCCGATTGAAGGTTGAAACATCCCAAAGAGGGGCAATTGAGCTTCCAGCTCTTTTTGAACCCCGCGAGCGAGGGAACGGCCAAACGAGACCTAGTCGTATCTTAATTCGTGGACGTGCAGGAGTAGGCAAGACAACTCTGTGCAAGAAGATTGTTTACGAATTCACACACTGCAGATTATGGCAGGGCCTATTCGACTGCGTGTTTTGGGTGCCGCTGCGGAACCTGAAACTAGAAGACAGGCGTCAGAATTCCTCCGGGTACAACATGAAATGGCTGTTTTATCATGAGTATTTCACTCAGCACCCGGAGGGCGAGGAACTGGCTGGCAAACTGTGGCGCGCCTTAACTGACACCAAGGCTAGTAAAATGTTGTTCATCCTCGATGGTCTAGACGAAGTCTCGCAAGATTTGGACGGCGGCATGCTCAATTTCATCAGAACTCTCTTGAATCAGCCCAACGTCATTATCACTTCCCGCCCCAACTCAAGTCTTCCCGCAAATTTAGAGCCTCTTCACCTTGAATTAGAAACTATTGGATTCTACCCAGATCAAGTAAACACCTATATCAAAAACGCGTTTACTGACCTAGAAACTGGAGAACTGGACTATGGCAAGATCAAAGAGCTTCAATCATTTCTTGAAGGCCACCCGATTATCCAAGGCCTTGTGCGGATTCCAATCCAGTTAGATGCATTATGTTACACCTGGGATAATTCTCGTGAGACATATTCCACTAGCGAAAATGCACAGGAGACTATGACCGCTATTTACCGAAGAATCGAGGAAAGCCTATGGAGGAAAGACGTCAGAAGACTAGAGATCTTGAACCAGTATGGGGCACAGCTCGCTCAACAACAGGAGATCACTCGTTTTACCAACCCTGAGCTTAATCGCCTTGCATTCCTTGCTTTTACAGGAATGAATAATGACATCATTAACTTTGAGCCAACCCATCGCGATGCAGTATCGAAGCATTTTGAACACCCCGATCAAAAGTTCTTACTTGACTATATGCTTGAGCGAGTTTCTTTCCTACGGTCATCAGACTCTTCGTCTAAGAGACGCGATCGAATCTACCACTTTTTGCACCTGACTTTCCAAGAGTACTTTGCCGCACGGTACTTTGCGCAGCAATGGACAGATCGGCGAGATCTCAAGTGTCTCCTATTTAGCGATAGAGAAGTCGAATATATGGACCCCACTGAGTTTCTACGAAGAAACAAATATAACGCTCGCTATAGTATATTTTGGCGCTTTGTTGCCGGCTTGATTAGCACAGAAGCGGAGACCACACGCTTCTTCCAAACAATTGAAGAAGGACCACGCGATCTCCTTGGGCCTGCTCATCAACGGCTAGTCATGAATTGCTTAGCTGAAGTGTCGAAAGAGATGTCACTCCGGAAACCGCTCGAAGACCAACTATCACAGTGGCTGTTATTCGAATGCAAGTCTACGGGGGCCGCAGACTCAGCGAGTGAGATCGGGTTTCCAGTTGAGATATTGAACAGAACCCTAGAACAAGAACCTAGCACGGCACTCCAAGTTTTACGATCGCTTACACGTAGACAAGGCTTATACGGCGAACTGGCTCAGTCTATCACAGCATATTTTAAACACCAAGATCGGATAGTTAAGTATGCAGCATTAAAAGCGCTTAAAGGCCAGCCGGTAATAGAAGAACACCTCCAAGCAATTGCAGCATGTCTTAAAGACGAAGATCGGGGGGTTAGATGTACAGCAATAGAAGCGCTTCAAGGCCAGCCAATAACAGAAGAACATCTCCAAGCAATTGCAGCATGTCTTAAAGACGAAGATCGGGGGGTTAGATATACAGCAATAGAAGCGCTTCAAGGCCAGCCGATAACAGAAGAACACCTCCAAGCTATTGCAGCATGTCTTAAAGACGAAGATCGGAGGGTTAGAAGTACAGCTATAGAAGTGCTTCAAGGCCAGCCGATAACAGAAGAACGCCTCCAGGCTATTGCAGCATGTTTTAAAGACGAAGATTGGATGGTTAGATATACAGCAATAGAAGCACTTCAAGGCCAGCCAATAACAGAAGAACATCTCCAAGCTATTGTAGCATGTCTTAAAGACGAATATTATAGTGTTAGACAAAGAGCAGCAGAACTTCTGAAATACCAGCTAGGATTGCCGGGGTGGCCCCTTACGCTTTTGATAGGGTTTCTTGAACATAAATCCAAGACAGTTAAAGACATAGTTGTAAGAATACTGAAAGATCGGCCAATAACGGAAGACCATTCGCAGGCTATCCGAGGACGTCTTGAAAACAAGGATTGGGGCGTTAGAACAGCAGCAATAGAAACGCTTAAAGGCCGGTTAGCACTACCAGAGACACTCCTTCAAGCTATCGCAGCACGTCTTAAAGACGATAACTGGGTCGTGAGAGAAGCAGCAATAGAAGCGCTTAGAAGCCAGTCAACACTATCGGAGGAGCTCCTTCAGGCTACCACAGCGGCAGAAATAGCAAAAGACCGACCAGCGCAATTAGAAAGGGGTGTTCGGGCTAACATAGCATACCTCGAACATGTGGACGTGGATGTTAGAATAGAAGCACTAGGAGGGCTTCAAAAGCAGCCAGCACTATCAGAGGGCCTTCTCTCAATTGTTGCAGCGCGTCTCAAAGATGAGGATTGGGGTGTTAGACGAGCAGCAGTGGAGACGCTTCAAAAGCAGCCAGCACTATCAGAGGGTCTTCTCCAAGCTATTGCAGCGTGTTTTGAAAATAAGCATTGGAGGGTTAGAGGGGCAGCAATAAAAGTGCTCCAAGCGCAACCAGCACTATCAGAGGGCCTTCTCTCAATTGTTGCAGCGCGTCTCAAAGATGAGGATTGGCTTGTTAGACGAGTAGCAATAAGGGCGCTTCAAAAGCAGCCAGCACTATCAGAGGGCCTTCTCTCAATTGTTGCAGCGCGTCTCAAAGATGAGGATTGGGGTGTTAGACGAGCAGCAGTGGAGACTCTTCAAAAGCAGCCAGCACTATCAGAGGGCCTTCTCTCAATTGTTGCAGCGCGTCTCAAAGATGAGGATTGGGCTGTTAGACGACTAGCAATAGAGGCGCTTCAAAAGCAGCCAGCACTACGAGAGGGCCTTGTCCGAGCTGTTGTGGCCCGTCTCAAAGATGGCGAGGAAGACGTAAGAAGGGCAGCAATGGAGACGCTAGTAACCCATCGGGTTTTATCCTTAATCCCAAATCGACATATTAAGTCCTTCTACAAAAGTTTGCTCCTGCGAGGCTTTAAGGAACATACAACTTGGCAAGTTGTGGGCAAAACTTCCTACATCACGCTAGGTAATGAAGAATATTCCATGGACTTGCCATATCGATTTATGTCCGCGGTTCGGAAGGCCCAGAAAACGCTCGGCGAGCCTCCTCGCCTAGGTACACGTCCGCGGTCAACTCCAAGGCGAGTAATATGCATTTCTTCAAAAGGAAGATTTCGATCAAAAAGGCCTTTCGAGCGAGACATCAAAGGGTCGTAAGAGCTCGATCCAGCAGTTCAATCGATTCCTGAATCGCTAAGTCGGCTAAGCGCGCTACTAGCTCCTTTGGGCTGCCGGCCGTGGGTCTGGGAGATGAGCATCGATGGCGTGCGAAAGATCTAAAATGCCCGTATTAGTCTTCTACTCTGCCGTTTCTAACCCTTCTGGATTTTCTTCTATTCCTCGTAAGCTCTCGGGGGTACGATACTAATGGGTGTGTATATACTCGTTCAAGAACAGCTCTACTGACATCTGACAAGAGTGTTTTGCGTCACATGATAGTCGGAAGGTTTCTTGCAGGGAGTTGGGCATCTTGGGAGGTAGTGATCGAGTAACACGAGGAAGTTTGTGGGCATTTTGTTACTCAGTCAATTCTATCAGTCTGCTACTTCCATACTCTAAGTAAGGGGACATCCATGTCCAACAGACACGAAGTGATGGCCTCGCGTCGAGGATTACGTACAAGAAGACGAGTCTCCCTGCGTCGAACACACGGCCTTCTCCTCATGGATCACTCGACATCCAAACCCCTAAACCATCATCCCTACAACGTAAAAACATCAACTTACTTCGCAATACCGATCCCGCTCCTCGCGTCTCGCCCCTCGGAGTCACAACTCTCGTCCGTACGCATATCACTCGCAGTACAAAGACTACCCACCGTCTGACCCCGCCATATCCCCGCCTCCTCTCCCCAACTAGCCGTTCGACGCGTCCGCACAATCGGGACCCGCACCTGTACCTCGCCTCCAGCCCGCGCCTCCCCCAAACCCCGTCCAGCAGAGGAGATCTCCACCGGAGAAGAGGCCTCGCGAATATCCCGCGCCAGGAACGAGCCGAACGAGGACCGCGAGTCCGCGCCGCGACGTCCCCAGGCGGCGTGCACGGGGAGCATGGGGATGGAGTCGTCGCGGACGGGCCTGGTCGTCTCGTTGCTCCCGCCGCTCGCGCTCCGGGGCGAGAGCCGCAGGGATCGCCGGAGGGACTGGAGCGTAGGCGCGCGGAAGGCGAAGTTGGGACGTAGGGAGGAGAAGCGAGGGGGGATGGCGGGTGGGATTCGGAGCGTGGGGTGTGCTGGTGAGGGCGTGGATGATGGGGCGTTTGTTTGTTGGATGTTTTCGGGGCGCTCGATGGTGGAGTTTGGTTTGTGCCTAGATGAGAGTTAGGTGTTAGTTGTGTTATTTCTGTCACTTTTTTTTTTCTTTTTTTTTCCTTTTTCTTCTTTCTTTCTTTTCTTCTTTTTTGTATCAGGTAGTTACAGTGTGTTAGTCTTGATGATGGGTAGAGACGAAGTAAACTCACCAATCCTCGATGGAGCCTCTTGTGCGATTTGGTAATAGCGTCTTTCCACTCTCGCGTGTGCCCCCGCTTTCATCCGCCGGGCTAATTGCTTGATCTCTCCTCCACCACCAAGGCTTGCGAAACCAAGACCCAAGTCGGACATATTCCGCGTATTTTCTGTACATCTGTTGAGCCTCCACCGTCGTGCCGAAGAACGCCACGATGACGGCGCTCGTCGCGATGGGGATCCACGGCTGGTTCAGGACGGCCGACGGGATGATCCACGACGGGACAAACATGATGGTGTCCCACGGGTATGGCGTCGCAGACCAGCGTATCCTGTTGAAGTCGTACGCCCTGTACGAAGAGTGCGTGTCGTAGATAGTGAAGATTAGGTAGTACACCATGACGGGCACGTAGACGACCAAGATCGACAATGACATGTTGTAGAGCCTTCGACGCGTACGGTTCGCGCGTATCGAGGCTTCACCACTTGACTTTAGGATCCCTTTCGCCTGCCTCGCGATAGCGCGATACCGTCGCCACAAGAGAACTATAAGCAAACATCGTCAGCGATCTATTGCGGGAAAGAACATAAAACACCCGCCACTGGAGGGAGTTCTCCTCACGCACTTGCATAAGGGACAGACAACACCGCGAAGACGGCAGGAGGGGCATCATAGACCAGATTCTTCGGCCAGCTGACATCGTAAACAGCCGAGCACCCAATGAGCGTGCCCACGATATACCGCTGCGCGAGGTCGAAGTACGTGAACGCGAGCTGCACGAGCGGCACGGGGAAGATGATGGCCGCCTGGAGGAGATGCCGCCGCGTCATCTCGCGCCGGCCGCGCCCGACGCGCGAGAGCTTGACTTGCTGCGCGAGGTGGTACATGACGGTGAAGATGGACGCCGCGTAGATGGTCTGCAGCGGCGCCGACAGGTACACCTCGACGTCGCAGAGGCCCGCGCCGTCCCACCACACGCTCCAGTTGTCGTCGTGCCAGATGACCGAGTTGAGGATCGTGATGAAGTTCATGATCGCGACGTCCACGATGAACACCACGGCTGCGAACTCCCCGTTGCGCACGAGCAGGCGGAGGGGAACCCAGCTGATTAGGATTCCCGCGAATGCGAGGATTACCCGGAGCACGAAGTTGGCTAGCAGCCCGGGGTTGGTCGCCGGTGCTTGCTCCATGATCGTTGCGTTGGGTTAAAGTCCTAGTTAGCCGTAGTGGCGGAATTCAATGTTGTAATTGAGAGAGTGCCGTGAATTAGTTGCAGACATGGAGCGCAAGTACGGCACATTGCAGTTGGTCTAGGATGAATTTCGAGTGCGCACGCGTGTTGTTGCTTGGGAGATGTGGAAAGTGGAAAACAGTTGTGGTTGTTTTCCTGTGTACCTCCCACTTATATGGATGGGTCTTGACATTGGAGCTCCCAACTACACGTTAATTATAGTTACCCGAAAAGAGATCAATTTGCCATTTGCAACTCGGAGACGTAACAGCTCGCCAAGAGTAATAGATCATAGTAGCATGCTCGAATCCATTTGTAATATGGCCTCCTATGATTTATGTTAAGTTAGATGTTGAGAGAGTTAGTCTAGTGTCACTAATAGATGGTAATAACTGCCAAAACTACGAACTTATTTCCCAACAATAGCAACATGTCGCCAATAACCTATATGACTTTAAAAGCGATTGAAAAATGATTCAAATATCTTCAGTCAGTATGTTGCTATGTCTCTATCGAATAGGTCGTTCTTAGCAGTAGCTGCTTAAACTCGAGTTGGAACTGCCCATTTGCTATAGCTATTACATGGAACCCCGCACTACCACTTTTGACAATTAGCAGGTCCCTTTCAGCGATCATTCTCGGCATGTACACTTTTCTTCGTCGCGAACTCATGTCAGTTATCAACCAAATGTCGTCAACAATACGATTTTTGAGTCGTTAAATCATGCGCATACTTTTCTAGACTAGAGACCTCAAAAGTGTTGAGAACGAGAGAGGTAGGTAATCAATAGGGCCGCATCGGTAGTTTTAGTAGATAGTGCAGGGAGGGTACGCCCTAGGTAGTGATCCATATGACCGCAAGCTAAGTAAGTATATATATTCTAGTGCCTGATATCTAAGTGATAAGTATAAGTAGCTTTTTCCTCATAAACATTAGCAGCCTTTTTATTAAGAAATTTTAACGATATGCTAGCAAGTTATGCTCATAGTCTAAAATAATCGATAGGGATGTCGACTGCAGCTTCTATAGCGCCTCTCAGCTTATCGTCACCCTCGTCTCCGTCAGCGTCTTCTGGCCCCTTTTCCTAATCCTGATCCCCGTCGTCCTCAGCTGAGCTAATTGGATACCCTATATTGTATCTCGACTTGCTTCGGTCTGACGCGTTTTAAGCTTGATTTAGTGACACTGAACTCTGGGGTCTGAAGCAGTAAGAAATCGATTCTAACAAATATCTATGCGTGCCTTTGCCGTCCGTACTATACTTCACTTGCCAACTTGGTGATAAGATTTGGAAATATCCGAAGTTAATAGCTGTAGCGATGATGCAATTAGACAGATTCCGTCTCTTTACGGAGTCCTACGTCAACCTTCGCAACTAAGATAGTAGCGTGTAAAGCACTTACGTATATAAGTATGCTGAGCCCGGAATCTTCTTATTGTTAGAATAAGATGCCAAGGCGATTATTTAGGGAATCGACAAACTAATTGACAAATAGGCGCGGTCTTGAACGAGACTACGAACTAGGTACTGCGTAGCTACAGTGGATAGCAACCAATTCACATCCTTGTTAGTCATCCTATCGTGGATCTAGATAAGTCAAACCTGGTGAAGCGTATGCATATTCACAATACTATATAATCCTTATTTCGATAAGCTGACCAATGAACTACCATGCTTACAGGCTATCTGCAAGCCATGCCACAGGAGAGCGTTAGGTAAGTAGCTAAGTAAGGAATTCGAGTTTCAAACGGCCTCGTATTGTATTTATAGCAGCTCGACCACGTTCCCCTGGAAAGTCATCTTGCCCAACCCAGCCGTAATCTGACCAGTCATGCCTGCACCGGCAAAGCGATGGGGGCCATTCCTAAAGGAGGTAGTAGCACTACCGAGCTGAACGCGTGCGCTCATACAAAAAGATCGAGAGATGGTCGCTCGTAAGCACACACCGCCAGGAGAATGCGCGTAACACGAAACGTCGTCTCTCATTCTCGCAATCGAAAATACATCCTAACATAGTGGCGAGACAATAACAATGGTCGGAGTGCCGGGACGGAGTAAAGGGTAAGTGAGCCTCAGAGCGCCGCAAAGCGACTTCTACAAAGGGGCTGGCGAATGCCCAAACTAACATCCGGGATTCAGCTGCAACACGTGCCGCCAGCGCCGGGTAAAATGCACCGAGGAAAAGCCCATCTGCAGCCGCTGTACACGAAGCGGCTTCGAGTGCCGCGGCTACGTGCGCGAGACCGTATGGCACCACCTCACCGCAGAGCCCTCTTCCGCCGAGGGCTCCGCACAGGCCACGCTCGGCCGCCTGGTGGTAGTCGAGCGGCGCAAGCCGGAGAGCAGGCCGAAGCCGAAGGCACAGGCGCCAGGGGTGCCGGCGCAGGTGAGCCTGGCGGCGTTCCAGGAGGACCTGTGCTTCGCGTACATCTTCTCGAACTTCGTGTGGCGCGGCTACGGCGGCGCGTGGCTGCACCAGTCCGCGCAGGGCCTGCTTGGCCAGCTGGCCTTTGATTCGGTGAGGTCGCTGGCGGAGATCAGTTTCGGCACGGCGCAGAAGTCGCAGCAGATGGAGATCCAGGGCCGGGTTAAGTATGGGAAGGTTTTGAGGCTTATGGTTGAGAGGTTGGGGGATGGGCAGAAGAATAAGCTGTGGGAGTTGGTTATACCCATCCTATTGCTGCTGATGCATAATGTAAGTGAATTCCATTTGTTGGGTGATTTGATGGGTAGGCTAATAGAGGCGTGGCAGACCACTTTGACTAACCAGCCGGCGACATTGTTTCATTTGAAGGCGATGTCACGGATCCTTGCTGCCTGCGGTCCACAGATGTTCTTGCATCAACCGCTTCGAGACGCGTTTGAGGCTGCTAGAGCGACACTGGTGAGGGGTCTTTTTCCATTATACTTAGTTTAATGGCAATACTGTGCTGAGACACACGCGAATTAGGTTGTCGGGTCCCTGCTTACAGGTAAACGCGTATTCATGGACAAGCCCGCATGGTATACCGGGCCATATGCACTGGTGCCTCAGTCTAAGGCACCTCAGAGCTACCTGCTGGATATCCTTGGATCGGTGCCCGGATTCCTCCAGGACTTAGATAAGTCGGAACAGGTGATGTCGAACAACAGTTCACCAGCCTCCTCCTACGCCGCAAGCCCAAGCCCATCTGACGACGCAATGCCGAATGCCATGGACTCTAGTTTCGAGGATCCCGCAACGCCACGGTCGAATATCGTCGACCGCGTCATGGTAAAGCTGGAGGCTCTCTTTGTATGGCGATTGCATTGGCAACTGGCCTTCGGGTCAGATGTCTCCGCCGAGCCCGGCATCGAGAATCCGTCGCAGGAACCCTTCGACTCGTCAGTAAATCGCCTCGACAAGCTCCGGTTTTCACGCATTGGCGCCGCCGCAGACATTGCGTTATATAACGCGGTACTCATGTGGCTACTCGCTCTCATCAACGAGCTCGAACCCCTCGGGGCACAGTTCATCGTTCAGAGCTGTGCGTACCAAGCAATGGCGTCCATGTCCGATGCCAAGTTTGCTTTCTCTCCCGGCTCAGCGACTGGGTTAACCGAATTACCTTCATTTGAGCCATTAAGGGGCATCGGATCGACCACCAGAGTCCGGGAGGCAGCACTGGAAATATGCAGAGCCTTTGAGTGGCAAAGCAGTAACCACGCCGCTGCCGCCTGGGAGCTGAACTTCGTCTACATGTTTCCCATAGGTCTTGCATTGTGCGTGTTTGACAAGGAGCCGGCGATTCGCTGTTGGATACGGACTATGCTTGACGCAAGCCCGCTTACGAGGGACTACGGGTTGGGCTGTGTTTCAGACGGCAGTCTTCGCCGTGCGGTCAACACAGACCGCTCATCGCTAATTCGAAACATAGACGCTAGGATAATGGGAGGCATGGAGGCGGAGACGGGTATGTTACGGCAATTGCAAGGATTTGGTTGGTACGTGACAAGAGAGATGGCAGGCAACGGAATCCCGAGGGAGACACCTGATCAGAATCTGGTCCATTTACTGCTCCTCCGAGGACGTATGGACATTTCACTCTGAGCAATGCTGCCGAGTTGATGTCTGACACTTATGAGTTGCTGGCGTTGGGCTTTTTATCATCGACGGTAACACGCGTTTGGAGTAAGGGATACGTATAGGTACGCGGCGTCGCCCACTACATGTTTTCTCAACATTCTGTATATAAGATCGTACTAATCAAGGACGAGTTGTAGCAGACAGAGGTTTCGAGAACCAATAAACGTTAATGACAGTAAATAAATAAATGCCAACACTGCCTAGCTCTTCCAAAGAGCACATAATCGAGTTACCCGCAACAGCTTCAATACCCGCATTTATGACCCATCATCATCATCCTAAAAGAAAACGCGGCCTTCGGTTCACTAAGCAATCTTAGTAACAGCAACGATGGGCCCGCTGAGAGGCTCTTGGACAATAGCTACTGCCGCAGTGCCCGGAGCCATCTGGGCAGGAGTGACAGGCAAGTCGTATATCATGTTTCCACCCGTCCAGTCGCCAATTTTGACAATGTCCTTGACGATGTTCTTGTGCGGGAATTTCTTGCCTTTGTTAGGCCCCTTGCCCTATTGGGAGGTTAATAGGTTAGCAAACAGTGTTCAGCATCTGGATATCCCCGGAGCATAATATGCAGCTGGAACGGCATGGGGAGGGAAGGGGATATTTATTTATATCTCACTTACAATCTTGACTGTCTCGGTCTTGTCTTCGTAAACAATAACGAGTACGTCGTGCCGCGCAACCTCCAATTTATCCGAGTCGATCTTGACACTCGTATCGTTCGCATCCAGGAGGATATGCCAGTCCATGACATGCGCAATATCCCGCGCGCGCTGCACAACACCATCAATCTCCTCCTTGCTCCCGCCCCCCGACCCGCCGTCCGCAACGCCATTAACAACAACCATGGGCGTGTAGAGGGAGTTGCGGCCCCATTTCTTGACGTAGTTCTTGAGGCGCGCGTCCCAGCGGGCGTTGGCGTAGGTGTCCGCCCAGCCGAGGTGGTCGAAGAAGGTCACGTCGTACGTGAGCACCTGCAGGTTGGGGTTCTGCGTCGCCGCCAGGATCGACGGGATCGCCGGCGCGCAGGCCTTGCAGCCCTGCGACTGGAAGATCTCGGCGACGGCGAGGGGCTGCACGTCGATGAAGCATGCCGCCGTGTGTACGTGGTTGTGGTCCTGGTCCAGCGTCATGTAGCAGGCTAGTGGGGGCGCCTTCTTGCGCTTGAAGAGCTTGAAGAGCGTCTGCAATTGAGATGCCATTTTTTAGACTTTGTGAGCAAGAAGTTAAGAGGTAGAAGGTAGTTTCGGTTACGAAGGAGTCTTGAATAAAATTGATGTTTGATGTCTTTTTCGGGAATGAAATCACTCTAGAAAAAGGACGACATCGCCCTTATGTAGACAGCAAAACAGTCATCTCGTATCTGGGCCAATGCCCCTAAGATGAGGGAACCTTGCTTTTCTCATACCATGACTAGTTACCTTACCGTCCTTGTCACGAAGGAGGCTTTGATATGAATCTGGAATATCCATGGGGGTTTGACGATGAAAATTATTTGTAGGTATAAGAATCTAACCTGTACTTAGACAGTCAGGTAATCATGCAGTCTCGAAACAGAAAATGGTCAGGGCTGCGAATACCTAGTGTAAGTGGCTAGCTCGCGGAATCTAACCCGTCTCGGCTAGTCTACCGCCTGTTTGGTTTATTGATAGGCTATTGCTTGTCGATCCCGTTCCCTTTGGAATCATCACGATTCCTAATGCGTTGTTTCTATTGGTTCATGACTTAGGTACATAACTTGGTAAACAATTCCACAACGCCAGCCCCAGATCTTCAAGCTGTCCAGCTCGCGAGTCTAAACTCCATGAAGATGTAGCGCATCAAGCAGCGATATCTTGGCTTCGAAATTGCATCGAATGACACACCAATCCCTTCATCTTTATCTCCCTGCCATAATCATTTAGGCACCTTGGCGGCGTCACAGTTCGTTGTAGGACTTTATCCTCCCTTACGAGAGACATCATCTCGCAATTGCCTTCTACAATGGGATAGTTGAGTTTCTTCGGCGGCCTGCCAAAGGCCTTCAAAGGCATTTGACAAGATAGTTTATATAAATGTTGTAGAGCCTGCGAAAGCTTGTCAGTATGCTGTTGTTCGACTATCTCATATCAAAAGCTGAATTGACTTGATTACACGACAATGCATCTCAACATGAGACTCCCTGCTCTCGCCGCGGCATTATTATTATGCTGTGAGCCTCAACTGGTTGTGGCTGCAGACCGTCCCGAGAACGTCACGGCCTGCGATTTCTATACGCAGAAGACAATCGGAGACATCACGCCGGCGAACCAGCAGCTGCTGATGACCTTGGTCCTCCATTCCGCGCTTCTCGGCCCGTATTCACAATATAACACGGTGCCCGTCGACGACTTCACAGGAGCCCTGTATGCGAGGCAGTATCAAGGGTCTTACGTAGACCTCAGTGTGTACTTCAATGGCGCCCTCGCCTCTGCCAACACCGGCAAGGACCAGGGCGAAGCGGTGAACTTCCTAGACGATGGAGGACTGCCACTTGCCCGGCAGAGCAAACCTGGCAACGGGAATACTACATCTCATCAATAGTCCGTTACCCCCTTCTTTCCATTGTACTACGGCTTGGCGATCACTAACTATCATGTAGTGTCTTCTTTACCCATGTCTACTCCTATTTTGGCACTTTCCTCGGGTGTTCTACGCTGGGAACCCCAACGTTCCCCCCATACGCAGGCAAAGCATCGATGTACGAAGTCCACAAGTAAGTCGATCCTACCATCTCCTAAGACAACTAGAATGCTAATATCCACCGCCTTGGTATAGATACATGGACCTCAACGCCGCCGAGTTGGGCTACTTCATAGAGCAGGCAGTCAAGGGCCTCGTCTCTTTCGGCTTCAGCGACGCCGACGCGCAGTTCGTGAATGTGACCCTCACAAGCAAGTTCGACAAGCGCTGCGCGCCCGCCGAGCCCATCATTCCGGCGTCAGCGGGGCCCCAGCTCCAGGCCATCTGCGTCGCGCCCGACTGCGCGCTCTCGGCTAACGACACGTGTTCCGCCTACGGAAACGTCACTGCGCCTGCAGTCGCTGATGCCGCCCTGGTCGGCAACTTTACTAAGGACGCGAGCGGGCAGACTAGTCTGAATACCTCTAGTATAGTTCCTAGTGCGACTCCGACGCCGACGAATGGTAGTGCTGGGCTAGTGGGTGTAGACATGGTAAGCATCGTCTTCGCATTGTTAGGCATGTGGGTGATCGCTTCCATGGATTTATAGTCTATGATTGGTCCTGGGCATTAAATATGCATTAAATATTTAGTATTCGTGGGGCGCCTTTACCCAACATGTGCGCATATATCGTTACGTCAGAGGAGGCTCAGTCAGGCCGGGGGTTAGTCATCTAGACGATGCTTTTGTGCCATTACCCAATATGTCTTATACCGATTCATAGGCGTGTACCGGCAATGTTCCCAGCATAATAGAAACATTTTAATACACCTAAGGGATACTCGATACCGAGACCACAGGAATCAAAAGGGGATACCGATGTTATAGAAGAAATGGATGACTTTGGGTGCAGTATCAAGTCCCCTATAACACTATCTAGGCTTAAAAAGTGACAACCTAACCTATTTGGCTCTACTTTATCTTACACCTTGATTTTTTAAGGCTATTCTAGACTTAAAATCACGTATTTTATTTCATTGCTTCGTAATGCAGAAAATCTCCGAGCATATATATAGCACTAGGTACCACCGGCTTACTAGCCCGAGAGCGATTATGAATGAATGATGTTTCGAGAATTACCCTTTCCCCCTTCTTTCCCACCTACTGCATATCATAATTGTATTAGACAGGATCGCGTATTATATTCGACAGATTTCCGTCGTTTCTACCTAAGCACTTCATGATTTTTTCCTGATTTCTTTCAATAAAAAAAATCAAGTTAGTTGGATGGTACTCGATACCCGAACGGAGTCCGGGCTGGCAAGGAACAAGGAACCTGTAAGTTCCAGCTGTCCGATCTGCACCCCGCAAGCCTCTTCAATATCTACTACGAGTTTTAAAGTAGCGAGACGGTCTCTCCCGAACTTCACTAGCTTCTGTTTACTGGATACACAATGTGATAGGGATCCATGCTCATAGAATTCATGACTATACCTTCAACCTCATGATTCACGCGAGGCTTCCACAACTACCACGCTCTCTGGCTATTTTAACTACAACGCCGCCCTGAATGGGCGTATCCGGCTTTTAGCTGCCGTGGTATTATGAAGTATAAAGCGCGCTAATACATGGTAGACTTGGCAACTTTGGAAACTTTATCCTATGCCATGAAGCGGGGTTCCAGGGCTTCAACGCCTTCCCTACTCATAATGCTCAGTAGATTAGATGGTACCTAAAATAATATCTTGTCGTTATTTATCTTGCGAAGACTTACTTGTGAAGTGTTCTCTGCGAATTACTTACCTAAGGTTGCTTACCTATACCAGCTTATTTACCGGCGGAGAATCCGGAGAATGGACGAAAGCATTGAGTGAATAACCCAACAGGGTTCATCTATGTCCTCGGTGCTGCAGCATTATCAATATATAATATAATATAACCTAATAGCCTCCTTTTTAGACGATTTGGCAAGATACGTTAGTTTTTCAGATATAGAAGTAGGGCGAGCTTTTGGGCTTACGCAATAGGGGTTTACACGCATAGGGGCCACTTTCTCACGGTTTTATTCTTTCTTTCCCAAGCTGGCTAGCTTTCTTATGACAGTAATGACGATATATATACCCTTCAACTAAAACCCTTCTTCTTGTATCCTATTACTCTAGAGATTGCACATGATTATTGTGTGCAATGGGCAGCGAGCCCACCCTACCCCTTCAGTGACGTCTGATATATAAGCGCTTGTAAGTAGGTTTCTCACAGCTAGACTGGCGAGAATAAATACTTCTGATAAATTCCACGATTCTTTACATGCGACTAACTCATACACGATGCGGATACTATGTGACGTCACCTCGCCTGTGCCGTCCGTTTAGATCGTTTTCTTGCTAGCATACCTGTTAACTTTATCACGATGAGGATGGAAGGTGGAATTCAACGTACTAGCCATTGTAGTCGTACAAGTCACTTACTGGACCTTACCAACTGCCTACTTACGTGTTCTATTTGCTACATTCCCAACGACTCCGGTCGTACTCGGATAATTGAAGAATCTAGACGATCATCTCTGCATCTGCATACATATCATCTGTATACTCACATATCCGTGCATGTATAAGTAAGTATATAAAGGTTACATACAACACGCATCTTGTGACTGCTTATTGTTATAGGTACTTACGATAGTACCTCCCTAGTACTGGTTAGCTACGACATGAAGAAAACATAAACTGCCTACGCCCACTCCCCGTGAAACCTTATTACGAGGAAAGTCAGGCCTTCCCTTGACTAATTCCCCGTTCTCTTGAATATCTGTCAACCTTTCTCCTCATTTCCCAAATTCCTGTGTCCTCCCGCGTTGATGGACGATTATTCGTAGTCGGTCCAGCCCGGAGACGAGCAGGTCGTTAGGATAACATCCCTTTATCGGAATCACCATCACATCATTTCTTATCACAATTGACATAGTTGTGTCATATGAGAATGAACTTCCTCTATCCCTCTTCTTGTGATGATTTTTGTGGTACCATGGAAGCGAGCCAGCTTGTATCACCGGGCCCCCACGACCGAGCCGAGGAGCCGGCTAACCTCTTGTTGCCGGATAACGACTCGTTGCCGGATTTACTTGACGAAAACTTGAACATAGTACCAAGGGATGGCGCCCGGGCAAAGAACCCGTTACCCGCCGACAGCGGTTCAAATAATGCCGCTAGACCGGTCAACGACCAAGAGAGCGAAGCCCCCCTCCGACACATTAACGCCGTCGAGAGCGGCAGTGGCCGTGATGCCGAGAAGGAACCGGTGCCCGGACAGGGCGGTAGGCGAGAGCTGATGGAGGATGAATGCGAGAGCCAGCTGGGCTACTCCTTTTCGAGCCGGAAAAAATGGTGGATCTTGGCCGTCATCTTTCTCGTGCAGACCTCCATGAATTTCAACACCACGCTTTACTCGAACGGCATTCCCGGCATCGCCGAGGAATTTAACGTCTCCCAGCAGGTCGCCCGCTGCGGTGCGGCTCTCTTCCTTATCACCTACGCCTTCGGTTGTGAGTTATGGGCCCCCTGGTCTGAGGAGTTCGGCCGATTCGGTGTCTTACAACTCTCCATGACCCTAACCAATCTGTGGACTATCCCCGTCGGCTTGGCCCCAAATATAGCTACTATATTTATTGGCAGAGCATTTGGTGGGCTCTCAACGGCTGGCGGAAGTGTTACTCTCGGCATGATCGCCGACTTGTATGATAGTGATAGTCAACAATATGCTGTCGCTTTCGTGTAAGTCACCATGTCTCCCCGCTACCTGCCTATGCGCATACTGATCTCTGGACGACTTCCGTAGCGTCTTCTCGTCTGTTTTCGGCTCGATTCTAGGACCAATTATTGGAGGGTTCGTCGAGCTGTTGCCTCCAAAGGACGCTTGGCGCTGGTGCACTTGGATCCAGCTCATTTTTGGCGCATCCGTGCAGCTGCTTCATTTTTTGACGGTACCCGAGACGCGAACTACTATTCTGGTAGATAAGGCTGCCAAGAAGCGCAGAGAGGCGGGCCTGGACGCGAACGTCTATGGACCTGGCGAGATGCATCCATTCCGCGACCGTTTCACCTACAAAGAGCTGATGGATACTTGGTCGCGCGCGTTTAAGATGCTCGGAACTGAGCCGATTGTCTTTTGGCTCTCTATGCTCTCTGGGGCGTCTGACGCTATCGTCTTCATCCAGGTTCAATCCATGAATCTCATATACAAGCAGTGGGACTTCAACTGCTGGCAAATAGGTCTCGCCTTTATCCCCATCGCGATTGGCTATACCATCGCTTGGGCGGCATTCTTCCCTGCTTTCAAGCGCAACCAACGACAGCGAGAGGAGAATCCCCTTGATGAACATGCACAGTTCGAATCGAGGCTATACCCGCTGCTTTGCGCGGCACCATGTCTGCCCATCGGGCTCTTGATTTTCGCCTGGACGAGTGTTGGACCTCCTCTGCATTGGATTGGCACCATGTTTGGGACAGCCTTGATCGGCATCGCGAACTATTCCATTTACATGGCCACTATCGACTACATGATTTGCGCGTACGGTCCGTACTCGGCTTCAGCAACTGGTGGAAATGGCATGGCTCGAGATTTGCTGGCCGGCATTCTCACCCTCCCTGCCATCAATCTCTATACAAGTATCGACGTCGGAAACGGAAGAAATTACCAATGGGCATCTACCATCCTTGCCGCAGCCTCAGCTTTCCTGCTTGTAGGCGCCTACTTTGTTTATTTAAAGGGTCCTTCTTATCGACGACGTTCGCCATTCGCAGAGCACCTCGCAGCGAGAGATGAACAATATCTGGGTAGACAAGTCATCGTGCCAGCCCGCAGCGCTGTGGTCGCCGCCGAAGTCGCCGCGGCCGTCGAGGCTGCTCAGCTCGACGGACATGTCCAAGAAGCCGAGAATGCCGAAGATTCCGAGGGTGCCGGGAATGCTCAAGAGCCCGCGGGAGCAAACCCCATACTTATCCCTGCGCGCATACACTCCGATAACGAGGACTGGCTTCCGGGCCGGCACACGTTCGGCGCCTTGTCGCCCCAAGGGTCATACATGGCCAGCGTTCATGCCGCTTCTCGCCGCCAAAGCCGACAGGCGAGTCGGAACGCTAGCGCGAACACGAGCCGAAGGAATAGCCACCAGGAGGGGTCTTTAAATGTTTCAGCCGTTTCAATTGCCGAGCGTCTTGCTGAGCGACTAACGAACCTAAATGCCGTGATTGATGAGTCCTTTATCAATAATAATAACTAACAATCCAACAAACAAACATCCACCGCCGGGTATAAACGCGCTACTACTGGTATTCGTAGAGATACTGAGATACCATGCATCAAACATCATCCTTCGCTACTGTCTTTTCTGTTGTTGTTTTTTTTTCGGGTCATCGTGTTTATTTGGATTTCTACAGTACGGGTGGGTTAACTAGCGTATGCGGTGGAAGGTTTCGTTGGACTCTTCTGGGCGATTGGCAATAAAAGGCGTCCTATCTTGTCCAACGGACGAGATTCTCTAGCGAGATTTATCATCACGTTATTATAGTAATAAGAAGATTTTTTTTGGAGCGATTTGGGCTATCACACCTGTAATAAAGTACGACCTGACGTGGTACAGAACTTAAAGGTCAGGGCTTTTGCGAGGTACCTATAACGGTCTACTTCAGCGATAAACACAGGTAAATTACTTTGACTGTTTAATACTTAAGTGAATTAATTTAAGCAAAGTCACAACTTTTTTTAAAAAAAAAAAAATTTATTAAAAAAGGAATTACTTCTCATTTAAATTTTAATTAAGTATAAATTTGAGGGTGTTTCTACTTTTATTTTTTAGTAGAATTTATTTGAAGCTTCTTTATAAGCTTTAATAACAATTAGTAATAACTGTCATAGCAATAACTTATGTGCCTGTTTCTAACTCGCTTTCCTAATATACCTCTTATATGCTGCGATTAAACCGCGATGATGTGTGCTGTAGATGATGTATTTACCCGCTGTGATCTTCAAATCCTTGAGCTAGTCGCCTGTGTAGACCCCTCTTGCTCGGTGTACCCCCTTTATGAGTTCTCGCCGCAACAGAGATTATCTCAGAGTCAGCACCATCATCGTTGAATGCTTTTCTTACTTCCCTCGACTTTCCCGGACTCGTCACCAGGACTTTGAAATTTACAGCCAAATTTGTCTCCGATATCAGCTCTAGAATATAAACGAGTACTTCCGTCATCTCTTGTAGATAAGCCTCGCGTTCATAGTATTCGATACCATCGATCAAGCAGACAAGAGTAATGTTCCGCGGCAACTGGCTCACTAACCACCCGAATAGGGTGCATAACCGATTTACATCGTCCAAAGGCATGATGTTATCCGGGAGGGACCTTGTGTCGAAGGCATGTTGACGCAGTAACTGCGCAACCAAGCTTTTGATCATAGCGTGGCCTCCGACACGGAATCCCTCGTTGTCGTCATTTGGATCAAGGTGCAAGCCACAAAAGAACACGAGTGAATAGAAACGCTCCCTTGCTCTCAGCTCTGTTGTCAAGCCAATACAGAACAAAGACAAGGGAGAGAGATACATCGGGAGTCCCAAGAAGCATCCATGAACTAGCAGCTTAGAGGAGCTTGGCGACGACCTCCAACCCTTGAATTGTTGAAGCTTGGTGATGCCTTCAGCCTGCACGCGTTGGTCTGGGTCTACTTCCAAAGCCTTGGCCTCAATTTGCTTCATGTCTGCTATGTCAATATCCGGGATATCAAGAATCCGCTCTAGAGTCTCCTGATTGACGCGGAGTTCCGGCGGTGAATGTATTCTTGCGTGAGAAGGACCCGGTGGTGGTTGGTGGCTTGCCGTTGTGACGCTCAAATTTTGCATGAACTGCTGGATAATACCGGAAATCTGAGCGATTTGGGCGTCTTGACATTCATCTGATGTTGATTAAACCCCTAAACTGAATAAAAATAGTGTCATGGGAAAAAGAAAAAGTCTTACCCTTTTTCCTTCGCTCCTCTTCCCTAGCTTTCTCGCGTTCATTACTCTCCCGTGTCTCTTGATCGAGCAAGCTCTTGAGATCGTTATGACATTCCACAACTTTCGTCGTCAAGTCTTCAACATTGCTGTTAAGTGACTTGGTATCCTCCATGATTTTCGCTTGACACTCCGAGAAACCCTCCTGGTTTCTCAGGATCTGGGCTCCGGTTAACTTCGCATCTGCAGCGGCTGAAAAGCCCACGTATGCTATTAGTTCGCGCTCTGGCGCTTTTTCTCAGTGTACGGAAGACGTATAATACCCTCACGGAGCTTCGGGATATCCACCCCAACCCTGTGTATGGTTGACATTTTATGGCAAGGGCTAATGTTATAGGGCTTGGAACAAGGTCTATTCGGCTAATAAATCACTTTGGTCTCGCAAGGTCCATGATTACCTCCTTCCTTCCAGTCTGGAGGAATCAGTCCTATTTGTACCCAAAGGCTCCTAGGCTTGCAGGTCCAGGTGACCTGACTCCTCCCATATCCTCAATACAGGCTTAGACTGTTGGGCGCGTATGCATATGACCAGTCAATTGTGACACTTTTGGGCCTCTTTAAATGACTGCTCACAACTTGACTGTACGGCAATCAGACTTTGGAGCAATTTTTCCTCGTAACTATCAAACTTGGTCAATGCTTCGCGAATTTTAGAAGCTAGATTTAAATGTTTGTTAGTTGCAGCATTGGGAACACATATCTCAAATTAACAATAAAGCCCCTTTACACCTGCTTTTTCTAAAAAATCTTATACCCTCTTCAATTGCCTTGAAGGTGTGGCTAACCAAAGTCACGGAGGCTCGTTTGATATTTGGGTCGTTTGGAAAGGTTAGGTGAAAGAAAAATTCGATATCTTTTAGTTGGTTCTCAATATTACTGCCTTCTAGTTCATGGATCGCCGTGTTTCGAGCTTTACTAGCTGTTGCCATAGCCTAAGATTGAAATACGTTATAGTAAGTCCACTGCAGGGTTGTTATGTAAACTTGCATGCAGAAGAAACTTCACGCAATCAAGAACCGGTGTGATGTAGTCAATCTGTGGCAATGCCTCAAGCACAGATATGACTGGTTCCGTGTTGTCTGCGCTCTTCCTCGAAGCCATTTTGAACCAACCTCGTATGCTGCTATTATCACAGTTAATGTATTAATCATTGTGCGCCATTTCTAGCTGCTTGTAAATCTCAGACCAGGCCTTCTTGTCTCTGATATTGTAGGGGTTCTCGGTCGTATAAATGCCATCGTCGTCGGGATTGTCTGTCTTGAATTCTTCCATTGCACAGTCGAATATATCATCCCAGAACCCCATCCCGTCCAAGGCCCGTTGTTTTGGCTGATCCAAGATGGCTATCGTATCGAGTTCAGCATTACATAATTGTGCTGCTTCCTGCATGCTGCGTGATGGCGGGCTAGTGATGTATTTACCAGAAACCGGGTCGTATTGAACTGGGGGGTTCACGAACATGGGATGATATGCTGGGAGACGCCGGTCAATAAATTCAACGGCAGGCGATTGACATGAAAGGTCCGGAACAGATTTCCTTGTCAATTCCAAGACGGGGAGGAAATCAACGGTTGCCACGTTACGAGTGAGTGCGAACTAATTGTATAAATAAATATTATAAAAGTGTGCGTGCTACTAGGCTTTCTAGCAAGGAAGAGACAGGAACAAGCGTGGAAAGGAAATAAGCATCAATAACAGCTGAGTTCGAATGAAGGGAATATCTAAGCCGAACAATGCAGAATAATACAACGTAGCATCACATTTTCCCGTGGTTTCCTTCTTGGTACAATACACACTAGCAAATTAGAACTTCTGGTGGCGTAAGGGTGATTAGATTACCCTACCAAAAGCAACTGCATGCCGAGTGAAATATTGGTTTTTGCAGTCTACACGATAACGAGTACTGCGTATAGTTCCAGCTGCAGTCAACCCTTCCGAACCAAATAACTGACGTCGGAGCCGAACGACGCGTATACATCACTATGGGCAGGTGGCTTGTCACCCGCCCTGTCACAATATCACCAACAAAGGTACGAACACATATTAAAAACCCGGGGTATTCTCAATTGGTCTATTCATCAATCAATGGCTAGCTAGTTCGTTTGCCAGCTGTAAGTGTCTATATCTCGTTCATCATGACAGCTTCTACCACCTATATCTGGCGCTTTGTGTATTGGCGCGGCTATATTCTTCAAAACCCAGGGTATATACATGATATTACATCCTGGTGCCCCCCCTCCAAGCCGTGGCCTTAGCCGCCGTGCCGGTGAAGTTGTGCAAGCGCTCTCCCATGAGATACGCCTCGTCGCGGATGCGGACCTGCCAGCCCTCGAAAATGCGGAGCAGCCTCCGCATTACGACCATGGAGAACCAGAAAAGGGCCGTGAGCGGATAAGCAAGCCTGTATGCGGAGACTTGCATCTCGTACGATACTTCCGTGGCACTGTCGACGGCCCAGCTTAGTGTGGCCCACGCAAAGAGAGGGGGCATCAGCAGCATAATCATGGAGGCGACGAGACCCGGGATTACAAATGCGCGAGTGAGTACGCCTATGTCGGGCTCGAGCCAACCCTGACGCAGGACGGCCCTCACGGCGTGTGAAGGGCGTCCGCCGTAGAGGGTCAGGGCCCGTGAACCTAATTTGAGATAGAGGATACCTAGCGTCCACGCCTGTATGATCCGAACCGTGTGACCGTCTTGACTGCTGTCTAGACGTAGTGCGCCACCCGTTCCCATGTAGGTGTGTAGCGGGATGAGGACATACATCTCCACTAAAGCCGTAATTAGGATGGGAAACACTATGAGAAGCATACTATATGCGTAAGCCAGTTTTGCGGTACGATAGGCTAAGTCAATAACCCGTTGGAACGCATTGCGGTCGAGTACCGAGTTCACGGTGGATGTCGCACATTCCCTAACCGTGTCATATGCGGAGTGTAGGTGAAACACTAGGTAGCTGGCAGAGCTGAGGACGTAGACGCCAATGCTGAAGGCGTAGATATCGTTGGTACGGATGTGGGGAGGCACAAGAGCTTGGAATATCCGCCGCCCGAAGACGAGGGGGACAATTGTAGAACCTACACCGGTCACGGCGGCGAAGATCCATATCGATACGATGAATATCGAAATGCGGGCCCGGAACCAGGGTGGAACATATACTACTTGGAACTGGCCGCCCGACTGAACATTTGGCTCCGTCCGATCCGCCTCGTAAATTTGTGTCATTTCTTGTTCTGAGACATGCATGAAGACTGATTGTCCTTTGGTTATCTTCGCCTGATCTGAGGCAGGAGAACGAACAAATCGTCCATCAGGTATTAACTTCCCGGATTCGACAAGTAGTCGTTTCTGGTCGTTCATGACGAGCATCTCTTCTCTCAAGATTTTCGACGCCGGTTTGGATTCCCCATCACCAAAGAAGTGTTTCCAATTTTTAGGGACGACCTCGTTGTCCGCATTGACTCCGAGGAACATGTTGCGCCACGATGAGAATTTGTAGCTATTGTCGCCATCATCGCCAATGAGTTTCCCCTCTTCTTCGACGCGACGCTCCCCAAATAGGAACCATGTCAACCGCAACGCACGGGCACACTGTCGGAACCACCAAGTGTACATGGTGTGGAGACCATCGCTGGGCTTGAAAAATTTGACAGCTAATGGCATAAGAAAGTTGCAGAAAAGAAGGTCGACGGGGAATTCTAGGACGGGCTCGTTGTAGGTGTAATGAATGGGTAACACTTTCGGCAGCGTCATGGACAGACCCCAGACTACACCACCCAGACAAATCACGACGAGAGCTCCATAAACAAAGGCCGAGAACAAAATCTTTCGAAGTTGTGTAGTGACGTTTCGTTCTAGAACGTCGCGAACGGGGTGAAACTCTGGATCATCGGGATCGCGAATGAAGTCTACCTTTAGGTTAGTATGCATACCAAAAAAAGCATGGTAATGATATTGGGGGATACGAACATAATACTCCTTTCCGCATTATTTTCCGGCACATTGAGACGAAGAGGGCGAAGTGGAACATATAGCCGGTACCGATGAACCAATGCACAAAGATCGACGTGAGCGGATAGTTGTAGGCGAATAGTAGGCGAGATTTCAAAGTCGTGTGCTCAAAGAGCGGAAGTAGAGCGAAGTCCAAAAGAAGGCCGCAGTATAGGGGAAACACCAGCATCTCAATACTAATGATAAGGATGACCTTCATGACGCCACTTGCTTGGTTGAGTGCGTCTATGATCGAAGCCTCCCATTCTTGAGCAGCCTGCCCCGTGGAAAATGTGGTTCCCCTGCCAAGATACAGTGCGGCTAGTAGGGTAAGAGAGGCATAACCGAGAAGAATCGCCCAGCTCCTGTCCTGGGCACCCCAGTACGCAAGAGTAAGGTTGAGTGGCGGAGGTGAGGCTGGAGAGTTGAGGTTGATCATCCACGACCCATGAAGCAAATTGGTGCGAGAGAAATTGCTTAGCAACGAGACCAAAGTTGAGCGAGTGGTCGCCCAAAGCTCTAGAGCTCCCGTCCATTTGACCAGATAGTCTCCGCCGAAAATATATAGAAGAGCATCCCCAAAAATCAATATGCAATAACGTATATTGCCCTTGAGCTCGAGCAGTGCCTGGTGACTCACAGCCGAAAAGTTGCGCATCTCGCTAGTGGACAGGACAGGTATATCGAACATGAAACTACTCGCAATTCTGTCCAAAGCACCAGCGGTAAGTTGTCGCGCATCTAATCGTAAATATCTCAATATCTGCTTGCCATGATTTGCCCCCAACAACAACCTCAAGGCTTCCAGTAGGTTGAAAATAAAGGTAGATGTATAGCCAACAGCGAGGAGCACAGCGTCCTGAATGAGTTTAGCAGAGCTGAACAATATCCGTAAGAGGCGGGCGGGGTTAGCAAGGACCCAAGCGGCCACTCGTCCAATGTTGTAGGGTACGAAGACACCGAAGAAGATGGAAATCGAGACGAGGAATGCGCAGAAGACGGCGTTTTGGAAGAGGCCGGCTATCGGACCGCGCATGCCTATTAATTCCATGATGCCATCAAAGTCTTCGGCGTCCTCAACGGCCTCGGGATCGAGTCCAGCAGCGACGGCGGCTTCCACAACATCCGGTGCTACTTGGTCGTCTTCCTGGTCGTCTTCCTCGCCGTTTATTTCGCCATGATCACCATGCATAAATGGAGGGTTCTGATTGTCACCGAAGATGTCTACTGGCTCTTGGTTTACGACGTCAGCATCGGCAGGGGGGACGTCACCCCACATGAAATCCGCAACGCGGCCAACGATAGTGACGGGTTGCTGTGGAGGTGCAATGACACGGCGAGTCTCCGCGTCAAGACCAGGCACAGCCATGCCTGCGTCTTCTCGATCTTCGACCACGCTTGGTTGAGGCATGTCGCTCGGTATTTCCTCGCTCGGCTCTACTATATCCGCTGTGATACTGGGTTCGGGTAGGGATGGTGAACGAACTGAAGTCCGGTCAACGGAAGGAACGACGACAGAAGCATTGCTAGCTGCCGATATTTCTGTCGGTTCGTCATTTGAATCGGCAGTGAAGCCACTCTCCATTTCCGAAAGCGTAGAGTCAAATGTAAACGCGTCAACTCCCGAATCTTGCGTCGTATCCGAGGACCTATCTGAGGACAGGTTGGAAAATGACCAACTGTTGTTTCCAAGGGGATTGATCGTTTGGCGAAGCTCCGGGCCATCGGATGTAGCCCGCTGCCGTGAAATCGAAGGAATCGAGGTGGGGGGAGGAGACGATGGCACTTGACCCTGTGCGTTGCCGATATCATCAGCCCTGCCTTTGCCTTTATTTAGAGGAATAGTAGCATTGACCGCATCGTTGTCGTCATCAGAGCCGGCCCACGTCCAACTTGAGCTGTCACTACACGCCTTCTCAGCTACCACTGATGATGGTGACGATGCGCGGTTATGCAAGAAACGGCTGAATCGAGCTTCATCAAGACCTTCTTGTCGAATAATCTCACGAATTCTGTCATTATCTCCGTCAGCGGCTCGGTATATACGTACGTATTCGCCGATCGTAGTTCGTCCCGAAGTCCCGTCTCTATCGATCCCGAGAGGGCTCGGCTCGCGCAAGAACCCTACTTGGCCTTCCTCTAGGAACCCTCTAGGGCTCCTTTCGGCTGAGACTGGGGATGATCCACGGCTTGTTTGGATCTGATCTGGTATGTTCAATATGGGCCGTCTCCCCATTCCCACAATAGGCCGCGGGCGCAAATTGGGTCGAACTATGTCGGGTAAAGGTTCGGCTGGGCGCAGACTCCGGTGCTCATCATGGGCGCCCGCTCCTCCGAAGTGGGCATCATTACTTGGATTGGCGTTTTCTTTCTCTTCTTGGTCACCCTCCTCGGAATCTGAATCAGGTACCGGAATGTCTAGATGGAGAGCAGGTGGTGCAGGTGCTGGTGCCGCAGGTGCCGCAGGTGCCGCAGGTGCTACAGGCGGTGCGGGTGGTGCAGGCGGTATCATGTCGTTTTCGGCATCCTCAGCAGCAAAAGCAGCGCGCATGTTGATCTCAGGTTGCTGTTGGACAACATAGTCACGAACCAGGATGATCAAGATGAAGCAGATGATTGCAAGCAGCGTGATGATCTGCCCTTCAAGCACGTGGATGATGATTCGGTTCACAGCCGTATTCCTGGTAATACGATTTAAGAAATCAACATCGCTGAGAAGAGACCGTCGTGGATCCGATAGCATCGTTTTAGCGATTTTGTGAAGTTGCGTGACATTGACAGTATTGAGGAGCTCCTGATTTGTAATTTGGGGTTGGGCTGATAGGCCAAACAACATGCGCAGCCACGAATGGGATGTGCTTACATTGAGAGGCTTAGATACGGCCTTTATGAGGGCGGACACAGGAAGCTGGTTCAGAACAGTGTTCAGAGAAGCGGGTGTAGTGGCGGCGGCCAAAAGGGGTGTCGAGGGACACACGGTTGTCCCTGTCATGGTTATCGAAACGGTGTTAGTTCCTGGCATCGTGGAGAAATTGCGCGAATCCAGCAGCACTGCAGTGCCCCCGAAGCCCTCGTCACTGACCCAAAACAGAAAGGACCATATCGATCGCATGAGATAGGGAAGCCCGCCAAGCCATACACTGGTAACCAGAGCGGCCCTCAGCCAGACGAGAAAATTCCGAAGCAGGTACCTGGTCATGTGGTGGATGAAGATGTGGAAAGGCAGATGCTTTGGCATGTCAGGAGAATAGAGTTTGGTGAATCGAAAGGCTGTCTTGCACAGTTCGCAGTGTTTCTTCTGCGAATGCGACAACCACTCCATCAGACAGTCTTGGTGGACATATTTTATACTCCCACTGCATTTGCACGGGAAGAACAGCGGCTCGTCGTCGGTGGCTTCGCCCCTGCAAATCCGACAGGTATCGAGATCGATGGGGGCATCATCGGCCCAAGGGTCGCTGGACGCTATCATGTTGCTCTTGACGTCGGCTCGAGTGGCGGCATGTCGTTGGGCGTGATGGGAATCATCGACCGCCGCCCCGTGTCTGGCGGGACGGTCATCCATCGTTTGTGGCGGACGGGCGGTCCAAAGTGTGATGGGGATAGCAGGTATCGGCTTATCACTGGTATGGATTGGTGCGAGGGATCCCCTCGGGGCTATAGTGTAGATATTGCGACCATGAGAAGCAGAGACTGTCCGGTTGCGAGGGCCGCGCACACACACACGAACGAGGGAGCGAAAAGAGGATGGACAGTCGTATACACAAGGAGACCCCCGCGACGCCGGCGGGTATATAGAGGCAAGAGAAGTGAGTCGGGCAGCAAGAGCGCAAAACCCTATCCTTGTATCCTTGTTGCCTGGCTGTGCTGTGCGTGCGCTTTCTAGAATACGACGACCTTAGCCCACCAATGTCTCACCGTCAGAGCCACCCGACCCGGTTTCGGTTAGCCACTTGCGCGCGCTGACTGACTGACTGGAGGACGGGGTACGGTACAGAGTACAGGCGGACGGTAAGAGGAGGCCGTTTCTCCAAGATGAATCGCCGGAGAAGACGATGATGAATTAGAATTATGCTCGGCTGTCTCGGGCGGTTGGAAGTGACGGGATGTCGAGATGAATCCGAGGAGATTGGGTGAGAGTCAAGACGAGTCAGGTCTAGGGTGCTGGCTGTGTCTTTGTGGCAATTACTGTAAACTAGATTACCTACTGCGTACTGGACGCCGAGCATGAATGAAGGTGTCTTGGCAGTCAGAATGGATAGCACAGTCTAGAACACTGTATATGCCCGTAGTACGGATTACTTATTTAACCGCCATTTGAGTAGGTAATCTGAGGATTAATGGATCGTTGTTCTGCAGGTAAATACACTGTGCTACTGTTGAATTAGGCAGGCATTACCAGTATGTATGTACCTGTCACCGGCTGCCGAATTCCGTACTGTAAGTTTATTGGGCACCTTAGGTAAGCTACTAGTGCATGACAGGTTTCAAAAGCATTAAGTGTGTTGTTAATACTTTATAAGATTATCTATGCAGATAGATAGGTAGTCTATTATCTGATGTTGATATGTTGTCGAAGTACCTTAGTAACTGGGGAAATTGGGGGCTAGATCAACTTTATATTGATCTTACATACATGTAGGTAGGGAGGTCCTCTACTAAACCCACCAGGTCGAGATTATATATCTAAATTTTATGTTCATGATAACGGAAACAAAGTGGGCAAGATAGCCTAGATCCAAGAATGTCAATGGATAGGTATGTATACGTATTGCACTGATGTTTTAATCAATCGCCATTATCGATGACGATGACGATGCCTCTAGTGTGCACTACTAGTATGTCTACTGTAGCTACCTACATACAGATAGGTAGTTTCCCACCTAGATAGGTACGCGACCAATCAGTACAGCAGGTCGTAGGACACCCGACCCAAGACGTCATTGACCTCATCTACTCAGGGAATTGTGTGACTATCCGTCTACAACTAACTAGACGACACGCCGCCTGTTCTGGGTTAGAATAGACCTCCCTCCTTCTAGTGATGAATCCTTGGCAGAGCATCTATCTACTTATCTATATCTATCTAGTGATCTACCCCGCTAAATGCGGCTTTCGTCTCTACCAGCATGTGAGGCTGGGCACACGCCTTACGACGCATTGTACGAGACGATCTCTGGGAATGCCGAGACATGCAGATAGATTCGCTAAGAATTAGAAAGCATCCAAGGTACGGATTAGAGAGAGATCGAATGACTAAGAGGCAACGTGTTTTCGCCTGTATGGAGTCTAAAGGGAGAATTTATTAGGGGCATATAAACATACATATAAAAATATGAAAACAGGGGGAAGAGGATGAAAAGGGTGAGTCCGAGCTGGTTCCTAGTTTCTAATCCATGTAGGTGCTGTATAGAGGTGATGAGATGGTAGAAGATGAGACGAGAATTGTCCGCTGAAACACGATCAGGATTGGTTCAAACAGGCTGCTGACTGGAGGGGCAGTCTCAGAGACCTGCACTCCATCTTGCAGTGCCAAGAGATACCTCCCCAGTGCACCCAGCGACGCCTGCCCGTGGCCGATGCGGTAGGTAACTTTAGGTAGGTACTCTGTACAGGATACCCTATGGGCCTATGTACGGCACAGCGCTACTGTAGGTCTCCTACTTCACTGCTGCACATGTAGGTAGGTACTCCTAGCTAGGCCCTAGGGACCTTAGAGTACCCACCCACACATGTAAACTCCACCTCGTCATCATCATCGTCGGAGCTCTTATCTTTCGCGACCTTGATTTTTTCCCCCTTCTACTGCGGCCACCTTGACCTCTAGGTATTTACTTCTTTGTAGCCGCTCACCTCGGCTTCCGTGTTTTGTGCATCACCACACCTTCGCGGCCCTCTCTCGGTGCTGCTGTAATTTCGCAATTGTTTATTTTGATTACTGCTGGCTCGGTTCTTGACCTAGATCATCTTCGCCCGCGTCCTTGTCTTGCTGGTCCTGATCTGTTACGCGCATTCTGCACTGTATATTGAGTGCGAGCTCCGGATGCAACATTGGACTTGTCACAACGCTGCGTCGCATAACGTGTATTGATGACTGGTCAACTACAAACAAAGAACACGGAATCAGCCAACCATCGCCATTTGCCATTCCTGTGACCGAGTCCTTTCCACATCACCATTTTCCTATCGTGCTTCTGCTAATGGCCGTCATCATGGATGACAAGCGGAAATCCCATACAAATGGCTCACTCAAGGGTCCCAAGGTCGTCAATAGCGTCAATGGGCATGCCGTCTCAAATGCACCGCAGAAGCGCAAGTCTTCCAAAAGGCCGAGGGGCTTTTTTGCTCGGTCCTTCAACCTGATTGCTAGGTGCGTCTCCTGAGATTGATAAATTCCTCCTAAGATCGCGAGACTGATTCTGGTGCGCTTTTGCCGTTGCCCTCGTGCAGACTCCTAACATGGTATTCCATCGTCACCGTAGTATTCCGGTGTCCTGCTTCGCTCGACGCGTGTAACGAGACATCCCCGAAAATCTGTAAACCATATTTCCACGCCAAACAGGCCGTCGCGCCACATGTAGGCCCCTACTATGATACCTACGCGGCACCCTACGTTAGCCTCGCCCGTCCCTACTACGACACCCTTGATCGCAGTGTCATCACCCCGGGTCGCGCTTATGCTGTCAAATATGGAGGACCCCGCGTGGCTCAGGCTCAGGCTTTTGGACATGCCGAATGGGAGAAGAGTGTACAGCCACAGATCCTCAAATACCAGGTCCTGGCTAAGGCGCAATACGATCATATCATCTCCCCATATGTTGACAACGCGGCCACCACCATTGCGCCGTACTATGAAATCGCCCGGACAAATGCCCTGCAAACCTATCACGAGATCCTTGTTCCAACATATACATTCATTCATCCTTATGCTGCCCAGAGTTACGACGTTGCTTACGGCCTTACCAAGGATACTGTCATCCCATCCATAGTATGGACCTGGAACAAGACATATGCCTTCCTAGATTCCGCCGTTTGGCCCCATGTGCATGACGTTTATGTCCTGAAGGTAGAGCCACAACTTGTACGTATCGGCGAGAGACTTGGTCGATACAACGAGAAGAAGGCGAAGCCTACCTCAGACGGGACCGACTTGTAAGTGATACCTCGGCCTTGTCATGTATTAGGCGTGCTAATCAGTCGTTAGTATTGTACCAAAGTCTACATTCGTCAAGCCCACCTCTTCTGTCTCATCGACTACCTCTCTAGCTACCGCGACGCCTACCCAGACCGCATCTGAAGCACCCGATGCAGAGCACTCGCCCGTCCGCGAAGTACTCCCTGACACACAATCTAAACCCATCGACACGCCGAAGACGAAGCAGGAAATTCGCGAACTGGCTGCCAAGACTGTCGCAGAAGACCTAGAGTCATGGCAGGATAAATTTTCTCAAGTTGCCGAGGAAGGCGCTTCTGAAATCGAGGACCGTATTGATGAGATCTCCGGGCGTATGATCGAATACCGCGCTAACGCCATGGGCCGCTCACTAGTAAAACAGCTAGAAACCACGGCGCGCTTAGAACTTGAGGCGCTTAAAAAGACCATTGTCAACATCTTGGGAAATGGAAAGGATGATGCCACGGCAAGAGACGAAAAGATAGCCGCTGCGGTTCGTGGTGCTGGTCTGGCAATTAAGAACAAGGCCCAAAACATCCGTGACTGGCGCCATACCTACGAACAAGAGACTGAGATCGCGGTGACCAAGGCTGCCGAAGAACATTTTACTATTCTCGAGCAGACTAGGGATCTAGCGCTCCAGAAGATTGGTATGAAATGGGCTTGGATGGATGGCGTTACGTACAAAGACTGGCAAAAATATCATCAACTGAAGGATCGCTTCGATGAGTGGATAGAAGACCTCAAGCGCCTGATTACCACCCACCCTGGTCTCGCGGCGGCACAGACCGCGGGCACTGATATAGAAGACGAGGGTATGGCTATTGCTCAGGAAGCAGCGGTGGAGCTTGGAAGGTTGAAGCAGGTGGTAGTATGGAAGCTGACTGCCGAGGACTTCACCAATGATTTCGACAGTGATACTATGCGGTTAGCTGCTGAGGCCGTAGAGAACCGAGTCGCGGAGGCCGCCGAATCAGCACGTTTAGCTGCTGAAGCCGCCGCTAATGAGGCTATTATGAGTGCTAACATTGTGGGGGAAACCCCTAGTGAAGCGGTGGACGTTGCCGCAAGTTCAATCACTGCTGATACCGAGGAGATGGAAGATATAAACACCTCTTCTTTGCCTCCAACGGAAAGCTTAGCAACTGAATCGACTGGCAGTGTTACTGATCTAGGCTCTGGATCTTCGTCAACAAGCGATTCCACAAGCGCGGCTGATCCCATTGAGCCTCTACCCACCTCGGAGCCAATAGACGGACCGGAACAAATTGAAGAGATGATTCTGGAATCAACCGATCTGCCGATCCATTCGATTCAGGAAGAAGCCGCACCGACTACTGTGAAATCAGCCTTGTTCGGAGCAGCAGCCGAGTCTGTCCCCACTCGGCAACCTATATTGGAAGAGGATGATAATAATGATGCATTTTCTTCGGTGTCAAGTGTGCTATCTATAGTCGAATCGGATGTTCCCGCAAGCATCACGTCTGCTGCGCAATCCGCCTACACAGCCGCAATTGCCAGAGCAGCAGACCAGTATTCTCGTGCTATGTCAGCCGTATCTGCGCAAATCTCAGGCACGCCAAAACCTGTCTACGAAGAGATGTTTAGCTCAGTTTCAAATGGATACTTTAGTGCTATGGGTGCAGCGAACTCGCAACTTAATGAGGCTATGACAGCAGCATCCGAAGGATTATATGGCACTCCAACCACCAAGTGGGCTCCCGGGATCCCAACGGTGCCATCAGTTGATTGGGAACAGGTCCAATCCATTGCACATGAAAGATTACAAGATTCCGTCAATTGGGCTTCTGAGCAGTACGAGTCGGCCAAGGTTGCAATTGGCGCAGCTAAGCCCACCCCAAGCACTTATCTCGAAGAGGCGGAAACGCGAGCTGAAAAACTTCTTGACCAAGCTAAGCACAACTACTTCGCCGGAGTAGGTATTGCCCATGCTCGCTACTCCGAATTCCTATCTGCAGCCTCTACCGCGGTGGGCTCTCTAACTGCTACCCCCACACCAACAAATATCCAGGAGTCAGCATCGTCAGCCGTCTCCGCTGCCAGTGAAGCTGCCGAATCGGTAGCGTCATCTGTCGGTGATCTAGCTCGAGAGGCGAAGGATTCGATCGATGAGAGCTGGGATATACTCGTTAGTCGTGTTAGCTCACAGGTTTACGGTGCTCCCACGCCGACACCATGGTACGAAAATTTATATGCAACCGCCAATGACTACGTGTCTCAGGTCGACGACTTGGCCGTGTCTGCTACCGAAGTTATCGCCAATCAGATATCCGCTGCCTCCTCACTAGCAGACGAATATGCTGCTTCCGCTAACTCGGTAGCTTCTTCACAGTACGCCTCCGTCAGCTCCCTAATTTCTGAACTAGTAGTTGGCAAGGAACCCAGCTACACCGAGTCTGTTTATTTGCGACTTGCTCATGCGTACACAACCGGGCTTTCCTCGATATCGAGCATTGGCAGTGTTGCATCTGCTACGGCGGTCAGTGCTGCTAGCAAAGTAAGCGATGCTGCAAGCTCTGGCATAGAAGCAGTTAGTGAAAACATCGCTGCGGCAACAGACAAGGTCAAGGACACAGTCAAGGATGAGCTATGAGCACTACAGCTACCTGTCCTACGTCATAACAAGTTTCAGAACACATCAACACCCAAAGTGACGATATATTCAGCAACAAATCATATCGGTGTACCAATATGCTGCTATTGTAGCAATATAATCCGTATTTCACCTTTTCTCTAATTCCCATCTTACTCTCTAGCAAGTTCACGTATACCCCAAGTGTTTCTTGTTTGGTCCGTGGAATTTCTCTCCCTCATCTACTATACGGGACCTAGTACGAGGGAAAACTTGATTCCTGTTGTCAGTGACATTGCCGGATACCCTGGTTGTTCAGGACGCGCAATGGCGGCGCTAGTAAGCTGAGGGATATGATAGTCTCCCGCATATCGTTCTTGGGGTTCTTGGTTTTTTTTTAGGGCTGGCAAAATAATAGCTATTTCTCCCATTTTGGGAGCAGCGGGGTGGGGATAGATAGGGAACCGGACCATGAAATAGTAGCTCGCGAGGAGAAGGACTTCACAGGGTTGTACAATATACATGTATCAGGTATGGAGTTGCAGCTCGATCAATGATTCCTTTTCTGTTCTACTTGTAGCTCATATCTACTCGTCGACGTTGTAAATAGTCCCTTTGTATTTGAAATCAATATCAGTCTCGTTAAAGTGTGCCTTCATGACCAGATCTCAGTTTTCATAAACAAGTGTCTTAGCTGGTCACCTGGCTCGCCGTGATTGGACACACTGCGGCAGGACTTTGTAGGTAAACAGATACAACTTACGCAACCAATACTTTTCTCGCGTTTCCCTACTTCCGTCATGGCCCTTGTAGATCAAACATTACCCTTTGAACCTCATGAAACATTCGATCTACTCATCATACTTCTGCAATAGGAGTCGCAAAACAGCAATAATGGTCTGTCTTCCATGTTTTTGGCATCGCAAGCATCGGGTTTATAAAGTCGACCAAAGGCCGACTGAACAGCAGAAAAGCGAGGCCCTGCCGGCAGAGAATGGCATTTCACCACGCCGGGTGCAGGACGAAGAATTAAAGCACGACCAAACTCCGACGCTGCTAGCGGAAAAGAAGAACGAACCGAACTCCCCGACTGTCGACAGAAACCTAGTCATCCAATCTAAGATAACTGTGGATGTGAGTCGGAATAGTGAACACGATCCCCTCTACAACGACATGGATTACTCATTCCCGTGCCAAAAGAGTGAAGAAAGGGCTAGGGGAGTAACAGAAACCACAGGTATTGATGGGTTCCGTGATGTGGGCGGGAAGGAGGGTAAACACTCACTACCCACCAAGAGAGAACGATTAGAGGATCAAGTCCCGATGATTATTGAATGTTGGCAGTAATGGCCCGGCATTTATTAAAACATCTAGCAGATATTTTAGTGTTTCCTACCCCGCTTCTTACATTCCTCTCGTTATCCCTTTTATAACAGGTCACCTCCTGTTAGTTCGTAACGTAGCTACAGTCTGCCAGTGGCACACACACCCTAGGGTGCTACAGCCTGCCTTTGCATAGTATAGTGGAGGTCGATCAACGTATAGGAATATATGAAGAGCCACGACTATAAAGGATCTATATAGGAGCCCAACGAGTGATCATATTGTGGTAGTTTCTAGGTTATGGAAGTGTAGCTAAGGCCCCTAGCCTTCTATATAGAGAGCATTTGGTCGCACTTCATAGGGAGCTTACACAATACAATCCCATTGCTCCGTCACAGCTTCTAATTAGACCCATGGAGATTTTCCCACCACAATGACTTACATAAATACAAACAGTCTAAGTGTCATTGGCATTATTTTCCCAATTTTTATTCTCATCTTATTCTCTATTCGGATTTACAGTTAGTGACGGACTTCTCGATAATCCCAACTCGATAAAGTTTTTAACACTTTATATCACCACTTACTTTATTACAAAGTAGCAGGACTACACAGTTTCCTTTTAACTATTAAGCAGCAGCTTTTAAATTCAACTATACCACTTTTAAATCAACAATAGCTCTAAAAGGTTATTCTGATATCTGCCAAATTAGTAGTTGGGTCAATAACAACCAGCGAATACTTAGTGTTGTATATTAGTTTTGTATAACAGTATAAATAGATTTAGTAAAGCGAGCTTAAAAAGTTGGGTTATAAAATCTACTTAAATAAACTTATTTAATAAAAAGCTTAAAAAAAAGCTTTTGCAAAAGCTTTTTTACTGCTTATAACATTATTTATTAAAATTACTACTTATTACAAATGTTTATTATTATAAACAAATAAAAGCGATTATAAAATTAAAACTTAAAAATAAAATATTAAGCTTAATTTTAATATTTATTAAAAATATATATATATATATATAAAATTTAAAAATTAAAAAACTAAAGTAATTAAAATATAAAGTAAGTTTTATTTTAATATATTTTTTAAAATTGTTTTAATTATATTAATTTAATTTTATTTATTAAATTTAATTATATTTTTATATATAATAGTTATAAATTTAATTTCTTTATTAAATTAATGTTTTTTTTTATAAATAATTTTAACTTTTATTATTATAAATATTTTTATTTTATTTTTTTTTTATATTATTTTAAAAACTTTTATTTATTTTTAATATATTTTTTTTTTATATTTTTATTATATTTTTTTAAAAAATTAATAAAAATGTTAAAACAATTTTAAAAATTAATTTTAATTAGTTAAAATAATATAACAAACTTAAACTTTAAGCTATAATATAAAATATTTAAAATTATATTAATTTAAACAATAATATATTTATATTTAAAATTAAAGTTAAACTAAAGTTTTTTATTTATAAAAATAAACTAATTAATATAAAAAAAATTTTAAAAAGTAAAAAGTTTAAAATAATAATAATTTTATAAAAAATATTATATTATTAATTTTTAAAAAAATATAATTAATAATATTTAATATTATTATAAAATTTAATAAACTTATTAAAACTTATATTAATAAAATGTTAAAATATATAACTAATATTATTTAATATATTAATTTATATAATTAAATTTTAAAAATAGTTAATTTTAAATATTTAAAAATAATATTAGTACAAATATTTAATAAAAATAATTTTAATATTAAATTAATAATAAAATATTTAAAAAATAATTTAGTTTTTATAAAATTAACTATTATAAATATTTTATTAATTAAATATTAAATAGTTTTAAATTAAACTTTATAATATATAAATTTTATTTGTTAATATAAAAACTAAATAATTATTTATAAAAAAATAAAAATATATTAAATATTTAATATAATAAAAATATTTGCAGCTAAAAATTTTTTTAAAGCTATAAACAAATATATTATTTTTAAATAAACTATTAAATAGTTTTTTATTTTATTTTAAAACAAACTTTTTTATAAAAAATAAATATTTATATTAAATTAATTAAAATAAATTTTTAAAAAATTTATTTATAAAAACAAATTAAAAACTTTTTAAAATATTTTAACAATTTATTATATTTTAAATAATAAAACTTAAAAATAGTTTAAAAAAAAAAACATAAAAAATAACTTAAAAGTTTTTAATACTTTTATAAATATTAAATAAAATATATTTATTTTTAATATTTAAAAATATATAAACTTTTTTAATATATAATTATAAAATTTATAAAAAAAATATTAAAAAAAATATTTTTTATAAAAAAAGTAAAAAAAATTAAAAAGTAATAAAAATATATTTAATAAAACAATTTTTATAAAAAAATCAAAAAAAATAAATAAAAAATAAAAAAAACTATTTTTAAAAAAAAAAAGTTAAACAATAAAAAAACTTAATATAATAACAATATAATATATATAATAATTAATTTATTTTTTTTAAAATTATATTTAATTTTAAATATTTATATAATTAAAGTTTAAAAGTTATATTTTTTATTTAATAATATATTATTAAATAACTATAATATTTTTTATTTTATAAATAATAAATTGCTTTTAAAAAAAAAATTTTTTAAAATTGTTAAAAAAAAAGCAGTAATAAATACTAGTACTTTTTAATTTTTAATTTTAAAAATAAAAACTTAAATTATAAAAAATATACTTTTAAAAAAAAAATAAAAAAAAATCGGTTAATTTAATATTTATTAAAATAACGTTTGTAAAAAATTTTTATATAAATTTAATTTTTAAAGCTTATTTTTAAAAAAATAAAAATATAATATTATAAATTAAATTATATATTAAAATTTAATAAACTTAAAAAAAATAATATAATTATTAAGTTTTTAAAATATTATAATTTAATATTTTTTTAATATAATTTATTTTTTATTTATTTAAATCGATTTTTTATAATAAATATAATATATATTTTAATAAAAATTTTTATAAATATAATAAAGCTTTTAATAATTTTAATATAAATAAAACAAGTTTTTTTATATTAATTTTTTAAAAATTTTTTAAAATTAAAAAAAAACTTTAAATATTTATAACATTTAAAATTAAAATATTTAAAACTTAAACTATTTAAAATATTAATATATAATATAAAAAATATAAAAATTAATAAAATTTTATAACTTAAATATAAAAACTATATAAAAATATATATTTTATAAAAAATTTTTAAATAAAATTTTAAAAAAATATTAACAAAACTTTTTTATAAAATTTTTTAAAATTTATTTAATTATTTAAAAAAGTTTAATAAATTATAATAAATATTAATATTTAAAAATAAATTTAATAATATAATTTAGTTTTATTTTTTTAAAAATAAAAAATAAAACTTTATATTTAAACAAATAAAAAAGTTTAAATATTAAATAATATAATAATTTAAGCTTTTTATAATAAAGTTTAAAAGTAATAATAAAAAAGTAATTATTGCTATTTAAAAAATTATATATTATAAACTTTAAATTAAAAAAAAAAAATCAATTTAAAACTTTTATTAAATTATATTAAAAAGCTAATAAAAAATAATAAAAAAACAAATAAAAAAATAATTAAAAAATTAATTAAAATATTTTTAAAAATTAAACTTTTAAACTTTTTTTAATTAAAAATAGTTTAAATAATAATTTAATTATATAATATTAATTTTTTAAAAAAAAAACAATTTTTATATATTTTATAAAATATTTAAATTATAATTTAATTAATATTTTAAATAATATATATTTAAAATAAAAAAAAAGTTAAAAATTAATTTTAAATTAAATTAAAATTAAATTTTTATATATAAATATAAAATTTATTTTTTAAACAAAAATAAAAAAATTAATTATAATTATTAAACTTTTAAAATAAAACTAAAAGTATATATTAAATATTTAATAAAATATATAGCAAATAATTTATATAAAATTTAAATTTTTTATTTATAAAAAGTAATTTTAATAAAAAATATTAAATTTAATAAAAAAAATTTTTATAATAAAAAATAAAAATATTTTAAAATTAAAATTTTAAAAATATAAATAAACAAAATTAAACTAAACAAATTTGAAAATATTATAATTTTAAAAATTTAAAATATATAAAAGTTTATAATAATAATAAATTAAAAAATAAATAAAAATATTTTAAATAATTATAATAATAATATTTAATTTATTAATAAATTTTTTAATATTTATTTAAAAAAATAAAATTTAAAAATAAATACAACTATAGTAAAATTAATTAAAAAATTTAATAAAAGCTATATATTTTAATTATAAAAACTTTTAACTTTTTAATAAATATTTAAATTTAAAAAATAATAAAACAATATAAAAATAAAACTTAAAAAAATAATTTAAAATAAAATAATAATATTTTTAAAAAATAAAACATTTTAAACTTTTTAAATTAATATATAAAATATTAAAAATAAATTAAATAAAAGTTTATAATAATATAAATATTAAATTATATTTAAAATATTAAATAAATTATTTTAAATAAAATATAAATATATATATAAAATAAATTTATTAGTTTTATATATAAATAAATATATTTAAAAAATAATATTTAAAAAGTTAAAAAATAACAATAAAAATTATATAATTTTTATAACTATATTTTATAAAAAAAAACAAAATATATTTTTTAAAAAATAACTTTTAGCAATTTTTTTTAAAAACTTTTATATTTAATTAGTTAAAAACTTTATATTAAAAAAACTAAAAATATAAAATATTGCATATAGTATTTATAACAGTAATAAATTAAAAAAAAATTATAGATTTAAATATAACATTTTAAAAGTTTTATATTTATAAAAATAATTTTTTAAAACTATTATTTAAAAATTAAAAAAACTTTTTTAAACATTTAATTAATAAATTATTTAAAACTAATATTTATAATAAATATAAATAATTAAAAAATAATAAAATATTTAAAATTATTTTTATATAAAATATAAAAAATAATTTATTTTTTTTAAAATAAATATTTATATATAAATTTAATAAAAATAGTTTTTTAAATATATATAAAATATATTTAGTTATTAAAAATAATTTTAAAAAAAAAAATATAATTTAATTAATTTATATAGTTATATTTATAATTAAAATATTTAAATTTATAATAATATTAACAATAACTTTTAATTTTAAAATTAAATAGTTTAATATAATTAAAACATTTTTTAATATATTAAAAATTAATAAAGTTTTTATAAATATATTATTTTTAAAAAATTTTAATTAAAACAATTTAATTAATAAATTTAATAAAATATTATATAATTTAAAAAACTTTTTATTGTTATAATATAAAAAGTTTATTAAAATATTTAAAACTAATAAAATAATAGTTTTAAAAAAAAAACTTTGTTTGTTTTATATTTTAAAATATATAATATTTATTATATTTTATATAAATAACTTTTTAGTTTTATATTATAAAACTTATAAAAAAAAAATAAAAAAAATTATTTTAAATATTAAAAAAGCTTATAAATTTAAAAATCAAAATAATATTATTTAGTTTTTAAAAATTAAAATAATTTAAAACTACTTTTAAAAAATAATTATATTAATATATAACAAATATATTAACAAAATTATAATATATTATAAATTTTATAATTAAAATTAAATTTTTATAATATTACTTTTAATAAAAAAGTTTAAAAAATATTTAAAAAATATAACAAAAATAAAAATTAAACTATATTAAAAATTAATTAAATCAATTTTATATATAATAATATTTTTAAAACTAAATATTATATATATAATAATATAACTTTTAAAGTTTTTAATTAATTTTAGTTTTATATATTATAAAGCTATTTATTAAATAATTTAATATTTATATATAATATATTTTTTTAAAATTATATATAAAATATAAAATTATAAAGTTTAAGCTTTTTTAATAATAAAAAATATTTTATTTATAAATAATTATAAAATTTGTTGTTTTTTATATAAATATATTATATTATTATTTAAAAGTACAATTTTATAAAAAATTATTTATTAAAATATTATATTTACTTTTATTATTATTATAAAAAAAACAATAACTTTTAAAAAGCTATTTTATAATTTTATTTTAAAATTAAATAAAATATAAACAATTAAATTAATAATAAATAAAAATAAAAAAATAAATATTAAATTTAAATATATAAATATATAAAATATATAATTATATTAAAAATATTTTAAAAAAAGTTTTAAAATATTATATTTTTTTATTAGCTAAATATTTATTAATAAATTAACTAAAAATTTATTATAAACTTAGTTTAAATATTTTTAAATTTTTATTAATTTTAAAAATATAAATTATATTTATAATATAAGCTTAAAAAATAAATAAAAAAAACTTTTTAATTATTTATTAATTTATAACAATTAAAACAACTAAAAATAAAAAAAAAAAGTAAAATTAAAATAAGTTATATTAATTTTTATTTATTATTTTTATTATTTTATTTTTTAAACTTATTAAATATTAAAAATATTAATTTTTATTTATTAAAATTTTTAAAAAAAATATATAAAATATAAAAAAAAAAAAAATATAAAAATATATAATATAATTATATAACAATATATTAGTAGTATTAATAATATAAACAAAAAAGTTGTTAATAATAAAAATATTAACAGTATTAAAAAAAAAAAAAAAAAAATAGCTAAAAAAAATAATTAAAATATAAAAAATAAACAAAAACTTAAATATATAAATATTTTAATAAAAAATATAAAAAGCAAATATAAATATAAACAATAAAAAAGCAGCAGTAGCAAACTTTTTTTTATTTATTTTAAAAATAATTTAAAAAATACTATAAAAGCAAAAAAGTTTTTATATAAAAACTATTAATTAAAAATTATTATAATAATTTTAAAAAATATTAAAATAAAATTTATAATTTAAAAAACTTTAAATTAAATAATTATTATTAAATAACAAATAAATAATATTATATAATTTAAATTATATTTATATTTATTAATATAATATTTTAAATATATATAAAAAATATAAAAAAAACTTATATAAATATATATATATATTTTAAAAAATATTTATAATAATATTAGTTATAACTAGTTATATTAAAATATATATTATTTTTATATTTAATAAAAATAGCGCTTATATAGCAGTAACAAAAAACTATATATTTTTTTTTTAAATAAAATATAAATAATAATATTTATTAAAATATAAATATAAACAAATATTTAATAAATTATAAAATTTAAAACATTATATTAAAAAAAAAAAAAAAAAAAAAAGTTATTGTTATTATTATTAATAGCAATAACAAAAACGCAAAAAATATAAACAGCAAAATAAATAATAATATTTATAATAATAATATAAAAAATTTTAATAACTATTAACTAAAATTAAAAAAAAAAAAAAAAAAAAAAAAAAGCGCTTAAATATATTTTTTTTTTTTTTTTTTTTAAAAAAAAAACCGAAAAAAAAAAAATCTCAAAAATAAACTAAAAGCAATAATAAAAAAAAATAAAACTACTTTTTAAAAACATTAATATATAATTAATATTTTATAATATAAAATTAAAAAATTATTTATTATATTAAAATATTATAATAAAATAATATTATTTAAAGTTTTAATTAATATAAAAATTTTATAAAATATATATTAATAATAATAACAATATTTATAACTATAAATTAGTTTTAAATTTATTTATATAAAAAAAAAGCTTAAAAATTGCAATTTATAAATAAAAAAAAAAAAAAAAAAAAAAAAAAAAAAACTAATTATTTTATTAGTTAATTAAATATATAATAATTAAGCGATTTTAAAAATATATTTATAAATTTAAAAAAATCGCTTAAAAAAAAAAAAAAAAAAAAAAAAAAAAAAAAAATCAAAATTATTTTATAATCAATTTATATTAAAAATATTAAAATATTAAAAATAAACTTATTTTATATATAAAAAAAAAACATATTTTTTTTATAACTACTAGTTTAAATTTATTAAATATATTATATAATTTAATAATTTTATAATTAAAATATAAAAAATATATTAAAATAACAATATATTAAAAAAAATATATTTTTAGCTTTTTTTTTATAAAAATTAACTATTTAAAATATATTTTTATAAAAATTTTAAAATATAAAATTAAAAAAATTATTATTTATTTTTTTTATTAATATATAAAAAAAAAACAATTAAATAGTTTAAAATAATTTAGCTAAAAAATATATAATAATATAAATAAATTTAATAAAACAAATTTAAAAAATTAAGTTATAAAATTTATTTAAATAAATTTATTTAATAAAAAACTTAAAAAAAAACTTTTATAAAAGTTTTTTTATTATTTATAACATTATTTATTAAAATTATTATTTATTATAAACATTTATTATTACAAACAAATAAAAGCAATTATAAAATTAAAATTTAAAAACAAAACATTAAACCTGATTTTAGTATTTATTAAAAGCATATATATATATATAAAGCTTAAAAATCAAAAAACTAAAATAACTAAAATATAAAGCAAGCTTTATTTTAATACATCTTTTAAAATCGTTTTAGTTACACTAGTTCAATTCTATTTGCTAAGCTCGATCGTACTTTTGTACGTAACATTTCGTTTTTCCTTATTGAATTTTCAGTTACGCAAACAGTCAGAACCTTAGCGTGGCTAGAGCGTAAATCGGAAAGAAGGGTGGTAATCCCCCATATTCTGCACTTCCTCAACCGGCCTCGAAAGCCTGTCGTCCCTCTCCCCCGCCTCGCGCTTGCGGTTCTCAACCCACATGCCCACGAACAGCGCCGTGGCAGCAATGCCGCCGAGCCAAGTAAAACCCAGCGCAGTGCCGTAGCCGGTGACGTACCCGGGCGCTTCGCGGGCTATGAAGATGTTCGCGGCTACTACGCCTACGATGTTGCCGATGGCGATCTGGATCCCGGAGCTGAAGGCCCGCTTCCAGTGCCCTGAGACGTTGTTTGCTAGCCAGACAAGGGATAGGGGCGTTGCGGTGTATCCGCCGCTCGAGACGAAGAATAGCGCTGCGTACTTGGCGTTGCGACTGAGACTCTCCTGGCCGAGAAGTACTATGAGCATTCAAAGTTAGATACTGCTTTTTATGGGTAACTTTAGAGTGTTGCTGGAAAGTAGAAAGCAACTAATATGAGGTTCTAGCCTGAAAGGAGCGCCCTCTACTCTCAAGATTCCAATAAACAGAAAGAAAACAAGTAGAGAATCACTCACAACCATAGCCAATGGTGGTAAGACCACAACAAAGCATAACAAAGCCATAACGATGCTTGCAGCGATCTGAGAGCCAGCCAACGAGAACCACGATGACCGCCGTCACGGCGTAGATGGGAATGCTGTGGATCTGCGCCTCGCGGGCCTTCCAGCCGAACTCGACGAGGATCGTCGGCATGAAGAAGACCAAAGAGTACCCCGCGATGGCCATGCCCATAAATACCAAGGACGCGAGCCAGATCTTCCAGTCGCTAAAGATGAGCTTATATGCCTGCTTGTTCAGCGTGTCCACTACGATGTACACTTTTGTCAGTTATTGCTATCCTAATCCCTAATTATGCGGGGAACTACTTACTCCGAGCCTCATCCGCACCGTCTTCATCTAGGATGCGGCTAAGGAGAGCTTTCTCCTCGGTGTTCAGAAACCGGCATTGTGAGGGCCAGTCCACGATCAAGAAGGCCGCGATGACGGCGACGAAGGCTGTCGCCGCGCCCTCGATGATGAAGATCCAGCGCCAGGCGCGCAGGTTGCGGTGTCCATCTAGATCAGCGATGGCATACGCGAGTAACTGCAGGCAAACAGAAAAACCGTCAGCTGTCTAGTTCACCAACCAATAAGTGGTATACATCGGTATACGATAGCGGAATCGGGAGATTCGGTGGGGTTTCACGGTCACTCACCCCTCCAATCGCACCAGCGACGACCACGGAGCAGAGGAACGAGCTCATGCGGATCTGGAACTCGTGCCTCTTGTAGTACATGGAGGTCAGGTAGATGATGCCCGGCATGACGCCGGCCTCGAACACGCCCAGTAGGAAGCGGAGGGCTACTAGTTGGTGGTACGTCTTGACGAAGCCCATCGACATGCTGACGATTCCCCAACCGAACATGAGGCTTGAGAGGTACAAGGCTATATACATTTTTGGTTAGTCAGTTATATTACTGCTGGCCTTTGTGTAGCATGGTGGGAAAAGCAAGGGGAACATGGCGCGTAGAGTGCTGAGTGACATGTGTAACCAATGTCCTTTTTTCTCCCTTTTTGCTATGATTTAATTTCTTTCACTCACAAGGACGCACCCTCTTAATTACCATATTGCTAGGGATTTCGAGGAGTACGTATGGGATAAAGTATACCTAGAAAAGGGGTTAATTAGCACCGGCAACTCGCATAGCTAGAAAAGGACTTAATAAAATCGGTAGCGAGGCTGCATAGTAATTTGCAGGCTCACCAGAGACTAGGGCATAACTTACAAAGACAGCAATGTTATATCGGTTGCCATAAAGTTCAAGTTCCTCGGTAAGGCCCTGGATGCGGGCATTGCTGATGTTAATGCGATCTAGAAACGAGAAGGCATAGATGACAAATAAGATGGGGTAGACGTTAAGATCTATCTTCCAGCGTAGTCGACTCGCGGCAGCGGGATCTATCGGGTCTAGGGATTCGATATCCCCATCTGTCAAGCTGGTTTCGCTAATAACATGATGTGGTCCCTTGTAGGCACCAATATCGTGTGACAACTCCGCTGGGGGCATATTTGGTGTTCTTAATTTATCGTCACCTAGAGTTTGCGTTGGGGGTAGAACACTTGTATACGTGTTACATAAAAGTAAGGTGTTGCCTAATAAGCTAATAGGGTCGGGAATAAGTGAGGCCATTTTGAATGATGGTAACGTAGGCTAAGAGGATCGGAGTATTTCGTTGAGGTGAGCCAAGGCACGTTTCATACTCTGTCCCTAAGTATGGCAGGCCAAACACGATGTAGAGCAACTGAGAAACGTTGGAAGATGTCACTCAATACTCTATTGTTGTTCCTACAATAGGGAGTGTTCGTGCCAATAGTGAGTTCGTTTGCCGCCTTGTGCACTCACACGTAGTCGGTGGCATAACGTGAGTGCGACTAGGAGATAATATATATTAAACGTTGCCATGAACTGGTCGTTATCATCAACTTGTTTTTGCAGACACTCATCTATCAGGGATGTGATGCATAGCAAGACATTTGGTTGTGTGTTAGTATATTGCTTTTTCAGTCTAGATGCCCCTATCTCCTACCCTTCTTTTCACATAAACTAAACTACCCAACCTTTAGTATCACTCAAAGCAGTTATCCATCCCTCGCTACTGACATGTCCCACCGTGCAGCGGGCTAGACCATGAACTCTTTAGAACATAGGGCTTTGGTGATTCAACCTTTTGCGTTTTGTTGCGACCATATATCTATATTAGGCTATGATATACATATCAAAGCATTCTTCACCGCTGGGAAGTTATTCCGAACTGAGACAAGGTTTAACCCCCTGTTACCAAATGTTCAGTTTTAGGATAAGGTTTAAGACACTTAGGTAGTAAGAGCTAAGTAATACAGAAAGTCACGGGTGTCTCCAATCCTCCGATTCTACTACCTATGTACATAGAGCCGCTTCCCACTAAAGATCAAGGAACCAACCCTATAGGTTGGTTAAATTGCATGTGATGTGACTGTTGATCTAGAGCACACTTAGTCCTTTCCCCTCCTACATGTACTCTAAATGACATCACATCTATCAACTAAATGTTGCTAAATTGATGTCAGTGAGTACAGGCAAACATACCGAGGTACGTACTCTATCCCTTGGACCACTTCCGTTAATCTGATTTCATACTTCTTGAAAGTTGTCGCTGGTCCCAGTTAGCCGCCTTATCTGAAGCTTTGCGTATTATATACTTGGACCTATGTCTGAAAGGCCTATATATGTATACTATTAGCCACTGATAGGTAGATCCTAGCTCTAATTCACACATACCCAAAATAGATGAAGCCTAGCTTTTAATTGGTCTAATAATAGTTAGGGTCCCCCGGAATCGGAGGGGACGTTGAAGTCTAAAAAATGGAGACGCCTATCTCAACACAGCTGCTACCATTATAATACAGGGTACAAAATAGATGATAATAATACCCTTGTTCCATACCAGTCTGCAAGGTCCCTTTTCTATAGACCCAAAAATATAAATTGCTACGGTGACCATCGTAATACAATACATTAGCTTTGTTGTGAGGACACTACATGCATATAGCCTGCATTAGAGGAATATTACCGGCCACAACGAACAATTGTAAGACCCACAGGATGCATCAAACATCCAGCCGCCTTTCACAATGATGCCTGCTCGCCGCACAAGTTGAAAGACCTTGAATAGCCCCTTACTTATTAATCTCAATCCTCTTGTTTGTTAATTTCCTTGCCCACATAAGTAAACAGTCTGGGAGATCGGGATATGGCCGCCTCTATAGAAGTATCAAGGAGCTAACATAAAAAGTCTCGATAAGATATCACATAAATAACATCTTAGCATTATTCATAGCCTAGCTAATTACTCTATAACTACAAGATATAATAGAAAATGAGAAGGAAAGGACGGGTCAACTTAGAGCAAGGGAGTATGAACGGATAGGTCCCTGGTTGAGAGAAGGTAGCACACAACCCGCTCCCCTCCTCCTCTGCGTGTACTACAGTTTGCCTGTTGTACTTGGTACTGACTACGAGGGGAGAACAGTGAAGAGCGCCCTCCAGTGAGAGTAGAAGTTTCTCTAATAAACAGGACTCGATCTCTCCCTTTCGTAACCCTTTTCTCATTTTACTGGCTCGAGCCCTTGACTACCATGCTTTCTATCATCTACATGAAGGCCATTTAAATTGCGCGTGGACAGTGCTACTATAGTTTCTCGGCTTTTACCGCCTGTGTCCATCAACCTGGGAGCATGACCGGGATGAAGCGGGGAAATATTTCAATCTTCTACTTCATCTCACCTTGGCTAGCTGGCTCTCCCCAGGGTTGATGTGCAACAATGACCAACATGACTAGTAGACAAACGCCTCCGGGAGGTTACCCTTGTTCAGTAACACATCAGCCACACCCGACAGCGAAATTAACTACTTCGTGATTGGTATTTATTATTTATTGATCCAGTCTTGACCTCTACCATGTTCCTATCCTACTCGGTATTACTATAGCTTAATACGAATGCTTATAATAGCTCGTAAAACTGGTTAGGCTTAACAATTCTTCGCAACCCAACGGGATCGCTACCTACCATAATACATAACTCCAAGAAGATCAAAGGCCCTATGTTCAACGACAACGACAACGACATATCGCCGAAGCTGCGTGGTTATAGAAATCGTCATATTTACTTATCTAATACCTCGGGAGGGAGATTTAGAGCATAAAAACGATTGTTTCGAGTTCGAAACACCACTCTTTGGCGACATGGTAGCCATATTATATGAATCACGTGTAACCGCCGCGGGCCAGGATTCAACTTACGACAGTAGCGCTATAGTTAATATTCCTGCTTGGATATTCTTCTTCATATGTCCCTTTATTGTGGGTATGCGAATTTGGGTGAGGAAGAGAACTGGCGTAGGGCTTGGGGCAGATGATTACACAATCTTAATGGCTCTTGTAAGTACTCTTGAGGCACACGCATAATTATGAGCCGTCTAATTCATAATTGGTATTTATCTAGGTCTTTGCGATGCTAACCCATATCATCATGCTACGTGCATGTCGCCATGGCTATGGAAGACGGCTACAAGATCTGACAGGGGCTCAGATGTACAAGGCATCGCAGGTTAGTTTTGATATCCCGACTAAAAGAAGCATTAGGAACAGACTCTCAGTTATCTTGCAGTCAGTATATTTGATGCAAATTCTATATAAGGTATCTATTTACCTCACCAAAGCGTCGATTGTCCTGCTATATTTGCGCATTTTTGGTGGCATTAAGTGGTTCAGATGGACTTGCTTTGTGCTCCTTACCTTCATCGTTTCATTTTGTACAGCCGTTACGATAGTTACAATATTTCAATGCCTTCCTGTCGCGGCGGCATTTGACCTAAATATTACGAACAAGAAATGTATCGACAACAGGCATTTCTTGTACCTTAACGCAGCCGTCTCTATCACGACCGACACTGTCGTTTTTCTCATTCCGCAGCCGCTTGTTTTCTCCCTGCACATTCCACGAGTGCAAAAGGCTGCATTGGTATTAATATTTGCGCTCGGCATCTTGTAAGTGAAACCTGCTCCCCTTAACCCCAAACGGCAAAATTTTCAATCATATTTACCCATCGCTAACCACTCACCATTAGTGTTGTAGTGGCGTCCTGCTTTCGGCTCACAACAATAGAAGATCAATTGAAAAGCACAGAACCGTTTTATGAAATCACCTCAACTATGTGGACAATCATCGAGATGAGCGTGGCCATTGTATGCGCGTGTCTACCGCATGTCCGTCCTCTCGTCAGGATGTTTCCTACGCTCAAGTCCGTATACAACAAATCAAAAGCTCGAATGAGCAATGTGAGGTTCTATCGCAATCCTCGACCGGCGAATGGACGGGAGGGGAGATGGACTAGGGTTGAGTATCCGGGCGGCATCAGACTGACGAGGATCAGTACTGGAGACGCAAATTCAAGGCTACCATTAACGCGTGAAGATGGAACTTCTGGACTAGTGATTCGTAAGACTACAGAGTATGATATAAGATACTCGAGAAGCAAGGAAGACTCGGATATCCCTAGACCTTTGCCAATAATGTAAACATTCGTTATTATCCCGACTCTTCCAAATACCCCTGAGGCGATTTAATTGCTTCTATAATTATAAGATATAAGAGTTCATTAACTGGCCCAATACTTTCTCCTAATAATGAGGCAGAATCGCACTATCATGGCTCATTTATAGCGTTGGAAATAACTGGCGTCGATTCTCTATTGTACTAATTTACCCAATCAATATCTATTCTTTCTTTGGCTTTCGTTTAACTTTTCCTTATCGGGATGAGATCATCTTACATTTCAATAGCCGAGATACAAAGTCCCTACGCCATGAGTTGCCATAAACTTACTTTTATAAACTATTATAATAACATACCTAAATTCTTATATCTTATGTTAGCAATTAATGACGAATATTCTTGCCTAAATTTACCCTTTAAACATCTTTAATAAGCTCAAGAACTATCTTTCTTACTGGGAATCCGTGTTATCAAAAGTAGGAGTATGATTCATCGTAAGCTATTTCAAACTTGTTATGCTTGTAACCCCAGCACTTTGGCTTTCTAGTTTTTCAAATGCTATTATACGTTCCGGACGAACTCGGTGTTTAATTAGGTGCAACGACCACAGTCTCTTGATAATGGTATAATATGGCATTCAAACTATGAACTATGTAGAAGTGCTCTTTTTATTATTAGTGTAGACAATCTTCTATGTTCCTAATCATTAGGAAAACGGTATATCAGCAAGTCTTATTTTTCATGACGTCTGGTGATCTTGATGTGTATATAACCCAGATATTTATACATTAATAGCATAGAACCTTAACCACACCTACTAAATTGCTAAGCATAACCATGTTCTCGGGCTTATTATGAGACTCATTATGACTAAATCTCCGCCAATACCGTCGCATTACCGCTAGCAAACGAGTAACACGCTGCGTCCTACACCATCACCTGTGGACTTCGCGTGGGATATATTTAAAGCCATCTTCCACTTTCGCTTCAGTGATCAGTCATCAGAAAGGTGTCCAATTGTCCAATCGGCGATTGTGGGGTTGCATTCCGCATAGCCGGAGCTAAGCCTCAGGCTTGGCAGGCTATATGATTGGTCACCAGCACGTCCTACTTAGGCGAGCGCACGGCAAAGGTATGGCGAAGGTGATGACCTCAGCATATGACTTACTATGTATCTATAAGTAGGGCGATCATTGCAAATCCGCGCAGAGTAGGAGGCCCATTATCGGGATTAACAAGGGAAGCAAATGGACCTAAAATTTGAGGTCGAGATGCATTGTGAAATGAGTAGGATGTTTTGCGTAGCATTAGTAGTATATGAGCATAGGGACCACAATATGCCCCCTTACCCTTGCATATGGAGATAACCCCTAGACATCCATTGCAATTCGTCATGTAGGTATAAGTTTAGGGGCTTGAATGGGCACTAAAGCCACGTACACAATCAAGAACAGCTACCTGTTAAAATAAAATTGTGTAGCAAAAAGGTGAGGAGGTGAGTACCTGGGTACCTGGGTATTAGGGTTTTAAAGGAGTGTTGAGCAGGGGTAAACGAGCTAACTTAATTCGGTTGCAATGGTTAAGGCCTTACCTTTTTTGGTCAGGATGACCGCTCTCATTGGTTCGAGTCCTAGACCCCACGCCACAGTAGCGAGACGTGAAGGACCTTGAACAGCTGAAAATCAAGCTGCCTCTCGCGGAATGACTCGATGGGAGCACGCGGAAACTCCACGGCCTGTCTGGTAGGAGGATCTTGAACTTGTTTCATCTTAGGATACTAGGCATCTATTCTGTATCTATAAATGTATTCATGAGATTGCCGATATCACTTAGACCGAACCCCCAAATCGTGCCTTGGCAGGCTTGGCTGCCCAAACAGCAGCCATCATCTCGGTAGCTCCCACTCAACAATCAAGTAGACCCAGTGACAAACACATCTCTTTTAGGCTTCCTCTGTATTGGGCTGAAAATGAAACTCTTATTAGCCTACTGTCGATGATTACGCCTAAAGAAAGGTTGACGTGACGCGCGGTTCCGCTATTAATGACGTCGAAAAGAGAAATACTATCCTAGAATTTTCATCCTCCAAGCCTCCACAATAATATGCGGCAAGAAGTCTGGAAAGGATGAAGAAAGGAAGGAAATGGGTTTAGGTCTTATTACAGAATACCGAATGCAGGATGTCTCCTTTTAGCATGTGGATGTCAGTTACCAATCAACGAACAAGAATTAACGCGATTCTATAGTGGGCCGGTTCCTTCAGCCCTATGACCCCAGACCCCAACATTATGGTTTGCTAAACCATATATTATCGTGGATCTCATTACTGTAACTCCTTCTCGCTATGATCTACCAGACTAGGATAGTATGGTTTGATAGAGGAGCGAGCCACGTGTCTCTACTATGGCGAGCCTCATAAATGACATAGCTTCCAAGTGGAAAATCCCGAATATACCTTTCACTAGTAGCCTATTGTCTTGTGTCACCTTAGGCAACATTCTCTTGGAAGGGGTAACTGCCTGCGGACTTTAAGTCCGCCTCTCATCAAAATTAGATTCGGAGTCAGCAGCCATTCAGACGGCTGATCCGACTGATATTGTCGTCGTGGTTTTATTCAACAGCAGGTAAACTGTTGAAAAAAGGAAGGTGTGGAGAAGGGAAATCTATTCAGCGTGATATCATCGACCCGACTGACCTAGTAGGAAGGAAACACTTTGGCATCACCGAAGAGGTCTATATAAACGGACGTTGCTAATGTAAATAGGCGAAAGAGACAAGAACACAACACACAGCACATAGTACATACTATTAGATCTTCAACGCCAAGTCGAATATTTCAATAATTTTGCCTTAAAGGTAACTATTACGCCTCAGTTCTCGATAGACCAGAGGCGAAAGAAAAGAACAAGAAGCAGACACGTTAGATCAATCCAGTTCCTACCTAGTCTACGAAAAGAAAACCTGGTCATAAGAAGGACAACGGAAGGATAACAAACCAGAAGTCATCATGCCTCAGTTCCTCTTTATCGAACTTCCCAGCTTCCGCGTCAAAGACCAGAGCGGCAACACTGTGGCCCTATCCAACCGACACCTAGGACGCATGATAACCCTCTTCCAATACGTGCGAAGCGGGCTTCGCACAAGCGGCAACTACAGTCTCGACCTATGCACATCCCTCCTCTTCAGCAACCGCGAGACAGACCTCTGGACCGCCGTCCACACCCTGCCGCAAGGCCACCACGCCGAGGAGAACCTGCTGCTCGCCTACTTCCACAGCTTCGACTCGCCGGGCGCGTACCCGATCGTGGACGCGATGCTCCTGCGCTCGAAGCCGTGCCGGAGCTGCATGGAGTACTTCTCGCTGGGCGGCAAGCAGCTGCAGCCGCTCGACGACGGCACGGGCACGGGCACGCTGACGGCAGCGGCGCCGTTCCGGGCCAAGTTCACGCCGCGCGTGGACAAGAGCTACACGCCCGTGTTCTACCTCTCGCGCGCCCTCGACGACGCCCAGCGGGGCGGCCTCTGGCACCAGCTGGGCCAGATGTGGACCGGTGGCCTCGGCGCCATGGGCGCCGTCCTCGGGTCGTCGCCGGCCGTGCAGGCCGGGGAGATGTACTACCTCTTCAACGACGGCGCGACGCCCTGGTACGCGCTCAACGGGCAGGAGAACATGAGCGACGCCGAGATCGCCGAGGCCATTGTGCGCCAGGAGTTGAACCCCGTTTACTGGATTGGGAGGTGAATGAACTCACTGCCGCTGGCATTGATGGGCATCCATGTCACTTCTGACGCCCGTGGTTGACACCAACTCAGCACCATCACAGTACCACAGTACCATCACATGGTAAAATAAAGAAAGGGTTCTTCGGGGCTATGCTAGCCAATAGCGCCCGACTCCCCTTACCTACACATATACGAGCAAAAAGTTATAGACATGCTTTTTCAAATACATAGAAGGGTTTGCTGGGATATCAGGGGTGTTCAGAAATCTAAGGTTTAACTTTCATGTACGGCGTCTTAGTCAGGCACGGGCGTTAATTTATAGGATAGACTTTCGGATGGCATAACTAGATGTAGAACAGCAACAAATCGGGCGGATAGCAAGGGCCGGGCCTCTGCATACTTATTACCTAGATAGACAATATGTGCAATAGAAAACTTTCCACACTGCTATCACTGCAATATTGAACGCAGATACTTAAACTCAGCATGAGCATCTTGACATCTCGTAGTTCCCTGCAAACTAACTCGTAGCATGCTTAAGCCCGAGCCTACCTATGAATTTCACATGTTAGGCTATACAGAACCTAGGGCCGATTATCCATATCGTATTGCTGAGATCAAATTCACAGGATAATCAGACTGTATAAGCATTTCGCTAGGTCCAAGCTCTTCTTATGTCACCCTCAACTCTTATGTCATTCTCTCTTTGTGCGTCACTCTAACCTCGACACGGAATCAGAGGATCACATCAGCCGGAAGTCGTGCCTTTTAGGAGGTATATCCTATACGAATTACTTTGAAGCCGCCATTAGAGCGATGCATTGTATTGAGACCTCCCTCACCCCTACGACTTCTAATTCAACTCATACGTTCCTTACCTCTTTTGTCTACTCCCTTCAAAACCGTAGCTGCTTACCCACATTCACAGTCAAAAGTGATTAAATGTGCTGTAATAAGGAATAATAACTGTAAAACATGTCGATTGCTATGGCGTAATCTTCGCCGTGAGGGGAAATACAAACAGGCAACTTCAACCTGATAATATCTCTTCTCTACAAATGATCCCATAGCATAATATTTAATATCTTCGTAGCAAATTACTTCCTATTATTTGACACGGGTTGGAGGTTAATCGGATGTTCAGTAGCGTTCCATGATCCGATGAATGTTGACTCCAGTGGGTATTGTGTGAAGCATTTGATAGGATACCCTACCTCTCAGGGGCTAACCCCCTTTTTCTCTCACATGGGTTCACTCAATAAGGGATAAGATGAGAATCTAGCAGAACGAAGCCAACTTCTTCGCAGTGCATAGTGTTAGTTAGTCAAGCGCAAGTACTATATTGAGGCATTGAAATGATGAATGAATAGGAAGCATTTTCAAGCCAGTGAGTGTGATCTGGTGCACTTGCGACCTTCTGGTTGCCTTTCGTTCCTCCCACGCCGCTTGGATCGCTCTAATAGATATTGATTCAGACTATTAGCGCTCAATAGGCCGCCAATTAACTATCGAGTCGTTGATCATGGGTTACTGTTTCGAAAGTTCAACTGTTCAAAACTTCCAAAGAGAACAAGTTGTAGGCGTAGTGCAGAGAACTTACAATACGCAACACTAACCTACTATATCCAAGAGGCGTAAGATTCCGGGCGTAACTATCGCGGCGGGGGAAATGCGCAAGGAAAAAGCAACGGAAAATATCTGCGCATGATTATTCTATTTTTCTTTTTCTTTCTTTCTTTCTTTTTCTTCTATTTTTATCTTTTTCTTTTTTTTATGAAATTCAAAAGTAAGGTTTACTTTTGGTGTGTATTGCGCGACACCCTTTCGGGGTGACGAAACTATATAATATCCAATTACACTAGATAATCCAACATGGCGCCATATGTGCCGTAGAGGAGGGTGGGGTTACAGAAGCGTGTCTTCCCCCAATATAATATAGTATACCGCTGTTTCAGTGCCAACCTTTTGTTGAACTTGTTGCTTTGAAGCCAACACGATAAGGTGGTGAAGTAAAGAATGTACGAAAGTACGGATAGTGAACGGCTCCATGAATGGATGGATAATGGCTGGATGGGTAGCTAGATGAATAGCTGGGTAGATAGTTGCGTAGTTGGGTAAATGTTGTGGGATGGGATAGCTGGATGGGCAAATATATGAATAAACGAACGATAATTAGTCCCGAAAGGTCGTCACACGTCATCAGAGTCCGATGTGCCGGAGGAAATAGATTCGTTAGTAGAGTGCATCGGGCCACTCGTTTCACTGCCGCGATCACTTGACGCGTCGTCGACCATACAGTTATCAAACTCCGCCTCTTTCTTCCTAAGATCGTCACTCCTCCTTTCCCTAGCACCTACCTTTGGCCTTAGTGGCTCACTGAATAATGTCATATCCTCCTCCAAGTCGCAATCATCGTCGCCTTTCCCGGTCTCCCACATGCAGCGCAGGAGCCTCGCCCGCTTCTCGCCGCGCACGACGGCGTCGAACTCGAAGGGCTTCGGCTTGGCGATGAGCAGCGGCGTGTAGTCGTTCCAGTGGACGGGCACCTCGCTGCCGTCGGCGCGGCGCTTCTTGCGGATGTCGAAGGCCCACGCCATCCCGCCCATCGCCAGGTACAGGTCCTGCTCTACCAGCGGGATGCCCTGGCACGTCCGACGTCCGAACCCGAACTGGCTGAACCCGTTCAGCTTCGGGTGCGTCGTCAGCGGCCCCTTGTACGTTGGGTACGCCGGGTCCAGCCACCGCGCGGGATTGAACTCGTCCCCGTCCGGATACATCTTTTCGTCCCTCGTCATAGCCCTGGTTTCGAATCAGCATGTGTACATTTAATATGATCTCAATTTAATCGCTTTACTCAAAGAAAAGTACTAGGGTGTGATGCTTAGGCTCACCATTCCAATGCGTGAATAGTAGCACCCGCGGGGATGAAATAGCCATTATACACATCGTCTTTCGTTATAGCATGCGGGATCCCTATATCATTGACGTTAGTATCGCTCTTCGGCATTTGGTGAGATAAAGCACGGGCTATCTTTCTGTCGTGCTCGATTACATACCTGTTGGGACAGGAGGCCTCCACCGAATGACCTCCTTGACAACGGCGCGCAATAGGGGTAGCTTTTCCCGATGCTCCCATTGAGGACAATCACCGCCGCAAACCTGGTCTATCTCGCTTTGGAGCTTCCTTTGCCACTCAGGATAATGTAGCATGGCCAAAAGAAAGCTCTGAATCGGGCTTCCGATGGTCAACGCCCCGGCAATGGCCATCTGGCCGACGACGTACGACGCCTCAGCTTCTTCGATTAAGTCAGATTTACCACCTGGGAGACCAGTGCTTTCAATGAAAGTGCGGATGAAGCTCGGCTCGGCCATGGCATTGTCGATACAGTCATGCGCATACTTAACGTTGTCTCGGAGAAGTTGGGCCTCCATGGCATGGCGCGCATTTTCTTTTTGCTGCCAGGGACTTAAAAATGTGGGTAGATACATTAACCAAGAAATAAGATTGGGTAAAGCTCCTGCCGGTGAGATGCTGTCGAGTAGACCAGCCGTTGTGACACGGAGTCGCTGTGCTGATTGTGGGCTCCCCCATGACAGTCGGGCGACTGTCCGAGACGTAAACTGTTCGATGAATTCACGGTACTGTGATGCATCGGTCGAAAGGAGATAGAGAAACCGATCACGCTCCTTGCTCGGGTAGTCGTGTAACGACCAGTTGGCCGTCATCAACTGCTGAGCTAACTTGCGTTGGCGTTTCCATATATCTGTTAATATTATGAGTAAATAGCCTCCTATAAAACGAAGTCAGAAACATACCGTTACTGCCTGTCAATGCCAGGTAATCTCCCTTAGTTCGGTTGTCCGGCAGATTAGGGATCTGAGGGCGGTCAGAGTAGATAGCTGCCCGTCGGGAGAGAAGGTCGTGGGCGACCTGTTCCGACGAGATCCAGACGTGAACCGTCCCAAAGGACTCCGTTTGATATATTGGCCCGTATTCTTTGCTCCAATCATAGAATTTGAGCCATGATGACTCAGACGGTACATCGTGTACCCGGCCCACGATCGGGTAAGCTGTCAAGGTTAGGATCATGTAGAGTATATGACATAATTGTAAAGTATGAGTGACCGGAGATGTCACCACTTACACTTGGGACCTGGAAGAGGCTGAGCTCCGGGAGGGATCCTAGCCCTCATACGCTCCTTTCGTCTTAATTGGACGACGCATAGCAACAGTCCCGCAATTGCTAGGAGAAAAATTAATGCCATCATAGCCGCTTCGAGAGCTAACCGATACGGACATATAGGGGAAGACGACGAAGCCTACGATTATATGCTTCGAGGCTGTCGCGTCTTTCGGGGGTTTAAAGGTCAAAGTGATCGGCCGGAAATCTTGATAAATCCGATGCGTGATTTGTTATATCGACCACCACCTGTGAGACCTGCCGCCAGATGGTATTCTGTCCTATTTAAGAACGAAAAAAAGAAAGTTTCTCTCATGCAAAGTCATCGAGACTCTCTCAAATCTGTGGGGCCGCCAGAGAGGGCATGGTTGTAATTCTAGAAGTAGTGAGGAACTAGGATGCAAAGGGAACGGATTTACAGAGTTGCTATGATATGAGGGCAACGCCATGATGATACCATCTTCCTACTAGCCAAGAGAGGCTCATGATATTACACGGCCGTCGGCGCCACACGAGGTCATGGCGCTCCAGAAGGCAAGAGCCTTTCGTTTACACACATGCTGTAGTAATCCCCCGGCATGAACGGGTCCATGGCCCGGAAAACATACTAGCTAAGATCAAGATTGAGTTGGTGTTGAAACACGATGAGAAAACTAGATTTCCCCTGACCGGATAACACTTCCAAGGCCCTACTAGGATTCCAGAATCCGACGGCTGTCCCGAGAGGCTAAAGCGAGCGGGTTCAAGCTGTCTGTCAAAATCCCGAAAGCCCGCCCGCCAAGGGTCAGCCCGTCTATAGGCAAAGTTTTGCAGCAGCAGTGGTTGTTGTCTGTTGTTGATAACGCCGGGGAACCATGATGGCCACGGTAAAAGAAAAGGGCGAGGCGCGAGCTAATTTTTGCTACGCACTTACACCAAGTACATCCGAAGTTGTACTGACGTGGCCCCCTCAGCCAATCATCTCGAGGGCTGCTTAGTAAGTGACAGCGAGAAGACAGGTTACCTCGCCGTTAATCATTAAGACGTTATCGACTCCGAAGACGATGGTATCTATCGATAATAAAATACAGGTTAGTAAAACGATATAGCTAGGGTTTGGCCTGTATTGCTATAGTTGAAGACATGAAAAGAAGATGAATCATTAACTATCACCATTATCGAGGCTGAGGCTGGCCACGGTGCATAGCCTGAGCTAAGACATCAAAGTTGTTCCTTACACTGATCCGTATTGGCTTATATGTGGTATACCCGATGCACGGGTCGCTAGGGTCGATTGGTTTATTGACTCGGCTATCTGCACGTTTCGGAGCTGAGAAAGTGTAAATTGAACGGCTGGGTGTGCACGTGAAAAGCAGTTCTTGTCGTCGACGCATATTAAAGAGGCTTGAACTAGGGTCTTTTTTTTAATCCTCCTCGCCGGTCGAAGTTTAGAATATCATACGAGAACCAAGAAGAAAATGACATTATTCGTAAATAATTGCGTCGAGATGCGGAACGAAGGACACGAAGGAAGAAGTAATAGGTAGTGTAGAGCGGTTATCACCGCAACTCAATCCAGTGCGTCAGACCGCGGCCCGCAAGGGGCTGGGCCTAAGATCATATCATGTCGGGCATACACAGTACAGCTACCGTATTAATACGTTTGCTGTGGCTTTTAGATGTCAAATGGTCAGCGGATGTCCGATGATTGACCCGAGTCAATGGCGGACTCTTATTTGTCTACCAATAATTACCTATCAGATACCTGCCTAGGTACCTAATCCATCATTTTTAGTGCCATTGGGCTAGGTTGTTTCACGAAATTCGTGCTACAAAACACCCCTACCTATGCTTGTCGTACACAATGGCGCCCTGATACAGCACTATTGTTATCTATATCGCGAGACTTGCGGTCTGCTTAGATTGGAGGTAAAAATATAACTGCATGATCTAGCCGTAGCGAAAGCATCGTCTTATTTTCAAGGATCATGTATTTACATCCTACCAAATAGTGAGCATATAACCATAGTTGACCAAATAGAAATGTCGAAATTCTTACCTCTCTACAGGTGTGAGTCCAAGCAAGCGCATGCCATTATTAAGGACGATTCGTGCTGAATCGTACAAGGCCATACGGGACTTCATCAGCCCTGGCTCCGAGCCGACGATTCGCAGGTGGTCATAACTAGAACTCAAGACGTGGGTCATCTTGAACAAGTAGGTTAAGACAGTTGTGGGCTCGCTAGTGACATTAGATAAATATTCTCGCTGATAAGAAGATTACGAAAACTCACAGCGTTCGAAGCGTGTTTTGGACAACGTCGGGCCATTGCGCCAAGACTCGCACAAGGTTAATAGCGTGGACCTCTGTAAGCAGAGATAGATCCGCCGAAGCAATTTCCTCTTCGCTGAGATTGGCCTTGCGGGTTATAGAACACAGACGAGCATGGGCATATTGCAGATAAGGACCCGTATCGCCTTCGAACGAAGTCATAACAGCCATGTCGAACTGATAGTTGTTGATCCTGTAGACGTTGTTAGCTTTAATGATGACTATTAGCTATAGCGAGGCGAGGCAACATAACGCACCTCTTGCCCGCCATATCTTGGCACATAACCGCACTGATACCGAGGATGTCGGCGACGGCCTCAGGATTTTCTACTTGCTGGTATTTATCCTGGTTCTTCTTCATAACCTCGTGCATATAATCGCCAACGTCCCGAAGAATATCATCCAAGAACTTAACAGTTCCCTTCCGAGTACTCATTCCCAAAACCAAGCCGAAGTTGATATGTTGTACTTTAGCAGCGATTTCTTTATGACCCATTAGCTCAACAATCTTGAAGAACTGCTTGACGTGCAAGTCCTGCTGGGAAGCGATGACGTATATCATATGGTTGAAGTGGTACTTCTCCTCGCGCTTTAGTAGTTCGCTAATATCCCGAGTGAGGTAGAGGGCGGTGCCGTCTTTCCTTCGAACAATAGGTTTCTCAAGTGCCTTACCAACCTTCCCTGGCACATGTTTGCTGAAGTTGACAATGAGTGCACCATTCGACTCTTCAGCGATACCTGCCTCCAACATACTCTTGGCTGCCTCGTTCATGGCGTCTTCTGATACTTGACTCTCGCCTGAATATTCGTCAAATTGAATATTCAGTCGGTTGTAGGTCTCTTTGTATCGATTGATGCTAAGAACCCGGAACCGCTCCCATAGAGCAAGGGCTTTCTTATCACCATCCACCATCAGTTTGAAGTAACGGCGAGCTTGCTCGTCAGTGCCATTTTCGGTGATATTTTGCGCCTCGGCCGTCTTGCCATCTTTCTGCAATCTCTCAGCTTCCTCTTTCTCTTCGGCTATCTCCTTGTTTACCCGGACATAGATCTCGAAGAGGTGATTGATAGGGTCCTGAGCTAGAGCCTCCTCACTACCGTACCTCTCAAAACCGACAGCCAAGATACCATATTGTTTTCCCCAGTCGCCGAGATAATTGATACGAACGACATCCCACCCTGCGGCAGCGTAAAGATTGCTCAGGAATCCTCCGATAATAGTACTACGCAAGTGCCCTGCGTGGAACGGTTTAGCTATCTATGTGTCGGGTTAGTAATCACTTCGTGCGATATGACACTCAGCACAATACTGAAGGAATATTCCAGGGTTCCTCACATTAGGGCTCGAAAATTCAATCACCATACGCTTCTTGCCCTTAGAAGGGTCACTCGTGTCCTTGAGACCATTCGCCTTGTTTGCGCCGAACTCGCGTCCCAGTTTGAGGGCGGTTGGTATGAGGGCTTGTGCCAAAGGGCCTGGCTTGAAGAAAAATGGGATAAACGGGCCGTTGAGAATAGGTTTTTCGACAAGGGGGGACTCGGGCCACTGCAGAAGTCTCTGTTAGCAGAAGAATAAGAGGGATACATTTAACGGTCAGTTCATGCCTTGTCTAGCCATTGCTGCCCGAGCTCGTTGGGCTTGCCCTTTACCCGAAGGGCGGGGATGGCGATAACCATGTCGCCCTTGTCTAAAGACAGAGTCCACTGCAGCGCATTGTAGATTATGGCGTTGTCAACACTGGTGATCTCGTGGAGGATGCTTGTTATATGTGCGCGGTAGATATCGAGAGGGTTGACTTCGGGATAGCAGTTGGGATATTTGTCGAGGGAACCTAGCTTCTCTAGCTGGGCAGAGAGCTGGCTGACCGGGTCGGTAGCGGCCATGGTGACGGCGCGCGTTTGGGAATGCGGGGGCGTTCGCAGAGGCGGGCCGTGGCTAATGAAAGTTGAGAGCAGTCGAACGGAGGAAGGAGACAGATAGCTAGGTCTGTAGGAAGCGTAGTGATGGTGGTAGTGATAGTGTTGGTATTGGTATTGGTATTGGAGGTGGTGATGGAGGTGGTGATTTTCTTGGTGGGGTAACGACCCAGATGAATAAAAGTTACGTCGCAAGGGCCGGGCAATGCGCAAGTGTCGGATAGACAGAGAAGCGAATGAGCGGACTGGCAGTGCTGTCATGGATTCGGCCACTCAGAAACCGCGAATCCTGGTTCTAGTTCTAGCGTGGACGTAGTTGCTGTCCAAAGCTTTGAAGTTGTGGTGCTGTTAGGCCAGGCGTCAGGTGTGAGGAGCCTAGGTAGCTGTAGATAATTTTCATATATTTTTAGTGAGTCAACAAGCACCCGATGCCGTCACTGCAAAGATGTGACTCCCGTCCCATCGAGAAAGTTAGATCACGCCAAGCACCCGCCCTGAGTTTTAGGAAACGATGTTTTACTCCCGTAGAGTAAACTAAACCTAGTTTGGCAAGCTTCCCCACTTGGTCACAGCAACTAAACCTCATATACATCTTGTCCGGTAGAAAAATAACAGTTGGACCCTGTAGTGCAGTCAGGTCAGGTCTTGCAAGTATGCCAAAAGTGAAGTACTGTACAACTAAGCTATATCAAAAATAGCCACATGTAGTAGAGCAGTAGGGGTTTTGCGGTATTCATGCTTACAACGTTGAAATTTAAAGGTTAGGGAATTACAATCTGACTGTATATTTAGCCGCCCACATCCTTTGAACGCTTCATCCTCCACAATAATTTAGCTATGATTGGGAGAAACCCTCTACTTTGGGCTTAGCTCCCTCTCAGATCAGTGCTTAAAACATTGTGTCCTAAAATCTGAGGCGCCAAGCACCCTGGAGGGGATCGGGTTTTCAGTGGAGCCTGCAAGAAATTCAACCCCGCTATGGGGCTTCAGGGCTGCATCCAGCAGTCCCTGGTTGATACCATACTGTTAGGTAGCTCTTATTAACCCACTCTATGAAGATATAATAATATGTATAAACTCCATACGTCGATTGTTTAGTTTCGCATGTAAATATATTAACATTTCTAATCGTTATTCTCTCCTATACTTAGCTAAGAGAATTTGAGACTCAAATTCTCCGTTAGAGGGTGTTAGATGGGTGCGAAGCGCCCATGTAATAACAAGTCGCGCAGAAAAAAAGTAATAAAAGGTCTTACTCTGATCCCCTTTACCCCGATCGAGCAAACTCGCCAGTCCACAGTCTCTTACTCTCCATGAAAGTAGCAGTCTCTGTTTCTTTTTTGCATATAATTGAACTAATAAACAATAACGTCTTGTCTTTTGCCCCTTACTAATTATACGTTGTCTTCAACATTATTGTCAGTCGATTAGCGGGAGTCATATGCGACATGTTACTATCTTGTTTCTATCTCGTTTAGCTTCGTTCGTTCAGATAAATAGACTTCTATAATGAGGCCTAATCCATGCCTTTTGAGAGTCAAACTCCATGCTTCCCTCAAACTCCATCATCACAGTCGAATTCAAAATAGCCAGCTGTAGTGTACCCTTCCTCGCTTATGCTATGCTAAACCAAATGGAAATAGAAGAACTGCAATAATGCAGCATAAAAAGAGTTTATATATATGTACGTTTCATCTAAGTCTCACAACTAAGCGTGCCTAGAAGGAGTACTCTTCGACATATAAATGAATCCCTTGAGCCCCTGTGCCTTTGTGAACTCCTCGCTCGTCGCTCAGTTTCGCCACGCTTGTTCTCGCCTGGGCGACCAGGGACTGCCCACCACACACCACTACGCCTGTCTCGCCTCCCGTCTCTTCGACAGCCCCTCTGATGAAACCTGCAACATCGGGTCTAGATGCCGAGTGGAATATGTGAGAGTCGACGCTGGTCTGGGACAGCCGCTTCCGCGGTGAGGACCTGCCTGTGGAAATCGCTTCAGCCCTCGCTGTGGTATCTCCTCCTCGAACCGTTTCCCCCTTCTCCATATAGGTGCCTGAAGCTGTAGGTATTGATCTGAGGGTTTCGAGCTGCCCATTTCCAGTTACGGCAATATGCACCGTCAGATCGATGCCTATCGATTCCGCCTTGGCAATAGCTTCATGGAGACGTTCAAGGTAGAATCCTACTTCTTCCCCTTGTTTTGATGCTAGCACGAAATCTACGCGCTTCGTGCAGTAAGTGGCTTTAGACTCGAGGAGACTCTCGAGGATCGGTAAAGTGAATGAGGCACCTGTTGATGCCGAAATGAGAATTAAGGTTTCGAAAATGTCCCATCGAGGAGGCCGACCGTAGGGCCCAAGTACGAAGGCCCTCACCATCTCTTTTTTGCTAGAGGCTTCGGCCTTCTGCGCAAACTGATTAAGTCTTTTTGAAAATCCATTATGGGATCGAACTACCAGTTGGATACTGTTGCAGATACAAGTACCTGGTAGAGGATGCGATGTAGCAATCGTGTACGGGTGCGTTTCAAACATCCCGATTCGAGGAATCCATAAATAAAGATGCTGTCCTGCAGACCACTCAAAGTGCACGTCGGTGATGGTCAGTATTGTCATCGAGTCTCCGATTGCTGTGAGTTGTGTCTGGTGGCCAAATCGCTGGCCGCCCTTGCAACAAGTCTTCTTCGGCTGCAGTTTCACATTCTGCCAAATTAGAATGACAAGGCGGCAGACCCGATCAAAAGAGATTGCAGCGATAGCGAACCAAATGTTATACTGGGCGGAAGTAGGGACATGAATATAAACCACATATAAGAATATAACGGCTGCCAGGATATGCTGGATCACAAAGAACTCGTAGGCCATAGACCGGAATGGCTTGAAAGAGGTGATGGTCATCCATAGTAGGATACCCCATGCCCCGAGACCGTAAGGTACCATAGTAGACAGTGTGTTCAACTCGGCTTCCACAATGTCATAATACACCCACTCAGCCCAGAAGTGGAATCCATGGACAGTGGCGGTAACGAACATGGTCCGAGCAACCCATCGGTGTAGCCAATTTAGCCGCTCATGGCTTGTGCCGATAATGAGCCCGATCATGTTGGTCTTGGACGCAAGCAGATAGAGTAGCGGGACTTGAGTTACAGTGACCCAGGCATTCCGGTAGCCAATTCGTTCCCAGAAATTCACGTCTTTAATCACGGCACCATTGACCATCATGTATATGATGATAGCCCAGTACACGAGCATCACGAGGACACGGCCCAGAGGAGGCGGGGTCATCCAAGATAGATAGCGGATGGGAATATAGAGTTGGGGATAGCTCATCTCCCGCCCTACCGCTGTGAAAGTTGCCCATATTTGCATAAATCGGTTCGATGGTTTCGTAGGATACTGGACCGAAACGATTCTAGATCTGCGAAGTCTAGGAGTTCAAGGTTAATATTGTGAAACCTCGAAGCCAATTTGCCATTGCCGACATCGACTTACCTAATGCTATTCTGGGCAGAGTTTATACCGCGGACCACTGCTAATAATATTACGGCAACGGCAACAAAATACCAATAGCCTCGCGCTAAGGCCATATTCACCGAGGTGAATACGGGGTTGGTGGCGCCATGCTCGTGTCTGGGCTCCATCTTGTGCGAATTGCCGCGCTCGGCGATTTTCTATATCCACAGAGCAAGCCTGAATAAGTAGACTAGAACTCGAGGAAATAACAATAGCAGAGACGGAAAGTTGTTCAGCAAGATTCTGCTAACATCGGGACGCTGGGTAGCTATCTCATATGGGAAAAGCGTTTACCCCCAAAGATTCCAAAATCTTAGCTTATCACCGCGCGCAATAAAGCTGCAGAATGCGACGATTCTTTGAGTGAAAAGAAAGATCGTTCTCGAGAGGAGCGCAAGCGCAAATGGTCGCGTTATGGGCCTCCTTGGAGATGGCAAATCGGAGAATGGTTCAGGGAGAAAGACGGTGTAGACGCTGTGCGAGAAGAGTTGTTACGCTGGTGCTGATATTCAGTGATCACGTCGAGAAAGTGTAGATATGTAGAGCCATGTAATAGGACTTCCTATCTACACATCAGAAGATGGGATATCATAAGTGGATGACTTAGCAAAGTATCCAGTAAACGCGCAAGGTTAGTAATAGAGAGTAGGCAAGAAAAGGTAAATGCGAAGAAGTAACCTCTTTCAAGGATAGTCTAAGTATCTAATGATTAGACAGATACCTACCTCCCTCGCCGTGATAATGGAAACTTGCTCATCACCCACTCACCCTCACACGTGGAAGTGTCTAATAAAGTGGGACTCACTAGAACCACAGCTGCTAATACTTACACACATAATAACCCATTCTCTCACGAATATGTCATCGTAATGGAGACTCGGCAAAAAAACGGAAACACCTGCGGCACATAGTGAATATTCTCCATAAGATGTATCTCATATTACTCTTATTCGCCGACCTAGCTAATCCATGCACGTGAAACAGAGTACGTGGTATGGTTGAACGACCCCAGACTCCAACGCCATAGTAAGTTGAACGACATACGGAAGAAAATATGGTCACACGGAATATCAGGACTTCGTGTAGATGTAACGTATTCCGGCAATCGGCAAGTGCCAGCACTTCAGAGAAAATAACGTGTATTACCGGTACCATGGTAAGTAGTGTCAGGTGAATCCCAGTCTCATCTAAAAGTCATAGCTGATGAGCAAGAATCAGATGAGGATAGGTGGGGAGCCGAGGGGGCAAGAGGGGACGGAGGGGTTCTTGCAGAGAGCCGCCAGACAGGGATTCGGGCGATTGCCGAGGCGCTAACCGGGGCTAGTGTCTACCACAATTTGCTCAAATCGCCTCAGAAACATGCCTAACTTGGCCTGAGATCGGGCCAGTAGCCAGTCATATTACAGCCCTAGTTCACTAGCTGCGAACCCATTAGATCGGAACTGCGTCCCAGCCATGGGGTTTCAGCCGTTTATAGTCTAGACCAGGTACCCCACCACTACGAGGAGCTTGTTTTATCACACGAATATAGAATACTACCAACATGGTCCAGACAAGATGGAGTGGACAAGCTTCTTTGAAGTCACAATTCGGTACCGAGTAGGGGGTTACTAGAAACATACCTTGTATATGCACCAGTTCTCTAACTAAGGTTTCAGCTTGGGATTCCGAGAATACCTACATAGGATGTTAAGTAACTTTAGTGAGCAAGTATCCAATCTACATACAGCTAAGGGAGGTTAGCTACCTACATACCTAATTTTGCTTCGGCTTTGATGCACAAGAGGTTAGGTTATCCCTTGCTATATCACGCAACTAGCGGTGGACATATCTTGCTCATGTCGGTCTCAAGTACCTAAGTTACTCGGTCGGGAGAGAGACACAAACAGATCGGTTTCTGCTCTTGAGTGGAGGAGGGGCTCTTGAGCATATTAGGGGGTACATATATACATGCATCTACCAAGATGCTGCTATGAATAGAGAGCAGCGGGTCTTCTTGCTGTGTCTTTATTCTAAGTCGCGCCACCGTTGCCTACTATAAGAGCTACCACGACAAATCTCGAGAACTACCTAATGTATTTAGATTAATACACCTATTTCTCATCGTCGCCTGCTTGCACCTACAGACAACCTCATCCATACCTCCGCCTACAGTCTCTCTATTTCTCCAATCGTCCTCGGAAATATCTCCCAGAGTATCACAATGTTGCGATCCGTCATCACTGCGGCGCTTCTCCTCGTGGCGAGCGCCAATGCCCACTTTACCGTCCAGTACCCGACAACAGTAGGCACATTCGACGAGGACACTGAGGACAAGGACCCGTGCGGTGGCTATTCGCCCGACATCAACACCATTGATACGATTGATTTCCATGTCGGCGGTGACGCCATCGCCACTATGTCCACTCACCCACAGACCACATGGCTATACCGCATCACAACCGAGGCCATTGCCAACAACAATTGGACCCAGGTCTACGATATAATTTTGCAGAGCGGTCCCGGCAACTACTGCACCAAATCTCTCACTCTCCCATCTGAATATGTCGGAAAGAAGGCCATTCTTAGCATCGTAGGCTCTGGTGCTGATGGTGTACTATACCAGGTGAGTTAATAATTGAATATAAATACAAATAAGCACACTCTATCCTGCATCGCGCGGCAGCTACAACAGGTGCAATTAATAAATTCAGCAAAAAGGAAGTTCAGTTCTGCTAACTATTGACTCTTACCTCTAGTGCTCCGCTCTGAGCTTTGTCAACGGTACTGCTGATACACCATCAGCTTGCGTCAACGGCACCAATGTTGCCGCCTCCTTCACAACCGACGACTCGCTAAGCAGCATGGTTAGCAGCAGCATTGTGGGAGACAGCGGCAGCTCAAGCGACGGCTCGACGACCAGTGCCACGACTAGCGCCACGTCGAGCGCATCGCCGAGCTCAACCGACAATGCCGCGCCTTCTCTACACAGCTTTACGGCAGGAGGCTTCGGACCGCTCCTCATCACCGCCGCTATGATGACGGTCGGATTCGCATTCATGATATAAGTACAAACGATACTACGCTGATGAATCCATGGGACTGGAATAGATCGTATTGAAAGGGGCGACGGGGCATGTATAAGCGGGCGTTGAGTACTGCATTGTTGTATACTTTCTTTGCAAATGCTAGATGTACATCTGTTATAGTGTATTCCCACGCGCGAGAATTCTATTCTCAAAATTGATACCCATACTTGCAATCATGGACCTGGCTCTTCTACTTACCAACATCAATTTCGCCAATTATTTGATTTCGATTAAAATCTGTAGAGATAAACCCGGAAAACGTAAACAACGTATGGTAAAGCACCGAGGGCGTGGATGCAGACGTCGTGGGGCTGAGATACTACCCAACATGACAAATCAGAGCCGCAGGAATAATGATATTAAAGCGGAAACATTGCTATAGCCTCGGATTTAATAATATACTTATATAATATTACCATACACCAAGTATACGTATGGGCATACATATGATTTTGGGTCTCGCCCTAGCTAGAACTCCTATTTATTAGTATTAGTTATTGCTGTAAATCTTCATCGACGTATTTGTCTCACTCGACAAAACACTTTCAAGCGTATACTAACACAGTGCACTAACCGAAACACTTCTAACTCAAAGATGCCAAACAATCTCAATGATTCAAGACCTACTGACAAAGAGCTTTCTCGCTTACAGGGGTATAAATAGCGGCGAAAGTATCTAGATTCTTTATCATGTTGGTCAAGCCGAGCGATCTCCCACACAACCTTGACATACTCATCTAGCCCCAAGCTGATCATCCGAATTCGCTTTGCAAACGTCTACTTTTACTCGCCTCCACCATGTTTGACTTTCTTAACCTGTCCCAGTTGTGCCTCATTATCCTATGGGGCATAATAATTATCCTTGTTTGTCGATACCGAGGGCTTGTTGGGCAGCCTTTGTACGCCTTATGAGTTAACACGATAGGGTATGATATCAGCTCGTAAATTCTTAACTTTGCTACTTTGATGAAGTAGAGAGACTAGATAAATAAATCAATAAATTGTATAAAAAAACCGATATCCTTCATATTAATATTAGAATACGCCTAATCTCACGCATTCCATTAATTACATGAGAGAGACAATTGTAAAAAAGGAGCCGTACTCTGTAGCTGTGGTGGGGTTGCCGGCTTACGTATAGGTACCTTCGCCCCATGTGTTGTTGGTATACGTACCTGGTACTTGTTTACAGCGACAGTATCAGGCGTATTGTACACGTTTGAGTAGCAAGTAATAGCCACTAATCACAGTGACAATTTTATAAACGTGTAATTTATAGCTAGCTACAACGCAACTCTTTCATCATTGGAAAGAGCTCGCAGTTGTTAGATAGTCTCTCGGTAACCCTACAGCTCGGTTCGCGCAAAGCATCTATTGATCAACCGCCGATGCGTTAATCAACCTAGCTTAGGCATTTTTGTTGCAAAGTAGGCTTTGTCTGCTGCCATGATGCTTGCAACCTTCTTCTCATCATGCACCCCATTAGCAAACAACGCGTGTCTGCAAATACGGAGGTTGCGTCTTATATAGGATACCAGAATAGAAATTGCCTTTGGCTCTTTCTTCTTGAGACCTCTCGCGTTTCCCTTGTGACCTGCCTCTATCCCAATCATTCGCCCCCTCCCCGCTCGCTCTCTCTTTCTCACGAGTGGGCAAATCAAGAAGCAGTCTGGCGAGCTTTTGCAAAACCGTGCCACGCACTTAATCAATTCTAATCTAACAGTGTGTTAAACAAACCTAAGTCGCATCTTTATAGCGCAAAGTAGTCCGCTACCTACCCTATTGATGAGTTATGCCCATACGGTTGCGAAAACAAGACACCCTGAACGCCTAGTCGTTCACCAGACGCGAGGAGAATGAACGAGTCAACTCCGAGCCAAGACGCCAACAAACAGCGTCCCCGTTCTGACAACGACAAGACTCAACTCAGCGACGCCCCTGATCTGTTAACTAACAGCCGTAATGGCAAGCATCAAACCAATCATGACGAAGAAGACGAAGCCTCCACACCAAGCACGCCCAAGCGCGCTCGCATCGCTCCGCTAGAAATCCCCCGCGGCATCAAACCTTCAGACTTCCACGACCTGCACATCCCCACAGACAGAGAGAAGAGGAAGCAAGGCACGCAAGTCGAGACCGAGCGGGACGGCGAGAAATGGAGCATAGAGGACGACCACATGCTCGTCGAGGTCGTCCTCGCCAAGCTCGACCTGTCGGACTCGGACTGGGAGCAGTGCGCGCGCAGCCTGGGGCGGGACGAGGACTGCGCGGAGAGGAGGTGGAAGAGCCTGATGGAGAACCGCGCCGTGGGGCTGAAGTCGTCGAAGACCCGGCGAGGTAAGAATTGCAAGACCTGGTGAAGCTGATGTCCACGTATGGCCGGATGACCCGTTTCTCTCAATTGTCTTCGTCGCTTACTAGGCGCAACTTGGGTATCATGCTCTTGCGGGTTTAGGAAATGGGTTCGGCGTTGACGGCGTGCATATGATACCCTCCTGTGTCATTTTGCTCATCATCCTTCGAAAGATATCTGCTTCCATCGCTCGTAAGGTTTCGGCTGGTTCTCTAGCGATGCCTGTGTGCAGTTGATTTCGTGCGGTGTAAGCAAGATCAAGACCTTCGTAATGATACCCCACAGTCCGCGAGACGTTGTACTATTGACCTGCAACTATTAACACTTCAAGGCAGACTAGGCATCTCCGTTACGAGCGTCGCATGACTCCAAGCAAACTATCGCGGGAGACTTTTAAAAGAAATTGGTGATAATTAGCTAGCTTCTACTCCTCGTTCCAATAGTGTAGTCATTGCCCAACGGCAAACGGCATCGTTTGGAGCTCATACTCCAGCTCCCGCCAGAAACTCGGCAAAACAAAATCGAACACGCAGAATACCCAACCCACCAACACCCGACCCGAGAAATTTGCAAATCTCAATAGATGAAATGGATAGAATAAATACGCCAGAGAACCCCCGAGCAGCAATCAAACCGCGTCCGCGCGCCCCTTGCCACCCTGTAGGAAATTGCACCGCCCACCCGTCCAGCGCCTGGCCCCAAGCCGGCTATTCTCGCGAGCATTATGCCAGACACGGCATGACGGATGACAGATGACTTGATAAACGCGGCCGTTTCCCGCGGACCCCTGTTTCTCCCGCGCATTGGGAGCACGACAGTTAGGTGGTGCCGCGTAGAAGTTGGGGAGTATACAGGTTATTGTATGAGCTTCGGAAATGAAATGAAATGAGGTGAGCTTTAGACTTGGGGGCCCGAGGTAGTGTATGGGCAGATGGATGGATGATCGTGCATTGCATATCAACCACATCAGTCACCCCTAGAGAAACTCACGTTGCGACATCACGTAGTTTAGATACGCGTAGCTCGAATTGTTGAAAGTTGTCCTGTCTAACCGCGTCTCCCATCGTGATTCTACATCTTTAACGCTCAGCGTTCAACTCTTAATTCCCTACTCGATACCTACTTATTTTAATACACATTCATTCATTCATCCCTTGCTCAAAATGAGACCCAAATCCCTCCTCCCCGTGCTCCTAGCCACCTACCCCCCATCCGCCCTCTGCGACGACGCAATGACAGCGTCACAAGCGCAACCAGCACCCCCTGTTCTCGCCACCGCTGACGCAAACAACCGCTTCACGACGCCCGCAGAGCCGCTCCTCGCGCTCCCGGCGCGCCAGCACGCAGTAGCAGCGAGGACGACGTCGCCAGTCCCAGACTCGATCACCGCGCTCCCCACGCCCGCGCCAGCCAGCGATGCCGACGGGGTCGTCAACAATGCAAGCATCGAGAACACGTCGACGACGACGATAACGATCACGAGCAGGAGCACGACGACGATCCGGCCCACCTTGACGATAACCTCGCTGTTCTCTTCGGTTGGGCCTACGACGTCGGGCGGTAGTGGGCGGTTAGAGCCGCTTATGATGTTGTCTTGGGAGTGAGTTCTCCCTTTGCCTCTTTCTCCGCGCCAACCGATAGTCGTCAGATGAGGCGACCAAATGAACTTAGTCATCAGCATACTAACCTCCCATCTGTCATATAATAGGTTCATTCAGACGCTTTTTGTCATCTTCTCTTGGTGCTGTCTAGGTCTAGCTAGGTAGCTAGGTAGGCTATATAGGAGAAGTAGATAGGTGGTTGGCATGCTTGGGTACGTTGACCTAGTTGACCTAGTAATTGGAAAGGGGTATTGAGGCCGGGGAGAAAGAGACATACTGAGGTAGATAGGGGAGAGGGCCAAGACAAGATAAAGAGGAACCAGGGAGAAAATGAACTAAACCGCTTCCAGAAGCCCATCATCATCACAGCCAATCGTAATCCGTAAACAAGTTCCATTCACTTCATCTCATAAGGAACCTTCATCCCCTAGATGTGCACCTTATCCATATCTCTTGCTAATATATTCATGCTAGATGGGAGCCTTCCCCGGGGAGCGGATGGCGACAATCTTTCAGGTGTGTTCATGTGAGCTTGCGGTGATTGAAATACATCATCTGTATCTGGGATATCGTCTTCGGTCCAGGCCTCGGATCCTGAAATTTCCACGATATCATTCTCGCCCCTATTATCAGAGACCGCGACCAAAGCATCTCCGTTGGGGAGTCGTACGTCGGTTGCCTGTAACGTTTCCGCAATGTCTATGAGGAGGACGTCCATGGGGCATATATACGCAACTTGCTTCCGTTCACTCCATGCTAAAATGTGGCCACAAAGACGGCCGTAGATTCTATCAACGACCCAAGCACCTGAGTCTCCTGGTATACCAAGTGACACTCCGCGCCCTGTCTGGTTGGGAGGGGGAGCGGGTTTAGATATGCCTGGTATTCTGCCACTAACTTGATAGGAATGGCTTGGGGAGGCTCGTCCGTAGATCTTGACAGTTGTGAGTGCCGGTAAAATGCGGCCAGCCTAGCACAAGTCAGATACTATTTAATATCACGTCAAAACGGCCGCCCGATCTCTATGGCTTACCTGGGAACCACTAGTGCGAGCCATGCATTGGACGTCGAGTCCAGGCAAGGTCTTTGTAGGAGCTACCTCAACCGGCTGCAAGTTATCTAGAGTCCAAGACTCGTATTCTCCCGCTGTAGTAGATGGAAATATATTTTTATCTGGCAGCCTATCATCTTCGAATTTGAATAGAGCCCAATCAATTTCATGGACAATATTATTCTCAGTTCTCCTTCGAATTCCCGAAGAAGCGTAGAGATTGCCAACTCTGTAAGTATCGATGTGATCCTATAATAACTTAGTGGGACAATTCGACGAGGTATACCATGTCCGAAAGGAAACTGGGGGAAAGAGAATAAATAGTTCTATCTCACCTCATCTTCCGATTCCGGCGAAGGATAAAATCCACTAGGGACGTCGTCCAGCGCAGGCTGTGTAACAATATATCCTGGAAAGCCTAGATCAGCGGGATGATATGTCTTACTAGGTACGACGCCCTGGATCACCTCCACTATCCCCAAATGAATGACATCCCCTCAATCTTGGAACTGGGGTTGGGGCGCTATTAGCCCCAGGCCTTACATACCGTCTCCACATCCTGGTTCTATCCCAGGGATGTCGCCTGGTTCGTCAAACTCTTCGTCTTCATCTTCTTCGTCCTCTTCATCGCTGGTTATGTCCGTCACTGAGTATTCGGATTCAGTGTCAGAAAATTCGCAAGCAAAGTCGCTGCCTTCAGACGACGTCTCTCCTTCGGTAAGGTATGACAAGTCTTGTGCACCTGCGCTGCTTCGAAAAGTGTGTGCACTAGCTCGCGTCACATCTTCTGGAAATCCTTCAAATCCAGTCGGCGCTGGACAAGGGCGGTCGGGGTTATCTAACATATGGTGTACCGTCATGCCATACGGTATGTCATCTACAAGTATGACGCCTCCCAAGCTCACTGGTGGGAGGTGCTTATCTCCAATCCACGCCCCGATGCTCGCTCCATTTTGTGGCTTTGGTTGATAATCGGGATTAGCCGCGGGGGGGTCCTGAGACTCTTCTTCGTCGTCGCTTTCGTGCTGACCTGAAGGATCCGGCCTATTACCCTTTGCCATACTGCTCCTGGGGCCTTTCCTTGACCGTACTACAGATCCACGACATACTTTGAGTGATATATTGGTCGTGGTACCGTCAAAAAGAATACCCAGCTTCTTATTTAATATTGCGCGCACTTTGCTCACCGAAGTGCAAACAACTAGAACGGTGGGTGTGGTCTTTTGGGGAGACTCGCCGATAGACTCAAGTGAAATTTCAACCGATTCCGGATGTTTGCGGTAGAAATGCCGTAGCGCTAGATTAATCTGTGGCATGATGATCTCATTCCATTGATCGACGATTTCCGTTGGTAGTGGTATCTGAGGATATAATCGAAGCTTAGACTGTTTCTCTTTTGGCTTCTCGGGTTTACTTTCGACTAGTTGCGCTGGAGAGAGGTAAGCATCATGCTAATCACAATAATATGAATGGTAGTCTTACACTCAGTAAGGGATTTGTGGTCGGTGGGAAAGGACTGGGACCGCTCCTGTGGGAGCACACGCTTTGTGTCAAAACTTTGGCTTTTCGGGGTGGCGACCGAAGGCCCTGGCAAAGACGCAACCGAGATTTTTGGCTTTACATTTTGGCGTGAGGGTGTGGGCATTAAATCATCACTTAGACGATCATCAAACCCGCTGACGCCATCCAATATGCAGCACGCTTCCAGATAACCACTTGCTCGAGTCTGTATTTGTTGTATAATTTCATCGCCATTACCAGGCCGTGAGAGTTCGAGTTCAACCGCATTCCAACATGCTTGCACAGCCCTCATATACGGTGTGCCGCATCGGATAGCCAGTTGACCAAGGACAGACTCCGGGACGCTTGGCGAGGCCAAGTTAGGTACAAGGTTCTCTAGTGTAGTCCAAAGACCGATAGAGACGAGCATCATCGCGAGAGAATACATGTCCAGTGTCTTGGTATCACTATTCACCGCTAATGGGGATTGGCTAGTGGTTCTGGGATCGAGTGGATGGCGATGTAAGAGAAACAAGGAGGAGGAATGATTGGTTGAAGGCGAATTAGGGAAGATATCAAAGCTTGAGATGATAGGGCGCCTAATATCCACCTCAACCACACCAGACAATCCAGAGTCATTTCCCACTATGTTGGCGAAAGATATCGTTGATGCATGGAGATTACCATGCGTTATGCCCCGTGAATGCATGTCAAAAACAGTATTCGCCAAGTTGTAAGCCAGACGAAATTTGGCCTCGAGGGTGGGTTCAAAGTTTGGCCGACTAAGCAAGTTAGTCAGTGTGCACATATTGTCGACAGGATGCTGCGCCATATTTTCGAAAGTGACAGCGTTGAAGGAATGAGGGAACGAGTAAATCAAAGCCAGTCTGGATCGTTCTATGTCCTCGTAATAGCCCAATAGGAGAGGTAATCCAATCCAAGCACTAGAAGACCTCGATGACTCCGTTTGGAGCCCCGCACTCAGCCTCTCAAAACGGGTCATTTCTGGCATTATTCCCGTTGCTGAATAAATTGGATCGAAATCAGCGTATTCAACCAAAAGCGGTGACCATGGTTGCCTGGATGGTCGCTGTGTAAGGTCAGTATAAGCCTGCTTGCTCATGAAGAAAATTTCCTGAGGCCGATCATTGGAGGGTCCACTCTCAGAAAAAGATTGGGCCTGCATTGCTCTGAGGCTTATGAGACTCTGAGGATCGATCTGCCGAGGTGTCTGTATTCGCGTAGAGCCGTAAGGCCGTAGATCCTCTATAGACGGTTTAGATGTGGTAAGCTTTCCTGAAGCGGCGGCGGCCATGGATACAGAGGACCGAGTGCGAGACAAGTCACAGAGTGTGTCGATCGAGGCCGTCAGGTCCTTGACAAGGTCTTCGAAGCGTCCCTTATCCCATACTATCAATGAACTCTTCCGGTCCCCCGAGGCCTTCTCGGCCGATCTCTCGCTTAAAGCAGGTCGTTTTGAGGCAAGCCAGAGAGGCTCTGCTTCAGCCAAGATGTCCTTAATGGTGGCCATGATACTCCCAACGAGGTCCGTCAGGCCAGCTTCAGTGAGAGACTCGTCAATCTCGGCAGACTGGTTTGGGTCTGACCATTCTAGTCCCCAGCTGACAAGCCTATCCTTTTGGATACGCAGTTTACGATGAAGCGCTTTGATCTCGGGATCGTCGGCAGCCTGTACGGGCTCCTGGACAAAGTCGGACGACTTCTTGGTGTCATTATAGAGCCTACTCAGCCGACGTTGAACGCCCAGGGCCGTCATCCTACCCCTAGGAAGATAAGATTCCATCGTGATAGGGAACGACCGGCCGGCCGGCAACAATAAACTTGGGGAACTTAGAGGGCGAAGAACTTTGCTGTGTTCCTCGCACAGATACGGTTGAAGACGGTACAATTAAACAATAATAGTAGTAGTAGTTTCTTAAACTGGTAGCATGGTGCTGGCGGCAAAATAATTATAGCAATATGGAGATAGAGATAGTGATGATGAGACGGGTCTAAATTTCGAAAGAGAACATAGCAGAGAGGAGACCCAGAATTATCAGTAATCCCGTTGCCTTGAGCGGAGGAACGTGGTTACCAGTGGGTAATTTAGGTGCCTAGAATTGGTATCCCCGTTCTAGGGAGTGTATGTAATCTGTCTGCTAATTGGAAGTCAGATGTTGTCGAGTGGATCAAGTGTCCATGGACCATACGTACGTGTGGCAACCGGATGCGCGCACATACACTGTATGTATATGTATATGTAGAAGTCTACGTATATATGTGTGTTTAGGTACGTGTACCTACATGCGCTTTCGCGGGCTGTTAAGTTGCCGGTATTACGCGAGTACAGTCGATGGTCGTATGTATATACGCGTAGATGAGTTGAGGATGCCTCTGGAGTCTGCGGGACAGCCGAGGAATAGGCTACCAGCACAAATGATAGGTAGCAACGGTAATACTGCTGCCTGATCTGTGGATTGCGTGCTTCAATCAGACTAGCGCCGAGCTAGCACAGGTGAGGCTCTTTTACTGCGTATTCAGCCATATTGGGTGCGCTTAGCCCGAAGAGGTTACAGGTTCATCCCCACCCTCCCACCTGTAGCATGCTTCTGTCAGCTGCCGATAGCCCGTCGGCTGTGTTAATACTTGTTTGCTATCTAGGTAGGCAGCATCTCATCTTATACCTAAAACCCCCTCTTGTCATAGCGTAACTACCTCTCTTATTTACTCCTCACTATCTAATCTGTACATGTTATTGCCTTTAACTAAGTAAACAGCTATTGTGAGACTATTGATAGCCTAATGACATAAATAGCGAGACGACATCCTACCCCTTCACAGGCTCCCTTACATCGAACAAAGAAACACAATCCTACTTCGTCCCCAAAAATGGTCAACAAACCGTCAAATACCCGCTTGCTTTGTCTTGCGTCCCTATTGTTCGGCTCTCGTAAATACGTGCTTTCAATAACAACACAAAGCAAACATTCCCTTCATCTCCTCGTAGTTTTCTTGCATATATATACCGAAGTTTTATCATGATAGAACACTACCCAACATCAACAGCAATATCCCCCGCTACCGGCACACCTTCTGCTAATCTCTTTTGCTTGAATTCACTGCTGACGCCAGATATCACGATTCCCCAGCGGAAACCAATCAGCGCCTCCAGCTCCAAACTTAAGAGGTAGACGTTGTGTGCCTAGTACCTTATCCCGCTACTGCCTAGTCACCATGGCCCATCAAGTGCATGTTGACGGGCTAGTATTAGATGTCCCAGACCGAGATCACTGCTGGGACTTCAGAGTCGTATACTCCTGCGGGTGTCCAGCAAAGAAGACCCAAGGATTGGCGCAGGACCTGGTAATCCGCGTGAAAAAGGACAATCACAGTGGACCGTGTTTCCTACGTCGCTGTGTTATAGCTTCAGAAACTCATGTGCTACAAGGCCAGTGCGTGCGCTGCGACGTATATGACCGAAGGTTAGATGGCGTGTACGTATAATCCGTGAAAGTTGCTGCCTAGGATGTGCAACACTAAAAGTTTTTCTGCTTGTTTGTTTAAGTTAGTATACTTGGCTTACCCTCGTCTTAGACACAATTAGAGGAGTCCCCTAAACATATAAATAAGAGACCAGGTATGTCACTTCAATATTATCGTGAAAGCATCCAGTTTATATACGGCTCCTAGAGACCGCTTTCTTGAGTTACTGTGAAAATATGAAATGAATTATATAAAGAATAATACTAACATACCGCAGCTTGGAGGGGCCTAGAATAAATTGAACTCGCCAACATCTCTGCCTATGTAAAAAACGACGTTAGCGTCCCATCAGCGGTCTCGACTCATACCATATTAGCCTTCACCGACCCCTGTGTTACAACATGATATGCCTATTGGCTACTTGAATCGCAACGAGCTCGGCATCTAAAGCAAAGACCGAGAGTGGATAGGGAAACATGGAGAAGCTCTTGGCGCAGGCGCGATACAATGGTAATATACAAGGCCTTGGACACACCAGGGTAGGTAGGTGTTTCCTAGATTTATAACCTAGCTAAATATCACATGATATGTGTCTCTCTAGTAGCAATGACCGCACGAAACATCTATCTAAGTGAACTAACCTCAGACCTCACCCGTCTCCCTGGTCCATAAGTAGAACGTACCTTTGCCCCCTCTTCAATAGCTCTCGCTTGTAACTTTATTAACCCTCATACCAACACGAGAGTTTTCAAACACCTGAACGCAGACATCGCCTCTGAGATTAGGGCCATCAGCTATAACATCGTAGACCGCCGTAGAAACCACGAAGCAAGTAGCATCAACCCCCGAAGTGCTTGGCACAGCACCCTCAGTCACAGTATCCTATGCAACAGCAACGAGTCCGGCACTCCGTAGTAGACGCTCCGATAGAGACGACGTATGTCCCTATCCCGCAGAAACAGGATGCTCCCGCGTCCTTGCGAGACTGTAACTAGCAAGGGGGACTAAGGGAGCCTGGTACGTCGGACTCTACAGGCGCCGTTGATGTTGCGTGTATTATCCCGGCTATTCGTACATCGTGACATTATTTGTCGCCGTGCAAACCGTAACCGCATGGTCGTATGATCCGAGAAAGCCGCAACGGCCACATAATAACTGGTACGTTATATTTTAGTCATGTGAAAACTTGCCGAGTTGAAAAGAGCATTGGCCGGGATAAGTCTTTATATATAGCGTTGCATTGATGAACTAGATGAATAAGCCATCAGTCATTTAGGAGTGGGCGGAGACAACCAAGTGTCTAGAAGTCTCGACATACATTTATGACCACCATCATTAGATATCAAGCCACACTTCATGCAAGATACCTAAATCAGCAATTTCACGTTACTCATATCTAAACTCTTCCAGCAGAGCCATAACACAAAAGTGCCATTATTCCACAAGACCTGTGTTCCAGCCACGCCGCATTGAACACGAGCCCCGCACCAGGCCAGCCAGCGGCTACGTGCAGCTTCAAGAGACATCCACCACGCAGAGTTCGTCATCTCGGAACCTTGCGTCCAGCTACGCAATACGCCATAAGAGGAACGGGCCCATTGGCCTGAAGCAGGCGATACACAGCAGCGGGTAAGAAGCCGGAACACCGCGGTTGCAAGGTGTCAACCCCCAAGCGGGTGCGTACAGCAGCTATCTGTCGTGGCGCGCGCTGTGCTACGCGCGCTCATCCCAAATCGCGCAGGCGCGCTGTGGTTGGCTGAGGCTGCGCATGCGAACGCACAGATCGGGGTGCTGCAGAGATACCGAATCCTGTGCACAACCCTGTGCGAAGAGCGGTCAAGAGTGCCAACCAGAGATACACGGTGATCTTGCGGTGCAACTCACCCCCCGCGACGGGACACCTTACCGTACTGCGTAGTTGGGAAGACGGCCGTACGCCGGCGGCATGAACGAGCGGGCGCGGTAGCAATCCTTTTACCAATAGGGATAAAAACACATCATTAGTTATGGTTTCCGAGGTGTGCTTGGTCGGCTTGCAGACGCAGGTCTCGGAGACTGTCTGCTTGTATAGACATACATAATGATTATTGAATCCCGTTTTCGTGCTGCAAGGCAAACATGATCCTAATGACTAACGCTAGTTCTCTAAATAACTTGCCCTAGATTTTCTGTTTGTTAATGTATAATAGTTAGTAGATTGCAAAAAGAAAAGAAAAAGGAACTCTTAATTAAAAAAATATTTGTTATTCTCTGTATCATAAGCTATCACTAAAGCCGCCAATCAATTATTACTGTCTAAAGGGGGGTTCTCTAGCAGATACCGACGTCCGTTAGATATGCCTGAACCTCAGACGACACTGATGGTGAGGCAAATATCACCGGATGATATGCGCACCTTGACGATACTCAGATCGGAAACAACATTTACTGAAACGCTAACACTCGGAGGCGGTGTTACGTACTCAACAGATGTGCCAGTTACCGTTATGCCGAGTTCGAAATCGTCGAGCCCGAGCTCAAGTTATGTTGGGGCAATCCTAAGCGGAGTTGTTGGTGCGGTGGTGTTACTATTGATTATTTGGCTCTGTTGTCGTAGAGGTGAATAGGTCGGGAGCCTCTTAACGAGGTGCTTGATAACTGATACGCCTCTATAGGTCGAACGCGTTCGCGTCGTTCGAGCCGTTCAAAAGGGAGCTCGTCAAACAGCAGCTCAAATGGCTCGGAAAGTTCTGGAGGCTCATCTCATGATGGCTCTGGCCACGCCGCTGGCGATATGGCTGAAGAATGGGGGCAGCCCGGCATGCACCCCCCTCCCCCTATCCCTCCTCCAGTTGCTGGTCAATGGCCAGCCCCTCCCGGTATGGGTCCTCCCGGTATGGGCCCTCTCGCGATGGGTATGGGTTTTGGTCGTGGTGGTCCTCCTCCAATGATGGGAAGAGGTGGTGGACCCCCGCCTGTTCTTGGAGGACCACCACCGATACTGCCACCACACCAAGGGCGGATCGTATGAGAGATGTTGCAGCTTCTCAAACTTATGAGCTTGACTCGTACTCTCAGCGGGTTCCAATATGATATACTCATAATAAACTGTTTATTTGAGGATGAGTAGAATGGGTAAGCGAGTGGTTTATGCCGCTCCGCCACTGAAGAACCTGACGGCCAGGACAGCTGCAAGGGCTGCAAGACCCCCTAGTATAACCATTGTGATGCCTTCCCATAAACTGCGTTTAATAATTCTCCACTGAGCTTTCTTTGTTGACATCGATTTACTCCTTGAGCTGGAGTCTAATATGTACTCCTTGGCGAATCCAAAGAGAAATAGCGCTACCAGACAAATGCCTAAGCTCCATCGTTGCCCTTGATCCACGTTGCGGACAAAGAAATAGGGAGCAAGGGGCAGGAGCCCGCCGATGAGATAGCCGAGGGCAACCGAGAGGCCTGAAAAGATGGGAGACGTGGGAACTGGCTCGACTACTGGACTGGTAATGTCACGTAGCCGTGATGCGATGTCTGATGACGACTTGGCATGGACCATGATGCTCTGAAGCAGGTCCGGTGGTAGCTGGAGCGGGGCTAGGTAATCGCTAACCCTTTGGTCCTCTTGGGTCTCATAGAGGGGTACCGACGAGATAGAGTACTCGTCGTCTTTAAGGGAGTCATCATTCGTGTCAGACCTTTGCTCTCCCTTGGCGGCCAAGTAGCCTCCGATTCCCATACTTATTGCACCAGCAAATAATTCTGCCGTGCCAGCTTTAATGACAGTCCCAGTTTCGCCTAGCGATGAGAGGCCTGTGGTCAATGCAAACGGCACGGTGAGGCCGTCCGAGAAACCTAGCGTGAAATCGGCAAGGTGTCGGGACAATGAACGGTTGGCTTCAAGGGCACGCGAGCGATCATAGTCACTTGTGCTATCTGTGTCTGAGTTGGAGTTGGCAAACGTCTCGTAATCAATCCGCCGCTCGCGCCAGCCAAGAAGATGGGCAAGAAGCTCCATTTTCTGTTGTCTTCTTTGTGATAAATACTTTTGCTTTTACTGTAGTTCGCGGTTGTTCTGTAGATATATCCTTTGCCTGTACTGTAGGTATTGCGAATCAGAAAAGAGGCAGGCGAAAGCAAGGCTAGTCTAAAAGTAAGGTTAAATACTAGTCTCAGCTGGTATCTGTTTGTGGAGGATACCAGGCTGAGGTTTAAAAAACAACGCATTTGTCTGCTATCAACAGCACGTGTATCTAACAACCACTAGAGCTGTTGACTGTTGACTGTTAGGGAGACTTGGAAAAGGACAAGAGAATGGAAGCGTCGACCAATCTGCTTCTTCATAATCAGCAGGTGGTCCCTACCTACCTACTTGTATGTACTACCTGCTGTATATACGCTAGTACGAGGTTACTTGTAAGCATGCATATTGCGTAGGTAGGTGTAGTGCGGCTGCAGCAAATCACCTCACAGGCATTACAAAGGACTTACCTTGTTAAGCAGATATTTAGTTAATACGCTGCGGCATGCGGTGCCTAGTGTGGTTTAGCGTGGTCTACTGCTTACATGGGACATATCCCTGGTTGCAGGGAGTTATGTGGGTTGTGGGTACCCACTTTCCGGCCAAGTTCGCGGGACCAAGCCTTACTAGTATTAGGAGGTCAACAAGCATTTTGTGTGGCGCCGCCGAGATGAGCTTGCCAATGCTTGGCCTTCAAGTTTACACGTGCCCACCCACCTCCGTTGCATTTCTACTCGCTTTGGCCGACATCATCCCAGCATCAACCTGGGATGATGATCCCTTCTGTAGTGTAACTCCTAATTACGAACCGTTGCCACGCTACCGTCCTTGTACACATACCTACAGCATACATAGTACTCGAGCATACTCGGTGGATCTAACCGTGATCTCTATTCAATTCCGTTAGTTGGATCGAGGATACCTACTTCTTTCCTCCTCGACGTCGCAGAACGTCATTCGAAAACCAGGTAGTTATAATTGTAGATCCATTGATCTTTTGAAGCATTGTCAAGACTGCCTATCTATTTACAGAATACTTCACTACTCGTATGTACTGCGTAGGTGCATACATGCTTATACCTGCAGCACGTTACCACTCATACTTGCAGGTATCTTACAGCATTTAACTCCACACTTTTTATACACACCTAGTGTTCCTTGTCATGGCCGAGAGCGCTCTAGGTGTTATCTAGGGGTCTTGACGCTCCAGAATAAAAACTATTGCATGAACATCTTATCTAGAGATGATAAGTACTGGCAGAATAACGGTGATGGTTATCGTTGTCATTGTCATCGCTACTGTTTGAATAGACTTACTATACTAGTAGATAGGGATTAACTACCCTCGCCAGAAAAAGAATCGACGCTTTTAGACAGCCGGGTCCTTGCGACTACGCAGTATCTAGTGTACAGTACTAGATAGTCGTGGACTATCAATCAAGAAACCAGGGGTGAGTGAAATACCTAGGATCTGAGCATCCTACGCTACGGACGATACCGTTATATCGATGTACAGAAACTAACGTAGGGCGCTGATTATCTAGATTCTACAGTACGCGTACTCCGTGCAGTTGGTACACACATACCTGCGTACTTAGTGCGGTAGAGCTTGTTGCTTGTTGATGTGGAACAACGATGTCTCTTTTCTCATCCACCAATGATGACACCCCAGCCCTCACCCCACGTGTGCAGGCATTCGTACAGCTAGTTCTATTCAGGCAGCTCATTTGGCTGATGATCGAAACCCGGGCGTTCTGCCCGGTCGCTCGGCACCACCACCTCAGCCGCCTGCTAGCCATTAAAAGGCCTTAGACGTCTGCCCAGCACGCTCTCTTCTCCTGCGCGTCTTTCCCGTCACCGCCCCCCATCGTAGGTCGAGTTCGAACAATTTGACAGTTGCTGTCGAACGCCATGATGCACTCCCTCATCCCGTCTGTGTTGCTGTTTGCCGGCGGCGCTGCCGCTCAGGCCCAGAACCTGTACACGGCCACAGGCACTGCCGACGTCGCCGCTGCCGCCGCCACTGCAAAGACCCTGAGTCCTACCAGCCATGTAAAGGGCAAGGCTTTTGATCGCATCGCCATTATCTGGCTCGAGAACACCGACTATGACATGGCTATCAACGATCGTATGTTTTGACCTCTTAAAATGAGTAATTGGTTCTTTGGCGCATCGCAAACTGACATGGCCTACAGCAAATCTTGCATGGCTTGCCAAGAAGGGAATTACTCTGAATAGCTATCACGCCGTCACACATCCCTCGCAACCAAACTACATCGCTTCGATTGGAGGTGATTACTTGTGAGTAATTCTCGGCATCATTTTCTTCAGCTATTTTAGCTCTCGCAACGACATGGAGGCTCTTTTTTCAGGCCTAGATCATATCTTAGAAACCACCAACATTTACGGAACACTCGCAAACTCTAGTAAAAATAGCGACAACTAACCTCAAGTGTGGCAGTGGTATGCAGAATGACGACTTCTGGCAGGTGGACAAGAACGTTTCAACGGTTATTGACCTCCTCGAGGACAAGGGTATTTCCTGGGGTCACTACCAGGAGGACATGCCCTTCAGTGGTTTCGAAGGCCTCGCCTGGATAAACCACGCGACCGGCCAGAATGATTACGTCCGCAAGCATAATCCGGAGATAAGCTACAACTCTGGGGCTGGTGACATCGATCGCCTAGCCGTCATCAAGAACATTACCATGTTCCATGAGGATCTCAAGAACAACAAGCTACCTCAATGGATGTTCATCACTCCAAACATGACGAGCGACGGTCACGACACCGATGTCACCGTTGCTGGCACTTGGACACGTACCTTCCTTGAGCCTCTACTCAACGACAAGCGATTCATGCAAAACACCCTCGTCCTAATCACCTTTGATGAGAACGAGACGTACACTATCCAAAATCAGGTCCTCGGCATCCTTCTCGGTGATGCCGTACCCAGCCACCTCGTAGGAACTACCGATAGCCACTACTACAACCACTACAGCGAGATTGCCACCGTCGCTGCCAACTGGGATCTCCACACCCTAGGTCGCTGGGACGTCGGCGCCAACGTCTTCAAGATGGTGGCTGACAAGACAGGCGATGTTGTCCGTCCGTGGGACGGCAAGGTGGAGCTTCCTAACATCTACTTCAACTGGTCGTATGCCGGTATCTTCAATGAAGACGGTGGTAACCAGAGATACCCTGGACCCAATCTAGAAGCCAAGAGCCCGACCGGACGGACGGTGCTCCCTAGCATCAAAAAGGCATGGAAGGGTAACGCTGCCCCTGTGTACTACAATAACAAGGTGGCAATCCCCGATGGCCAGCACCCTCCTGCTGGATATACCCCCGTGGCTTAATTTAGCTTAGGATAATAGATAGTTCAAAAACTTGGATCAAGACATGACATCCCATTCTCAAACAACTCCCGAAGTTCTGCAAGTGCCGTAAAAGCCCTCGGCGATAATATTTATGAATAGACGACACGCTCACAGTGCTTCACCTCACGACAATGAGGTTGAAAATCTTGACCTTGACCTGAGATGCGCTTAATAGGCACGCTATCCTAACCCATTATATACCAGACATCACAATCATCTAAGAAAATCCCTAACAATACAGACGGCCACACAACAGCGGCCTAACGAATTGTCTCCTCAATACAACATCTATCCAAGGAGTGTGATATCCGCTTTCTAAAATAATGGATGCTACTATATATATTTGAGAAAGTAAACTACACCAATACGTTTCGTATTTATATAACCCTTTAGTCCTGTAGACAGCTCTCCAATGCCCATGTAGAGGAATACAATATCTACAGCGCACCGGCGCCCTCAATTAGATCGCACCCAAAACGCCGTTCCAGGAACGCAAGTGCCTCGTGCCTATTACGTGCCAACCCATCACCCCACGGTGCTACGAAGCACGCGCTAAGTAACAGTAGCGATCTCGATCCCGATCTTGATCACGAGAGTTCAGGGTCAAGACACTTAGAGGCATCACACCTGGAGACATCACACCCAATACCAGGAACACGAAACAACACCGATGACGGATCCAGACCACGGCCTATATCACGACCGTGAATCACCAGCAGACACCAGCTATTTAGAGGATTGGTATACTACCCCGATGCTTCTCAGGCTCACACACGTGTACTCATCCATCCCACCCCGTCGAAGCACAAGTGTACCACGCCAGTCCCGTAGAACGTAGCCCATCATCATCCAAGTGCCGTTAATGAACCTCTACTCGGACACTAGGATATACTCTCCCATGTCTAGACAGCTGTTTCAGCCCGCTTGCTCTATATACTAGATCGTACAGATCTCACTCGGTGTATGCTCTGCCTCGATAGCACGAAGCTACACACTTGTTGAAACACATACGCATACGGAATACGTAATGGCCTCTGGCTTGATTAGTCATTGTAGTGTGTGAGGGAACCTCCATCTTCAGGACAGGTAAAGCGGCCTGGATTCAAAGGCATGTGTATCTGGTCGAATGTTTAGTCTATATACAATATGCTGTCAAGTTAGGCTTACGTGACCTATTACAACATTTACAAGCAAGTTCAATCCGAGACAAGCTTCAAGAGTCTACAAAGCGAAACAATCACGATTCGAAAGAACGCAAATTTAGGCACTAATGTCAATTTTCGGTTTTAGTAGCTAACATTCCTCTTACTAACTAGTAAGCCGCCCTACTACCCGTTGACAAATCCCCTGTTGCCATTTTGTATTCTTTATCCTCCTTGCTTTTTGTTTGTGTACCAGGAATCGGTCGAAAGCCAAAACTCCTCGCCACTCTATTAACTAGGTACGTTGACACGACCTCGGCGGATGGAACATGCTAGAAGCATGTAGTTCGCTTTCCCTTCAATCCTGGTTGGCCGTGTGTGCTGTCAATCCGTCATGACCGTCCGAAATTGCGCAGCCCCCCGCCTATCGTGTACATGGGGGTATCATAAAAGTAAATGCCCTCAAACGCCATTATGCACAACCGGAACACCTTGGCTAGATATGCCGGGGAAAAGAATGTCCAAAGAAGAAAGACAAAAAACAAAGAATTAACAAAGTTCAAATCGTCGCGATCCCGCTAGGGAATTGCGTCTTCCCAAACTTCCCAATCGCATCTAGCAACTGATCGCCCTAGCAGGAGTATCAGAGGTGAACGGAGGACGATCTTGTATGTGTTGAATGTGGTGGTATTGCGGTCGGCTGGGGACCGGACCATTCGGAGTTATACTAGGCGTGGTGAGGTAATTTCCAGCAGCCGTAGTTCCATCAGATGAGTAGGGTGATCTCCCGGTCGATGTAGGGCTCTGAAGGGGCGACTCTGGTAGAGAAGTGCCGGCAATCATAAAGCGGGCGTCGTGGAAGAGGCCTGTAGGTTGGTGTAAAGAGTGGTGCGCAGCTCCATGATGCGGCCTGTCAGTACTGCTGGGGTTTCCACCCAGGCTTGAATGATTGCTCGTAGGAGGCTGGACTGAGTATTCATCCGCTCCATCGTATCGGCTATTGGGCAAAGTGCCGTCCTTCAGTTGAGGGCTAGACTGTTTGGAACCATTGAACTATAATGACCAAGCTGTTAGTTGTGCTGGGAGACGATATCGGGACCAGGGCATCTTCAGGATCCATGGGTGGCCAGACAGGCGTTTGAGGTACGTACAAAGCAATACTTGTTGAGAATCTCCTCATATGACGCAGATGTAATACTGGTCGAAGAAGAACTGACAGCGTCGGGGTTTAGAGGAGCGGCTGTGTGTGCCTGTAGTGTAGCTGGTTGCCGAACTGGAAGCAAGCCGACCTGCGTTACCTTACTCTGTGATCGAGGTACCTCTGAAGCGGCTGATGTGTCAAATACGTTTCTCTGGTGTGCCTTCATGTAGAGGCCATCATTCTGGCGTGGACTCGAGTTGGGGCTTTTCTGGGCTTGCTTGGCCGCGGTAAGCGAAGCACCAAAATCATAGCGATTAGCAAATGCGACACCACTCGGAGCCGACAGCCGACTTGACAGGTTGTCGCTAGGAAGACTTGTTGTCGACTTAGAGCTCTTAAGACGTAGACCGGTTGGCTCTGGTTCACCGAGGAATTCGTGTATAGGCTGGTCCATGTTGGCCACCAAATTCTTTCCAAACTCATCCAATGCACCTGCGGGCATAGACCTAGGGCGTGGGAGTGTCGACGGATTTGTTCGACGGTTGCTGCGAGGTAGCGCATTGGCTCCCCGTGAAGACGCTCCCTGGGGTTTCTTACCGTTCCGAGGAACGTACTTTTTACGGAAATCAACCTGGAAATTAATGTGATCGTTGTTATCCCAGTACTCGAGCCCATTCACATTGTACCGGATGCAAAAGTACAGCGTTTTGGCCTCGAGATTGGCTATATCGGACAACTTGATGCTAAACTGAAATTGGTCATGGCCAATCTCAGTTTCTCTCTGTGGGATCTCGCGATGGTACTCTGCGCCGATTTCAGACGTCGTTTTCCAATAGTCAAAGGTAAATCTGCAAACCACTGACTTCTGGAACGCGAGGTTGGCGACACAAATAGACCCCATCAAAGACTTTTGATCTGGCGACATCCAAACTCTTTCCAACCTGACAGGTAGGCCTTTCCGGATGGCGGTTTCGGATGGGAAATTGTTCATCACAGTCTCCCACTCGTAAGGAGGTGAGCGTGCGTCCGACTTCTCACCTGATTTAAATGGATATTCCGTGTCGCTGTCATAATTATCAACGGGTGAAGACCCTGTGCTAACTGCAAGTGGTCTGTCGACTTGCAGGAAATGCCGTACATGTTCTAGGTGAGAATCAAAGTGCACTACTTTAGAAAACGTAGGAGTTCCTGGCATGCTCGAGGGACGCCGTAAAGATGCAGGCCGAAGTGCAGGTCGTACTAATTCACCGGACTTTTTCCGTACCATCGGGGGCTTCTGAGCTAACTCGTCTTGCTCGGAGCTCTCTTCTGACGAGTTGAGCGATGCTTCAGCTGATTGGGAGAAGTATATCTGAGTATCGGTGTTAGATCTCGAATGAGACAGCAGTGGGCGACCTTTCTTAAGATCTGCTGTGCGAATCGTAGGCTTCGGTGGCGTATCCACAGGCCGGTCAATTTGAGGCGGAAGCATCATGAAACTGCTATGCGAAATCCTAGTTGGCGAACTAACCCGGCATTGGGGTATCGCACTAATCGCCTCTTTCAGCTCTTTTATGTTCTCAATTTCCCTCGCCCGATCTTCTGGGTCTGCCACCCCTTCGTCTTCACTGGATGACTCTGGTGGTGAGATGATAGCTCCTGGAGGCATTGCCTTCGCATCAGCAATGGGAGGGGGAGATTGTCGAATAGTGGATGAGTTAGCAGCTACCATATCTTTCAAATTATCCGAGGTGCCGGAAGGCGTTATATCCGGCGTCGATCCATTATGAAGAGTTTGCAACGTAGGTACGGCGGTAGCCGAGACAGAGCGGCGATGTCTTGTGAGGTACGAGGCCGAGCGTGGCAGCGCCGGTCTCGGTTGCGTTATTGTGCCCGAATTAAACGAAGAGCGCCGACTGACATCGGGCGAGGTTGGAGCTGAGGAAGCGGGCGAACAGTGGGAAGGAGGCGTGTAAGGCATTCCCAAATATCTGGGTTGCCGGATGACACAAGGCGATGGGGGGAGAGTGGTGAAGCGGAAATCGGATAGGATAATACTGCTAGGCTTAGGAAGAATAGGTCTGAGGCTAGGGAAGCAAGGAAATATTATCGCCCGCCAGACTTCGTACCACGGCTCGGATCCAGGAGAACCACAAGCGGCAGCAACGAGGCTATGGCCGGAAAGGGCGTTTGGGTCTATGCAAGAGCCTACGAAGGAGGGGAGTTCCATTAGCATGTTTCCGAGAAATATAAGGTTCCATGATATGACGACAATAATAACACTAAAAAGGACAGGGAAGAGTGTGGGTGGCCCGATTTCTGTGTCGTTGCTCGAATGGTGTGCTAGAGCAGACCAGTCGACCAATTTTCAAGGTCGTTCGCAGCGCAAGAATGTCAGACGTGGGCATCGTGAGGATTTTATGACTGAGTCACCGAACAAGCGACCCAATAACTGGTTTTGGTAGGAATGCGATGCCAGGAACAAACACGAGAGACAATTTCGAATGTTCATGGGGTTGTCCCAGGCGACAGCGTCTGGAATGACGTCCGGTATTTTCCCCCTGGCCACACCCTCAATCCCAGAACATCCAGTCCCCACGTGGCCTCTAAGGCCGTTTATGTCTCGGTCTCAACTAATCGACGCAGTAGGTCTTGAAATAGGGGTGGGTGCATAAGAAAATAGTTAACAATACAAACTTACACAAATGCGGAACCAAACGTATCTGCTCAACAACGACACAGACGAAGGCTTCGTGGTTCAGAAACTGAACGGAGGCAGGCGGACAAGATGTTCGTTTCGAGATGAATGCAATGGCAATATTCCAGCAACAATGCAGACAAACTCTTTCCGAAGGTGTAGTCCAGGTGCTTAATACTCAACACAACAAAGAGGTTCGTCCATATACAGCCTGTCTGCGAGGTAGACGAAGAAACCGGATCAGTCGGGCGAGATTATACCGACTCTGTAATAAAAGAGAGAAGGGTGGATTGAGTCAACCGCGATAGGTGAGGGCGATGATGGATGGCGAAGATGCAGAGGGACCAAAACGATTTACCAATGCCAAGGTCGCATACACGCACGCAAAAGGTGGTGGTCTGTTCGCAATTGCGCCTCGTTGCCAAAGAAGCGCAAGTGAGAGAGCAGAAAGGACGAGTTAAAAGGCCCCGGGAGAGTTTGCAAGAGATATGGTCGCTAGCACTTCCTTTGTTTCAAGTCAGCCAATGTCTGAGTTACACCTTTTCCGCTCTCATCTTGTAAGGTGGAGGTGGATGATGTATAGACGGAACACCCGGAGAAGAAGAAAAGTTCGAGACAACAAGCTAGCTACTTACTTTGCAAACAACCAGGTCGACGACGACGGCGTCTCTGCCCTAGGCTCTCTCGCTTAGATGTAGAAGCAGACCAACAACATGCGGCACCGGGGGGGAGGGGACGGAGTCGTACGGCGAGAGGGAAATGGAGGAGTGGGTGGAAGACGGCGGGTCTAGGGTTATGCTTATTGCACACACGCGCCGACAGCAACCGATGATCGAGACGATGGGATGTCGGATGTGAATACAATCCTAGGCCTGCCTTCCAAAGTGACGATGTAGGTTGGGAGGTTTGGTAGGTAGCCAGCAAAGCCTACCTAAGTAGGAGGATAAAACGGCGGCAGGTCAAGAAAGATGCGCGAGAGACTACTAATACCTGCGAAAGGGTTTTTAGTGCGAGGTACATACAACACTGTACATGTACTGTAGTGCCTAGGCGCCATAGTGGCGGACGCGAGAGCTACAGCGCCTGGGGGCATGCTATACCCTGCGAGGAAGTACACTTACACCTTTGAGGCAAGTTAGGGACCACACCTCCAGGGCCTTGGCTGCATGTAACCAGCCTTCATGCATGCAAGTCAATGGGAGGAGTCGAGTGGACTAGTGTACTTAGGTAGCAGAAGAGCTGTTGGGGCACCGCCAAGCTAGCCTCCTTAACACTGTGTCCCACTTAACGAAGCAGGACACTGTTCTGTTGATATCGCACAGTGTTCTATCGGGCAACATCTTTCTCACTTTATTACTTACTTACCTAGCTCGGTCTAGTCTCGCCCAACCGTAGTAGATTCATGAAGCGATTCGATTGAACGGAACAAGGCTATTCGTTTCAGTAATTTAGGTAGCTCTAAACGGAACACAATCGCCGTCTAGGACGACGAAGGCGGCGAGATATAAGCACATACCTAGTCTTCAAAATAAATAAGGGTGCTAATTATCAAACGCAGTATATTAAAGTTTAACTCAGCTACGGTTTCTCCCATTCTGCAGGCACTACGGTACTCTACCTACACCATGATATAATAAATCTAGCAACCTGGACAGTAAATAACTTGTACTTGTTTGCCGTGTGATGATCGAGTGTGCAGAATGAGTCGGTATATTGCAAGGGATATGATACCTAGTTATCTTGATAGCACCCCGGTCCAGGAGGCTCAGTCGGCTTACACTGTATTATCTCAGTAATGACATAGCCACTATTGTAAGCTAGTCGCACTGTTTAGCGCAAGCGCTTGTGGTTCGTTCTGTGGGTAGGATTGTTTGATCTTTGCCTTAAGAGTAGGAAGTTTGTTGAACGTATCAATAATATAGAAATGCTATTTCTCGTATCTGTTGTATATATTAATGATAATTTATGAGGGCATTTTCAAGTCTAATTGTTTGTTTTCTAGGTAACGAGTCTGTTATTTGTTCTGCACTTTATTCCAGTTTGTACATTGGTGATTCCTTCAGTGTCTAGGTTTAGTTGCACTATTCTGAACATACGTACACTCAGCCCTAGATTTACGTAAAGCCGAGCAGAGATAGTCTCCTCTAGTAGCAAGCCTCGAAATTACTACATTGTCCAGTAACAATTCCAGAAATGATGAAAATAGCGATTGGATACCACTGAGAAAGCCGCATGCGGACCATTCTATAAAAGTATTGCCTAGGAACTATGCTTCACATTAGGTACTGTGGAACCAAGAGATAGGTAGGCGAACATGGCTACAAACTGTATAGAATATAATCGCCATATACTGTAATCATAGCAACTCGTGGGGCTGCTTTGGGAAGTAATGACGTAGGTGGAGGGGGATTATTTGTCTCAAGGATCCCAAAATCTAAAGAGAAAAAAATTGCAAAAATGTGAACAGGGTCGGCAGCATGCTTATCGTCCGCGCCAAGAATATTCTTAGAGGACCGTGTGAGAGAGGACGGGGGAGGGCGGGACACGGTGCAGATATACAGTACCTACATGACATACCTACCGTTTTCCGTTGCCTTATCCGGCATGCGGCACGTCTCGGATGCATAATGCAAGTAACAGCCGTACATGAATTCTAGCAGTAGTAAGGAGGAGAATCGCACACAATAGTGGAGTAGATAGCGGTATTGATAATAGCAGCAGGAAGAGCGCAAGGGAAACGAAGCTTCTAGCGTACTCGGCCTGTGTGTACATAGTATGTGTGCGGTATGTGTGTATATAGTAGCTACATGGTCTAAGTACAGTCGTGTGTATGTAAACGCTCATGTCTTATCGTGCTTCGTTATGCGAGATGCGACCTCGCTCGCTCGCCAGTCAGCAGCGACAGGGTTGTGAAGGCGCCATTTCGCGCCGCTTTCTGTACATACTATGTATGTAGTAAATAAGCTACCATGTATCGGATATAATCGGTGGTTGCCACGGGAGAACCCACGAAACCACACCATGTCATACCATGATACCTGCCACACCCACCACAGTGGGAGTAGACATGTAGGCAGCCGTAGAAACCATTCCCCGTCCGTGCCATCCCATATCATGCGGCTTCAGCAGCTCCTTAGTCTGCACAGAAGTTCGCAGCAGAACGGAACACCGAATCTGTTGAAAATCCCCGTGCCGCATCCAGATCCCGTGAAAATGGCATCCTTCGCCCCTCAACAAAAACATCTCACCTTTGCGCCGAGTCCCGCAGCCTTTTCCTACGCCATCACTCCTCAAGACCCGAATGTGCGGTTTGATCATGCTATAGGTTGAGACCGTGAGTTTCGAAGATCCTGCTCTTCCAATTAACAGCCACCTTAGCCCCCTCTCTACGGCCGACATGCATTTCTCGTTATCCAATCACACAGTCCATCCAGCGCAGCTCATGAAGGCCTGGCAATTTTATCAGGATTCCGCCACTGCGAATCATACGTTCGCTAGCTATACATCGGTCGAATCTTTCTGGGCCCAGGCGAACACTGGCATTAGTTGCAGTATTGGATGCAACACCAATGCACACTTCATTCTCCCCCGGATACCTAATGCTATATAGTTTCATCCCGGTCTGAGAAGGGCGTAATGCAGCTACTAGTTTCTTAGCAGATATGCGTATTATATCCGTAGAGCGGTAATTCCCGTACGTGTCTCAAAGGCGTCTGTCATTTTTCCAACGAGGCGAGAGACAGGCTCGCTATTATAATCGTCGGGTAACACAAGGCGAGATGATTCCCAATAGTGCCACTCGTTGTTGTATGGGCTGACTTACATGTAGTCTTCCGAATCATCACCGGGAACGACGAGTATGCGCATCTGTGTGTGGTCTATGTGGTCTATCTATGGCTACCTATTTACCATAAAACCTACGTCATGAAAGAACGTGTTCATCTCGAGTCAGCGAAGCTCCGTCTATTAAACTCAGTTCCACAACGGCATCTAGAAAATCTGGAGATAGCTCCTCGAAAGTGGCCCTCCTATCTCTCTAGTGCATACGTCCTATCTCTCCGCAGCAAGGCTCGCTGTGCTGAAGGCTTAATTAAGTAAGAGAATGGATAAGCTATGCATACTCTGCTCCACACTCGCAGATGTTACTTGTGTTGGTATGAGCAAGGCATTACAGCTCCCCCCAATCAATTAATGAAACTTCTTGGCCTGCGAATATAATCAGTACCGGTAGTCTATTTCTCTATCTATTTACAGGATGCCCAGTTTTATCTAAAGCCCGGTTGCCTCGGATCCGCCTCGGATCACGGGCGTATTATCGGTAGAGTGGCTCGATCAGTCATCAGGGATGGCACGGTCACTTACGATGTGCATACACTAGTACACCAACCAGAATTTGGCGCCGGGATTGCGATTGTGATTGGATAAGAGCAGAAAATTTGTATGTTGAAAAAGTTGGGGGTATGAAGCTGCTTTTTTGCTATGCCACTGCTACCCGCTCAGCATTGTGAGCAATTAAAAAGTTGCATCTTATGTGTAGGTACCCTCATTCTAAGCTGCGATACAATGAGGATTACAAAAGGTGCAAGCACAGCTTGGAAGCTGAAAATAGAGGGCTGGGCAACATTCCCAGAAAGCGAGCATCGGGACCTGACATGAGGGTTAAAGTTGTACTACCTACCTTCGTACAAAGCTGCTTTATCTCTTATCCCTGATGCCTGCATGTACTCTGCCACAAATGTCCGACACAGAAGAACAATCAATGGTCGCGCGCAACATCTTTCTACTTACTGTAGGTATCAGGTTACAGGATGGCTGCATACAACTACAAGGCAAGATCTGCGCAACACACACTTGTCCAGACGCTGAGGTATGGGACCACCGACGGCCTGGACCATTCACCATCCTTGGCCACTAAGCCCAATGAGATCTCCTGGCATTTGTTATAAAAGGCCACGCCCTGCATCGAGAGCATCTAGAATAAAACCTCTTCTTAGTGCCTTGGTTGCAGCCTTTTCGTATGATAGTGACGGTACTCGCTACCACCACAAATACGAGATAATCTCCCATCCGCTCCCTACATATATTTCTTTCATGTGTTTGTCAAACTGTACTTGTACATAGTGATAAGAAAGACCTTGGTGGCGAAATCCAAAATCTGGAATTAATAGGGTACCACGTCCGACAACGGCCCTCCTTTACACCCAAGATCGGGTTGACTTGCCCTTGTCGACAAACCGAGCCCGGCAGGGGAAGCGAATTCCGACATCTTGTTACAAGTAGTCATCCCGCCGTACCGCCGTCACTCCCGCTGTCCTACTGTAGGAACGCTTCCAAACCGTCCGGCCCTGGAAACGGGGTCCAGCAACGGGTTACTTGTGCTTGTTGATGGAGGGTGAACGAGGGGACATTAAAGTTTCCTAGTGCCATGATCGACATTGACACCTACCCTTTATTCCTTGGCGGCTTTGACCGGTCCCATTATACCTCTGTATGAAAGCAACCCTATGCTGCGTCTACACTTACCCGTCGAAAGTATTTTTTGAACGGTTTCTTTCGAAACATGTAAGCGAGTGCTGCCAGGCCTACCTAGTCCCTGCATCGATATATTCCTAATTATGCGCCTAATTATGCCTCCTTTGCAGCCGTAGTGTATGGGGCGTTATCAGTCATCCTTGACAGATCTTGTCATTGGCCAGATACCGTTACGCCGTTTTGCCCCTACGGGCATTCTTAGCTAATGCCTACCCATAACCACACCCCCATCCGTTCATAAGGCGTTCATGAGCCACCTCTCGGAAATAATTGGCGTGTAGAGACGGTGCGTTTCGGCGATGTGGTGGAATTTCAGTGGCGCGACACATGGAAATTCTTCTCTGCCGGGCGAGAGGCTCGTCTCAAACGTATGATCCTCTCTGCATTACCTTGTCCTTGCATAACGCCAGTGACCTTAGTGAACTTGTCTTGCATACACCTCTATCAGATACCTTGTATATTAGTACGCACTACTTGGTAGTGAGGGGTGCGATTAATTTCTGTGCACTGTAAGCTGTAACACAGTATCTTCCAGGATGATACTGTACCATCGGAAAGAAACATTTACATATGCATCCATCGCGCCAAGAGATACGAAGCTGTTCGGTAGCTTATCATCTCCTTGCGCTATCTCCGACGCAATACCTACTATATTAAGTAATTATATACTACCTACATAAAGGCAAACCTTAAGCAACCAATTATCTCAACTTATGACTATTCTTATGGGTAAGAGTTACCAATGCCTGAAATTCCTCGAGGGTACGACCATGTAAAAATAGGCAGGGAGCGCCACAGCATAATCTGCATTGCCCCTCTTGAAAACAATTTTATGTACCCCATCCGGAGAAATTCATATTCCAAAGTGTTGACGTCATACCCTAACCCAGCATCGCTTACGATTTTCAACTCTGACCGTATATTCCTAAAAAATTGTAGCGGACATATGTCATCCGTTACCTACTTGCAATTATGTTCTACGAAATTTATGTAAGTGTCCGTCTGGCATAATTTCGCAGGACAACTTAGAAAGATCATGCTATGACAACCTAAAGAGACGCAAGCAATCACGAAGCCAATTCGAGAAGTCAGGACATACGTTGATAATGTAAAGAGGCTCAACGCTGATCACTATTTTCCAGAAATTTCATCCACACAAAAACTAGCATGCCAAAAAGATAGACTATTTCATGCTTACCTAAGTATATCAAAGATCACCATGATCTCCATCCATCCTGTCAGAACCCCAGACTCGGATCTCGGGCTTAAAATATGGATCCGCTATAGCTGTGTCAGCATCGAGGTATATATACTACGTAGTATCTACTTCGCCCACTTTATGTTGCTGGCTGCTCTTGCTTATAAGATCTTAACCCCTCGTTAATACTCAGTCTCCAACTTCATCCACCAATTTCCTAAGATGCTGAGAACTTGGTTCCAGTTGTATGTAAATGGCGCTGGTGATCAGGCGGACGGCCGCGTCAGATGATTACTCCAATTATGCTCACCGTGCTTATCGCAATACAACGCGGCGATTGCTAAACTGATAAGACCGCAATATAACACGCATGGCACCAGGAAGGAAGCAATAAACTAACCAGCACATGTCACTGAATGTGCTATTTCAGCGGCTTCATAGCCGATATCTCAATCCGCATCTCCTTGAGTTACGCATATGCGCAGGAGTGGTGGCAACCCGCTAGGCAGGCCACAACCCCAGGTCCCAAGTCACACGCCTGGCGGAATAATTACGCATACGCAAGCCAAACCATTGTGCAGGCCACAATCTAGACGATGCCCAATCGGGGGCCGCAGAGAAGTAAATACAGTACTCCAAGCGAGTTTTCCGTAAGCAGGTTGTCGAAATTGCTAGGCGCGTAGCCACCGATACAACGCTCCGTGCATGAAATAACGGTGGGTTTACGGATAACCAGATTAAGTGGGACGGGGAGATCTCACCATCTCTGCTATCTCATCCTTCCAAGGTGTGATTGGGTATCTACGAGGTGTCTATGTAATATATTTAGGTGCTATACCTCGCATACCGAGTGGCCGAACCTAGCCGCCTACGCGACGGTGTTTGGACCCCTTAAAGCAGGAGTCCGGAGGGGTATGGGACGATTTGCTAGGATATATACGCGTCTCTGCTGCAAGATATATCGGTCTGATGGGACTGATAATTGCATTGACTGTCTTAAGGAATTAAGATGTTATCCGATAGCCGGGCAAGCTGAAATGCGTATTTATATTCCAACAATGGAGTTGTAACATTAGAACAGATGGTTTCATATTATGGGTAGATTATTGTTAGTAATCATGATGTATAATAAATCTAAGTAATGTGATAATACAGTAGATACTGCGTATAGAGACATGAAGCTTGAGATAGATGCATCTAGTAGTTGCCAGATGACTAACCATATTATAATGTACAGTGCTTTCTCGTCTAATACACTGTATATGTATACATGCTGGACTTTACGGACTTCCCATTTGGGAAAGTAGCAGGGCTACAAAAGCCGACGGCCATCTAGTTCATGTAGACAGGTGGTCCAAGCTTGACTTACCAAATCCGGCAACAGGGTGAGCAGCTATTGGACCAGATAGGTGACCTGTATTGACCTTGTTATCTTCTCTGAATATTGAACAGGTCCAGTAGGTAGAGATGACCGTAGGAGTGCGGTAAGGGGGTTCGATATTACCTGTCCCATGGGGAAAAATAGGGGCTACCATGCGGCTGTAAAATAGTTAGTTCGAGGCGTTTACGCGGAAGGGATGCTCTCAGCCACCTACATAAACATACATAAATGTATAATGCACAAGGCCAACATGCCTTGTTTTCTGTGAGAAGAGCTTGGTTTCGGTTAAGCAAGTGAACTGTCACATGGACATACTCTCGACGTTGAGGCTTACTTAATCTACAGCCTTAGTATAACCCCCCACAGTACTCGAACACCTCTTTTCTTGATCCGGTATAGGAAGGAAAGTAAGGTACAAGACTTGGCATAAAGCCACGAGCAAAGTAGGTAGATCGATTTAGCGACATAACGATATCTCTGCATGGATTCAATGGTCTTTGAAAAGCTCACTAAATGTACCGTACAAAAGCCCCAAGAGCATTTTTATTCCCGCATCCAGCGGCACCGCGATCTGTGTCGAACATGACACGACTCCTTACTTCCATCGTCTCCGAAAGTCTCTCATGTATCCAGCCAGGTTTTTTTTAACCAGCGTAAACCGCGGGTAATGGTCGGAGAGATCTGCAGTGTCACATATGGAAGATAGGTAGGTCGTATCCTTGAGACATGGCCTTCACATGTAGATCAGCGCGCACGGCGTGGTACCGTATGTGCATACAATGTATGTAAGTCGTCGAGGGAGGAGAAACTCGATGTGCCACATGATGGTCTTCTCGGAATCCCATGCATCAATTCCCTGCCCGACGCCGGAATCAACAATCTGACGGTCAATGGAGGCGCTAGATGATTGAGCCTCTTTTTGCAGCGCTTATTCATCAAACCAAACCGAAGGCTCTCGTACTGTAGACTTTATTTTAGCTTCTCTACATTTTCCAGGTAGGTATTCTTCAAGCAGAGTCCGAGCCCCACGAACGCTTCAGCTGAAGACGTAAGAATCCTTTGCACCAACATACAAACCCTTGTCGGAAATTAGAAAAAAACAAGGAGAAATTTCTCTTTAATTGCGGTATATTCGTAGGAATGTCGGGGAAGGCAGGCGGGCGGGTTTATTACCAGGCTTCTCAGGAAGCATCTCGCGACGGGCCTCAGCATAGCGCATAGCGGGCGCTGCATGTTCGTATCGTTGTGAGCATCGGGCTTTCTGGTGACAGATCGATCTTGGTTTCTGCTAGCGGGGCTTGGGTCTTTTCGCTCCAGTGGGCCGTGCGCTAGAACGAGGAGAGATCGTCGCCAGCTCCCCGGGACGCCTTTCTCCTAGGACAAGGAGGCATGCAGCAAGTTGGTTTTTATTACTCCGGTTTCTTTGGGCTGTGCATCCACACAGTACACCGATTTGGGGGCCTTCAATTCGAGATTCCACATACTGTACAGTAGTGGTTCACGGGCTAAATACTTAATACCTGAGGTATACAGAGTAGATCGATCGATAAAGGTAAGATAAACGTACCTACGCATACTTTTATGAGAAACTAGATTTTATATCCGTATTATTCTTGAATCTGGTAACCCTTAAAACCGATGGACAGTGCAACACGGTGTTAGGTAGTGTCTGCGATATTTATCCCTCTGGAGGGGATCTACAGATAACAAGTCGTAGAGCAGACGATGTGTACGCGTAAAGTGTGGGCGTCCTCTTTCGCTTGACAGCTGCTGTTTATCACTAACAGGCTTTTGAGACATATCTAATAATATCGCACACCGTTAGAATACCTTACTAGTAGGTACAGTAGTTAGTAATTTGACAAGATTCTTAGCATGCTCAGAAACATACCAGGGTAGTTTCAGGTACGAACGCCTAGTTCTTATTGGCGTATACTACTTACAGTATGTAATACTTAGATAGATAGCGGTATAGATTAGCAAGGTTAGGTACATGGACACAATTATCGGTTATTAGTGCCCCCAATTGACGCTCTGTCTTACTCAGTAACTAGTCCTTCACGAGAAGTCTCGTGGTGGATCTATCATAACGTCATGATCACAACTGAATTGTCAAATCATCGTCAGCTGACCATAGCAATGTTTTTTTTCCGCGGGCGCGCGCGATCGCAGATTACGCCGCATTCCGGGCTCGGTGCCGTCGCGGGCTCACGATACCGACAGCCCACCGCTTTCACATGAGTATCGACGCCGTGGCTTATGCCCACGTTTCTCGAGGCTTACGTGGGTGCAGGAGTGGCTAGGCAGGTGACCTCTCGACTCATCTCAACCCCCAACCTCAATTGGTGATAAGCTGACTGCGTCTCTGGAGATTTTTTATGCTGCTGATGCTCGGGGAACGCGGGGTTGCTTGGTCTGGAGAGAAAATGTCCCCGCGAACTCTTCCTTGGGGGTCACCATCGGTGATTTACTGACGACGAGTCAGGACGAAGGCGCCGTCGCATGATCTTGGTACGATCTACTGCACGGTCCGCCAGGGAGCTAGGCTAGCTCGCAGTGCATAGTTACTATCTATGTAAGGTTGGCAACGGCTCAATCGATTCATACCGTGAAAAGTATCGCCAATATCAGCCAGCCACGGATATGTTCTTCCAAGCAATTTAGTAGGTAATGCGCGGGCATGAGTCTTAATATGTTGTCAACAATACGACGCTTGTCTGGAAGATTCCGAGGGACATTAGCAACACACTTGTTACGTAAACATGTCCATCAACTTCGGTTTCCTCTCCAGATAACACTAAGTATGGAAAAATGATAAATGACGTTCTATGACCATAGGGAGTACTGTATCAAGAGAGAAGTAGTATGTGCATAGTCCTTGTCACACCGCTCAATAAACAGGTTGGGATCAAGAATTTAACTAATCTCGGCCTCGCAACGCCACCCCAGCTCCGCTGAGGTTCATGATTTGACATGTAATGACGACGAGGGCACGTGGTGCCTACAAATATGTCCTTTGCCCTATTGGGCCACAATTGGCTGGGAAGGACTTCCGAGGCAATATTTGCGAATTCCCACGGGGAAAGGAACATTTCTGCTCAGTCCACCATGGTCCGTACGCATGCGTACATACACTCCGGTCCCCGTGAACCCCTGGGCACCAATAGGGTGCTCGGTTGCGAAGGAGCACTTTCTCCGGGATCTCAATACTGTCACAAATCTGTACGACAGCTCACTGCAGCAGTGTCACAAGTGAACATTTATTGCCACTTCAACACACCGACAAGCATAATACAGGGCAACGGAAGAGAGAGGGAGCCTCTGTGATAGTGTTCAGTTAGGTTTTTCGTACCACAACCAACAGTATCCAAATACATCTGTCAAAACTTTGCTTTTTGCGACAATGCTCATGTTATGGCGTATAATAGACAAGCCGAGACCAGCAGTGGCGAGAACGCTCTCTTCAATTGCACTGCCTACCTAAATTTTATTTCCCTTAGGAATACGTCAATCCAAGGGACGCTGTGTGACCTCTGAAACTACGACGCGTCTCGGATCTAACGGCATACCAGCGGTTCTCATGATGCTTCATCATTGCAGTCATTAGGACTAGGGGCACCTTAAAATGGGTTGCAAATTAAGTATACTTTCTCAGCCCGTCCGCGGAACTCTGATGGTGCACTAGGTGCGACTTGCAGCATGATGTTGACACGATGCCGGTTCCGGTCATCACACAATAAGGTATACTTCCAATGTCAGGGATCGACGCTGGGCCTGAATGCTACTGCAACGGTAGCCTGCCGGCCTACGCAGTATGTATGTATGTATGAGAGAATCTCCTTGAGTGATTGACGGTGCGCAAGCGTCCACCATTCGTGCACAGATCCTCGAGGTTGGGGAGCGGGGATCGACCGTTAGTTTTATTCCCCTTGCTCAGCGGCTCCTGGTTACATAGTCTGCAGCGTGGTCTGCCCAAGATGCCTTTGGAAGGAGGTTATTCCTTGCAAACATATGAAGACGGCCTCGTAAGCTACGCATCGCTAGATAAGAAAACCGGCGGCGGGCACTCACTCACAGACCGCCTAGAGCGAACAGTCGACTTTGGCGAACTGCCGATGAATCCTTCCTTTCACGCCGTAGCCAATGGCTAGGTGTATCAACACACCCACTACCCGAATCTTGGGCTAAAAAGTTCATTTCGATATGCCTGGCAAGTGCATATTCACCCGTGCTTTTCTATTATAGTTCATCAGAAGGGCTTCTAGATGACTAGAAAGCATAATGTCTGACGATGTCTTCGTTTCTCGGGCCGTGACACTAATGCACACTACGCAATGCTCGTCCGCCGAGAACAAGACATGATTTTGCTTTATTTTTATTTTATTTAAATTCTCTCTCTCCTATTCGCTTGCCCAGATATCTATATCTACATAGCACTCTTCGGTGAAAGACCCCTGAAAGGTTGAAGTACCCCGACTGGAGGAGAGAAGTCAGATCGACAAAGCATCAATACACCCGAGTTTTCATCCGTTACCGCTCTGGAGGTCTCATCGTCCTTCAGGGTGCATACTGCGTACTTGTTCGCGTTTCGTCCCCCTCGGGCCGTTAATGGCGTCACATCAAGCTGGGGAAGCACTATAGCTCGGAATGGCTCTTGCATCCGGCAGCGATAAGCGCGTCGTAACACATGAGGCCATGGCCCTCATGTGCACAATGTGTTGGAGCACAGCCATGAGAGCAAACTGTTGATGCGAGTTGTCTATGAGACTCTCTGGCTCTCTTTATACAGGTCATGTAGCGAAGAGTAGCTGGGCCGGTTCATAGCACATTATGGGAAGGGGTGGCGCAGTGTACTAATCTCCTTGGTGGATGGTGTTATGAAGGACCCTAAATCCCTCGACCCTTCCTGCAGCAGATAGAGTCTAGGATCTCCAGACTTGCCACTCGCTAATCGTGCAAGACATGTAACAGCAAACGATAGAACTCTCGAACCCGGTTCCAACTGACCGGTAGTATTTCAGGCAGCGTATAGAACCTTTTGAACACGTAGATCCTCCGACTCAGGACCCTATCTGCATAGACTTGGCCTTCTTGCAAACCTATCAATTTTGCCTTGTTTGTGGTAACAGGGGAGCAGCCTATGGGCAGTTTTCGCCACTGCGTTTGTCAATGTATCACCGACTATACCGATTGTTCTAACACCCCGGCGCTACTGGCCTCCTTGGGTCTCACCCTTGCGAACCGTCCGTGCAAATTTGCCACTCAGATAACCGAAAGATATATAATTCGCTGAACATATCACAGCCCACTATATATCACGTGTAAATTTCAAGTCAAAAGCGTTGGCGACGTCTACTAGAGAACCTAGGAGTTGTCACATGTAGACTAATAAAGGATCCATTAGACTGTTATATAACTAGAATAGTGCTCTCCCCATTAGTTCTTATGAACACTGACAAACCTGTTCATATTGTATATGTTTTTCTTACTTAGAATGAGTATATTCCACGGCTAGACCACAATCATCGTCGTATTGAGGGTTTTCAATATGCTGATAGGTTAAGTTAAAGGAGGAAAGCTCGTAAAGCCAGCCATTAAACTTATCATCTAGTTCTTGGCGACAATAGATTATACTATTACGTAAATTAAGGACTGATTAACTGGTAAAGTGTTTCTATAATATAGTTATTGGAATATATATATCGTAGTTCGACTACATCCTTTGTAATATCACTATATATTACGAACTAGATAGTTCAAGATAACTATATGCTATGCTGTAGGACTCGGAAGCATGATCCCAAAAGAATTGGATCGTCTTCGTGGAGAACAGGCAAGTTCTCCTACAAGTTCTACATCAATATTATTTACAAGTATAGTTTCTAATCTACAAGTAGGATCGAAGAATAAACCGGACACCTGGTGCTATGTGTCTTGTGAGCTGAAGGCAGGTATGATGCCGGTACGATTGACGCTTTCAATAATATGTTGATAAGTTCACTGGCTATGAATGGAGGTGTGGAATATAACCTACTCTGGGAAGTTGAAGTACAGGGATATCCCTAGGGATAACTACAATTTTAGATTCCTACATATGCTTGGGACTATATATAGAAATTGATTTCTCGTTGGAGACTACACATGAAGGTACAACAGAGCTGTCGCCAATTTTCTCTAGATTTGCTTAAGAACATGTCAATAGATATTGTTTCTCTCAGTACGGAACTATCAGAGAATGAAGATTTTGAGAAGGCTTTCCCTCCTTCCTGGTAGAGTCAGATCAAAATTATTTTTCCGTGTGGCATCTACGGGCAGTATCCGCGCGGATCTACTAGATATCCTTCCAGCATGCATATAAGGTATACGTTTATGCCACTCTTCGCGGCTCTATGAGACTCTTCGGCCACAAAGACAGAGTCAATGACGACGTTTGCTGAGTAGATATCCATGAATCCTGCTGGTTTCCATTTCTCTAACTAGGGCCGAAATCTACTATATGAACTATGATCACCCACGGCGCTTAGATCGCCGTTTCAATCCTCAAATAGCGGGTACCCTATCGTGGTCCACAATCGTATTGGTCATCGCTAAGATAATTAGGTTCATCTCATATAATGGGAGAAAACAATAACCTAAAACATCACTGCATAGCAGCTCACAATTGAAAAAATCTCAACGCGGATCTACTCTGATAGGCTGGCCGGAGTCTTGATAGGCTCAAACTGTGAGATAATTATAGCTCTCTCCCCCCTGAAATTTCGTAATCGTGGTCGCTAGCTGAGTGCACCTTCACACCTTCATATGCTGTTTTCTGAGCCGAGAATCTAAATGGGGTCAATGAGTAGGGGCTAGGTACGTCTAGGCATTGATTTTGAATGCGGAAGAAATAGGTAAACTCATGATACATGTGTATATCTTCATCATTATCAGGACTAACTTTTCATCAGTCGGCATTTACACTTTGAACGGAACAATGCATACTCATTACCCCGAGGGGCGAGACTCGTATGTTGCTTGTTTTTGAGATACCCTTGGGGAGTACGTATTCCTGAGAGTAAGCCTAGTTTTATGAACGGAGTAGGTTAGAGAAGTAGATAACCTTGGTCTCATGATATATATCAGTAAGATGGGTTGAACTTATAACTATCTTACTTTGTCTGTCATATCTTCTTCTTGGAACCTTTACGTGTGTCAAATCTTCACATCATAGTTCTTAAAAAGTTTTGGTGCCTTGTCACCGAGAAGCTAGTTCTCTCTCCTTCGCTTTGGGGCTTCTCGTCCAATCGCTAGCCACCATGAAAGGTTCACGAGGAATGCTTCGCTGGCTTACTGCAGTAGCAGTTACTACCGCAGCAGTATCCCACGGCGCCCCAGAAGGTAGATATGGTGCAGATCACAACAAGCTTAATTCTGGGAGTGACAGGTCTCGACCTGGCTTGGTTCACCATGGCTTTGGCCATCACAACCCTGGTAAACCAAACGCTGCCTTCAATAACGATGAAAGGGAGCCCGACTATTTCACTGGCAGTACGACAACTACCTATACCAGCTCTACTACTTCTACTTCTAGCTACAGTTACTCTACTACAACTTCCACAGATGGTAGAGCCGCTGAGTTTACAGGATTTGCTGGTAATTCGCAAGGGGGTAATTTTGGAGGCCATGGCGTGCATCATCCGTTCAATTTCGGTAAACCTGACATAGATTTCAACCGTCCAGGTGGCTCAAATCAGGGCTTCGGAAGAGAATCGGAAACGACTATTTCTTCTACTTCTACTTCTTGGACTTCTACTACTTCTACGTCAACCGCTTCTTATGTATCCGCCTTTACGGATACTCCTGCAGCAGGTGGTAATCGAGGCCAAGGTGGCTTCGGTGGAGGAGTATGTGGCTTCCCTGGACAAAATTTCGGCGGGCATGATGCAAACAAGAACTATCAGCCTCCCACTGCGTTGGCTATTAGCTCTACCTATACTTCTACTTATACTTCTACATACACATCTACTTCTACACCGACTTCAACGTCCACTCACAACCCTACGAGCGGTGACAGTCTACAAGGAAGTGGGTTTGGTAGAACGCACCAAGTGAACACCGGGACAGAATCGGACAGAAAGAAGCATCATTTAAAAAGAAGCGACGACGAATCCGAACTAGGCGATGCCAACACCAATCTCGAGGAGAGAGGGTTTGGCAAAAGTGGCTTTTGGGGAGGATGGCACGGAGGCGGTGGACATGGGGACGGCGGAAATACGGGTGATGGGAATAGAGGCGGTGGATTCGGAGGCGGCGGATTTGGAGGTGGTAGATTCAGAGGTGGTGGGTTTGGAAGCGGACACGAAGGTGGGCGCGGAGGCGGACCAGGAGGCAGACCAGGAGGCGGACTAGGAGGCGGCCACGAAGGCGGCCACGGAGGTTTTGGCGGAAGGCCTGGCGGAAGACCTGGTGGAAGACCCGGCGGAAGACCTGGCGGTTTCGGAGGCATAGGCATGGTAAGTACTCCTTTATGATCGCGGAACCATACCACAGTTGAGGCGCGGAATCAATGCTCATAAGGAGTTACAGAATCATAACGACGACCCTAGCTGCGAGGCCGAAACAAGGACAGTGACGTCCCTTTCCACCCGCACCAAAACCAAAACGAAGACCAAGACGACGACAATCACAGACACAAACACGGCGACAGCCACAGTATCTGTCACGGTCACGGACCCTTATAGTGAGAGTTGGGGAAATAGAGCGGGTTAGTAGATGGTGGCCTCGTCGATATCAGTGCTTTCTACCTCTATCCCAACCTCCTACCAGGAAGCGATGCTGATACATGTCCCCGTAGTATGTATAATCCTATCAAACTATGAGCTCCTAGTCTTCCAATGAATTTTCAAGCGAGAACATCAGACGAATTCCGCTCTGTCTTTCGAATAGCTGCTCAGGGATGCTGATGGATCTCTGATAGACCACATATACCTCGCATGTCACCAAATCTGTAACGTAAGTAGCTCTGAAGCTGGTCTATATTCCAATTCTCCGCGCACGCGAAGACTTTGGCGAAAGCGAGGAGGGCGTGCACAGATGCCAACAATCTTGTCGAGTTCTGAAGCTAATCAGTTTAATAGGAAAAAATACACTTCCACAATTGTGAGTTACTGTCAATCTCTATACTAGACAGCTCGTTACTCATATCACCTAGACACTTACTCATTCTTATACTGCCTTCGCCACTGCAACTGCAAAAGTAAGTGCAAGCATCTGATGCCGTGGCCTATAACCTTGTGGCCGACTAACATGGCATTGTTCAGTATACATCGACCGTGACATTATCAGATTCCACTGTAAGTGGCATCGAAAACACCACCGATCTATCGCTTAAGTTGATTATTTTCGAGTTATCTGTGAAAGAAACGCTTGATGCTGATTATTTCCATAGTTCACATACACCGTCACCGCATCCAACTCATATTCAAGTTTAATTAAGGGGAAGTCGACTACCAGTACCCAGACGAAAACGATAACAAAAACGAAAACAGAAAAAGAAAAAGCATCTTCTTATACAAGAACAATATCGCCAGTTACTCACACAAGAACAGTCACCAAAACGAAGTCTGCGAAATCAACTAGATCTCCGTCTACCCACACCAAGACAATCACAAAAACCAAATCTGCAACTGTGGCCCATTCGCCATCAACTATTACGGAGACGAAGACGAAGACAAAAACAAAGACGGTCACGAGCTCAGCCACGGAATCGATCGTGAGATCAACAATTACAGTCACTGCTGCTAGGAGTGCTTCGCGTTCATCGACAAGCACGTCGACTTCAACCCGCACCATAACTGTCACTACCACTGCACAAGCAGCTCCAGGTACCGTAAGCCTTCAATAACTACATCTGTCAGCAGGCCTAACAGAGATTCCTTAGTCAATACTGTAACTTCAACATCGACTAGGACTCTCCGTAGCAGTTCGTCAAGCACATCTACATCTACTACGACCGTTACCGTCATCGTACAGGCGTCAGCTACTACAAGCACAGCCACTAACACCGTTACGAGCACGAATTCAGGAAGCACTACGACAACTACCAGCACCAGCACAATCACGAATACGAATTCGGGGAGCACTACGACAACCACCAGTACCAGCACAGTCACGAATACTAATTCTGGGAGCACGGCGACGGTGACTAATACCGTCACGAATTTCAGCTCGGGGAGCACCTCAACGTCAACCGTCACCGACACAGTCACGAACACTAATTCGGTGAGCACCACGACAACCACCAGCACCAGCACGATCACGAACACGAACTCCGGGAGCACCGCGACCGTGACCAACACCGTCACGAACGCGAGTTCGGGGAGCACGGCCACCGTCACCGATACCGTGACGACGGCATCCGGGCAGACAGTGACGACCATCACGACAACGAGCCGGGGCTCACGTGGTCCAACGACAATAACCACCACCAGCACTGTCAGCACCACAGCAACCTCCACCTCTACCACCACCTCCACCTCCACAGCCGGCACCGCAGCCGCCAGCGTGACGACAATCACAACCACCAGCATCGGCTCGCGCGGGCCCACGACCATAACCACAACCAGCACCTCCACCGCCAGCACCACCTCGAGCGTGTTAACCGTGGTAGTAACCGACACGCAAACCAGCACAAGCAGCACCACCAGCACTACCACTAGCACCACTAGCACTAGCAGCAGCAGCAGCCCCACGGGCAGGACGCGCACAGCGACGGCGACAACCACCACTTACACCAGCGGCGCGCCCTCGTCGACGACGACGGTGACGGGCGTGACGACGGTGACGATCACGAGCACGAGCTCGTCGGGCGGCGGGGTGGCGACGGTGACGACGACGAGCACGTACGTGTCGACGGCGACGCTGACGGTCGACGCGAGTAGCAGTGCCGCCGCGTCCTCGGCCGACGAGGAGGAGGCCGCCGGGCACGTCAAGGTGCCGCGCGGGATGCTGCTCGCCGTGGTCGGTGGCGTGGCGTGGCTGCTCTGATGTTGATCTTTTGATCTCTTGGGGCTAGACTACGATCGGCTGGGTTGAGCTGGCTGTTCTACCTGTTATTTTGCTTTTGGGTGTCTGGTTTATTCTCCTCTCCCGGTGTTTGCTTATGCTCGCCCCCTCCTGGTGAGAATGGCATGAGTATATGCATGATACGGGGTATATTTACTCATCTTGTTCACCTTTCCTTGAGTTTTATTTCCTTTTATTTCTTACCTTTGAAGGCATACCTATCACTTATTGTTTTGGAAAGTCGCGAGGAATATTACCTAATATCCTATGTATGTTAGGCTATGGGGTACAAGTACGCTAGATTGAGAATGATTATAGTACATGCATACTTAAAATGAGGGAAAATACATATAATGATTAAAAACCATCAAGCCACCCTCACGCCTTGTCCTCTTACACTATACCTAATTCTTACCACTAATGCACCCTACTGCGTAGACATAGATATGCCTTCCTTTCAGCTTCTCTTCTACGGCTGGATCCGTATTGGAGGCCGGCCTACGATGGTATACGGCATACCTAGGTCTAGGTATCGGCTTGAAAGCTCGTGACATGTGCTCTAGAAATTACATTATGCAATTGATACCTCTTTCGGCTCGTCGTCCAGGCCAAGTCCGACGATAAGCTTTTTAGTGGCCGGTTTAGCCGACGCTTGCTGACGAACCATGGTCTAGGTACTGCCTAGTCTAGTATCACAGTCCGTATACTTACATATCGAGCAACTACTACTGTAAGCCATGCGCAGAATAATGAGTAAGAACCGATGAGAGGACCTGGCGTACTCTGTAGAACACGACAATTATGCACCACGGGGGCTGGGTTTGTCGGGCTGCTGGGGGGTCTGTAGCTAGGTCCTAGATAAACAGAAGGAGAGATAGCTGCATAGAACCCGGCGAAGCCAGCAAACGGCAAGATAAGACAGAGAGATGCCTGCCTATTCGAGGATGGGTGATCTGCAGTGGACTCGCCTAGTCGAGCAAGGGCCTTTCCGGCAATAACACCGCGACCACGGCACGGATTTCACGCGCATAGCACCAAGGTCTTGGAGACGAGAAAGTAGCGGTAGGTAGCCGAATGCTTGTGCTTAAGTCTAGGTAGATACTCTTGGCTTAGGAAAGACGAATGCAGAAATGTAAAGGGAAGCTGAGACACGATGATGTCAAAGCCAATTGGGCAATTGGCCTTTGAAATGGGAAGCAATCTCGCAGCTTCATGTATACCCACGGAAGAAAAAAAACCCACGAAGGGACGATCGTCAAAAGAGGCTTGTAAGTAAGAAGTAAGTAAGTAGGTAAGTAGGTATGAGGCGGCCTGCAAGGTACGCACGCAAGCTATAGCCGATGTAGCTACCACTTACACCACTTCTATAAAGCTCTGCCCACAACCACCCCCCAGCGAGTAGAGGTTTTCTTCTCTAGACCTTGATCAGTACGGTTACCTACCTTCTGAATCTCGTCGGAAGTCAATTGGTCTGGTCTGGTCCCTTCCCCCTCTCTTCTTCCTTCGCCTTGTTTGCTTCCCCTCGAGCAAGCAAGCAAGAAAGCAAGAAAGCAAGCAAGCTAGATCACAATGGCCTCCTCGTTCGCCCGCGGCCTGCTGGCCCTCGCGGCCGCCGCGTCCCTGACGACGGACCTCTCGGCCCAGGCGCAGTTCGTCAAGCCGCCGACGGGCCTGAAGCGCGTGATGGGGTACGCCGACATCCCCGTGCGGTACAAGGAGGTGCCGACGGGGATCTGCGAGCTGGACCCGAGCGTCAAGAGCTACTCGGGGTACGCGGACGTCGGGGAGAACGAGCACATCTTCTTCTGGTTCTTCGAGGCGCGCGACGTCGACCCGACCGAGGCGCCGCTGACCGTCTGGATCAACGGCGGGCCCGGCTCGAGCTCCATGATCGGGCTCTTCGAGGAGCTCGGCCCCTGCCGCGTCGACCCCGAGGGCAAGGTCTACAGCAACCCCTACTCGTGGTCCAACGTCAGCAACCTGCTGTTCGTCGACCAGCCGAGCCAGGTCGGCTTCTCCTACTCGTACCCCGTCGACGCCTACGCCACCGACAACGGCATCGTCGTGCTGCCCGACGCCGTCTGCCCCGAGTATGCGCCCAAGGACTCGTGCGGCACCTACGCCTACCCCAACATCACCCTCACCGCCAATTCCACGCCTAGTGCGGCCCCCAACTTCTGGAAGACGCTGCAGGGCTTCATGGGCGCGTTCCCGCAGTACGCGCGCAAGGGCTTCCACTTTGCCACGGAGAGTTACGGCGGCCATTACGGTCCCATCTTCAACAAGTACATCGAGGAGCAGAACGCGCATCTGCCTCGCCACGCTAAGAAGATCAACTTAGAGACCGTACTGATCGGAAACGGATGGTGAGTTTGAATCGTTCATGCCAGGCCCTTATTTGCGAGGGCTTGTAGGAGAGAGGGTGATAGAATACTGACCTTTGGTTACCAGGTACGATCCCGTCGTGCAATACCAAGCATGTAAGTCGATTTCTTCGTTCAGGGGGGTTTCACGCCCTCATGAACTCGCTCCCATAACACGTAAAAGTGACTAACACCTGGCGTCGCAAGACTACAACTTCACCGTCTTCCCGGGCAACACGTACGACTACGCGCCCTTCGACGAGTCGAACGCGCAGATGTTCTACAACAACCTCTACGGCAAGGGCAACTGCTACGACCGTCTGCTAGACTGCAAGCGAACCGGCGACAACGCCATCGTAAGCTCCTCCCCACCTCCCTTCATTCTTCCCTCTCCCTCTCCAGCCACCACTAACACCACCCCCCAGTGCCGCAACGCCGACAACTTCTGCGCCTACCTAGTCGAGTCCGTCTACGACGACGTCCTCGGCCGCGACGAGTACGACATGCGCGAGCTGACCCCCGACCCCTTCCCCTACGGCTTCTACGTCGACTACCTCAACACGCCCGCCGTGCAGGCCGCCATCGGCGCCTTCACGAATTTCTCCAGCAACGGCGCCGTGGGCGAGGCCTTCGACGGCACGGGCGACGACGCGCGCGAGATCGGCACGATCGAGGCCCTCCGCTACCTCGTGGCCCGCGGCGTGACGGTGGGTCTCTACGCCGGCGACGCCGACTACAACTGCAACTGGCTCGGCAGCGAGGTCGTGTCCTCCGCCGTCGCCGCGCCGGGCTACTCCGCGGCCGGCTACAGCGACCTGCAGACCAGCGACGGCGTCGTGCACGGGCAGGTGCGGCAAGCCGGCAAGTTCTCCTTCACGCGCGTCTACGAGTCCGGGCACGAGGTGCCCTTCTACCAGCCCCTGGCCGCGCTCGAGTACTTCGCGCGCGCCATCGGCGGCCTCGACATCGAGACCGGGCGCGTCCCCGTCGGCGCCGGCTATCGCACGGCAGGCCCCAAGAAGAGCACGTACCGCGAGGGCAACGCGACGATCCAGTTCGAGGTCACCCCCGCGAACCTGACGTACGACGTCGTCACGAACAAGCCCGGCGCGCCGTGGCCGCAGAGCGTCATGGCCAAGCGCAGCTTCCAGGGCGCGAGGGGCGTCGGCGGGCGGCCGCGGCCGCAGTCGCGGTTTCGGACGAGGAGGTGAGAGGGGGACTGATTGAGTGAGTACGTGTGTGTTTGTTAGGGTCTCGCTGTGACACAGCGAAGGCTTATAATGATATACGAATGAGGCTAGGGGCTAGCCTAATAGATGAAAAAGAAAATAATTTGAATAGTAGTAATGAATAGGCGCTACTTAATATACTTAAGATGAAGTGTCTAAGTCAATAGATGGTTCTCATACAATTCCGTCAGTGACATGAATAAGTGCTCTAACCTTAATCTGAGGGAATTGTTTACTGATGTAGGCATACCAGTTTAATCGCTTTTCCCTCTTCATTTGATAAAAAACATCTCTCATTCTTAAGCTATGACTGTCGTCTTCTTAGGACATATATACATAATATCATCGCTCTACAAATCTAGATCAATTGAGCATGTCATGAAGTCATCTATCATTAGGCTCGGCTGAGATCTAGCTACCAAGGATAATCTTCTCCATCTCGTCAGGGTCTTTGATAGCCCCCGTCAGGTTGATATAGCCATCTTTCGTGATCAGAATGTTGTCCTCGATTCTAAATGGAAAATGACGTTAGTACCTAGGCTCTTTGCTCATGTCAGTGGAAAGGGGATGAGCCACTCACCTCACACCACCGACATCCCAGTAGTTGTTGAGGACGTTCTCATCGATATATTTGGAATGCTTAGGATCTTTGAGAAAGGGCTGGATAATAAATTCGCAGAAGTAGATCTATTTTCAGGTCAGCTCTGTTATTCTGAATACGACTATAATGTTGTGAAGCAACATACACCAGGCTCTACGGTGATGACACTGCCGGCGGGCAAGTTTCGTCTAACTCGTAGGTATTTGAACATCGGATCGGGATCCGAGTAATTGGGGTGACCGCCCGTGTCGTGCGTGTCCATGCCCAGATAATGACCTAGTCCGTGCGGTAGGAATGCCGTGCTAGTTCGGGCTTCGAGAATCTCTTTGCGATTCCCCTTTAAGATGCCAAGAGATAGTAGACCATCAATGGCGATCTCGTGTGCTCGCACGTGCACATCATCCCACCAGACGCCCTCTTTGAGCATGGCGATGCAGTCGTTTTGCATCTGTAGGACGATTTCGTATATGGCTCGCGACTGCTCAGTGAAGCGACCCGATATAGGGAATGTTCTAGTCTATTTCTCATGTTAGTGTCCCTAGTTCAGAGTATATGCCCGGCCAATCATTGTCAATGCCGGAAAAGGGGGCGCCTTACGATATCCGCAGCGTATGTGCTCCATTCGGCGCCGGCATCGATAAGCAACAGATCTTTCCCAGACAGTTCCTTGTCGTTGTGAACGTAGTGAAGCGTAGCAGCTGCTCTACCACTAGCTACGATGCTAGGGTAGGCCTGCTTCTTGGCGCCTTGCCGCATACATCCGCCAATGAACACACCCTCGAGCTCGTGCTCGTTCTTGGCCTTGCGCACATTCTCCAAGACGGCCCTGTGAGCAGCGCTGCTAATCTGATTAGCCTTCGTGATGAGGGCGATCTCGTAGTCATCTTTCACGACGCGGCATTCGTCGATAGCCTCAGCAAGGATGGCAAAGTCCTTATTGCCGAACTCGAGGAAGGTGACGCTGTGCGAGACGCGCTCGGCGATGGCGAAGACGGTGGATTTCGTGTTGGCGGCCCCTAATTTCGCCAGGATGGGGTTGAGCTCGGTGGTCGGCAGGACGGCATCGACATCGTACTTGGCTAGCGCCTCCTCGATGGACAAGGGGAGGCCTGTCCAAATGACACCCTCGGGATCGACGGGCGGGATGAAGAGGGTTGATTTGGAGGTCTCAATGTCGTAGATGAAGGCGCAATCGGGAATGTCGACGCCCGTCAGGTACATGAACGGTCTCCGCTGCCTGGTTTCTGATTAGAACGACGAGTTTCCCATTCTGCTGGATAATGAATACAAGCGCACCGGAAAGGAACTGGCTCATCGCTGTCTTCGAGGAGATGGTCGGACCGCCCCTCGAGGAACAGTGCGCCGGTGGCATCGGGAACCTTGGACCGGATGTATTCGACTACGCGTTGCGCATGCGCCTTGGCGGGATACTTGCCCTTGAGGACAGCCTCAACGTCGACGTCAGCCATGGTCGTTGCAGCTTTGCGTCGGGGAGTTGTCGCGGTGGTGATTCGGCGCGGGGTAGAAACCAATGGCGAGGGCGGGGTAGTTATAGTACGCCCTGGCGCTGCTGCTAGGGCTGTGGAAGCTCGGAAGCTCGTCGTCCTGTGTCGCGCGGTAGCGATATGGCCTGACAAGAGTCGACCTTGGAGACGGGTTGGTAGCTTTGTCGACCGGAAGACAGCAGTGACATTGGTGCAGAATCTAAAGCCGCCGTTGTTCAAGACTACAGCAGGTGACATCTCAGACAGGTCCTCCTATAGCCAGCCTATAGGGGGTTTCCTATAGGCTATGCTACGTACAAGAGAGCGGCTTCCTGCGGTTGAATAGATCCCGAGGCTACCTTTGAGCTCTGCCTAGGTACACTACCAAAGTGCTAATAGCGCTTATGCGTACATTAGGCAGGTAGCTTAGGTACCCTAGTTAGCTACCTAGGACCTAGGATGTAGTATACCTGCCTGCTTGGGTAATTGTTTGTGTGGGGTAAAATATCTTGTAATACTATAGGTACAGATAGTTATAGTATTACCTGAATACCTGGGTATAGCTTTACCTACTGAATATCCTAGAGAAATACTATAAGAGATGAGACATATACTCTTTATTTGACATCTATGAGAGGAATCTTTTATTTCATCCTTGGTCTTTAGATTATACAACGATGTATGTACTTAAGATATAGGCTGCACCAAGCTGCAAGTTACTCATACGCCAATGCCTTGCCTATGGCTCTTAGGAATATAATACACGATGATTAGAATTAATACGAGATATACAACCTAGGAATGAATCATTAAGCTACTTGATTAAAGTAAATTGTAGTAGATTGTTCAAGCAACCCCCCGAACTACCTAATTCCCATCCAGTGTATAAATATACAACCATTCCGGATTGAGGGGTATCATATAATCAATGCCCCGACATAGGTACCATTTCTAGTACCTATAAGACCCCGCTCGGTATTTACTGCTTCTCGTTCTTAAGCAAGTATTAGTCTGCGAATTTGCGCTGATTGGTTAATGTCCTACTCTCATGCATGATGTATCGTCTTTCCAGCCAACCCCGAGATTTCCACTCGACGATAATATGAGCCTCATTGCGTCACTGGCCCCCTCCTCAAGTTAGGTGGGGAGGACGAACGTGCTCTGGCTTCTCTTCCCTAGTAGAAAGATTATCTCTGCTCCCACGATGCATGGCTTGGTAAATCCAAACATCGCTAGTCTACCCGGACTTCCTCCACTCTCAGATCGACAGTGAAGCAGCTCGCGTGACTCAACGACAGCAAATAGCTGTCGTTGTCCTCATGGCGCATGATCTAGGTTTTTCTTACGCCGCAGGTCAAGTTTCAGATTCGGTAGCGCCCCATGAGTCAATCTGCTAGAACCGGAGCTTGTATTCTTCTTCAACGCCTCCCAATGTTTTCTCAGAGTGTCCTCGCTTACTACCAACTCAAACCCGACTAGGAAGCAGAAACTTATCTCCAGTCTGGCTAACTCGATCTCGCTCACGCCACCGACCTTGGCGATTTTGGCATGCGGGTAGCTGAGATCTTCTAACGCCTTCATAGCCACCCTGAGACCCGCGAGCAGCAACCGATGGCAGTTTCTCCTCGTCACGGGAATAGCGCGCTCCTCAACGGCTAGTCGGAATATGTAAAACGATGTTGCGAGGTAGACGGCTGTCGACATGGGACAGAACCGGTGGATGCGCATGAGGTAGTCTTCGATGCTGATAGGTGGGGGCGCCTTACTGAAGAACTTGCGAGTGATAGCGCTATGTTGTAGATTTAGAGGCTGCGAGTTTTCCCCGATCACGATGTATGGTTGGGGCGTGGCCGCTGGTGGGGGCGTCGGTGGATTTCGTAGGCGCACGCCGTCGACGGGCTGAAATCCCGGCACATCGAAGAAGCCCTGGACCTGACCCTGTCCTTGCGATCGTTGCTGATCGACGGGCTGGTGTTGCTGCTGCTGTTGTTGAAGGCGGGCAAGATTCCTTTCGGAATGCGACCGAACAATGGCAGCTTTTTCCCGTTGCATGCTTCGCATATTCGGCACGGGAGGGCTCGTGGGAGGGGGAGTCGGCGGGATGTCGCCCGTCACGCAAACCAGGGATTCGATTCCATCACAGAGAAGCCTCAGGGCAGCAGTGGGGGTCAGCTTGAACAAATCGGCCGAGGGAGAATCGGTCGGGACAGCATGGAGAGGTGGAGGCGTTCGCGCTTGGGAGAGTAGGTTGGGATCGGTCGAGGGGACGGGTCGCGGCGGGGGCAGGATCGGGATCGTGTCTGAGCCCTCGCCCTTGGCTTCGATGGCATCCTGCTCATTCTCATTACCCTCCGTTGGCGGCATTGTATGCCGTGCTTCTTCTCTTTGCTGACGACCTAAATGGCCAAAGGGTCACGAGCCACTACACTAGTAGTAGAAGGCAGCGAACCACGATGTCGATGTACGCTTTAGATGTATCTCCTATGGCTTGTGTGATGGAGTGTGTTGTCTGAGCAAATCTTTCTCTCCGTGCGATTCAACTCGACGTGTTTGTCTGGAATTCAATAAGAGTGGAGGATGAACCTGACAGGGTTGCTAAGTTCCTCATGTGTGTTGTCGTCTTGAATTCGGCCCTTTAGGAGGACGCATCATCTCTTAGTCTTGACAAATTGGTCGATCAGTGGTAGATGGTGTAGAATCTATCTAGCACATTAAAACAAGACTGGGGGCCTGATCATGATGATGATGACAATGATTGTGGTGGTCAGTCAGTCGACACACGACCGAGAACAATGGGGCACAATTGGAGGCCGAAGGGACGGATGGATGTCAAAGTCTTGTATAAGTGGAAATAAATACAATGAACGATGCCAACCTGGGCCACTATTACCGACTAGTCGGGCGTACTGCAGAGTAAATAGATGAGCGAATGATGAAAGATGATGTAGTCTATCATTCCCAATAAGAGAAAAAGGCAGAAATTTTGTAGTAACGGGGAAAAGAAACGACGGTATTCATTTCGGAGAAGTTGCTTCGACAGACGGTGACTTGGAAGCGCAGATGAGTATTTTGTGGTGGTTAATTAATGATTTTGGAATTGACCCCGCCAGCTTGGTGTATGTATGTATATCTCAATGAGTCGAAAAAGAAAATAGTCTGGCACTTGGTCTGGCCCAAATCTGCTGTTCCACAGCACCATAGCACCTACCAGGCGGGGTGAGACAAGGGGTTTTACAGCATGTCAGGGGTCTAATGACCGAACTGCTAGGTAGGTAGCTACCCAGGTATTATTGGTAGCGGTTACTGGCGGGGTTAATTGGTACCTCAAGGGTCTGAAACTTGCAGGTAGGTGCCTACCTCTAGATGTGTATTCTAGGTACCAACTGACTGCAATCCAATAGGTCCTTTCCCCGGATTCAGGCTGCCTACTTTAGAGATCACATGAGCCGTGAACCAACCATGTAAGCTGGGCAACAAACATCTGCTGGCTCGAGGCAATGCTGAAGAACGAATTCGACATCAATGTTCCATCCTTGGAGACCACGTGTAGAGCACGAACCGACACATCGAAATCTAGGTACAAAGTCCAGGCAGTCCAGGCTAGACTTTCCTGTCAAGCTAGGATGCTCCTTCGATTCATCGCCAATCCGGGACTGACAAGTATGTATCTCAGCCACCCGGCTATTGTCACCCTGCTCTGCACCAAGCATACTGTGATAGGCCACAGGTGAATAATAGAACTCATGCTATTTCCAAGCTGCTGTTACCTGGATAGCTTCTCAACTAGCTATCGAAGGATCGACAAATCAAACAGAGCCTTTACTAAATACAGTGAGATACCCATATTTCTACACACTCTAATCTTCGCTAGGAGCACATGTCCCGTTCATCGATCTCGATTTCGCCGCCTCGCTTCTGTATTCACTGCATGTGTAGTGCACTAGTCTGCCCATATGCAGTGTGCTTTAAGCCAACCGAGGCCACCTTCTCCAAAAATTTCCCCTAGAAAGTGGAATGCCGATCTATCTGGTGAGGGGAGATTCTGATATCGCGGATAAGCTTAGATACTTACAGATAATTTCGCAGGGACCAGATAGGTGCCGGCATCACAGTTGTAACGGATGCAAACAACGCAGAGAAGCTCACCAATGGCTTCAATTTGCCTCCGCGACCATTCCGCCTATTATCAAATTTCTCATAGTTTTCTTATGGTATCTTGCATAAGCTAGCAATGGATTATTTATAAGCCTCTAGACCTGTACATTGCCACAGCGGGGAAGCGGTGATCTAGACCCTCGATCCGCACTGAGTACGCATATGCTCTGAGTAACGTTGCGAAGTTACAATATACATGATGGGAGAAAAGGGGCATAGGCTCTTGGGGAGGCCTTTGATGTTAGATGACTTGAGCAGTTAATCTAAGTAATGAAGGAAGTCCGCACTAGAGCAGTACACCTCATCTCACCTCGGGTTAACATGCAATCGAATGTGGAGGTTGAGGTACTTATTACCCCCTTCTGATGGGGCCTTGAAAACGATCTTCATATATTCCAATATTGGCGCTACTAATTAGCAGTTTAACTTCACTTTGCAATCTGCACGACCCAGAGTTAGCATCGTTCTACGCACATAAACGAAAAGAGACCGAATACATGGGAACATTCAACTCACCTATAACTGCAGACTGCCCTCCTTCGACAGCCTGAATGGCTCTCTTAAGCGTCTCTTCTAGTATATCTGCCTTTTCAACTCTGGCAGCAAAGAGGTCTCCTCCAGCCGCTGCCTTCGCAATGCCTGAGAAATCAGGAACTGGGTCGAAAGATATGTTAATCTCCTCATTAGTTGCCGTAGAGCCCAAGCCCTCTGGATGAACAAGTAACATGGACTTCCGCGGAGCGTTCCAGCCTAAATAATCAAGTTAGCAGGTAGGTACTATACGGATTAGAACCAATAATCTCACCCTTATTGTTGAGGACGATTGTCAGTACCGGGATCTGGTACCGCCTAGATATCCAATATACACTGCCGGGTACGGAAAACAAGAACGTGCCGTCGCCCACAACCTGGACCACGAACTTGCCCTTGCCCCCATGCTCAGCGACCGAGGCCAGCTTGATGCCCAGAGCACCGCCACCGGACCAGCCTAGGCCGCCTCCACCACAGTTGATCCACGAGCCGGGGAGCTCCGGCCGCACATTATCATGGACGTACGGAGTGTTCGTGACCGCTTCGACAGCCCAAATAGTATCTTTAGGACAGAGTTCCCGCAATGTCTTGCACAAATGTCCTGTTCCAAACGAGCCGTCTGCAGCCGGGACAGCGGTTTCTGAGATGGCTGCCAAGCACGCGTTATATGAGGCTTGTAGTGCATCCCATTTCTTACTGCTGATCTCCGCATCGGCCTTGCCTACGAGTTCCTTGGCAGACTCTATGATCTGTTCAACAGAAGTAAGAGCATCGGCACGGTACCGACGTTGAGCAGGCACATAAGCCACCGGCATCATGTACTTGAGCGGGTCGACATCGATGTGGAAGACCTTAGTGCCCTCTTTAGGCTTGCATTGGGTTGGGATCCACGGCACATCGCAGTTCAAAATGAGTATAGCGTCCGCCTCTCTGATCGAATTGTCGTTGCCATTCCGAAGTCCGAGCCAGGCAGGATGCGACCCAGGGAAGCACATATCGCTCCCACCCGTGTCAAGCACACGCAGCCCCTTTATCGTGTCTGCCAACTCAACGAGTGCACTAGGGACCTTATGATTACGCCCGGAGAACCCCGTGATCAGCAACGGCTTCTCAGCACCAATGAGGGCCTCTGCGATCGCTTTTGACGCTTTGGGCGGTAATCCACCCAACTCAACCGGGTCCCAAAGACTCTGATCGAGCGAGTACGGCGTGATATCCTGCTCCATAACCTCCCTCGCTCCGAGCAGATATACCGGTCCCTGGGGATCGCTCCTAGCGAATTGCAGCGCCCGGTTCACCATCTGCTTGACGTTCGTGCCCGTCTTGAGCTCGCCGGTGTAGCGGCAGTACTGGGCCACGATCTGCTTCTGGTCAGGGACGTCCTGCATCCAGTGGATGTACTCGGTTCGCGACCCGCGCATCTCGCCCTCGAGCGTGAACGGGCTCAGCCCGGCGAATATGAAGACGGGGGCGCGGCCCGTGCTCGCGTTGTGCACGGCTGCGCCTAGCCCTTGGGTTCCCACGTCGACGTGGATAATGACACATTGAGGCTTGCCACTCAGTCGCGCGTAGCCATCAGCCATGGACATAGCCACCATCTAGTATATTCAGTCAGCAACATCACGATGACCATCTCTTTTTAATTGCGCACTCTTCTAGTTGACGTACCTCATTTGGACACGTGATGATGCGAGGAAAGTTACCCTTGCTTTCCCTCTGACCCTTGACCATGGCTTCGATGATGCTGGGGTGGTCAGAACCCAGATTGACGAAGCAATATGTAACACCTGCCTGCCATAACGCCTCGAAGAAGGCAAATGATGCCGTATACATGGTATCTTTTAAAGGGACAACAATTTCCGTGGACGTCATTGGGAATGTCTAATTAAAGCAAGCCTAGTGTATTTTTTTTTGGTTAGGAGTTATAGAGTTTGCGCTACTATTCGAGTAGATCAGCCAGTTCGCAATTCTACAATTAGCACCTTTACTGGATAGTGGAGGAGGAGGGGTAGCAGGGGAGAAATATATCCATCAACCTCCTCTTCTGAGTAGGTGGACGATTTGGCGGAAACTTGGAGATATGGTGCAGTGGACCTCAACTGCACCTCAAAGGTAATGACTGCGATACCGCAATGTTCGTAGGTTGCTTGTCCTTTACGTCCATTATTTATCTGGATAATGCCTAGGTAACCTACGCAAATGCCGGGAGTCTACCGACCCCTCTTTACCTATTTAGGTACTTAAGCACATACATACTACTTAATGTCAGTATGCATCTCTGGACCTTACTACATTTGTAAGTAGCCATGGCGTATTGGAGAGCCGACTGGATTGCCGCAGGTGTGGATATCGACGTTTGTTGAAGTAAGAAGAGAGGATCTGGTAGCCACCGTGAGGAATACTTAAATACACTGTCCCCTATAAGACAAAGGGAGGGGTTTTATGAGGGGTCTACCGAACTCTTTCCCATCATTTTTGGAGACAGTCCGCGGGGTCGGTTAGGTACTTGGAGGAATTGGAAAGTGGGAATAGTCTTCTTAGAGAGCATGGCCGGGCACACTAGGTAGCATGATAGAAATTTGTTAAAATGATCTACATCAGTAAGTACTAAGTAAGCATTTCGATACCAGTCTTTTTTTTTTCGAAGAGGCCAGTTCAGTTCTAGAGCATGCCAGCCAAGGCTTAGTGAGTATACTTAAATTTTAGGCAGGTTCATACTTGTAAAGGTACTATTATATAGCTAAATATAAGAGTATATAAACATGTTTTCCATCATATACTTTTATCCCTATGAGTATAATTAATGCAGCATTGTATTCTTATTTGCTAGCATATTAGTACTGTTTTGTTAGAAGTATAAGGAGACAATCAAATTAGTTGGAGACGCGACGTATCATAAAATGCCGGGCTAACTAGTCCCCACTGTAGCTGTCAATACCTAAAGAGGCCGTCTACGACAAAATAGATATAATCGTAAATTGTTGGCATAACAACAAGCAATATTACCACTGGACATCATATTCTTAACGTGGAAAGTGCAAGTTTGATCTCATAATGTGAGAGTCTTAACATGACTATGGCTGTTTGCTGATATTAAAAAGTTACTCTGCCCTGATGCAACTCGGAATTTGCCGTACTTGACGCAACTACTACCACACTCTGTACATGCGAGATATCGATCATCTGCCAGCAGTACGTGAAGGATCTGTACACCACCCAGGGACACTAGATATTATGAGCACAATCTACCTAAATTCATCGACTTTTCGAGCCAGCTGAAGTAACACATTTGAATATGTATCCCTAATACAACCATAACGCATCACACGCGTCAACCACTAGACACCTCCGAAATCAGTGTGGTTCATGTTCTGTGCTCCCATTTATATTCCGAGCTGCCCAACACTGGAAGAACCGCGTGTTCTCTCTAGGTTCATGAACACGTCATATGATATACATGTCTCCATACACTTCTTGTACCTCGCATGATCGCTTGCACTCGGAAGCAACTAAGAGTCGAGAACGGGACGTCCATCACAAGATAGGTAATCTAGATGTTATAGACTTCGAAGACAAGATGCACGAATGATCGTTTGAAGAACCACTTTCGGGAGAATTGGAGAAGCGGTCGGGTGGTCCAATAGCGTTTGATTTGCTTGGGCAGCTCCTGTAATTGGCCTAGCTGGACACTATAATGCAACACCCCAGAAACTCCACGCGAGCCGAAACAAATTGACGTGCATTAGTGGACTAGAATTTAATGTTAGTCTGGAAAGTTCCGCTTGTTAGGTTCCTTACACAACTACAAGTTGGAAATTTGACACAATTTGGTCCTACTGTAAGTATTCAGCTCTACTAAATATCTGAATTTATACTGTGTAGCATGCAACATTGTCTCGCAGAATGAACGCCTGGGGAGTGTCGAGGCTCTTAGGCACCTAACAGAAGTGGTATTTGACTATATCGATTTTGAAGGGGGCACTTTAATTCAGAAGCATGCCCTAAGCCCGCGATCATAACAGATAACAACTGAATCATCCGCTTTTCCAATACGACTCCAAGGGAGTGCCGAGAGACAGTTCGTTAACTACAGGCCTCATGGTTAACCCGGGGGATCCAGGCGGTGCAGCTCCGGATACAACCACATCATGCATGCCTATTGGGCAAACCAAACATGGACAACGCAGGGGAATGAATAAACGAATCACACCCCCATCTTCAAGATCTCATTAGGGGCTCTTTCAGAGCTGTTCATGTTTGTTCCCGTACACATTACATAAAGGGGTGGGTGTACAGACATATTGTTGGATGTCAACATGGATCCGCATGTGGCCACCCATGAAGAAAACATTTACTGAGTAGTACAGGGAGGCACCTCCCTGTATGCGCTTGCCTCTAGGACGCCGCCTCTAGGACTCTCAGGCATCACTATCATATAAGGCGCTGGATGGCAACTTACACAATGTGCAATTTCCTTGGCCTTACTTCATTCATATAGCTAATGCTTACCTACGTCATAACCCATTCCTTGGTATATTTCGTTCTAAAATTCCCAAGCTCTTCATATTCTAACCCTCCTATAGTTGTGAAATCCAATTACAACTAAGCCCGACTAACTCCTTCTACGATATATAGAAGCATCAATATGGGGCAAATTCCGAGTAGCCCTTTGTCAAACTGCCTCGACGCTGTTTGCAACGGCCGCAGCGACTGCGTTGCATATCCTAGCAACCCGCTGTATCAGATATCCTGGGTCAACCGATATAATCTTGATCTTCCTGTTACGCCCATCGCTGTAACTCGCCCACAGACGGCCCAAGACGTATCTGGATTTGTTAAATGCGCTGTAACCAACAATGTCAAGGTTCAGCCAAGGTCGGGGGGACACTCCTATGCGTAGGGGACACTCTCCTAATCATGAATATCTATAGTAGCCGCTGACTTCTATTAGGAACTACGGTATGCGATTGTTACCCCTTAAACGAATACTCGCTACCACTATGAGCGCTAACACATAATGATAGGTCTGGGTGGTCAAGATGGAGAACTTGTAATCGATCTATTGTACATGCAAGATTTCTCTATGGATACAAAGACGTGGCAGGCGACAATAGGAGGCGGTACGAAACTTTCTGACGTCACTAAAAAGCTACATGATAATGGAAAGAGGGCTATATCCCATGGGACCTGCCCAGGCGTCGGTATCGGTGGCCATGCCACTATCGTAAGTATTTTTTCATTTGCACTAGTATCAATGCTTACAAGAACCACCACCGTAGGGGGGATTAGGTCCATCGTCGCGGATGTGGGGATCCTGTCTGGATCACGTTATGGAAGTTGAGGTTGTCACCGCGGACGGGTCCATTAAACGTGCTAGCGAGACTGAAAATAGCGATCTCTTCTTTGTAAGTTCACCCGGGATATTTGAGGGTCTAAAGTTATAAGATTAACACCAGATAGGCACTGAAAGGAGCCGGTGCAGGATTCGGTATCGTCACAGAATTTGTCATGAGGACACATCCCGAACCCGGCAGCGTCGTTCAGTATTCGTACTCGCTCAGCTTCGGAAAACATGCCGATATGGTGCCCGTTTTCAAGCAATGGCAGGACCTCGTCTCCGACCCGAATCTCGACCGAAAATTCGGCACGGAATTCATCGCTCACGAGCTTGGAGCAATCATCACTGCCACCTATTACGGCACAGAAGACGAGTGGAATGCATCTGGCATCCCGGGAAGAATCCCAAAGGGCAAACTGTCTGTTGTTATCGACAACTGGCTTGCTGTCCTTACTCAACAAGCTGAAGAGGCAGCGCTTTATCTCTCAGACATCCACACCGCGTTCACAGTTCGGAGTTTGGCATTCACCGCCGAGGAGACCCTCTCGGTAGATTCGATAACAAAGGTGATGAAATACCTCGATGACACAAACCATGGCACGCTGTTATGGTTCCTGATTTTCGACGCCACAGGAGGTGCAATCAGCGATGTCCCTATGAATGCCACCGCCTATTCACACCGAGACAAGATAATGTTTTGCCAAGGATACGGTATCGGCGTCCCGGTTCTCACCCAACCCACGAAGGATTTTCTAGGTGGGCTCATCGACACTATTCAGGATTCAACAACTACGAAGCTGACGACGTATCCTGGTTATGTTGATCCATCATTAATAGATCCGCAACAGTCCTACTGGGGTCCAAATCTACAGAAGTTGGAGTCTATCAAGACCGCGTACGACCCTAATGATGTATTCCACAATCCACAAAGTGTGAGGCCAGTAAGTCAAAAGGCATTTCGGGCGTTGATCAAACAGCAACTTTGATACCCTTCATGAGAGTTCGTTAGCAGTTATCATAGATCGAGCTACCACCGAGCATTAATGCAATCCTAATCTAAAGTTAAACCAATCTCCCTTATTCCATGCAATCGGGGCCTCAAAATTGTGAAAACCAAGGCCTTCTCAATATCAAAGTGTATAGCCATGCTCCTCATCCGGAAAATACACCCCCGTTACCCCACAAAGAACTCGACTGCATATGCGGTCTAGGCTCGGTGTAGACCTTGTATTGACGTTGCATTCTTCCTCCAATCAGGAGATACTATCTACCTTTTTTAATTATATGATATATTCCCAGGTAGGCCTACAACCCCGATGAAGTGACCCCTTCACAGAATGGCGGGAAAGTACAAGTCACCTATGAGGTACTGTCATAATGAAGATCTCAGTGCTGTTCACTAGAACCGCACTTCTGCTTTCAAATCTTGCAGTTGCATCGTCTTCGACAGCCCCAACAGCCAAGACGATCAATGGGACATACGAGGGCATTTACCTTCCGGACTGGCAGCAAGATGCTTTCTTGGGCATACCCTACGCACAACCACCCGTGGGACAGCTCAGGTACCACCGGCCATTACCTCTGAACGAATCCTTCACCGAAGTCAGAAACGCAACTCAATATGGCTACAGCTGCATGCAATACGGAACGACTTTCGACCTCTCGGAGGACTGCCTCACCATCAACGTCGTCCGCCCATCGGGGGAACCAAAGGAGCCCCTCCCTGTCCTCGTCTGGATCTTCGGCGGCGGCCTGTACACGGGCAGCACCGCGGACCCGCAGTACAACCTCTCCGGCATCGTGCAGGTCAGCCAGGCCATGAACCAGCCCGTCATCGCCGTCAGCATGAACTACCGGCTCGCCCAATGGGGCTTCCTGCAGACACCCCAGATCCTCGCCGAGGGCTCGAGCAACGCGGGCCTCCTCGACCAGCGCCTCGCCTTCCACTGGATCCAGGAGAACATCGGCGCCTTCGGCGGCGACCCGCGCAAGGTCGTGCTCTGGGGCGAGAGCGCGGGCGCGCAGAGCATCGCGTACCACCTCTTCGCCTACTCGGGACGCGACGACGCCCTCTTCCGCGGCGCCATCCTCGAGAGCGGCGGCCCGACGGGCGCCCAAGTCGAGACGCTGACCTGGTACTCAGGTGCGCTGGAGAACCTGACCCGCACCGTCGGCTGCTGGGGCGCGCCCGACCAGCTCGCCTGCCTGCGGTCCGTCGACGGGGCCTCGCTCTTCGCGGCGCACCCCAGCGTCGTGTGGAACCCGCTCGTCGACGGCGACTTCCTGGCGGGGTACCCGAGCCAGCAGATGGGGGCGGGCAGGTACGTCAAGGTGCCGCTGCTGCTGGGCGCCAACACGGACGAGGGCTTCGCCGTCACGGGCACGCTGGACACGGACCAGGACATCCTCGACGCGATCCCGTCGTGGCGCGGCTACGCGCTGTCCCCGCCCACCGCGCGCCGCCTGCTCGAGCTGTACCCCGACGACCCCTGCCACGAGCCGCCCCACGCCATCACGAACTGCACGCGCGACGTCGCGCGCGGCCTGATGTGGCGGCGCGCGACCGCGATCGGGGCGGACCTCGTCATGATCTCGGGGCGGCGGCGCATGGCGGCGCTGTACGCGGGCGGGGGCGGCGTGCCGGTGTACAGCTACCGCTTCGACCAGCGGCCCTGGAACGGGCCCGAGTGGGACGGCGTCAAGCACTTCGTCAACGTGGCCTTCAGCTTCCAGAACATCTCGGGCTTGCTCGGGCCCAGCCCCGCGTACGACAGCCACGCGCGGCTGGCGCGCGCCATCGGGCGCGCCTACGTCGGCTTCGTCAACCACCTCGACCCCAACGCCGGCGCCGCGGCGGGGAATAGTAGTGGCGGGGCGGCGGAGGCGGAGGCGCTGCCGTACTGGCCTATGTATGATGTCCAGAAGCCGAAGAATATGGTGCTGAATGCGACGAGGAATTGGGTGGAGGACGATACGTGGAGGAAGGAGGGGATTGAGTTTATGATGAGGCCTGAGGTGGCGAGGGAAATGCTCTCTTGAGTCGAGCCATTTGTGCGATATTTTTTAATAGAAACATAAATCTTGAAGCGCAAATACACGCAACCCCTGAGCCTCTTGATAGTGCATTATTAAAAAAAGTACTATATAGATAGTGAGAGCCGGAGAAAAGATGAGGGATTGCAAGCGTCGTGCAAGTGGGTACCAATCACTCCGCCTTCACCTTGATGTTCACTCCTCATCTCTCAAATCGCGTTATAACAATAAGTGTTTTACATATATATATACGTAAAATTTTATAGTTCTAACTTTTTAGCTCGACCTTGTGTGAGTCCCTTCTCTATTTACGTGCTCTTACCAGGCGAGATTTAGCCATCTGTATCTTCATGATACCCAGTATATAGAGTGAGTTGTCTCGTCCTTGACTCTCGTCGCCTGGGGTTCTGTGTCTAGACTTCATTGCGTGCTTGAGGCGTGCTTCGGCAAAGTGGCTACCATCAACGTGGGCAAAGTTCCATTCCCCGTCTAAGTTGAAAAATGAGTAGGTTCTGATACCGAATAGATAACAGAACGCTTGGTTACCATACTAGAGAGGAAGCTTTGAACGATGTGTCTCCAAAAAACTACCGCACATATTGCATCTCCATCCGCCAAGTAGGGTTCTCAATAGCTGTTGTCTATGCGGCCACTTATACTGAAAAGAGGTGTTTATTTCAAAAATTCACCGACGAATGCGTTTCATCTTGAGCGTCGGTATCCGGATGCAGGCGATAGGTTTGGGGTTGATGGTGCTCTGAAGCTAGGCATCATGGGCGTTCAGTATCTGAACTCAAACATCGTCATGCACTTCCCCAGTCATTACTGAGGCAGGATGTTGTGGTCTTGATCATGGAGGTGGTATGTCGCCCTGGATCCTAGGAAATGGCTAGACCCAGGTAGATAAGTATCAACTTCCCTCGCTGACTTACCTACCTAGGTAAATATAAGAGAATAGACGGGTTCGTATATAGAAGAACTGGGCGTTATTAAAGTTCATATCCTACCATGTGTGACACAGCGTGCAAATGGCGGCGACAAATTTTGATGTCTCCTATCTTGCTGAAGTGCGTGTTGATCTCCTAGTCACACAGCAAAGTCACCTACATAGCGACAACTTAGGACATATTTAACTGAGACTCTAAAGCTGCAGGGAAGGCTATTGGATTAGAAGGGCTGATCAAAAAAGGATTACTCTCATCCCTTACTGCTGTTCTATACCTTGGATTATTAGCCCTTTTTACATTATATTGATGTGCAGTCAAAGGATTATCTAGGAACTAAGCTTACTACGTTTTATGAGAAATCATACCACAGCAATTCCCATGTGGGTAAGGGTAACTGTTGATAGAATGAGGCGACGAGTCAATAATAGAAGCTTATCTGCAGTTAAGTATAAATCCCGAAGGCCCGGCTAGTTAATCTGTTCTAGCAGTACTTTACTTACACATGTTGTAAAGGGATGTTGTAAATTGCAAGGTACCAAACAATCGGAACCTATCTGTTTCCTAAATTAGACGTTCTTTCACGCAATAACGTAGGAGTGCTACTAGCTACTCACTGAGATGGCATATGTCGTATTTAGGTGAGCGAATAATATATGACTCTAGTTAGCGTTTCACTTTACGGAATTTTCCAGAAAAAATGACCAAATGCGGGAACTGACAGCGCAGCAGTAAAGACCAAGAAGAGTTGAAGCTACCCAAACTCTGCATGATATGATATCTGATATATCTAATATATTCGCGATCGGCGGTGGGGGAGCTACCACCAGCGTACCGAATGGTATGCTACATTAGCCTAATGTACGTCTGCTCTCCATCGCTCGAATCGACGCCTTGTGGATCATATAATACTCGGATAACTCCTTCTCTCAGTCGCACGTGGCGTTCTACCGCGTCTGTGGTTACGCATTATGTATAAGCTGTACGGCTGAAAGATCGAGGATCTTCTGGGACAGCCGTATAAGGTATAACGGTGCGTCGTGTTCTCCTATCGCCCACACCACAGGGATTTTTATATTACGTGCTGTGTGGTAACACAATTATCTTCCGTGGTGACGATTGCATATCATGTATCCTAATTGCTTTGACCTCCTCTTAGATATACTGCGATTTTCGCCTGCAGCACTGATCGTCGGGAACTTGCTGTAGCACACCGTATTGGGATATCCTTAGTGCAACGAGTAGGATTTGGCACGGGTTATCTTACGCCCACTTCACGAGCCGTTCGCTGCGGCATGTGTGCCCAGGTAGGCGTGCTCCCGAGCTCGAGCTGGCCAAGCTCTCCCGACCAACAGGTGCCAGGAGGTCACGGAGCAGAATGCCTGTCTAGGCACGCCAAGAAGAATTGGAGGTCTGGAAGCACCCCAGTTATTGGGAGACGAGGTATCCCCATCGCAAGGCAATTGCTCAAAAGGTCTGGAATCCTAGGAATCTGCAAATCACTGTTGGCTTAGCCTGCAGACTGAGTGGTTCTCATTCTGCGGCGCACGTACGTTCGCACCTAGCTCACTCGGCGGCGGTAGACGAGCGCGAAAGAAGGCCACTGATGGATAACAGCTGATCTAGCCGCTTGGCGTGCCTTTCTGTAATAGGGAGGTCTTTCTTCAGTCGCATCCCTAAAAGGGTGTACCAAGACCTGGGCGAAGGACGTAGATGCATAGTCCTACACGAGTGATGCACACCGTGATGATAGAAGTCAGACAGCGATTAGGTAGACTCAATAGCAAATCGCTTGTGTATTTCTCGAGTGTTCGGAAATTTCCATGCCCCGTACCATAATGGTAGATAAGCTATACTTGTAAGTATGTAGGTAGTATAAACCAACGATACCTCTCTCTGCCTAGGGCAATGCTAATCGATCGGGTACTGCCGAAAATTTCGGGACTAGCGTCCCAAGAGTGCAGCATTTGAAATAGTTAATCTTATAGGAAGATAAAAGCTATGCTAGATAAGTAGACCATCTCGATATCTACCGGTGGCTTACGCATCGCCAGCACCTTCGGCTGAGAGCTAGATTCTTGGCTTTGGCCAAGCGTCAACCATCAGGCGCAACATCCAAACCATGTTAGGAATGTGAATAGCTAGGTAGATCGATAATAGGCCGTTGGTATTATGAACGCGTAATGAGTGCATTATGTCTTGTGTCTTAGGCTGGAGAAGTACAGATACTACTATACTGGTAACCCGGTATCATCATAGGAATTAATATGGTATAGGTATAGGATAAACAAATGGGTGGGTTGCAGTGATATCATGCGTATATGTTCGACCGGAAATTGTTCAAAGGAGCTATCTCCAGTGTTACGCTGCTACCTTCATGTAAACCACTCAGCCTACGCCTTGCGCTAAACAAGGTATGAATGAGGCCATATTGCCACCCGGGCTTGTCTATCCCGCGCGCGGCGAGGTGATACAGATAAGGTCCCTTGGCCAGGCGGGACAATGCATAGAACTGGAGGCAGGAAGGCAGCTCACTACCCAAGCTTCCCGTGTCATCCATCTTGGCATCACTCTTGGTTCGCGGTGAGGAACGGCAGTGATTTCCCCTGCCAAGCTCGCATCGTGGGGTTTCTTAGCGATCCCACTAGAAGACCCCCAGGCGCGCGGGCACGGCCTAACACCACAACGGAAGCTGTTTTGGTTATCATTGTTCTTGCATGCATATTGGTACCCTCAATCCTTGCCCGCGCGATGCGTGCTGCGTGATGCGTGATGCCGAGCTTCACTTGCGTCGTTGCGCGATGTCGCTTCGAGCTCTGGACCAGAGTACAAAATACCATGGGCCCCCGTCCCGCTCCCAGAAAGGAATTGGAGAGCACTCTTGCGTTCTTGAGTCCGACTGCGCTCGCTCCCTCTGCTGCCTTCTCGTTCACGCATATTTGCTGTGTTCTGCCTCGTAGGAGGGCTGTCTGTTGATCACCATGGTTCGCCGCGGCTTTGTGCTGTCGCTGCTTGCCAGCGCGGGAGGTTTTCTCTCGTCTGAGGCTAAGGATCTCCCAAGGGCGAAGCACGTCCCTGGTAGCTATGTAGTTGAGTTTGAGGACTCTCAAGTATGTCCTCCCAATTTCTCCTGTCGCTGTGCCTTTCTAACTATCTATGATTTAAACAGGATTCTTCCGAATTCTTCAACAGCATTAGCTCGAAGGCGAAGACTCGCAGTGAGTAATTCGATTTTTTTTTTTTTTCAACTTAGTAGATATTAGGAGGGGCAATATTGCTTGGGATAGAATGTTGCCTCAAAAATTCCATGTTGCTCTAACTGCGCATGGCGTCGCTTTGAGAGCTATAATTGACTCTTAATCTTGCAGTGAACTTCAACTCCTCTCTTTTTAAGGGTGCATCAATTCAGTTCCACGATGCCGGATCTGCGGAAGAGGCGGTTGCAGCGCTCACGAACATGGCAAGCGTCAAGCGTGTCTGGGCCAACCGAGTCTACGATCTCCCTAAGGATAACGTTATCTGGACGGGCAAGAATAAGGATGCGAGCGTTGCTGATAGCCTTATCAAGAGGCAGTCCAGCTCCGACACTTTCTCGCCCCATCTGATGACCCAGGTGGACAAATTGCGAGCCAAGGGCGTTATCGGCAAAGGCATCAAAGTCGGTGTCATTGATACCGGCATCGATTACACACATCCTGCGCTAGGAGGATGCTTCGGACCCGGCTGCCTAGTCTCTTACGGTACCGATATTGTCGGCGATGACTACACTGGCTTTAACACTCCTGTTCCCGATGATGAGTAAGTCCATCCTAGAGAGTGTGGAGGTGGGATAAGGGGATATAAGACAGCGTAGAAGGTTAACGTCTACATAGCCCCTACGATGGATGTGCCGGTCACGGTAGCCACGTCAGTGGTATCATTGCAGCACAGGCAAACGAGTATGGATTTACAGGTGCTGCACCTGGAGTCACGCTTGGCATGTATCGAGTCTTTGGCTGTGACGGAAGCGCTGCCAACGATGTCCTTATTGAGGCCTACCTGAGGGCCTTCGAAGATGGTTCTAATATCATTACTGCGTCTATTGGAGGCTCTTCAGGCTGGAGTGAGGATCCCTGGGCTGTGGTCGTGTCCCGGATCGTCGACGCTGGTGTGCCTTGCACCGTGTCTGCCGGAAACTCGGGCGATATGGGCTTATTCTACGCCAGCACGGCGTCGAATGGCAAGCGGATTACCTCAGTCGCCTCTATCGACAATTGGGTTACGCCCACATTACTGATCGACTCGTCTTTCAGCGTTGGTAGCGGTGCTGCAGAGACCTTTGGCTACGTTGTTGGCGACCCATCCGCCTGGGCTGGTGTTAACCTCCCTCTATGGACCCCGAACTTCGATACCGCCGACCCTGCTCAGGCCTGTGATCCATTCCCTGCCGACACTCCCGACCTCTCCGGCAATATTGTTCTCATCCGCCGCGGTACCTGCACTTTTGTTCAAAAGGTCACCAATGCCGCCAATGCAGGTGCTAAGTACGTGATGTTCTACAACAACGTTGCCATTGGAGCTACAGGCCCTTCGGTAACTGCTGTTCCTGCTATTAAGGCTGTCGGCATGGTAGGTCTACCTTATCTAGAAAGTCGTATATGTTGCTGACGTCGAATAAGACCACAGCAGATCAAGGTGCGGCATGGGTAGCGGCTCTTGCTGCCGGCACCGCAGTCACTCTCGACATGGTTGATCCAGAGACCGCCCCAGTGTCGTAAGCAATTCCCCTCGTATCTCGCAGAGCTGTTTTTGCTAACATAATGCAGTTTAATTACAAATAGCAACAATGCCACTGGTGGAACCGCCAGTACCTTCACCGAATGGAACCCGACTTACGAGATGGATGTTAAGCCCCAGGTCGCGTCGCCTGGTGGCAACATTTTGTCGACCTGGCCACAGACACTTGGATCTTATGCGGTTATCTCCGGTACTTCCATGGCCTGCCCTCTTGTTGCCGGCATTTATGCCCTTATTGCTGACGTCCGCGGCACCTTTGACCCCGCTACCCTGGAGGCTCTGATCGCTTCCACGGCGAACCCGAGATTGTACAACGAAGGTAGCGGAGCCGTCGGCCTGCGCGCACCAGTTGCGCAAGTGGGAGCTGGTCTTGTTCAGGCTTATGATGCTGCCTATACCACCACACTGCTCAGCAAGTCATATCTTGCGTTCAACGACACCGACCACCTTGACAGCACCCTAGAATTCACCATCAAGAACCTGGGCAAAAAGGCGGTGACTTACAAGCTCGGCAGCGTTGGTGCACTAACCGCATACACCTTCTCGGACTCCATCTACCCCGACTTTTTCCCCGGGCTAGAGGTATCTGAAGAGTACGCCAAGATCACGTTTGCCCGTCCCTCGGTTACCGTCCCTGCCCACGGTAGCGCCGTCGTGTCTGTGACCGTGACGCCTCCCAAAATCGACGGCACTCGTCTACCCGTCTACTCAGGCTACGTCACCCTAAACGGGACCAACGGCGAGAACCTCTCGCTACCATACAACGGCGCCGTGGGCAGCTTGCACAAAGCTCAAGTTCTAGACACCGGTTACCTCGCGATTTCGAGTGATGCGAACTTGAACCCCGTGACTGGCAACGCGTCCTTCGTCCTCTCAAAGGACCCAACAGCTGATGTCGTCCAGCCTGTCGCTGTTGCGCTCATGGCTTTCGGTTCGCCCCGCATCAGCGTCAAGATCGTACAGATCAAGGGCAAGACAACCAAGAGCTTGGGAGATGTCTTCGGCTCGCCCTACGACTATGCCTCTCGCGATGCCTACACGACAGCTTTCGATGGCCGTCTGGCAGATGGCACCTATGTGCCCGCTGGCGACTACCAGTTCTCCATCGAGGCCCTCCATATCTTCGGTAACGCTAAGAAGCCTCAAGAGTGGGATGTTTCTGTTTCGGCACCTTTTACTGTCCGTTACGCGTGATCGGAGTCTGGATTGTATAGGTAGCCGGGAGTTTGGGAAATGAATCTGGTAGATCATATGTACCTAATAGTAGTATAAATTCAAGACATGTTAAAGACGTAACATATGATTTTACGTGCATATATATAATCGTAGCAGACTTTCTCTTGAATAAAAATGTAAACACTTGTAAATACATTGCCTAGTCCAAGAAGTGAATGTATAAGTATAGGCGAAATCATTTGTGGGTACCATGTACCACCTACCTAGGTACATACATATACATATGATATGTACCTCTTAGTGGTAACATGTTACCTACATAGTATGCATTACCTACCTCCTGTATGCTTCAATCGGGATATTCAAAAATACCCCTACAACAGAAGCTTAGCTTTAGATGTCCAATCGCAATCCTTGTCGTTGATCAAACCTTTCTAATCCTCACAACCACTATCTGCAGGAATCTGAATAGTCGCAAAGGTTATTCTACTTCGCAAAAATGTTAGGCTTTCAATGCCGTCGCGTTTTTGCCTCTGCACTTCGGCAGAGACCGACAGCTGCACGAATTAGCCCTACCAACAGAGCGCCTTTGCTTGTGCGCGCAAGATCTTCACAAAGAGACCGATCAGCCCGAATGCAAATACCCCAAGCGATCCGCGATCGTCGAGCCGCCGCTGCGTCGAATGCTGCTGCAGATGTTGCAGCAACTTCTGCAAGCCAGCTCGGTGCTGTACTACCTGAGAAACCAGACTACCTAAACGACGCAGAATCGGCCATATGGGAGAAGCTGGTCACTGAGTTCTCACCCACCGAGCTGATGGTCCAGGACATTTCTGGTGGCTGTGGCTCTATGTACGGGATTGAGATTACATCGGAAAAGTTCCGCGGCGCAGGCATGTTAAAGCAACAACGAATGGTCAATTCTGTACTCGGTGAAGAGATGAAGAGCTGGCACGGTGTCCAATTGCGCACAAGAATTCCGCAAGAGGTCGGGCAAGCAAGAGAAAAGGAAAAAAAACCACCTCGCAATATGTCTAGCGGTTGGAAGGGTCAATAAAGCCGCGAAAGCCTATCGTAATTCACCACATTTCACGACGCCATATACACAGTGGTTTACCCTACACAGAGTCTCTTTGATACCCATACCTCTAACAACTATACAAAAGAGATGAGAAAAGAACAAGAAGCTCGATCACATCTCCGGATCCCGGAATACTATACCCGCACTCTGCACATTATCACACAGCAACTACAGCTCTCATTATACAACAGTATATTTAGACTGAAACATTGAGCTCAAACCTTGGGCCTCGAACATTCTCAAGACTATAGTAGGGCCACTGTGATGCGAAATATTGGTGTTGTTAAACCACCCGCATATATCCGCAGCCACTTCCTAGATCGGCCTTGACGCATCAGACCGCCTCGAAATTTCCTGAGTCCTTGGGTGACTTAAGACTTTATGTTAGAACAACACCGGTAGTAACTGTTGCCCGCAACTAATGTGGCGATAAAAGCTAACGCAGCTTTTATAACGTCAGTGAGAGTCAAATATCCCAACTCCGATGTCTAATCTAGGTGCCTCTTTGCATCTATTGTAGCAACAGTTTTTGGGGTAATGGTAGATCTTGATAGTCATGGGTATAATACCAAGCTATGCCATCGGTACAATACTCCTCTCTCTAGAGTCACCCTTTCCAAAATCCCAACCTAACTACTATGGTCGATAATAGTTGAGACCTTTCGTAAAGAATCACATCTTGACATCGGTCTAATGAGGTCCGCATCAGATATCCTTAGCTAACAATCAATGAGCCATGGTTCTGATATCGGTGTATCATCTATAACCTATTTTTCGACTAGTTTAGAAATACATACTCTCCGTGATATGTTTTAGTGGCGCTTTTAAGGCCTATGAGACCATGACACTTTCCGATAGGATCTAGAGATGTAGATATTAGGAGACATTTCTAAGAGGCTAGATCTCAGGTGGCTGAGAATAAGAGAAGACAACCTGCATGACTTGGACATCGAATGTAGATGGAGGCTCTACTTAGCTGTCTCACTGCACTGCGGGAGGCGGTGTGAGCTCCTAAGACAGACCGGCCGGATGTAGGCCGTTGTCGATCGACCGTTTTGGCGCCAGAAAAGATCAACATGCTGCCTGTCAATAGTAGTTCTCAAGTCACCTTTCGACAACCATGACAGGCTATAAGGCCTAAACAGCACTGTTTTTCTCTATTGCAAGATCATCCCCTAATAAGTTATTTTCCTGTCTTCCGTGTGTAGGCTTAATAGAATGAAAGTTGCATTAGCTATCGTTTAGCGAGGGTAGCTCACGAATCGTCTTCATCATGATTATATTGAGCTATAACAAAGCCATGTACCAAAAGGATGAGTCTTACATGTAACACAAGATACAAGCCAACCCAGCCACCCAGATAGGTAATTATCTCACCTAAAATGGACTAGGTAATCCAATCACAAGGCACTGGATATTTTAAAGAGTTTATTTACAAGCAAGGTTAGTGGTCTGCCAAGCCTGTAAGCTACGCGTGGCAATGGGAAAATCTATCTTTACAAAACAGAGATAGTAAAGCAATTAACAATATACACTCTTCTATATCATGTCAAAAGTCAAAGCCAAGAACTTCGTTTTGCTTCTCTTGAATTCAATATTACATTTCCTACAAGACCTCTAGCATTCCCAGACCGCTTCCCCGGTGTAGGCTAACTGTATGCTCAGCCCATGTTCCCGGTGTTCGCAGTCTTGACACCTTTCCCAGAGCTAGGCACTAATTTTCCGCTCTAGTTTCCTACAGGCTGTTGTGATACTTTAGTTGACGATAGCGGCGCAGTAGTGAGGTAGAGCGTATGTCGTCTGCCAGATTCAGGTCTTGGCTTTTCTTTTCTTTTTCTCCCCAACGATATAGGTAGTCGTAGTAATTGAGGCTCATAGGTATTATACGCCCGCCACATTTTTGTCTTACTTGTATACACCCCTGCTGAGGTACCAGGTAACTATGCCGCTTTTATACTGGAGACACTGTAACTTTCTATCGTACTTGCTACTAAGCTACCTAGCAAAAAGCTAAATATTAAGCTCTTTCCACTACTGTTGGTGCTGACATGTTTGAAACTTTCCTGACAGCTAACTGTTGGAGAGTTTCCGATTGGGGGGGTTCGGCAAGCATTCCCCTACCTCGGTAACTTAGATACATGTAAGCGTACCTAGGTAGGTAGGTTAGGTACTTAAAGATGCACTAAAACGCTAGTGTAGTAGTGCCGAAGGTCTTTCATCTTTCAACTAATGTATGTTGTATGTATGTGACTGTCTTACAGTCAAGTCCCCTGCATGCATGGCAGATCAATGATCAATGATTACTGAACAGCAACTACATACACGTGTACCTAAGTACCGATCTTAAATTTACCCAAAATCAACGTCAGAAATACTAGGATAAACTTAAGAATTGATAGCTCCGATTCTATTAAACAGTGTTCACGCTCACGCACCGGCTACAAGAGCCGAACAGGTGATAAGTCCTTATTCCAATATCAAAACCATGGCGGTATGCTATATATCTGTCATTTTAAAGCTAACCGTGAACTAATATATATGTCTACTTAGAACAGCGTTCTTGTCGACCGGCTAAACCCTTGTAGCATCCGGAGAGGAGGTTAACTATGCAGTAATACGCCGTGGCTAACCATAATGCATGGACCAGCCTTACGGTCTTCGATGGAAGTCATGTCCGAGATGACAGCCTTGTCAGAGTCAAAGCTCTATGAACATCTAGATCCACAGCTTACAGAGCTTAAGAAGGAACACCTCAGAAAAAGGAAATAAAGGCCTTGCCCCTGTGTGTACACATCAATTATTCTCGGCATTATGGCGTCGAAATGCGGTTAAGCTGGTTCAACTAAAGTCACTATGCTTAGTATTACCACCACGAAAACATCATTCTTAACTTCCGAGCTCTCCTGGGTTTACCCTAGATAGAGACACTCTGATATTTTGTGTTAGACACCCACAACTCTGCATGTCTATGGATAATGGAGGTTGCTCAAGGAACGGATATCGTTCTCCACAGACACCCTCCACCATGGATCGGAGGTACTCATCCTCATCAACTATGATGAGTGAATTGGCTTTGGTCAGCCCCTTTCTCCGAGCGCGTCGAGGAGATTGAAGCCAACCGGAACATGACATGCGGTTCCCCTATAAATCGGTCGATGCCTCGGGCATGATTTGATGTTGAGGTCACTCGGGTTATTACACCGACACTAGACACTCTTTCGCATATCCCAGTGTCAAGGCATCAAATACTGTCAATATGGTTTCCGTCGCAGTAGAGCCGCCTTCGCAGGTCCAGAAACGAACGGTGCTCTACCCCCCTCTGGTGGTCATGTCCCAGAACAATCAATATGCCTTCTACCAACTCGTACTCGTTGACTCCCACGGACGTGCTGTTGAATCCGACATTCTTCAAGGCACACTGTCAGCGTCTCCGCAGGCATTGGAAGGTGCCGCGGCGAGAGGTAGAAGCCCTAGGGACTTTGCAGTCTTTCCCGACTTATTTATCAATAGGTCTGGAACCTACACGATTCAGGTCAACGCCTTCCAGATGGACTTTTACTCGGTTCCCCCCTCTACGTACCACGCAGCCGCAGTCGCCACTCGGGAAATTCGAGTTCGCAGCTCCTCAGTTAACGCAGAAGGGCCTTGTACGTTCTCTCTGTATTCTGTATAATCTTTTTTCAATTTCACAAAGCTAACGGTTATGGATATAGCGAGCTCGGAATCGAGATTGTTGGCTAGGTTGTCCCAGGGCGGTTTCCCCATCCCATAGCTCCAGGCTAGAGATAAAAGGAGACTTGATCGAGGGCCAGAATTATCCAGTTTAGAGGCATAGAGGGTTTCACATTAGAAAGGAGAGAAAAATCGGGGAGTTTCTATACTAGTTATCACGGTAATATTTTTAGAGTCTGCAGTTCGAGATCTATTCTCACCCTAATAATTGTAATATCAATGTTCACGTACACAGCGGAAATGACCGCGATACTGTTAGATTCAATACCGCACTCTTTTATAATCAGTTTAGAGACGACCTATATGAGTCACCTCCTACTTTGGATAAAGGTAATGAAACTAACACTATTTTGAGGCTCGTCAGTTAATTGTACATAGGGAGGAAGCCAATAACCCAGAACCAAGTTGTCTACTACGATAATGGTTCAAACATATACCACCCTATACGCGTCACTTCAGATTTTTAATAGTCTGCTCGGACGGTCGTTAGTAATATCTTGAAAACGCTCTTGGCTACGCAACACGTGCTGTCGTACCCAAAATTGGAGGATTATAACCCCTGAACGGTACCCACAAGTCGTTCCGGCAGTGAGGCTCACCCATCTGATATATGTACACTTGTTATAGTCTAGAACGGATCAGCATACCCGGGGTTCATTGTTAACATGGAGATCCCAGGTATTCCGTGCTGCCAAGGTCCTGCCGGATTAGTCATAGAACCCGAATCCACGGACCCCCGAAGTCGTACCGACGAAAACACCGCTTAGTACTTATTATTAGATCCTTCTGCGCAGGGGATCGCCGAACATACATGGGCCAAAGAAGAGCGCGTTGGATGGCCGGAACCTCAGTCCATGAAGCTATCTTTGCTAATGCAGCTAGGGTTGTAATATATAGATAGATCGTGCAGGCATGCAGGAAGGGACCCCATGAGTCCTCAGCAACGAATCAAGGCTTCCAGCGACACGGAAGAGGCTGCTTCCTAGTTGCTTCCTAAGCCACAGGGCTGATACGAATATGAAAAGGGGGTCCCCCCACCAACATTGAGAAAACCCCTCCCAAGTTCTAACCGACATCCTATATTCTCAGGTTGAAACGCTCCTGTCGAATCTTCATCCACACTTTCGTATCAGAATCCCCTTAATTACCTTACCGCTACTAGAGATTGCGAATGGGGTTTGCCAGAATACGTCAACTGAAACTAGTTGACGATACATAATTGTTTTTTAAGACTTACCCAGCTGCTTTACGATCTACAGGACTTTACTAGATTCGGGTTGGCGTGCCACACTCGGAATTGCGCCCTGACGTCCGCGTTCATCCTAGTGGCATGCGAACTACTGTACGTCTATATATTGCAGGGATGTACACTCCACATGAAGAGACGGACAAGTGCAGAGACTACGACTTAGAGGGCACTTGTCTACGTCACCTTATTTATTAAGACACTTCTAGTGTACCATTTTTCGGACGGGAGGGTCATCGAGGGCAAATTCGGTGACATTACAGATTAGGATAATCAATCTAGAACAGCTAAGCCGCGCAAACTGACCATAACTATGGAGCTAGTTACCGATCGAATGCCCAGGAAGCTAGGCTACAGGACCCCGCGGGTCTAAGTTTACAGTATCCGGCCTGTCGGGTACGCTATCCTATCTCCCAAGGCTAGGGGGGCGTGGAAGCCTTTCTCTCCGGGTGGGCAATAAGTAGTGATAGACGGTATTTGCGGCGCACCCTTCGGGTTCACCCCGGCCGTTAGGAGCGTCGTGGGTGGCCTCGGCCACCCAACGATTTGCTCAAGAGTGAGGCGGAAAATGCCCAGATAGCGATAAACTGAGAAACACTCGGGATTTGTACCATATGCCGTCGCAGTGATCGACAAGGTCTCGCCTTGCCAAATGGTCAAAAGGGATTGTGATAACCCTCCTAACTGGACTAGGCCGTTTCGCCCAAGTGTGCCACTAGCCACCCTAAATGGACACACAAAGACATATATCGCAGCCGAGACCAGAAACCAACATATCAGACATCATCAGGAATTATCGTGCAGATACGAAGCTTAACAAAAGCGACGATATCGATGAGGCTTGTGATCTAGAAGTGTCGATGAATTATCGATGCCTAGTTGTGTTACGTCAACAGCAGTTTTCGATACGGAAGGTGGAAATGTTTCTAGAGGCGGTCAAGAAGTGAGATTGCGCCTCAACGAAAAGAACAACTCCAAGTTACTGCTTTGTAGCAGTCTTTCTGCTATTCTTGGGTTGAACAGGCATGAGATGCTCCAGTATACGATAATTCAGAGTGGGGATTGCCTATAACATATACAAGCGGTTGTCCAGTTAAAACACTGCATGAAAGATTGTCGTGTTATACAGCCGCGCTATCGGAGTTCCGTGAATATGAAAAACTCACTTTTCTATATAACCTACCTACAATTGCAAGGACGAGTTGAATAAACGGGGTTAAAAGTACTTAGAAAGTAATAGATCTCCAGAGATAAAAGGTTCAGTGCCGAAACTCGGAGAAAATAAGACAAATATAGTTGTCATCGATTTTATTCACCATGTCAAAGGTTTTCTGTTTCAAACATATCTGGTGGAGGTCTCATGGATATGAAAGATGACCAATTTTTCATGGAATGGCTCACTAAATTATTTGTTGTGTGTTTTAGACGCGTATGTCTCCTAATTAGGGCCCTTTCATAGACATCTTTGGACCCCTGTTGTCGGAACTGATTTTGGAAAAATCGAATTCCGCCTCACTCTATCTAAACCCAGTCCTGCCTATTTTTGCGGCTTCCTTTTATCTATGTCCCTTGCTAGCCACCCGAAATTTTCTGTTACTTTGGAATCTAAGCCCACTGGATCCGATTCTAGCATGGACCCCCCGTCAAGCATCTTTGTCAAAATTTCTAGGAATCCTTTGCATTCATCCTTGTTTTAGAACGTAAGATGAATGGCATACAAATAAAAAAATATAACTCAGGAATTGAAAGGGAATATGTATTAGTACTAATTTCTAGAGACAGCGATAGCTCTTGGACTCTTCAAAGCTATAATTCCTATGGGCGTGTTGGTTGCTCCAGGCAATCTATTGTACTAAAAATCAGTCCCGATCGAAAAAATATCAATGTCAGTAATATATTGAAAATATAGTGCCGTATATTGATAAATTTGAAATGTTCACTCCAGATGATCAGAATTGGTTGTAAAGTCGTGGCGTGTTTATTGGATAAAACGGGAGCCTTGTAGGAATATTCCTTCTGAGGCTGCGATCTGTAAATGCAACCATATCTAGAGGGGTGCTTTGGTGTAAGGAACTAGTAAAAGTAAGTGTATGGTTAGGTTACCATTAGGTAGTTAGAGATTCTTGAAGCTGCGACCAAGCTTGATAAGACGGCAAGTTAGACCTACCTACGTAATTTTAAAACTTTTCGTCCTATTAATCACTGTCTTATTGCATACTATCTGGCGCTACTTCTCATGTGGAATTTCTCAGATAGTTCAGAAGCGAACGGTATGAATTGGGAAAGTCAAGATACGATATTCTTCCTATTATAAGTCTACAGTCTGGAAAGTTCTTACCGCTTGTGAGATTTGACGAGCAACGCTCAAATCTCAGGTTAAACTGAGCAAACCTCTGCTGTAAAGGAAATGAAGGAATGATACTAAGCTCTTTGTCCCCTCGGCCTTGAACTAATTCGCATCCCGTGTAGGGATATAATAAACCACATGGTTGCCTTGGTATACGTAGAGTATGTGACAATCTAAAATATATGCTAAGAGTAATAACTCCTACAGCGGGAGTATATCCGCCTTTGCCGTCCCTTTGCAACTGTCACATCGTTGGTCTTGGCCAAAACATCCCTGGAACGTTACTTTCAAGGACCTGGTATTCAAGCTGAAAAGATGTTGGGAGAGAGTATGTTACTATCCCTGCCCGCTTTACAGCAGTAAGCGAGAACAACAGCACACCCAGCTCAAAGCTAGAATCTCCTCTACCTTGATCACAACTTGTTTGGTCTTGCCGGCGGCATTTTTTCTTCCATCTTGCGATTTATGATTGTGGCAATTGACATCCAGGGTTACAAGGCTTAGGTGGTTGCACATACTGCCTGTTTTTGATCGACCGAGTTTCTTCTCTGCTAGTCCTCTACACCTTCAAGCACGTGAAGGCTCTGCGTTAAGGCTTACACTATTATGCATATTCTGGGTGTAGCTTACTTGGCCGCCAATCAAGACGTAGAAAGAAACGCCTCGCTCCGCTAATGATCGCCATTGTAGCCTCGAAGGTTGCCCCGATAAGTAAAGTCTGGAGATTGCCACACCTTTTAGAAAAATTCATGCGCCAGGCTACACAGAGCCGATTAGAAAAATTAATAAGAATATTTGAACTATGTCATCAGTGTGGTGTGTATGCTGAAGGCGGGGAGGCCAATGAATTGTTGTAGAAAGAGAGGTTGCTTAGCAAACCTTGTATGGCATTAGAAGTCAAGGACTGATTCCTCCGCACATTACAAATCGCATAAGGCACACAACACACAAACGCTGGCCAATTCGGTTACATTCCGACTGCTGATGTGAACCTTGGCTCCGGGTATGTACAACAATTCACCCGTAAATAACATTTACGGTCACACTTGGTTTGATTCTAGCCCTCACTGCTGAAAACCTCGATAGAGCATCAGGGATTGTGTCCTGGATCTGAAGGGTATGAATTCGGGTGATGTGACGGGCGTCATCACCGTGGACTAGAATTGAGGAATGAAGACTAAGTGGCAAATGTTAAGTCAAGTACCAAGATATAGCATCCCTCAAACTACGACGTCTATTGGAGATATGGATTCTTCCTCGGGACTGAGCATCACACCGAGCCGGGTGGCTGCAGTTACCCCAATGAGTCGTGTATCACGCATCGGGCTACTCATACCCCATCGATATGCCCAAAGGCTAAGGGGGCAGCTAGCAATTCTCAGGAAGACCACACCCGCTTGGTGGCTGGCAGGTTCACCAGTGTTGCAACGATGAGCCAAGATAAATGGTCACGAAAGACTAGTTGACTTCTCAAGCATGAGGGTGTGGCACAGGGAAAAGGCGGATAACCCGGGAATATAACATCGATGATGGCATCATAGGGGGATCGAGAAATAGCTTGATGGTGACTCGTGGATTCGCGAGGCCGATTTGCAAGAATTACCTGGCTGACATGAAGCTGGCTAGAGGGCTAACTTGTATTAGAAGCCGAATAGTACAATAAAAAAAGAGAGAAAAACTCACCTATATATGTAACAATGGAACCTTGATTAATTGTAGAAATATCTACATCTTAATAATTTTCATTGCTAGAAGGGGACGTCCAGCTGGCTACTCCTATAGTGATTAAGACATGGACATAGTCGTGATAGATCTGTATAAGTGACCGTGGTCTAGTCTATGGGCTTGCAGAACCTTCAAGAAGTTAGGTAAGCACTCGTTTGTGTAGGCTTGCTGGACAAGCGAAGAACCCTTATTGCGACATCGCTCGTACGTATAGAATAATACATTCATGAAAGCTAAAGCAGGGTTGGCTGCCCTCGAACTGCCTAGCTTTAGGTGAGATGTTATTACCTGGCCAAAATCACAGAGAGCGCTGTCGGAACTAGTATGCCTCTGAGTTGTACTGAATACAGCTAATAGGTCAATAAACCTAAATCAGGTGATGTTGATGTGGCTTAAAGAGGTTGCATATGAAGATATATTCCTATCAATTATATATATGCGCACAACAACTGTGACTGGATAAATCATTCGAGGGGTGACGCAAACCTGCCATGCAGTCATGTACATATGTAGGTACCTGCCTGTCTGTGGCATCATCTTCCTCCCGTAAATATGGAGACTGCCGAAACACTGCACTAGAGAACGTGGCCCACTCTGGCTAATTGAAGTTGTTTCAAGCGTTGTACGAAAATTCATGCTAGAGACAAAGGTGAGATGCAACATACTCATCAGATAGAATATGGCAGGCCTGTTAGATATCTTATTTTCAGACCACTGTAATAATTTTTTTGTTAGGAGTGTATTATATCAAGGAGTGGGCGAACAACAAGAAACCCCTAGTCTTTCCATAGTACCTAAGGTTAGGTATCTAGCGTGCTAGCTAAGGTTGTATATAGAAGGCGGTGAGGTAAGTGGAGCTTGAATGAATGAATGAATACATAGGTATGGTTAGGTACCTATATACCTACCCTTCACCTCAAGACAGTCTCCTGAGGTGATAAAACTACTATTAATGCTCGGGAGTTTCAAATGCAGGCACTTTAGCATGAATTCCTGTATTTTTAACGGTGGACTATAATGTTTGAATATCTGCTGCAGTTAACCCTGCGTATGATATGAGATATCTATCTACATACATGCCCTACTTAGACTTGGTAGTGTGGACTGTAGTTCTCCTAGATAGAAGCTGCCGTAGGTACTGTTCTACCAAGCTAGTGTCGCTATAACGAACTGAAGAGGAACATGATTGGCCTATGCCTTTTCTGTAGTCGGTCAGGTTGTCATGGTAGCGCAGCACATGCCCAGAGCACCGAAGCTAAGCCAGAAAAGGGATTAGCGCCAAGTCCACCCAGGGGGGACAGCGCATGAATGGGGCTTTATTGGCGCTTTATTGGGGGGTTGTTGACTGAGCCGAGACAACAAAAGCAGGAGTCGCTGTCTCTAGAAGCGGAGGCCGTGCGTGGTTGGTCTCCTCCCGTCAACTTCATCACCACCTCCGCCCAACAACCGTTCAACTAACCAAACAGCACGATCCGACGACCAAGGTAAGTCAAGACGACCCGAGCAGCGACAATATCGACAACCCAGTAAACACAAAAAAGGACGACTTCCTCAACCAAGTATTCATCTAAACCGCACTTTCCTGTTTGCGACGGCAGCCTATTCGCACCTCCAACAACAAATAACAATATCGACCGATAATCCCACCCATCAAAGCCGTCAAAGCAGGCCAGAAGACAGCCCTGCAAGGCATTACACCCTTTCAAGAACAGATCATGTGCGCCCATACCTGTTTGTAGGGGCTGGCAAGACATTCTTATCTCACTCTTTCTAACTCTACTGCTTTCCTGCAATTTCCTTGACTCTGCCTAGTCGGCTCCTAGTGGGCATTCATAACCTGCAAGCCCCTCACGGCCACATCGCCAACTCATGCGATACTAAACCACGGCCTGAAGGGGAACTACCTAATTGCGCGCCCACGCAACCCATAATAACTCTAAATAACCATGGCCGAACCACCCTCCTCACCTCCGAGCGAGCACGCCACCGCGGAAGAGTCGCTTTCTTGGTACAAGAGACAATATGAGCAACTGTGCGACGAGCTTTCTGAGTTTCGGGAATCCAGTCATGAGCTGGAAGCCGAACTCGAGAAGGATTTAGATGCTGCCGACAAGCGGCAACGTGAATTGGCGCAGAAGGTTGAAACTGTGCAGTTTGAAGCTGATGAGTGGAAGGTATGTTTATTGATCAAAACACCTCTACAATAGTGCCGATTGCCATAACCTAACAAATCACCCAGGAAAAATGCAAAAAGGCAAAGGCCGAGTCGAACGCGGCTCAGAATACCTTGGAGAAGGAGATTACTACTCTCCGAGATACCAACCGGAGCCTACAGCTGAAGCTGCGGGATATCGAAGTCGCCAACGATGATTTTGAGCGCCAGGCTAGGAATACAACCTCGTCTCTCGAAGACATGGAATCTAAGTACAATGTGGCAATTGAAAGGACCGTCATGATGGAAGAAGAGATCAAGATAGGAGAGCAAGAGCGAGAATCGCTGCGCATCGAGGCCCAAAGATTACGGGAGGAACTTTCAGACCTCAAGATCGAAGCCGAAATCATGCAAGACAAGATCAAAAAGGCCGAAACCCGCCATCTGTCCGCCATCTCTACTGACATCTCCATCCCTGACTCGGACATGTACGAAGACTCTCCACGGTCCACGGCAAGCTCGCCTATGATTAGCACACCTCCCGGCGAGCTTTCTCTCCTACCTGTCGGCAAACTTCCGCTAGCAGTGAATGAGCCGCCCTCACCTCCTATGTCTGATGCTTCCGCACCTCTACCTAGACCGTCTTCGAGACTAAAGACGCCAGCAGCCTCTTCGCAAAAGAGGTCCCGCATTCCTTCTACGGACCGTAGCACTACACCAAAGCCCAGGAGCCTTGCGCCAGCGACCCTCCGCCCATCTGGTAGGCGTTCTGTTACTGCCGCACGCACACCTGCACCAACTCGCACAACTGCACCTCGCGCCGCTTCGCACAAGGTGCCCCCTTCCACATCTCTTACGCATATCCGCTCTCTCACTGCCCAAATGCAGCGTCTCGAGGCGCGCGTTCAGTCTGCTAGATCAAAACTGCCCGCCCCTATCCACACACCACCTCGCGCTTCGCCTAGATCGTCCGTCCAGGGTGTCCCGCAAATGCCTTCGACTGTTACTATGCGATCACGCAAGCGCACTCTGGGTTCTATTGCCTCGTCCGTAGCAGAAGAGACTCCGACGCAGTCTTCAGCCATGGGGACGGGCAAACATGTCAGCCGCCCTAGTACGTCGGGAGTGTCGCGGCTCTCTTTTGGCCCTTTGCCTAACCGGTCGAATAACTATGATCCTGAGGGCTCGGCTATGGGTATATCGCGTCCGAGCAGTCGTGCTAGTGTATCGGGCTATGCTAGGCCGGAAAGACCACCGAGTCGTAGCGAAATTGCGCGTCCCTTATCCCGGACTAGTTTTTCTGGCGCTAGAACACCGATGGGTCTCCGTCCAAGAAGCTCTATGAGTGGCAGCTTGCACGCACACTCTCAAAGCATAAGTCATATCGAATTTGATGAGATGGACGAGCGCACACCTAGTCGTCGAGGGACCTTTAGTAAATTGGATGTAGATGGAATTGCTAGCGGCATTCCAGTTCCTAGTGGGATCCCAGTGCCGCGACGGCAAAGTGGTGGACCTGGCTCATCTGTCCGGAGAGTAAGCGGCGGACCCAACGGCGGCGGACCTAGCGAAGGTGGTAGGCCTAGGAAGCTGAGCGACTTGGGAGAGACGTATTGATCTCTCTCTGCTCTTTTTACGACTCTCTTCTCGATAATACAGGTCTCATCATCTACATCGGTTGCCCATTCAAAAAAGGCGTTTCTCCTTGCATTTGGGAAAGGCGCCAGATTTAGACTGGTGGGGCGCTGACGGCGTTACGAGGTTACGAACGGCTAGCATATATCACGCGGACTGCGCAACAACCTGCGTTTTTTTCCGTCGCGAACACGGTGGGCTCATTGGTGTTGCGGCGGATCATCTTTAAAGGTTGACACGAATTTGGTTTTTTTTTTGTCACGAGGCATAATACCCACGGCGATTCCTTTCGGAAGCAAAACAACACTACTGGTGCTGTTAACGGGGGATCATTCGTCAATAGTGGATGGAAGACGTACTTCCCTCCTGGTTGACGATTGTAGATTGGCTTGGCCCTACATCTGGCCTTGGATTGTACATAATAGCTTCCTGTCATATTGTAGGGGGGAGTTGAAGGGAAGGGGAAGGGGAAGCGTAAGAGTGAGGACGACGAAGGAACGAGCCTACCATCGGACGTCCCAAGCGCCTAGTAATACCGGCCGAAACGGCAGATAGTCTCTTTTGTACCGACGAGAATGCAAATACCACTTGTCATTGTCCATTCATCTGTGTTGTTTTCGAGTCTTGTGAAGCTGTAGTGTCATTTAGTGCCTGAATGACTCGTCTTATTTTGGCCCTTGCTTACTTCCGTATACATCGAAGTCGATATTTCGTAGGGTTCTCTGCGTTGACTGATGACCACCGGATTACCTAGATGGACGGATAGGTATGTGCCTCCTTCGGAGTCGTTTTATATATAGAGCACGCAGACTAATTTTAGAATGTGGGAGTTTGGCTAAGTGTATGCCATTACCCTAGGATGGCTCAGGTACTTAATTGACATAGTAGGCTACTCAGTATTTATTGTAGAATATCACCTGTTGTGAACAAACCGAATGCGCACCGGATGTTCAACGGTCGGATAATACTGGTATAACCACACTACATGCCAACACCTGTTAAGGCTTTTATTATCGATAGGCAATTTTAGGCTAGCGATTGGGCGCCATATTTAGGAACGCTCATCAGGTACACTTAGAGGGGACTGTGTGAGCTGAGAGGAGCTGGAAGACCACCCGTAGTACCTGTCGGTATGTCACACGAGGAGCGGTTCTGTGGCTTCTTTGAATTGGCTATATCTGTTTTTTAAGGTCCGGACCGGAGTTTGTACAGCAGTCCGGACAATGATTGAGAGAAATACTTAGACTACCTAGGCTCAAGGATAATTATTGTGGATTTTCTGGTGCGACGTGACGGACTGTCCTTCACTTCACATGCTGTCTGCTAGCTGTCCGTACGATGACCTCACCTATACACATAATTGCCGGGCACGCGCTCAGCGAACACATTACGGGGGCTGAAATATGTACGCCTTACTTTGTTGCGGCAAGATCGATCGGGGCGTAGATACATAGATATTAGATTTGGTTACTTGGGCCCAAGTGTGTGGTAAATCTGGGGAAAAATCGTACGATGCCAAGGGTTGATGTTCGTCATTGCGGCAGCAGCCGCCATTAAAGAACCACTCAGAAGCATCGCTTGTAACCCTACTATATATACGTGTATACCTACCTCTCAGCCTTTATTATCTGGGTCGGGAGTGAGCATTATTTCTTTCCCCTCCAATCTATTTCCTATATTTGTCGCTCAAGGGCTGAAGCGCAAGCGTCACAGACGTCCGTCGGGGTTACTAGATGTTTAAAAGACCCGACCCGACGAACACGCTGATTAGCTGAGATGGGATTGAGGTGATCCAATCGGGCCTCGGCCTCGGAGTCCGAATCTACGATTTGTCGGCATCTATTCTTATCTCCTACGGGACTGAAGCATCGGGGCAACATGGCCTGCTGGTCCGGACGAAGAAATAAAACACCCGAACGATGCATCTTGAATACCTAGTAGGCATAGGGCCTCTGCGACGAGCATTGCGGCATTTATTCTTGTTAGTAAGCCCGAAGAGATTCGGGTCATTCTTACAGGGCGGTGGGCTCGTATTTGTGAACTGTAGTTCTTCGCGGTGCACTACGGCCCTATTACCTAGTATATGGATTTCGAAAGACCTTGATATATACCTACTGCACTAGGTGGCATCTTCATGGCGTTTTCATGATTTGATCACGCAGGTGCGCTGTCCTGGACACAGAATCCGGGCCTGTCGGACATTCGGTTGGGGGACATGCGCCAGAGGGCTCGGACAACCTCGCACCGGTCCAGGCTGCATGGGTAGTCAACCAGCCTACTGTAAGGCCTATCTATCTAAGGAGCAAAAGGAATAAGTAGACACACCAGAGAATATCCCTATTCGGATGGCACCATCCAATCTTTTTTTTATAGCGCCTTGGTTTGTTCCCTTAGGACAACATCAGAAAATTGATGACCACAGGCGCAAAAAATGAACCATTAAATTGACTCGTCGGCAAGAAAGTACACTATACTTGCAGGTAGGCTAGACAAGACAGTATTGAATCGAACCCAATTAAATCGAACTGAGATGGCGCTGAGATGGGCCCCAACAATTGAGTTTCATCTTGCCTGGGTGCACTAAAAACATTTACATAACGTACGCAACAGATCCCACCTGGTTTCCCGCGGGGCCCGGCACCACACCCCGGTTATTCGGTTATTCGCCATGCCTTATCCCTGCTGTCTGCACTCGGTCTGCACTCGGTTGAAGATCCATTGCGCTTATCAAACCTGTATCGCATCGATCGCGCGAGGTTGCTGCACGCACTTACTTATCTATGAGAGGTGTCTACCTACCATCTCACTTATCGCGATTCTAGAAATTGGTAGAAGAAAATCGCCGGAATCCGAGGCGCGTGGATTGGGGGATTCCCATACCTACCACACAGTAAGCAACTAGGGCCGAAAACGTCTAAACTAGGCGGATGGGCATACCTGTAATCTACGTATAGTATCTTATAATTAGTTGATCGTAGCTGCGGACTTTTCCTATTTTAGCATTGACATTGAAATTAGACGATACAAGTAAATCATCCGAGTGCTGTCTACCGCAGACATTTGTTTGTTTGTTTCCTAACCTGTGAAGATGCAACGGACGTGTGTTTGATGTTTACAGTACAACGCCAACGAATATGCGAAGTCCATATCCCTATGCTCGTTGAATCATCAATAATTGATCTGTCGTAGACATCTCCAATATACTACCTACCTACATCCCAACAGAGAACCTCTCCTATATTTCCTGGATGTACGTTGTGTCCTATACGAGGGAGCTGTTTACTATGTAGTAGGGTGTGATGAAGAGAATGTAATAGGGTTCCTTCTTTCTTCAGCATGCTTTCTACAGTTTGTACCTACATAAATAAAGAAACGCAGTACCAATGAGGGTACAGATATTAAATGAAGATAGATTGGAATGCGGCTTGACGTAGGTATTGAGTCCCTTGATCTGGTTGGGGTTGGTAAGTTTGTACTCGGGTCCCTCTAATTGCCTAATTAGGTAAGGGAGTTTAGAGATTCGCCATCACATTGCAGATCTAGGTACTTTGTCGGGGTGCTAAGTCCGTTGTCAGAATCGTCTGCAGTTTTGTACAGATACCCTCAAAAGTTTGCCCGACACGTGGTAACCTTTTAACACTGAACGACGGATGACAACTAATTAGTCTTATTCTGTTAACTTAGATAAATATGTAATGACGAGGGCAGGAGACAGGCCGGGGAAAGGCATATTGTCGGTAATTAAAAAACGAACGTGTTGTCTCGACAGGAAGCCATCGATGGACGTTTGCTGAGGTGGTGGGTAGAATAAGTACCTGCCTGGAGGTCCCCCAACATGAAATCCTGCTATGGCACTGCTATGCTGTGCGCTACGTACCTACCTCTGTTTTACGTGAAGTTCCAGTGGCCTTCATTACCTAGTCGAAGCTGTACTAGGGTGGAGTGTAAGGTACCGTGTACAGCAGGTATCCACCCATATTTCAGACAGAGATAGTAGCTCACCGTGAGCGCCCGAGATGCTAGTGGCTCGTCGGCCATTTTTTATTATTATTATTACCATCCCGTCCTTCATCTGGCCTGAGCCTCCTTTTCTCCTCAACACCTCTCCATTCTACCCTCACGATATACTCTGCTACGGCTATTGCCCGTGCTTCTTCTTTTTCAAGAGAGCAATTGTAATTTCCATTCCACCTATAGCACAGACTCCGTGCGCTCTGCAGCCATCTCTTCGTACTGCACGACTAGGACCATACTTAAACTAGATACCCGGGAGGATAGATCTAACTGGTACTTGTGTAAGTTGCTGCTTGTCCCAGTTCCCCGGCCGACTAGGTCAACACAGACTTGGCTCCGACCCAGGTCGAGAAATAGACTAAACGCTTTTGATGCTCGACGCTGACATCTGTATTCCTTCGGGGATTGTAGACATTTTCGTTTCTATTCGGCTCTGTGCTTGTTTCTAGCCGTTAGTGATTAGGATTATTGGGTGGTCTGCCGGGAACCCACCTCACGCCATCATCTGCTGAACCCAGTCCACGACACAGTCAGCAACAGCTGCGTCTACCGACTAGCGACATAACCATCCTACCGAGCGAATCCTTCCTGCAGAGACATCACCATTGCTTGTCTCTCTGGCTTTGTAGGAGCTCGAGCTGGGCGTCCCCCGTACTTAGACGATCCTTTGACCGTCCTTTTCCGCATAATCAAACCAACCTCGTCTCCCCCCACCACTAACGGTCAACCATCCTTCTCCAAACCTCCCACCGACATTATGCCTTCCCAATTAAACGGCCATGGCTCTGCCAACGGCAACCGAACTGTTCCTGTCTCGAATGGCAAAGCGAGCTGGGCTGAGAAACACAAGATCGCGGACCACTTCATTGGCGGTAATCGACTTGAAAATGCAGCTCCATCCAAAGTCAAAGACTTCGTGGCTACCCACGACGGACACACCGTCATTACAAATGTAAGGGGTTGTTCAATGGAGGGGCAAGGGCCTGATTTGAAGACGTACTAACGACCTACCTTAACTAGTTGCTGATTGCCAACAACGGTATTGCCGCCGTCAAGGAAATCCGCTCGATCCGGAAATGGGCCTACGAGACGTTCGGCGACGAAAGAGCCATCCAATTCACCGTTATGGCTACACCCGAAGATCTAGCAGCCAACGCAGACTACATCAGAATGGCAGATCATTACGTTGAAGTTCCCGGTGGTACAAACAATCACAATTACGCCAACGTAGAACTGATTGTCGACGTCGCCGAACGAATGAACGTACACGCTGTTTGGGCAGGCTGGTGAGTTGCAATGCGACTAGGCGATGCGATCGTGATGATGGTTAAAACTGACAATTATATAGGGGACATGCTTCAGAAAACCCTAAACTACCCGAATCACTAGCTGCGTCGCCCAAGAAGATTGTCTTCATCGGACCTCCAGGCTCAGCCATGCGCTCCCTGGGTGACAAAATTTCCTCAACTATCGTCGCACAGCACGCTAAAGTCCCTTGTATCCCTTGGTCGGGAACGGGCGTGGATCAAGTTGTGGTAGATAACAAGGGGCTTGTCACAGTCGCCGACGACGTTTATCTCAAAGGATGCGTCAACTCCTGGGAAGAGGGTCTGCAAAAGGCCCATGAGATTGGCTTTCCCGTCATGATCAAGGCCTCCGAAGGTGGTGGTGGCAAGGGTATCCGCAAAGCGATGTCTGAAGAAGGTTTCGAGCTATTATACAAGGCCGCAGCGAACGAGATTCCCGGTTCCCCTATTTTCATAATGAAGTTGGCTGGAAACGCGCGGCATTTAGAGGTGCAATTGCTTGCCGATCAGTACGGAAACAATATCTCTCTATTTGGCAGAGATTGCTCCGTTCAAAGACGGCATCAAAAAATTATCGAGGAAGCTCCCGTGACAATCGCCAAGCCGCCAACATTCAAGGGGATGGAAGAGGCTGCGGTGCGACTTGGTCGCCTTGTTGGTTACGTCTCTGCTGGCACAGTCGAATACCTATACTCGCATGAAGATGACCAGTTCTACTTCCTAGAGTTGAACCCTCGTCTCCAGGTTGAGCATCCTACAACTGAAATGGTTAGCGGCGTCAACCTGCCTGTTGCCCAGCTACAGGTTGCCATGGGTATCCCTCTTCACCGTATCAGCGATATTCGGTTGCTTTATGGTGTTGATCCCAAGACCTCTACTGAGATTGATTTCGAGTTTAAGAACCCCCAGAGCGAAAAGACTCAGCGCCGGCCACAACCCCGTGGACACTGCACAGCTTGCCGTATTACATCGGAAGATCCTGGCGAGGGTTTCAAGCCATCTAACGGTGTTATGCACGACCTCAATTTCAGGAGTAGTGCCAATGTGTGGGGTTACTTCTCCGTCAGTACATCTTCCAGTATTCACAGTTTCTCCGACAGCCAATTTGGTCATATTTTCGCATATGGAGAGAGCCGAGCCACTTCACGGAAAAATATGGTCGTAGCGCTCAAAGAATTGAGCATTCGTGGTGACTTCAGGACAACCGTCGAGTATCTTATTAAGCTGCTTGAGACTGAAGCGTTTGAAGACAACACAATTACCACCGGTTGGTTAGATGAACTTATCTCCAACAGACTGACTGCTGAGCGGCCTGATCCTATCCTGGCTATCGTTTGCGGTGCAACTACAAAAGCTCACATCGCCTGCGAAGCAACTATCAGCGAGTATCGGGCTGGTTTGGAAAGGGGTCAAGTTCCTTCTAAAGACATCCTCAAGACGGTGTTCCCTATTGATTTCATTTATGAGGGTCATCGTTACAAGTTTACTGCCACCCGCGCAGCTCTTGACAGCTACCATCTTTTCATCAACGGGTCGAAATGTCAAGTTGGTGTTCGACCCCTGAGTGACGGCGGTCTGCTCATTCTGATCAACGGCCGGAGTCACAGTGTCTACTGGAAGGAAGAAGTGGGTGCCACGCGTGTCTCAGTTGACAGCAAGACCTGTCTTCTCGAGCAAGAAAACGACCCAACTCAACTGCGTACCCCCAGTCCTGGTAAGCTAGTGAAGTACACTGTTGAGAATGGCGAGCATGTCAAGGCCGGCCAGACCTTTGCTGAAGTTGAAGTCATGAAGATGTTTATGCCTTTGATTACCCAAGAGGACGGCATTGTTCAATTGATTAAGCAGCCTGGAGTCACCATTGAAGCTGGTGATATCCTTGGTATCCTCGCTTTGGATGACCCTACACGTGTCAAGCAGGCTCAGCCATTTGTTGGTCAGCTTCCAGAGCTTGGCTCGCCTCAAGTGGGTGGTAACAAGCCCGCCCAGAGATTCCATAGGCTGTTTGCCATTCTACAGAATATTCTGATGGGCTTCGACAACTCGGTTATCATGCAACAGACCCTAAAGGAGATGATTGAGGTGCTCCGGGACCCCGAGCTTCCTTATGGTGAGTGGGCCGCGCATCACTCTGCGCTTCACTCTAGAATGCCACAAAAGCTCGATGCTACATTTACGCAAGTAATTGAGCGGGCCAAGGCTCGAGGAACCGAATTTCCAGCCAAGACACTCGCTAGAACTTTCACCAAGTTCATTAGTGATAACTTGTCATCGGCCGAGGCCGATACCTTGCGAGTTACTCTAGAGCCCCTGTTGGATGTTCTTGTCAACTACGCCGATGGACAGAAGGTCCGAGAGCTCAACGCTATCTCCTCTCTGTTGACTGTCTATACAAATGTCGAGTCTCTCTTCGCCCATCGTCGTACACAAGATGAAGACGTTATTCTCAAGCTCCGTGAAGAGAATAAGGAGGATTACTTCAAGGTTATTCAGATCGTTCTGTCCCATAGTCGTGTGGGTTCTAAGAATCACTTGGTCTTGGCTCTCCTCGATGAGTATCGTCCTAACAAACCAAATGTCGGGAATGTTGCCAAGCATCTCAAACCCGTCCTGCGAAAGATGGCTGAGCTTGACTCTCGATCAACTGCCAAGGTTTCGCTTAAGGCACGAGAAATCCTGATCCAATGTGCGCTTCCGTCACTAGAAGAGCGAACAGCCCAAATGGAGCACATTTTACGCTCCTCGGTAGTCGAAAATAAATATGGCGAGACTGGCTGGGACCACCGACAGCCAAATCTGGACGTCATTAAGGAAGTAGTGGACTCGAAATACACCGTTTTCGATGTATTATCCTCTTTCTTTGCTCACGACGACCCATGGGTTTCGGCGGCCGCGCTAGAAGTTTATGTTCGTCGGGCTTACCGTGCTTACAACGTTACTCAAGTTGAGTATCATGCGGATGAGACCGACACAAACCCGGCATATCTCTCATGGGACTTCGCATTCCGGAAGACTGGAAAGAACGAATTCGATATTGTTCCCCCGTCGACAAATCCTTCCACCCCTGGCACTCCTCAGGAATTTTCATTGAACCGCATCAGTTCAGTTAGTGACATAACATATTTCAACCATTTCCCTGACACAGAACCTGTACGGAAGGGTGTAATTGTACCCTGCAAATATTTAGAAGATGCTGAAGAGTGCCTACAAAAGGCCTTGGACACGCTGCCTACCCGGAAAGCTCGCACTCCCAGCGCTATTCCTGATCTCAGTGGGAGGCGCAGGCCTATCAAGCCTGAAGATGGTGAGCTCTCTAACGTCATCAATATTGCGGTGCGAGACGCCGAGTCCGTAGACGATCAAGATATCCTCCCAAAAATGCGTAACATGGTTGAAGGACTACGGCCAGAGCTGTACGCACGTCGTATTCGTCGTGTCACCTTCGTATGTGGTCGAAACGATGGCTCGTATCCCCGCTACTACACTTTCCGCGGGCCGGAATACCTGGAAGACAACAGCATCCGTCACGTCGAGCCCTCTCTAGCTTTCCAGCTTGAGCTGCAGCGCCTCGCCAAATTCAAGATCACCCCAGTCTTCACAGAGAACAAGAACATCCATGTTTACGAAGCTGTCGGAAAAGGTGTCGAAACTGACAAGCGCTACTTCACCCGCGCACTTATCCGACCTGGACGCCTACGAGATGATATCCCAACCGCTGAATATCTTGTCTCTGAAACAGACCGATCCATCAACGATATTTTTGATGCCCTAGAGATCATTGGCAACAACAATTCTGATCTTAATCACATGTTCTTGAACTTCTCTCCGGTCTTCCAACTAAAACCTGAGGAAGTCGAACACTCTCTGCAGGGCTTCCTAGATCGATTTGGACCTCGTGCCTGGCGCCTCCGCGTTTCTCATGTTGAGATCCGTATTATCTGCACAGATCCTAACTCAGGCTTACCGCTTCCTCTACGTGTCCTGATTAGCAACACGTCAGGATATGTCATCCAGGTCGAGATATACGCCGAGCGCAAATCTGAGAAGGGTGAAATGATTTTCCACTCAATTGGTGGCACCACCAAGATCGGCTCGATGCATCTCATGCCTGTTTCCAGCCCTTACCCTACGAAGAACTGGCTCCAGCCTAAGCGATACAAGGCACATCTGATGGGCACCCAGTATGTGTATGATTTCCCAGAACTCTTCCGACAAGCTGTCGAGAACAGCTGGGTAGAAATTGTGAAGAAGCAACCTGCTTTTGCCGAGAAGAAACCCCCACATGGTGAATGCATCGACTACAGCGAGCTAGTTCTCGACGACCACGACAAACTCGCTGAGGTTTCGCGCGAACCTGGTACCAACACATGTGGTATGGTGGGTTGGATCATCAATGCCCGTACGCCAGAGTATCCCAAGGGTCGTAAGTTTATCGTGGTCGCCAATGATATCACGTACAAGATTGGTTCCTTCGGGCCTAAAGAGGATCACTTCTTCAACAAGTGTACCGAATTGGCTCGCAGCTTGGGTATCCCTCGCATCTACCTCTCTGCCAACTCAGGTGCTCGCTTGGGCTTAGCTGATGAGCTGATTCCTCACTTCAAGGTTGCGTGGAATGATCCTAACAAACAGGAATCCGGCTTCAAATACTTGTATCTTGATGAACCTACGAAGAAGAGATTCGAAGAGGGCGCGGCACGCGATGTAATTACGGAGACAATAAGTGAAGACGGCGAAAAGCGACATAAAATTGTCGCAATCGTGGGTGCTGAGGATGGCTTGGGTGTTGAATGCCTCAGAGGCTCTGGTTTGATTGCAGGTGCCACAAGCCGAGCCTACAACGATATCTTCACGATCACTCTGATTACCTGCCGATCGATTGGTGAGTCCTCCACGACACCCTCATGCAAGTATCTAGCTAACGACTATAGGTATCGGTGCGTACCTCGTGCGTCTCGGCCAACGTGCCATCCAGATTGAAGGCCAGCCGATCATTTTGACTGGCTCTGGTGCTCTAAACAATCTGCTGGGTCGCGAGGTCTACACTTCTAACTTACAACTGGGTGGCACTCAAATCATGTACCGCAACGGTGTGTCCCACATGACCGCCAATGACGACTTTGCTGGTGTGTCCAAGATCGTCCAATGGCTGTCATTTGTCCCTGCCCAGCGCAACCTCCCAGTCCCAATATCTCCCAGCGTTGACACTTGGGATCGTGAGATTGTGTATACACCACCCAACAAGCAGCCTTACGACGTGAGATGGCTCATTGGCGGCAAGCAGGATGAAGATGGCTTCCAGCCCGGTCTATTCGACAAGGATTCCTTTGTGGAGACTCTCGGAGGCTGGGCTCGTACTGTCGTCGTTGGCCGTGCCCGTCTTGGTGGTATTCCCATGGGTGTCATTGCTGTCGAGACACGATCGGTGGAGAATATTACCCCTGCGGATCCCGCCAACCCCGACTCGGTAGAACAGGTGACCAACGAAGCCGGTGGTGTCTGGTATCCCAACTCGGCCTTCAAGACAGCTCAGGCCATCAATGACTTCAATCATGGTGAGCAGTTGCCGCTTATGATCCTTGCCAACTGGAGAGGTTTCTCTGGTGGTCAGCGAGATATGTACAATGAGGTCTTGAAGTACGGATCGTACATCGTCGATGCTCTCGTCAAATACGCACAGCCCATCTTCGTATACATTCCACCCTTTGGCGAGTTGCGCGGTGGCTCTTGGGTCGTAGTCGATCCTACGATTAACCCCATCGCAATGGAAATGTACGCCGATGTTGAGTCCCGCGCCGGTGTCCTTGAACCCGAAGGTATCATTGGCATCAAGTACAAGAAGGAGAAACAACTGGAGACGATGGCCCGTCTTGACCCGACCTACGCCTCGCTCAAGAAGCAGGCTGCGGACAAGGACTTATCTAAAGAGGAGCTAGAGACTCTGAAGGCGAGTATGACGGCCCGGGAGAAGCAATTGTTGCCTATCTACGCGCAAATCAGCATCCAATTTGCTGATCTGCATGACCGTGCTGGTCGCATGAAGGCCAAGGGCGCAATTCGCGAGGCTATCGAGTGGAAGAACGCCCGCCGCTTCTTCTATTGGCGCGCACGCAGACGACTCAACGAGGACTACATCCTCAAGCGCATGAGCGCGGCGACTGGAGACAAGAGCACAGACTTCGGCAGCGCTGCCGCTATCGACACGCGAAAGGCCAATCTGCGCAAGCTTGCTGCGTGGTCTGGCATCACCAACTTTTCCCACGACGATAGAGAGGTGGTGACCTGGTACGAGGAGAACGCCAAGACCATCTCTAGTAAGGTGGAGCAGATAAAGGCAGAGGCCGTTTCTCAACAAGTGGCGGATATGCTGAGCAGCGACAAAGCTGCCACCCTCAAGGGTCTGAAGGATCTACTACACACAATACCGGTTGGAGAGAGGGAAGAGATCATGAAGTATCTGAAGTAGAGAAAACACGAGGTAGGGGGTTGGGGTATGTAAATTAATTCCAGGTGGGGGCATGGCAATGCATTGTTTGAGGATAGAGTGAGCTGGCTTGTTTTTTATTCATTTTATATTTCGTTCACACGTTCAGTTAGCGGCGCACGTCAAAAATAATATTCATGTCAACTCCTAAGAGGCACGAGTTTAGTGTTGTTAGAACGAGGATGATGACAATTTACTTGGTTCTCTTTTATTCGATGTGGTTCGTCTGACATTAAGTTCAGAGGAGGTGTTGACTGCCTATCTTACGGTGAAGTAATAAAAAGTGAACAGGGGAAGGAGGCGTACAAGTCCTGCAGTACTCTCTCCTGATGATTTACTTCGAGGTAGGCAATCCCCTAACAAGTGAGCCAACCACGTGGAGGTCTACAGCAAGAGCAACTCCCATACCTAAGGCAGCTGCAACTATTTGTCTACATGGCTTGTTTTCAAGTTGGTCAGCCAGTCAAAGTAGATGCTTGATTCTCTCCTCCGCACAACTAGTAAACTTCACACAATTGCATTGTTTTCAAAACAGCACCATTCATCTGTAGTCTCAGCACTTTTGATATTAACGACATCAGTTGCGGCAGCATACGTATCTTCCCAAACAGGTTTCATCGTACCATAAGCTCCGTGGATTCCCTAGCTCTAAGACTCCTTGTATCATCCCATCAACTCGTTAGTGACAATCAACGAGTGAGCCTCATTTCCTATCTCTAAATCCCCATGTATGTCGTTCTCTCTCAATATCATTCCCACGTGGGTGTGAGCATACGGTGGGGATGCTAACTTGCTTTGATCTTCTAGACTGTCCCATCAACTGTAAATATGGCGGAAATTCGGCCCTCGAGAATGAGAATCCGCCTTGGTCGACCCTGGAACACTACTGAATGTGAGAAGGGCATTCGCGACTACTTCTATCCACGTAATCGATTGCCAGAGCAGGCGGCTTCCCTCAAGCCGCCGATACCGCACTTGCCGGACGAGATAAAACTCGCTATATATTCACAGTTATATGACCGATACGAGCTACAAGGTCGCGCTGTGTGCCTCCACCGGAATAAATTCGGCCTCATGTTCTCTCGGCCTCGTCTCTGGGCCCACATCGTGGCATTTCAGATCTGTAGCGAGACCAGGAGAGAGGCCATCCAGCGCTATGGACAGCCGACAGAAGATCAACTGCCATTTTGTGCAGACACGGACATGATCCGGATCCAACTGGATATCCCCTTATTGTTCAGACAAACCCAATTTGGCATTCAGGAAGCGCTCGCTAGTCCCTATACCTTTGACACCTACTTCTGCCCCAAAAAGCCTGAGCATTATTGCAACATGCCACTCGCAGCCAGGCAGCTAGACACCGACAACTTAGCGGGGCTCCAGCGTATAGAATATATAGCAAAAGATGTCTTGAGGGTCTCCGAACTTATGCTGCTTTGGAGCCTTCTCCAGTTCCTGCCTAGAACTACCAAGGTGCGTCACGTCCGGTTCAGGATGATGCAACTCGATGACGGGGAGGTAAATAGCAAGAGAATTAAAGTTCTAGCTACGACGTTCCGATTAGCAGCTTTGTCACACTCGGTGGAGCTTCTTAAGTTGGAGATTTCCAAGGTTCAATGGCCGCCTTGGGCCGACCAAGAGGCCCAGCCAGGTTCTGTGATAGATTGGGCAGCTCGTACAGAAAATTCGACAGGTCCTACAGTACAGGGGGCAGCTGCGGCTTAAACGCTTCCAGGGCGAATAGGCGGAATTTATATCGCGGCGGTGAGGATTATGGACCCGGGTTGCAGCATGCTCTGGCACTCGGAATGATGGGACGGTTCAGGGGCTACGCGCGGATCGGGGACGCCTGGCTGTGCCTAGGCTATGTAGTAGAAGGCAACGACTCATTCTAATGGTATTAGGAAATGAACAAGATTGGAGAAACGGTTGCTGTATGGTAGATAAGTAGCCTTTGGTTCATTTTATACGAATTGTCACATGTTATATCAGCCCAAGATGGTCCCAATAGTCTCATGAAACCTCACCTTGTAGGTAGCGCATACTTGAATGCTATACTGATGGCAACTGATATATGGATATAGGCCAATAGCGCGCCATCTTAGCCATCGTGTAAGTATATAAAGGCTACCTCGGCTATTGATATTCGAGCCATAACGTTACTATTTAGTTATTATTACGATACATGACGAACGAGGTTTGGTAGCCTTTTACTCCCTTTACTTTGGGCCCCGTTGCCCACTCAGCGAAATTAATTCACCGAATACTTTGTAAATCCGTCTATCTCCCGATCATGGCTCGGCTCCTCTAGGAAATGAGTGTCCCACTGATATATAAGGTCTCTGAACGCCTCGCCAAGGCCGTCCCTAAAGGTCAAGGTATAGAGCTTGTTGAAGCTGTCCTGGGCTAGGTCGACTACTGGAGTGACTCAAGTTAACCGTCGTGGTTTTTACAGCATTACTGACAGGTGAAGTAGATGATGCTAAACTGTATAATTATGCCATGAAATACAGTGTCAGCATAGCGTAGCCCAGAAAACAAAACATATGAAACAGCGAATAGATCTGACCTGCACATTCATCTCACGAGACGCTACAGGACCTTCTTCTCCTCGATACGCGCCGCTCTCCACGCCGGGAGCTTCCTAACTAATTCGGCTGTCTAAATGAAGGCTGAAGGTGCGCACTGACGTATCCTATCGCCAGTGATATTAGAGGGGAGGCACGAAGCTCAGACTCAGCTGGGTGCTGCTTCAGTTCGATGCGTGTCAGTCTAGCAGGTGTGATTGAAGAGTGCACAGTTCTCTGCGCAAGTAGATATGGATTGTATCGCCTTCCTTCGTGTAGTACAATCGTCACTTAATAAGAGCAGGACTATATCACCTTGCTTCTTGAGCGTAAAGTAGTTTCCTTGATTTTGCTGAAATCCCACATATTGCAAGCCGTTGGTTACATCTGCGCTATCGCCGCCGTCTTCAACGTTATACATATTTTACCTAGAACCCAGCTTGAACTTGACAGAAATAAATTCGATTTCATTTGCCCTTTTTTACAATTCCTTCCGAGATCTATTCCTACCACAAGCTGCCGTGTTCTTCTCAGACTCCATGCCCTCGCGCAGTGTCTCGATCTGCTTTTTAATCTCAACCCACAACACGAACTCATCCAGGTCACCGTCACCGTCACTACCACCGGCTACTTCTAACCAGCTGTCATCGGCATCTCGAGCCAACGGGTCCTCATCATATCTTTCCTCGTGCTGCGAGCGCCTAGCAATGGCCAGAAGCGCCGCTACGAAAGCTTCCTGCATGTACGCGAAGCTGAACTTATCCGTGATCCCGGCGATGGCCTTGCATAGCTTGTCGGGGAATTCGACGTCTTCGTTGTCGGCGAGTTTCTTCTGCCAGAATTTGCAGTATGCGATGCGCTGCTTGAGGTCTGGGTCCGGGAAGAAATACTTCCTGTCGAACCTTGAAGGACGTTTCTGCTGGACGTTAGCACGCAAACCTTTTCGATCCGTAAAGTAGAATCCTGCTAGAATAGAGATTTTAAGTAATTGATCGAGAGACTTACCGAAATACCCGGATCTAAGCGTTCAAGATGATTCGTCGACCCGATCATGAAGATACCGTCGTTGTTTTTGAGGCCGTCGACCTCGTTCAAGAAGTAGCTACGCACTTGATCCGAAACGATACTGTCCAGATCCTCAAATACCAGATAGCAAGGGGCAAACTGTCTAGCTTTCTGAAAAATGCTCATAAGCGCATATTCGGGTCCGTTGAACTAACACACGAATTCATATCATCAGCATTTTCTAGTCTCCAGGATAAAACATAGGCATAGGCACTACTCACCGACGACAAAGACCGCACATATAACGTCGGGATGGGATCCTTCATGGCATACAACATATGCATCGTAGCCTTAATCGAGATAGTCTTGCCATTGCCCGGCGGCCCATGATAAATAACCCCCCGCTTCCACGGCACCTTGAGCTTCGCATACGTATCGCGCGACTCAAAGAACGAGACATGATCATCAATAATCGCCTTCTTCATACCCTCATCCAGAATGACACTATCCCACGAAGACCCCATCGCACTCCTAAACAGCTCCGCGCTCTTCTGCCAGTACCCCAGATCAAACACCCAGACCTCGCCATGCAGCTCGTTCGCCCAGCTGCCGGCAGCCAACAACAGCGCCTCGGCGTCCTCGCGCGCGTCGCAGAGCAAGTAGTGGTTCGCAGAGGCCGTGTACGCCTCCGTCCCATCCCGGCCGTCGACGACGTACAGCACGAACTCGCGGCCGCGCCAGCCGTACGCGAACTCGCCGAAGCGCACCTGCGCCACGAGGGCGCCCGGGTCGCCGTCGAGGCGCCGCGCCGGCGGCGCGTACACGGCCCACGCCACGGGCGCGTAGACGCCGCCGCCGTTGCCGTTGCCGTCCTTGGGCTTCTGCGCTATAGGTGTGCACGTCGCGTGGCCGGCCGCCGCGTACTTGAGCAGGCTGAGCCCGTTGGAGGGCGGCGCGATGGTGAGGGCGAGGTCGGGGTATTGCCGCGCTAGGGCCTGCGCCATTACCGTGTCCGTGTTGATGCGCTTGCCCGAGGAGTGCCGGAACCACTCGTCGCTCGGCTTGCCGCCGAACGGCGTCCCCGGGAACGACGACGCCGCCGCCCCCGCCGCTGCTGGTTTGGCGGCTGTAGTGGCGACGTAGCAGTCCATGGTTGGATGGTTTGAATGGGGATTGAGCTAATTGACTTTTTTGAAAATCCTTGGCAATTGCCGTCAATTGAGTAAAGGATACACCACACTAGTTTTCCTCAATTCATTCACGATGTAACTAACACTAGTGACTAGATAGATAGTGCCCTTACTTTGTTGAATAGGGTCAGCAGCATTAAGCTGAGCGCCAAGCTGGCGGTTAAATGGTTGCCTAAAGGATCAATGATGCTACGTATTCGGCGAGTGACGTAGTAGAGACGAGGATTAAGCTCTACATACATATACTGTACACATAATACGCATACCTACGCAGTACCTACCTTCCCGTATAAGCCATTTTTATTCGACTGTGCCGCAGTGCACAAGAACGAATAAAATCCAGTCCGACAATTCCGAGAAAGCCTCTACTGGATGTACGCCCTTAGTATAAATTTCATCTTATATGATGACGATGACATTTCTCTCTTCAAAATAGGATTGTTGTTGTACAAATGTGGCGGATCCAAGTCGCACCACTTAACCACGTATTCGGACAACGATAAAGAAGGATTCAATAATCAAGGCCAAGGATGCCGGTGGTACATTCACGATCCATTAATGGATTAGGGACTTATCAGCATGAGTACCAACTTCTTTAAACCGGACACGTAGCTTGGGTACATGAAAAAGGCTGAGACATCAGGATTTAGGATTGAGTTCATCAGTACCAACATATGCACACCGAAAGAAGAAAGGGACTTATATTGGTAATATTCATACGTAATTCGAGAGTATTTTATATTGAGTTCATGATTCCTATGTCCTGCTCTAATAAGGTCTTCTTCCACCTTAACCCCTTTTCTAGTCGGTCATCATTATATGGTGGTTTACTACTCACTTATAGTTAGCTCACTAAGGGTGCCATACTTTGTCCTTGCACAATGCGGCGCGGGGCTAACCTTCTTGAACAAGCAAGGCATTCTTCTCTAGGCAGTCTAATGTCTAATAGAAGCTAAGTACCAGCTTGCTCTTACGGCTTTCTAGAACAATGTAGTCAGTCGCTAAGGCTTGCTTTCATACATTCATAATACACAATAAACTTGCCGTGGCAGCGGAAAGACTAACAAGTCGAAGTAACAGTCAAAGTGGTCGCTTACACGTAACTATTAAGGAGATGTAGGTGAAGTAGAGACCCTCGAATATAAGAAGGGTCAGGAATATCTATAGACATCATAACCTTGAAATCGAAGTATGCCTTCACCTTGCCTTTCTACCCTAGAGAGAAAATTAGCATGACTTCCTGTAGAGCAGTTAGTTCTAGACATGCCGGTACGAAACAATTACTTCAAATGCCCAGCATGCAGTTCATTTACTTTTCACGATTTAGCACGGAATGGTTGTTGGCCGCACAGCCGCCTCCAAGGCACAGCCCAGGAGGAACGCTCGGTCCTAGGTACATATATACCGAACTGCTTTGCCAAGTTACTCCTCAGGTAAGTTAGTGGTACCAAAATTTACAGCTCAGGGTCCAGCAATAGGTCATGTAGACAGTCATATACTATAACCATGCAGTCAGTACCTGAGCCCGACAGTCTGGGACCGGATCAAAGTGGAGCGACAAAGTGTGCGCGTGCGCGGCGGAAGGGTCCGCATGCACGCACTACTGAGCCCGGATTTATTGACTGTTGGGGCCTAGATGTTTACGGCCCGGTATTTTAGAAGGCTAGTAATACCACGTGAGATGGTCGTGAATATCGTACCCCAAGTATGATATTTATAAGGCCAGCGCTAAACAAGATCATTAATGTCATGGAGGTCGGACTCCCTGGAGTTCACATGATGGATCCACGTGTTGCGAGGCCTGATATGCAGCTTTGCGTATGCACTTTCACAGAGCAGAGCTCACGCAGTGCCAGTTTTAACAATGCGCTAGGTACGGAGTAGTGCATTCTATTGAGACGGAGCATCAGAACCGGATTAGTGTAACACCTCCTAGACTTTTCCATCATTGAGGAGATGGCCATACTCAAGACTTCGAGAGTGGAAGTTTACTATATAATACCACACAATACCACGCGAAAAGGGGCTGGTTAAAAACTTGGCGCGGAGGCGAGGAATAGTACCTGGAACATAATGGTTGGGTTGTAAACAGGGTATTGATCAATGTGATACCTCTAAGGGTTGGAGCATATGGTACACAGCCGCCTAGTGTCCACAAGAGAATAATGCCTCTTTTAATTTGTTCACTTAGTTATGTAGAGGACTACAAGTTAAGGCTTCTCTACTCTGTATACAGTCACAGTTGAAAGACTATCTGTCAACTTGGAAGGAATATCTTAGGTAGATAGGCAACAGCGTTACATGACAAGAGTATGTATTATATGTTGATACCTTTTACATGCACATTATGCATGTATACCGCATCAAACGCTAAGTGGGGGGCGCTTCCATTAGTGTTCCAAGTCTTGCAGTACACTAAACACGTTGGTCTTAATCCCATCGTGAAACAGATTGGTGGCCCCCATCAATTGTGTCGAATCTATTGATGACGAACCCGTGATTCCTAGCTCGGTGTTCTCTCAAGAAACATCAGCAAAATAAGCTAACTATTTTCTTGGTCGCCTTGATTGGTTGACTTTTGTTCGTTTCCCATTAGCCACCGCATCGACTGCCAAGATCTACCACGTTAAACGGCGCATTAAGCTCTCCTGTTCTGCTTGAAGCTGGTTACGAGTCACCAAGCACAAACGCGAGCGACATGCGCTTCACCACCGCCACCATGATATCACCGCCGGCACTCCCGGCCATTCTCTCCCTTCTTGCCCTCACATCTACCGCATTCGCCGCCGACTCCGAGCCCTCTACCACTATCGCGGCCTGTACCGCTTCCTCGACATCTGGCGCCTTCTTCGACCTGCGACCCGACGCGGCCATAAAGCCGAAACCGGACGGATCGCGGCCCTCACACAGTCGCGGCGCGCCTCTGACCGATTACAAGGCGAGGGGCTTCGATTATGGCTCCAATTTCACCCTGAACATCTGCAATGCTGTCGTCGAGCCCATTGAGGACGTGGAGGGTATCGAGGAGAGCAAGTGGCAGAATATCAGCGCATACTACGTATCCAAGGGAAACTACTACAGCTTAGGATACCAGTCCGCCAGTCCCATAAGCCGGGGTAAAGAGCTGGTCCTACAATACACCGGGGGATCTCCTTGCGAGAAGAAAAAGTCGAGATCGCGGAGTGTGAACAGCAGAGGCGCCATCCATGCCGGCGCTGCCTACAGAGACTACGAGAATGAAGATGACGAGGACGAGGAGCCGCCATCGTCGGACAAAGATAAAGATGAAGGCGACGCCGACAAGGGCAAGGACAAGGGCAAAGACAAGGACGAGGACGATGAGAAAGATGAGGTCCGCAGGAAATCTACGACTATATTTTTCAGCTGCGACAGAGATACGCTCGGCGGACTCGCCCAGGTTTCCTTCATCGCCGTAGATCCCGAAGAATGCAACTACGTCTTCAAGGTCAAGTCAGCACACGCCTGTGCCGGCGCAGAACCCCACAAACCCGGCAGCGTCGGGCCCGGCTCTGTCTTTGCTATTATTCTGGTCGTAGCCGTCCTCGTCTATCTGCTGGGTGGTGTTTTCTACAACAGGACCGTCGGGAATGCCCGAGGTTGGAGGCAGTTGCCCAACTATTCCATGTGGGCCAGCGTGTGGAGTTTTATCTGCGTAAGCCGCTCTCGCGTCTCCAAAGACTTACCAACGCACAGCGCTCGGTTTGATTAACCTCCGTTGCAGGACATGTTCGTCATTGCTACTTCATCCTGCGCTCGACTGTTCCCAAGTCAGAGAGGATACCACTATCTATCGGGATCGCCCAGCACGAGGGCGAGAAATAACCGAGATGACGAAAATCGTCTGATCGACCAGTACGACGAGGAATGGGAGGATTAACGCTGTTCTCCGATGTGTTACGTTCGTGTTGTATGTTACCATAGACTAAATCGGGCCCCCCCTCTGCGTACGAGAGGTAAGACGGTGCCCAGGTGCCCTAGGATTCTCCGGATGAGAGTGAGAGGGCAAGGGCTGATGATCTCAGCATCTACTATTTTGGGTTATTCAATGAGGATCCTTTGGACAGAGGCATGTAAAATAGGAGCGTGCCCGAGGCTGTTCCTTCGGCACGCAGGATTGATGTATCCAAGGTCGGGTATGAAGGTCTCTGGTAATAAGTAATTTGCTTAGAGGTGGCAGAGCAGCGAGCCGTGTATAATGGGATCTAGAACCGAGCCATATCAGGAAGTAGAGCTTCTACTCTAGAGTTAGGCGAAATATAAAAATAAGCAAACACATAACGGCGATCCGCCACTTTTTTTAAGATTCGCCTATTATTAATATATGCTGAACCGAGCAAGTGTAACCATCATCTTCGTTTTTGGCGCGATAACCCGGATTGGACGGTGGATGGCCCGATCGCCTGGACAGATTGAGCCGATGCGCGCTCAATCTGAGACAGGTCGCGTTTGACGTCGATACCGATTGGGCTGGTCGGCGGCCAGTAGTGGCAGCGGTGGTCTGGGCTCGCCGGGGGGCGTTCGACATGCACGACCGGGGGTTGGAGGTGCCATGTAACCTTCCGCATGCGCATCGCATCCATCCCATTGGCGTGGTGCGACTCGTGAGCTAACCCAGGTGCCGACTTGGCCGCTCGTGACGATCGTATAAGGGTAGTGTCTGTCTCGGGTTGAGACGTTCTTGTTCCTCAACCCTCCTCGAGACTGGAACTAGAAATATAAACTAGTTATGATTTCCTTGTGATCGGCGGGCTCTGTTTCTCGTCGCTTCTTTTTTTTATCATCGCCTTTCCTAGCTTTTTGTTCCCTTCTCACCTTCGTTTCTTGTATATACTGGTTGTATTATTCCTTCGCTATCGTGTTGACCATGTTATTTTCAACTCTCGTTTATTTTACCTTGTTCCCGGCAGCTTTTGCCAAAGTTCAATTCTTAGTACGTTTTGCCAAGTACACTCATAATAGCAATGGCTGTGCTAATAAAGCTTTCGAAAATAGGGAGTGGCTATAGCAGGAGGCGATTTCGGTTGTCAAATCGATGTAAGACTGCCTAGATGCTATAACAGGCTGATATCTTCTGAATGTTCTTGCTAATACATGTTTAGGGAACATGTCCTCTTGGGTCTGTGCAACTACCTTTAAGCAATGGACCGACTCAAATGAACCATTTCGTAAAAGATGATGGGATCAATTTATTGAGAATACGTATGAACTCGATATGGTTCACTCACTTATACACAAAAAATGGGGGCTAATTGTTAAATAGCAACATCGTGGCAGTTCCTGGTGAATAACCAATTAGGCGGTGACCTCGATGCCTCGAATCTTTCAAAATATGACCAATTAGTACAATCATGCCTCGCCACCGGCGCCTACTGCATGATAGACATCCACAATTTTGCGCGATGGAATGGGCAGATCATAGGCCAAGGCGGCCCAACAGACGAGCAATTCGCTAGCTTTTGGGGGCAGCTAGCAGGCAAATACGCCGCGAACGACCAGATCGTCTTCGAGCTCATGAACGAGCCTCACGACCTCGACATAGGAATCTGGGCACAGACCTGTCAGAAAGCAGTGACGGCTATTCGCGGGGCGGGAGCTACGTCGCAGATGATATTGCTCCCCGGCACCAACTTCGACAGCGCGGCGACGCTGGTCTCGAGCGGGAGCGTGGATGCGCTGTTCGCTATCACGAACCCGGATGGGAGCACCGATAACCTCCTTCTGGATATCCATAAGTACCTTGACGTGGATAACTCCGGCACCCATGCTGCTTGTACCACCAACAACATCGATGCATTCACAACCACCGCAGACTACCTACGAAGCAAGGGGCGGAAAGGCCTCATAAGCGAGACAGGCGCCTCGGGCGATGCATCCGTAAGTCAAGGGATACCGGCTCGTCGGTACCGAACTATCTAGGATCACCCTGGCACTAACATGAGCTCGCAGTGCCTAACGGCCTTCTGTGCCCAAAACTCCTTCATCAACACCAACGCAGACGTATTCATGGGCCTAGTCGCCTGGGGCGCAGGCAGCTTCAGCACGTCCTACGTACTAAGCCTGACCCCATCGAACCAGAACGGCCGCCTGGTCGACAACACGCTGATGCAGCAATGTCTCCTCGCGCCCTGGAATGCCGCGCAGAGCGACAGCGGGACCACCACGTCCACGCATACCTCAGCTATAACAAGCTCGACCACCACGAGCTCCAGCTCAGCATCGACAGTATCCTCGACGGTGCTCATACTCACATCTACTCTGCTCTCCACGCCCACCGCGATATTAACCGCGTCGTCGAGTTCGCGGCAGAGCAGCAGTAGCACAGCAGACCCGTCCATCAACTCGAATATTTTATATCTCACAGATACCGCGCAGGAGACCACGATGGCGACGCTCGCCGTCGCTTCTGGAACGCCCCCTTCGCCGTCGGGCCTCGGGGGGCTGATCACGGCTGACTCGGGCGACCCCGCGGCGACGACGGCGCCGACGGCGGCGGCGTCTGCGAGTCCGTCGCCGACGGGCGGTGCTGGGTCTGTGGCGGTGGGGACACTTGCTGTTTGGGGCTGGGTGTTTGTAGTTACTCTGTCGCTGGTGTAGTAATGATGTTTATAGAAAAGAAATATAAAAAAATAAAAAAAGTCTGATCTCGTTTACCACCTTGGCCCGACTTTTCTACTTAAACTTTGGTTACTGTTATATGCATTACCTCATAATAAATCAAGTGCACGGAACATGGGCAGCTACGAGGATTTTACAGTCTTTGTAAACTCTAACAAAGCGTACAGCGAATAATGAGCAATCATATCCCGGTGTGCTTTGCAGGCGACCGACCAATCCAGAAGTCCTAACCTTGTATGAGCCACAAATAAAGTAAATCTCATATAAATGAAGCCTACATGTATTTAACAACTTTATCGTGCAATATATCTGTGAAACTGGCTTTTACCAACAGAATCCTATGATTTCATCGTGACATCATCGCAACAGCACGCGACAACTCCACCCACGTAACAAACCGACGATCTTGCCTACCACGGCACCAGGAAGGGATGAAGTCGTCGTGTATCACTGCAAAGGTGTCTTTTTCATGCCCGCGAGCCGGGTAAGCCGGGCGGTTTATGCGAGGAGGTCCGTTTAATGTTAGCAACCGCTAGCTGCCATGATTTCGTCTCTTCGAGCCGTCTTGGCTGATCCCCATTCATGGGCATTTAATCCGGCCTGCCTTATCGTTACTCAACATCGTGAGACGCAGAAATATAAATGTAGCGATTATATATATCTCCCGAGACTGCGTAGTTAACTTTACTACGCGTGTCCACCGACGCCGATACATATGTTATTATTCTCTTATCTCTTTAATGGATCAGTCACTACGCGTTTCTCTTACTAAGTAGAGCACGGAAGCATCTAATGTCGCAACCTATTATAAAGGCCCTTATCCAACGCAGCCGGCGGACTATACTATTCGCTCCCAAGGCAGTACTCGGAAATTCCGCCCTTACCCTTCGGCCTAGGCTACTTCATTCCTCACTCTCTACCAGCATGCCCAGCAAGCAGCCTTCAAACGGCGAAAGCCGAGGTACCACGGCACCGGTGCCCCCCGAACCTCGCGAAAACTCCACCGTCGGAATCGCCCCTAACCGCGAGGAAACCGTGGGCCAAAAGCGCCTTGCAGACTTCGACCTCGCGGGACGGGTCTTCATCGTGACTGGCGGCGCTCGAGGTCTCGGCCTGTCACTCGCCGAGGCCCTCGTCGAGACAGGCGGGAAAGGTGAGTCTAACGGCTTCATTCACATCCAAGCCTACTTGAGTGAATCCACTGAGGGATGAGCGATGACGAACTGACAAATTGTCTAGTTTACTGCCTCGATCGCGAGGAGCAGCCGGATGAAGAGTGGAGCGAGGCGGCGAGGAGGGCAGAGAGATGGGGTGGCTCTCTTCATTACTGCCAGCAGGATGTCCAGGATACCGCGGGTCTGGATAAGACCATTGAGTCGATTGCGGACACGCATCGGCAGCTGGACGGCGTGATTGCGGCGGCGGGCGTTCAGCAGATCTGTCCGGCTAGTAAGTTGTGACGCCCACATCTCAACACTGTCTTGGCTTTGCTGCTGCTTTCTCTCCTGGACATTACTGACTTGAGAGGTCGCAGTGGAGTACAGCCACGAAGACGTGTCGCGGATAATGGACATCAACTACACAGGCGTCATGATGACAGCCACGTCGGCGGCGCGCCAGATGTTCAAGTACAAGTGCCACGGCAGCATGTGTTTCATCGCCAGCATGTCGGGGCAAGTCGCCAACAAAGGCCTTATATCCCCTGTACGCAACAACATCAATAACTCAACCTCGCCCATACGCATATATTGATTGCTAACGCCTCTCGCCACAGGTATACAACTCGTCCAAAGCGGCGGTGATCCAGCTAGCCCGCAATCTAGCGATGGAATGGACGCCCATCAGGAAAGACGGTACCGGGGGTATCCGTGTCAACTGCCTCAGCCCGGGCCACATCCTCACACCTATGGTGCTTAAGAACTTCGAGGAGGTGCCGGGGTTGCGGGAGAAGTGGGAGGCTGCGAATATGAGTACGTCTCTGTCTGTGTCTGCGAACTAACTTTCATTTCTAGAGGGAGGTAATAGCTGACGCGTGATTCTCGCCATGTAGTGGGCCGTCTGGCTGAGACGACTGAATTCAAAGGGGCAGCGCTCTTCTTGCTCAGTAATGCCAGCAGCTTCATGACGGGCAACAATCTTGTTGTTGACGGCGGACATACGTCGTGGTAAACGTTTCGCGCCTAGATCTTCGGTTATGATCGCATTCTTCCTCCGACTGTTAGCTTTGGAGTTTGTAGAGGTCTCGGTAAGGGGTTGTTGGAGTTTTCCTCTGCATCTAGAAAGAAGTCGGGTAGTAGATTAGAGGCTCAGGCGCCTAGACATGATAAGTTTGGGGTGTATTGTCGTTGCAGCCTTCCATGCAGGCGTTTTTAAGATGACGAAGCTTATCATTGTAAACCACATTTCTCAACAGAACTAATTCAAACCTCCTAAATGACTTTAGTCTTTATCTACGCTGACATGAAATATTATAATATACATCCCCATATGCAATATAATATTTCTTATTAAAGTTATGAATTATATTGTTACCAAGTTTAAATTGACGTGCTTTCAGCTTTTAGTAGACCACGCGCTATAGAACTGCACTAGCAGGGATTCTATAGCCGTTACTTACCTTGTCCTAGTTCATATCCCTTACACTAAGCACTATTAAAACAATACATTATAAAGTATTTACACGCAAAGGATGGTTGTTCTAGTTTCACTATTCAAAGAGAGACGCAAAAAAACAAAACAGTTGCAATGGTATATGCTTAGTGCGACGCTATCCTTTCAAGCCTATACCTTTAGTCAGGGGTATTCTAGGCCCAAAGTCCAGCGTGGTTATCCAGCGTGGTTATCCACTGATGTGAGAGCCCTATTGCGATGTCTTAGCGCTTGCTACAGGGAATATTTAGTGACGTACATCTGGATACAGGGGCAATGCATGTGTCAGCTTCGAGGGCTTCTTGTCCAGTTGGTGCAGAATACCCCTCCGGCCGGTCCGCCCCCACGTTCTTTGGTACTCTGTTCACGATCTAGAACATCGCCCCTCACGCGTCCGCCTCACACACGTCATTGTGCCTGCATCACATACTCATACATACATACCGCGATAGAGTATAACTTAAGTTATACCTACCTGCCTGACATTCGTTTGCTTATCTCACTCAGGCGACCATCGCCGACTTGTTGATATCCACTCGGGATTATTCTGTCTTAGAATAAGATGCCTGAGCTATCAGAATCCATCACGGCCATCCGAGAAGGCGCCAAGGAGGACAGTTTCACCTACCTTACCATCCTACAGTATCATGCCAACACACCGGGCATCCTACCAACCTTGAACGAGGTTCTCCAGGATGCCGATCTCACCCGCGAGATCGGCTGGGACCTCGTCCAGACACTCATTCCCATCGATGGCTCCGAGGATTGTCTAGAAACTGTCGCTCGCTTAGGCAACCCTCGCGAGGTCATCATCAAGGTCATGGAGGCACTGGGTGCCCTGGCGAGGCAATTAGAAGAGGCCCAGAATGAGATAGTCGAGGAGGATTCTGATTCTACGCCCAAGCCTGGCGAAATTTCTGATCGCATTAGCACCTTGATTGGGATGCTCGCTATCCTCCAGCGCAGAATCAAGACCAAACACCCCTCGCGATTCTTAGGGCCTTCGTTAATCTCAGTACTCGAAGCTTATCAACCAACACCTGAAATGACAACTGTTGTGATTAATCTAGTCAGATCACTCTCCGGCCGCATAAGACCACCTCTTCCCACGCGAACTTCTAGCATCGATGTGGCCAACCCTGATGAACATGGGGATTTCACCAAGAATGCACCGGACCCCGAGGCTGAGCAGGAGGACCCAGATGAGGAGATGTTGAATCGGAGACTTCTGCAGTCTTTCACTACCTGTGTTCTACAACGATATGTTAACGTACATGAAATGCGATGGTCGCCGCGGTTATTCGAGGTGCACCACCCCGAGAAGATAATCCCTGGAAAGGTCACAATAACACAGGCATTCCGAGAGGACGAAATCTTACAGAAGCGGGACGCTGTGGTAGGACAACTTGTGGTAAGTAATTTCCTTCCACATCTCCTCGCGCACTTTCACTAATGTTCGTCACCCGTGAAGGCCTTACTACGGGATCTCGGTATGAACGATTGTTCCACTGCTTTCGTTCAGGGTGAGGTGTGTCAACCAACTGACGCCGATCCTCTATCAAGCCTCGAGACATTTAATTCAGTGGATGACATTTACCTCTCGCAAGGCGGAACCGCATGCTTGATTGCCTATTGGATTTTCTCGACGGATGCTTTCGGTTCATATAACCCAAACCCCGAGATGCACATTTTCCCGGAGCACCTCGACATGATGCAACTATTCCTCGGTACAAACCCCAAAAACGAAATCGACCGTAACCCTGGCATAGCGGATGCCTTGTTATCTATTGGGCTGGGACTTCACCACAGAGGCTTGATAGCAGCGACTGAGAAAAGGAATTATATGGTCTATCACCACTGCCTGACATTAATAGCGGTATTCCACCCCGACATCCAAGTGAGGAATGCTGCGACGAGGTTTGCTGGCATCCTACTCCACTCTGACCCAGATGATGAGAGTCGAAGGGACATCCTAGAAGATCTACTGCAGAATTGTGCCTTTCCCGCCTTGAATGCGTGTGCCATTAGATGGCTCCAGGAGGAGATCATTGCAGCACGCAACGGCAATATCTCTAACGTATTCTCAACATCGGACATCATCGAGCGACTACAGTATGACCTCTTCCCAGATTCTCGTGCCGCTGCCAAGATGGACAGCGCTACCTTTCTCGAATTCTGGGGAGAGAACCAGATTTTCTTTCTCCAGGCGGCGAATTTTGCATATTTCCTCTTTAACGGGCGTAAAGACCTAGTACCCGCCGGCATGGGCGCCTCGGTTGAGCAGCGATTTTCTGAGCCTTTGACTGCTGCTGCAACGAAGATTGGGGAGGCTAAGGGGCTAGAGGGATTTGACCGGATGCAGCTCGACATCTTTATAGACCGACTCGCAAG